>CM034150.1:870725235-871925235 GCA_019776745.2 Taxus chinensis | reverse complement strand
CTTGAGGTGAAACAAGCATAGCTCCTCCTCCTACACCTTTTCTACTTCTTGATCCATCAAAGAAAAACTACCATACCTCATTGTCATTTTTATGGTCTGGCTTGGTAATGCTAGGAAGAGGCTGATATTCTTCATACATGTAATAGACTCCTAGTTTAGATTCCTCTATTTCCTTATAGGGATCAAAAGCATGTACCTTACTTGCCCATTCATCAAGAGTCAAATTTGGAATGCTTCCAACTTTGGTGCTAGCTTCATGTGTGCTTGGATAATCCTCTTGATCAAATGTTGAACAATTGGCATTGATTGGGCTTAGAGTATGAGGCTCAATGTGAAATTTTACAATAGGTTCGGACCTAATTGTGGCCTTGGCTCCATACCTTTTCCTAAAAAAAATGTGTGACCAATCAGTAGATAGGTAGTCTCCAATTCTAGCTATGAAATCCCTTCACAAACATATGGTAAAGAGTGGTGGCAAATCTATCACAAACACATCTTGCAAAATAGTGACACTAGGGCATGCATGCAAAGTAAGGCTCAAATATTTAACTACCCAAATTTTTGTTACTATTGTCCCATATAATTACACCACCCCCTTGGATATGAATTCATATTGAAGGCCCAGATGATCAGGTATTTTCTTGGGCATCACAGAACTACTTGCCCTAGAATCAATCATATAATTATGTACTAGTTTATCCCTAATGATCAATGAAACATAGAATTGAAGGGGCTTCAAAAATTTACCTTGTTGTCCTCCATGATCCCCTCAGGCTAAGTAGCATTTGTGAGTACCTTCTCTTTCATATGAGATAGCTTATTTGAGGTTGACCAATTCTTCATGGCAGCTTGTAATAGATCCCTTTATCATGGGATGGATAGTGAATCCCACATAGATATGTTCACATTGGTCTTATTCATTTGTTCAATGATGTTAAATGGGGATGAACCATCTCTTTGATTCCCTTTAGTCTACACATTCTTTTCTTTTTCATGGGCTACAACAGCTGGCATTTAAGCTGGTCTAGAAGGTGGCTTGGGCTATCCTTGCACATTTGGAACTGCATTTTTCTTATCAACACCTTATGGAGTGATGGAAGGTTGTGAATCACTTGGATCTAATGACTTCCCTTTACCAATATTCCTCTTCTTTGACCATGTGTTATCTTCTACACTCTGAGAAGGTGTTTGATTCATACCACAAAAATCTGCATCCTGGCAATTCACAAGTGTAGTCTCATTTGGAGTTGTATCTTTTTGATATGTCCCTTGTTGTTGGTTTGTTTCTTAGCTCGCTTCAATCTCTACACCAGTTGTTTTCACCATCAAATCTCGGTTCAAAGCACCATTGAAGCACATAGATTGGTTGTGAGGTTCACTGCATAGGAAACACCAGTCATACTCTTGAGCTATATTATTTTACACTGGTACTAAGGCTTTTGAGGTAGATGTAACATTGAGGTTATACGGCTGAAATGGTCTATTGGCAGGAGGCCTTACTTGATTTTGATTTGCAGCTGGGTTGGGTGACCTATTAGGCTAATATGGTTGTCTATTAGGCTAATATTAAGGCTGATAAGAAGGCCTAAAACTTTGAGCTTGTTGCCTCTTGAGCGTAACCAGATCATTGCCCAAATTTTGTAATTGTTTCATAACTTCTTAAAGCTCATTTGAGGCACTAGAGGATGAAGTAGAAGTTTCTTTTGAACTCTGATTTCTAGGAGTCAGAATAGGAGATAAAGTAGGTGTTTGACTAGTACTTAGGCTTCCTAACTCTGGATATAAGGGCATAGGATGTCTAGGTGCCAGTTTACTAGCTTGGATCAAATAATTCTCAGCCCTAATGATGATGTTGTAATCTACAAGTAGAGTTGAACTTCCCATGGATTAGATCAACATAGAAATGTCATAATTTAAAGCCTTGAGAAAGTATAAGAAAGCACCTTGAGTTTTTGGCCTCACTGCAAATGGGATTCTATCCCATGTTCTTTTAAATCTGAAATTGAAGTCTATTAGCTGCTCATTGGGTAGTCTCTTGATGATTGGTAGTTACTCCAATAGAGACAAGTTGTCCCCTTTCTCTCAAAATTGGTTATGGAGGGTTGTGCACAACTGGTTCCAATTTTTTATAGAGCCTGCCTCAAGGCTCCTGAAACATTGCAAGGATTTCCCTTTGAATGAAGATGCTAGAAATTTTATAGTAATATCTATCTCAAAAATCTCATGGATTGCATAAACATTAGCAATGTCTTTGACATGATCACTAGGAGTGGTCTGATTTTCTCCACTAAAGTATAGGATGTTCTTCAATGCTACAATTAGAACTAGGTTTTGTGCATTGAGAGCAAGTGGGTTGCTTCCAGTAAAGTTGACATAAGGATTGGGTTGTGCCATTATGATTATCCTGAGAACCCTTGGTGATTGGATGAAAGGTCTACCAGGTGGAGGAGTTGATAGATTTTTGTTTGGTGGAGATGGAGACCTTTGAATCCTTCTTCCTCTTTCTCCTCTTTCTAGGGATAATTGCATATAGTTAAACAATCCCTCTTCTCTAGTCCTTAACCTTGTTTAGATAATTCTCATTAATCTTCAAGCTTGGACTACTGAAACCAGTTGATTCTATCCTTTTGGAGGAACCAGATGTGTAAATAAAGGCTCTTTAAAGCAAGGAAATTACAAAAATTAGACATCAAATTTGTTGCAATGAAGATGAAGACATCTAAGCTCCCATCGGGCATGCCAAAACTATTAGTGCAAATCTACAGCACCCGCTAAATGACCTTTAGATTTGTAGTCCAGAATTGGGTCATTTAGTGTGATTGCACAACATTGAGTTTTCTCCAAGGTGTGGGACCTTGTAAGGTGAGAAAACTCTCTAGAGAAAGCTAGTTCTTACCCCTCTGTTTAGGTGTATGCATGAATTTTTTAGAGGTTCAATGCTAAATCCTACTCTAGATTCCAAGGATACAGAGTTAAAAGATGTAAAAGGAAAAAAAACAAAGTAAAAAAATGGTGATACACCAAAGGACTGATGAACAATTGTTTTGCTAGTAAACACAAACCAAAAATTTACATGCAATAGCCAAACATAGATAACCAATCTTGTAATAGAAGATCAACTAAGAACGATGAAGACAAAAAAGGGGTAAAAATCACCCACATGTGGGTATTATTGCCCTACATATCAATACAATGTGTTATAAATGGCCAAAAGGAAAAAATACATGTAATTTTAATGGAAGGTCTGATAAACTCCACTAATTCACTTGGCAAAGGGAAAAGGGGAGTCTGCAAAACAAGAAATAATTGTCCACCTTTTCAAATGAGCTGAAATTTGGCATATATCGATCAAATAAAATGAAGAAAGGTGAAAAAACACAGGAAAATTTATTTGAAATCTCCAACCACCAACAAGATTCATTAAAACAGCAAGGGAACCCTCACAAATCCATTTTTTGATGTATTCGGCCATGTTGGAGAAGAAACGGATTCCATACTTCATCAATTTTAGTAGTTGGGGTCGGTTCTACATTTGTTCCTGTGCTAGAGACATTTATTCAAATTGTTCCCATCAACCTCTTTACAAATTCAAAATTAAGGGGGCCATCGTGTAGATAACTTCAACAGCTTTCCAATGATACCAAAATTGTGAAAATTTGAGTTCTAGTGCGAAAGATATGCCCTTTTGAATATTTGGGTGAAAAATGGTAGAATTAGGGAAAATATTGGGTTCGCGGGCCAAAATCCTCCCTTTTTCCCTCTTTTTTCAAATTGGTAAAAATTTTCAAAAAATCTATGTGCCCTACTTCTCCGCTACTGATGTGGACACGTGGTGCCATCCTATTACTCGATGGGACCGCAGGTTCATTTCTTGCCTTCAACCTTTTTGACCAAAAAAGCAAAAACTTAACTTCTTCCCGACCCCCACCGCGGTGTTGCTGACATGGACTATACACGTGGCACCTTTCTATTAGATTTGGAACCCTAGTCATTTTCCTTCCATTTTCCTTTGCTGGATCCGTGGGTCAATTCTCAAATTTAACCCTTTTTCCCAAAAAGGCTAAGTGGCAAAATTTTCTCCCTGGCTCGGCGAATGCACTTTGTTCCTCCTTCAGGCCCGTAGGTTAAAATTTGACTTTGAGCATTTTGACAAAAATGCCTAAGTGCTAAAATTTTCCCATCACTCTACCATTCCACCAAATCTCCTTGGCAAAATTTCTCCCTTTTGTCCGCCGGCCCACCAAGGGAAAATTTCCCCTTTAAACTCTGCTGAACCATAACTCAAAAAATACGAGTTAGGAGGACTTCTTTACCTTTCTAGAAAGGGGAAGAAAAATCATATCTGATGAATCCATCTCCAGGAACTTTTGAGTGCTTTAAATTTGTAAAAATTTATCTGCATAAAAAGGAAGGAAGAATGAAGGCAAGTTAACCAAAACAAACATGAGATTATTATGGATAAAAGTAAGCCTGGGCCTTCTTGTTAAATATTTTATAACACTGAATAGCGTAATAGGACCAAGGACCTATAACTAAGTTATTAAGGTAAACACCTTAATCTAAGTTGTAATGTTCTATACTATTTGGATTGTAATCTAAGGTAGTTAAGACCTACCTAGGACCTATTGCTAAACTATTAAGGTTATTACCCTAACCTAAGATGATATGTTTTATGGTTAGGAATTTTTGAAACAACCTAAGGAAAATACTATTTACCTAAGGACTAAGGTTGATTTCTAACCTAATTTTAATCTAACCTAAACTAATACTAACCTAAGGGGTACTTATGGACTACTTAGTAAGTGGTAAGAGTGGTGTCGTCACTTTTCAAGGCATTAATGAGAATTTATTTTTGGTTTTAATACCGTCTGAACAGCTAGTTTTGGCGGAGGCATGGGGAGTTAGGGGCATGTATAGGTGTCATCATCACTAAATATAAATTGCATGAAAATTTTGAAAAGAATATTTGTCAAACTTAGATGGACGTGGCAAATTTTTGGAAGGTTTTTTGATCTTTGGTTCATTTCAATTTTTTCTCTACCTGGGGTTTTTGGTCCTTCAAACCAGTAGTTCTATTTTTGATCCATTGATATTCTTGGCATTCTTGAGCTATTTTTGGATCCTGTGGAGGTATAAGAGGAAGTAGGAATATTGAGTTGTTGACGTCACTTGGAAAAAAGAAAGACTATGGAGGCTCAGCTGTAAATATTCTGCAAATCGATACGAAGCTCTATCAGGCATGATAGGCTCTACCCATTAAGTTGTTATACTTTTTTCTAAATGACTTCACAAAAAGAAATCTTCTCTTGGAAACAAATGAGTTTTTATTATATGTTTATCTTGCATTAATGATTGTATTTTTCACTATATTTTCCTTCTTGAATTCGCTATGTGATGAAGATTTGATTTGGGTTTGTTTATTTGTTGGAAAAGTGAAAAAATCAAGCTTTAACCATTGGTAGGACTGAATGTTGTCAAATCTTGTGATCTTCTATTTACTATGCAAAAAAAATGGTATAGAAGGGTTCATTGTTTGTTAAAGATAGGAGCATGGTTTGTTTCTTTTATTGGGTGAAAGTTTGAAATGTTTTATCTTCTATTGATCTCAAGATGATTTCAAATATTTTTACATTTGTTTGAACTATGCTGAATTAGATAGTTTGACTCAATGTTTAGGGATTTGTTTTTGGCTAGAAAACAATTGTAACATGTTATAATGTTGCTCAGATGAGGCATTTTTATTCTAAGAACTCTGTTGGACTACTATGGAAGAAGTATGTTTCGGATTTTTGTTCTCCCTTGTTTGAAATTTGATTAATTCATGTTATCTTCTACTTGAAATTTTATGAGGTCAATTTTTTTTCTTGCACCTATAAGCCATGAGCATATTTTTTAAATACTTACCTAATTCAGGGTCTGAAAGAACCTCTTTGTTGTAATTTGTCTAATAGTAGGGCTGAAATTTAGCCTGTGGTCATGATTATGGAAAGGCTTATTGAATGTTTATGCATATTATTTGAAATAAGATTTCGTACTGTAGAGATTATCTTTTCAATTCATCTTGTTGGATTTACTAGATCCTGACATTTAAATTTGATATATATATATATATATGTTACTGAAGGAATGGGATATCTAAGTTTAATTATGGATTAGTGCAATCTTGACTATCTTAAGGAAATGAATTGGAATGTTTTCAGTTTTACTCTTATCCTTTTGAGCTCAAATTCGAGCACCTGACTTGGGGTCATGTCACTTTTTTTATTCTTCCTTATGGTTGAATCAGGGTTGGGTTCTTTCCTTTCTTACCCTATAGACTGTTCCTCTGATTCTTGTGAAATTGGGAATATGGGTTGGATCCAATGTAAATCTTGTATTTGTTTTCTTCATTTACCATCAAAGGATGGGTAAGATTTATTTGCGATGACACTTGAAAATAAATTGTGGTTGCATAAGATTACATTATTTAATGGTACTTTGTCTCTCTCTTGAAGGGAAAACTAAAGAAATGTATGGATTGATGCTATTAACATTGGGATGGGTTTGAATGTTTAGTTTTTGTTTATTTATTCAAGTATTGTTACTAACTAAATTCATTTGAATAACTCTTTTAGTCGTATATTTTACACTATTGTAGTTGTTCTTCTTTGTACATTGAGAGAACTTTATCTTCGGTTTCTAACTTGTATGTTGCAGTCATATATCTTGATTTAGTACCGAATAGTTATATGTTTTCAATGTTTTTTAGAGTAAAAAGATCTCTTGATTGGATTTGCCTCTATTCTTTTATTCACGATTTGTATTCCTCTTTTTAGGATGGAATAATGAGATCTTATCTCATCCTTTTGTGTTGACATCCTTCTATCTATTCTAGGTTAAGGTATTCAATATTGTCCTTTTCAAACTCTAAAGGAATATATAGATTTTTCTCTTTCTCCCTCTTTTTTTCTTCTCCTCATCTGTATTACTCCTATGTAAGGAGATGACCCGATCGGTTGTATTACTTTTATGGTTTGTAGAGTGGGTATTTGGAGGATAGACCTTTCCTTATTCTCCTTGACTATTATTTTGTTAGGGATATAATTATGGTGATGTGTGATCAATTCTAGGTGCATGTAAATGGAATATATGCACTATCAAACCTATAGATGCTAACCTTAAACTTAGGCTAGAGTTTGGATTTGAATTTGGATGTAGTATCTTAAAATAGGACACTCTTACTTTAAGATGTTGATGTTTCATCCTAAATTATGTAATAAATATTGAATGATCTTGGCCTTAGATATTTTATGATGAAGTACGTTAATGTTGAGTATTGTAGATCATTGCTTCCTTCAAATAAGTCTATTTTTTTGAATTATTAGAGTTAGTGACTTCTTTGATTTAGATTGAATGAATCAATAAATGAGCTATAAATATCTATGGTAGGAATGTGGTAAGTAATTCAGATGGAATATTGTTTATCTGGTATAAAATTCCTTATGAAATAATTGGTTGAACATTTTTTTGATTACATCATGATCTTTACTTAATGTTAATATGGCCTAACACTTTGTTCTTCCTTTCATGATTGTTATTTATTTATGATATATTTTTCTGTAATGCTTTAGTTGTTTCATAAAATAAGAGTTCTATTTATGAAACAATTAATTGAAAGTGTGTCATTTTAATGCTTAGTGTTTAGCATGCTCAGTTCAATGAACTCACTCGTGCTAGCAATTTTTGCAGATGGACTTCGTAATTGATAAAAGAAGACAAGTTCTTTTATGATGTTACTTTTGTTTACCTAAGACTGGATCTTTTATGAAGAAATATGATTCATTATTGAAATGTATTTTAAGAGGAAAATTTGTATTTCTTATTGAGTTTATTGATATTGTTTGACATTAAAGATGTATGAAATGTTTGGACTTGTAAAGTATGTATTCCACTTAGATGAATGGAAATATTGTGGGTTCAATTGTACTTGATGTGTCATTCTCTTTGTACATTCTGTGAAGGGAACTGTAAGCTTATCTTTATCCTCTCATATACATATCTATTTTTAACCTTTCAGTTGAATTAAAATGAATTATGTGGTAAGGGGAATTAGATACACTATCCCTTTATTAAAATGCAACTTAACAAGTTCAGAATTCATGGCTTGATCATGTAACTAAATAAGTATGGTTTAATAAAATGGTGTTAGTGAAAATTTGTTATGATATCTTGAATAATGTAGGGGGTTGCAATGAACCCTAATTCTAAATAAGAAAGAGGAAGATGAACTACCTCTTAACCAGTACCTATAAAATTGGTATAAGACAATTGAAAGGTAAACATGATCATTTAACAAGTAGACTTCATCTCAATGAAGTGTAATAAAAAGGGATCTAATTTGGAACTTAAATAAGATAAGAATGGAGGAGTAAATTGCGTGAACCATATTATTTTATAATTATTTATGTTTTTTTTAAATTGAATCTTAAAGTAGGAAGTTAATGATAAATAAAAAGGGAAATCTTGATGTTTCTGCAAAGCAATTACAACTTAATAATATTTGGCAATCATTACGGGTTAATAAAACTAGGGATTCAACAGGGTTGCTGTAATTAGACCTTAATTATAGAAAATAATTAAATAATTAACTTCTTCAGAGGATATGTACATCAAAATGGGATGAATTAAATGAGATTTTCAAACATGCACAAACTATAGAACTAGTACCTTCATGAAGACTTGGGTCTTTGCATGAGGATATTGTGCTACAATTGACATGTTGTAACACCCTTCAGGGTTAAATAACTTGGATTTACATAACTCGAACTTGTTCTCAGTTATACCCTAGGCTAGGTTAGAAGCGTGATTTAGTGTATCAGGGACATCCTCGAAAACTTATGATAACTAGACACATGTGATTAACTTAGGTCGATCGAGTATCCCTATGTATCCTTAGTCCTCGAGAGTGGACCTCTACACTAAAGGATATTGCTACCCTTAGTTAGGGTAAAAACCTGGAATAGAGTAGACTGACATAGGAGTTAGTAAAGACCATTCTAGATAAGAAATGAAGTGGGGGTGAAGGAAACATTCTGTTTGATGAGTATGCCATCTAGGAATATTAATATTAACAGTATGTTGGAAATATTTGGCCAAAGTATCGTAAACTATCTGGTTGTGTTGTCCTACGTTACCTAGTTTAAGAAGTGAGACTTTCAGATGAATATTGGTAAAAAATATTTAGATAGACCTCTTAAACTAGAACACTTAATACCTAGAAAATTGTAAGATAACCAAGTATATCTACTATACAATTCAATGAGTTAACATGAGAGATCGGTATGATACCGAGTCATGAAATGATAGATTGGTGTTTCACCGAGTCATTACAGCTGCATATGGTTATTTGTTATTATATTGATTGGCATGGAATGTTTGTTATAAATTATGATTATTTAGAACAAAGTACATTCGTATTAAAAAAAATCCTTTTTTCAAAATTCTTAAAATGGGAATGTTACACTTAGACCCTTAGCATGGTTCCAATAGGTGAATATGATGGTAATGGATGTAATGATCATGGATTTATCATCAAAGAGGAAGAACTTATCTATATGGAATGTGAAATGAAAATATTTTTGGTGCCCATATTCAAGATCATAAATAGGAAAGTAATGGTAGACCACATAATTCCATATCATTACAATGGAATATGGAATGGATAATGATGGATGGACGACCATTAGGATGACTAAGCGCACAATGATATGTATGATAATAGTAATGGGCCGCAAGTTCAATGCATTAAGAGGTTTTGTTTCTGGTTTACCATTAAGGAAATCCAAATGATAGACTCCATACCCATACTTATGCATGATAATGTAAGGTCCAATCCATTTGGGAAAAAACATTCCATTTTAGATCCTTTCTAGAGTAGTGATGCTTTTATTTTCTTAAGATATGATGTCAATGATGTTAAATTTTCTCTTGGTTAATATGAGATGAAAAATTATATGAAAGATAAGGAAATATAGATGAGATTAGGTGATATTAGATTAAGAGGAAGAGGACTATCCTGATAATAGATCAGTCCTATAATGATTATGGATATTTAGGGTAAAGATACAGAGTGTTATTGATATCCATGGGATGATTAGATGAAGAAGGAGACATGAGAATACTATGAGAGGGGATTGAATTCTCCTCCAATGAGATTGTAGACACCAAATTTGTGTCTTACGACCCCTTGTGACCCGCATCTCATCTCGCAATATAACCTCATCACTTAAACCTTACACAATTATTTATTAATTACCTTGTAATTGATAAATCCACATCACCTTACCTGCCACCTCATTTTGCCACCTCATCATGACCTAGCCCTAACCCTAAACTAACCTAATTAAGACCTATGACTTGGTCTAGACTCACATCCATAACTAATGCCTCCTTAATCGCACCCAAAACTGACCTTCTAGCCACTTGACCAAGCCCGCAACTGATCTCTCGGGAGAAAAGTAGGGAAGGTGGGCTATTTTACTAAAAATAGTCTACTTTTTCCTAACCGATGTCGGTTCCTACTCGACCAGCGTCGGTTACGTAACTGCCATCGGCTCCCTGTAAATGGGCTCCCCAAATCAAAATCAAAGGTTGAATGGTTCTTGAATCAACAAAGGTCATTGGGAGTGAAAACGGAGTCCAGATCTTCACTTAACCAAGTAGAGACGAGTGAAGAAACCAGGAGAGTTTGCAGCAAAGGAGATCAACTTGCATCTTCGTCAAAACCAGTAAGTCACGTCTTGCATGTCCTCTGTTATAACATTTCTTATGCTCTTTGAATCACAGTCCTCCTAAATCCATTTCTGAATCCACTACCCAATGTGCCATTGCATCTAACTGCCGTTCTTTTACCTCTCATCATCTCATTTCCTAATATCATCCATAAACTAACCTTACAAACACCATAGCTACAAAGAAACACAAACACCCCACCAAAACGACCAACCTACAGGTCCTAAACCCAACCGACGTCGGTTACCAGAAACCGGTATCGGTTACCCTGACTATAACCAGAAACCAGCCTTCTCCTGCCCGTTTCAACCAAGTAATCTAATTGATATTTTGTAGTCTTTTGTGTTAATTCATATTAGCAGGGAAACTGACCACCTTTGAAAGGAAGTTTTATATTTCCTGGGCCCAAGGTAGTTTCCTCATTTATTGTTTAATCAAAATCTTGTGGTCTTGTGTTCTTATTTGCAGGTAGTCCTTCCAAGACAAAAAGGAGTTCTTCACAGTCAACCTGATCTTTCTCTACGGTACGCGCACACCATCTCGACCTTTAACAGGTATTCCTCTTAGCCCTAACCTTATCTATTTCTAAAAGGAATGAAAGGATAGAAGCAACTCTATTCCCAGAAGCCGAAACATTCTGAGTGAAACATTTTGGCACACCCGGTGGGACCCATTTTGGGTTTCTTTATTTCTTGCTTGCTTTCATATAGGGAGCATCCCTGTTGTTTTCTTCTTCTAAAGATATTCATAAGGTTTTGTATTATTTTGGTAAAAGAACTTGCTTTGTTTTTGCATCTTGCATTAGTGAAAGTCATCTCTTTTGCTTCATTGAATATCATTTTCGATTTGGGTTTAAAACATGTGCATTGCATCCTTGCTTGCTGTTTTCAATTCTAGTGAACATAGATTAAGTAACAGGTCGTACACGTGGGGGTGATATCCACGGTATTGACAAGAAATTAATCTTACATTCACTGCACAACACATACCGAATCACTTCACAATTAACACAATAGCTCAAACATCCCCCCTTTTCCGCGGTATTCCTCCGCCCGATTGAGGTAACCTTATAAGCCAAAACAAACTTGACATTTCCCCTAGGTCTTGTTGTTTAGGATTCTGACATCATTCTACGTCTAAAGGCATAAGCCCATGATAACTAAAATTAACCCTAGGGTTAGTCTCTGGATTTGCGTGTGCATTTTGCTTGTTTTCAGTTCTATTTTCTCTGTCATACTTTGTCTTCTGTGACCAATAATTTCACTTATATACTAAACGTTGTTAAAAATCAAATTAGCAGCCTTTCATATCTTTTTATCCTAGACTTCTGCACCGGCATCGGTTAACTAACCGACGTCATCTGTCCTCTGACCGACATTGGTTATTAGACCGATATCGGTTACTGTCTTCATCAGCCCCTGACAAACCAGCAACATGCCAAGTTCATCATTCTGAGGTTGTTTCTGTTCTTGATAGATTGAAACCTTCCTGTGTGCTCTTGTCCATGGTTGTTATCACTCGGAAGCAAGCCACCGCCATGGTTTCACATGCCTGCTCTGTGCCTTTGCCTGAATCACCCCCTTCACATTCTATAGGAAACCCTACGGACACCAGTGAGATCCCCCAAATTCCTGTAGGAGATAAGGACTTTGCCAAATTTCTGGATGCTAATCATAGCGCTGTACAATACTATTTGTCTCATGCCCCTGACCGTACGCCTGATGGTCAGCTCTTTGTTGGCATGCCTATTAGTATAGCTGCTCATTTAGCTCCCACTCCGCCTGATAACACCGCCTTGCTTCCTGCACCTTTAGCCCCATCTCCCAATCTGACAGCTTCAGAGGTTCATACGACTCAGATTTGCTTTTCTTTGGCTAATCTTGGACCCCACATATCATTACCACCGAATGACCCTACCTCATCTCTCTTGCAGACTACTCCATTCATGACTTGCTCTCTACCACCTATCCACACGAGCTTTCCTTCTCAAGCTCCACCTACCTTTTCATTCCCATACACGTATCCAGTAACCTCAACACCTTATATGGGACATCCCTATTCTGTCGCCTCAACATATTCATCCTCCATACCTTATCAACACTTAGCCCCACCATTGTCTAGCGGAGGCCCTTGGCCCAATTTGCCTCTGTTTACCACAACCGCACCATCATCTCATCTAACCACAGATTTCATCAAACAAATGATGGACAAAATGCAAAATCTAGAGGCTTCTGTGTCGGGAAGTCGTAGCGCCTTGACATACGAGCAAGTTTTTCAGGAGCCTATTCACCCTTCTGTTCCCCTTCACTCATATCCTCCTCAATGGGAATTGCTGAAATTTACTCGTTTTAATAGTAAAGAGGATCCTCAACAACACTTGCGATCGTTTAGACATGCTTGTTATTTGATTTCCCATAATGATGCCTTGTTACTCCGCACATTTCCCATGTCCTTATCAGGTTCCGCCTTGGAGTGGTACAGTGCTTTAACCCAACACTCAATCTTCTCTTTTAACCAACTAGCCCAATCTTTCTTGGATCACTTCTCCATTAACATTGCTAAGAAAGTATCCATCACCGACCTTTATGTCATCCGACAATTCGAAGACGAATCTATCGCAGATTTCGTCGGACGATGGCGCGGCCTTATCAACCAACTTACATATGCCTTGCCTCATACTGAACTTATCGAACTTTTCACACGGGCATGTGCTAAGCACATTTCTCCTACTCTTCAAATTCAAACTTTCCGCACATTTGATGAGGCCTTTACCATGGCTCGGAAACTAGAAATTCGAGCCTTAGAAGAAGAGAAATTGCGGTTGCACAACAAAAACCCCAATTTTTGAACTCCTGATTCTACCAATAAACCAAACACCGCCACTCCTCACGCGTCCACTCCTTCTAAATCAAAGGGAGCTGTCCACGCGGTGATGGTTAAATCTCAAACACCATCTAATACCCCACCAAAAACCACCTATAAGTATAAGGCAGAGCCCATCAATTACACTCCCTTGGGAGAAACCTATGGTGTCATCTTGGAAAAATTGCTCAAAGCCGGAGCTATCACCTTGCCTCCTATTAAACCTCACTCCGGGTTTGACTCCACTCGGGCTATACCTTCCTGGTACAAAGAAAATGACTTCTGTAACTTTCACCGTGTAAAAGGACATAGTCATGAAAACTGCAAGATGTTGAAAAACATAGTGCAGGAAATGGTTGACACAGGGGATATAACCCTCGATAATCCTAATGCCCCTACCAACCAAAATTTGAAAATCTTCAACAAACCATTCCCGAATCACTCTTCCAACAGTAACACAAACCAAGATATCTTAGCCGAGGAGAGTGTTCATGAGATCCATGCAGTCTTCGATACCCAGCCAAAAGCCTC
Source organism: Taxus chinensis (assembly GCA_019776745.2). Classification (NCBI taxonomy): domain Eukaryota; kingdom Viridiplantae; phylum Streptophyta; class Pinopsida; order Cupressales; family Taxaceae; genus Taxus; species Taxus chinensis. Next base: position 871,911,072 of record CM034150.1, on the reverse strand, counting down.
TATCGAGAAAATTTTGAATCAAGCCTTTTCACTAACACAGGAGCCCGAACCTCCTTTGCCATCATCAAGCCAAAGCGAAATCATTCCTTTACCCATGAAGGAGTTAACTACCCAGACTTCTCTTCCCATCGATGAGTCTTCTTATACCACATCCCTACAAGACTGTGAATGGATGTTATCTAATCTATCTATTTCCCAAACTCCCCCTTTTACCGCTCTTGCTGCACAAGAGGAAGGTACGCCACTTCTTTTGACATCCTTAGACGAGAAATCTCTTGCACCGACATCACCAAATTCTTTAACCATGATGGATCCTCTCGAACACGCCCTCTTACCTATTAGTTCTTCATTGCCTAAATCTTTTCAACGACCTATTGACCTCTTAACATCTATTGATACAATGCCTCATCTACCCCCTGTATCACACCCACAGTGGACTGGAATCACAACCCACCTTTCTTCCGTACAAAATTTACAATTCAAACCTGACGACTGTCATTCTCCAGAAGATAGACAAATCCTATGGGAACATTTGAGTATCCCTTATTCTACTCAAATGCAGATGACCGATCCCGACACTTCTACCATATACCCGAAGTGTTTACAGAAAATCAAAATGCCTATGTCCTCATTTTCACCCCCCATATCTATATCAAGTATCCCATCCACCTCTATCAATCTAACCAAATCTTCCTCTACACTTGGGACCTTACCAATACCCAGTCTAACACACCCGCCTAAGCGACTAGATTTGTCCAAAAATAAAGCCGCCCCGCCACCTAGGAGACAAACTCAACCCTTGCCTCTATCACAATCAAAACCATCATCGTCACACCTACCTTCCATATTGGGACCTCACCCCTCCACCTTGCATCAATATATCATACCTCCTGCGTTTTCTTCAAAACGACCTACGCCTTCTGCACCTATACAGAGATCTAAGGGGATATCAACATTGTCATCCCACGTATCTTGTCCACCCATCAACCCTAAACAAACCCCATCATCAAAGGATTTATTTTCTGTCATCCCCCTTTCTCCGTGGTTGTTTCCCGCTACGACGTCATCTGTAACCTCATCATCTAACCATCCGAACGTAGCTCTTGCGCCAAAGAAACCACATTTAGTGAAAACCACGTGTCAACACCCTTTGGCTAAATCACCACCCATACGAACCAACCACGCCCAAACATTACCAAAACCCGCACAACCAATACCCTCATCCTCCTCCGATTTTGACCCACTCAAAGGGTCTTACGCCAAAATCCTTGCCATGTTGGTAGAGAATGCGACCATTTCCCTACCCCCACTTAGACCTTATGACCTGTCTAAACCTCGGCCTGTAGGTTACGATGAGTCTAAAATTTGCGCTTATCACCGCACACCAGGACATGATGTGGAGGGATGCAAAGCTTTAAAAACCATCATTCGTCAGTCACCTCTCCCAGATAGATAGGTTAAAAAAGACAACTTACGAAGGGAGAGACCTTTAGCTTCCATTCCCTCTCCTGTACCATCTGTCCCCGCCTCACCAAGATCTATCATTATTACAACCCCACCTCTTGAAGACCATGAGTTATCCCAACCATCTTCCTCATCTCAGGTTTACGAGATTAATATGATTAGTGTTACTAATCGAGCGCAGAAAAACAACGAGAAAGCGAAAGAAAGCACACCTGTGTCCTCTCTTTCTCCATCCAGCATCCCGATTGCACCACCACCCAAAGTGGTTATTTGTGGACCCGCTTACCCCATCTCTAATGGAGTTGCCCATCAAGCCATGATCAAACAACTTCACCAATCACCCGTAAAAATGACACTATATGATCTCATTCAGACTTCTGAATCTCATCGACAAGCTCTCGTTGAAATTCTTCAAGGGATCGAGGTCTTACCTAATGAAACCCTACCCATTGCCTCCATTCTAACACCCAATCATGTTGCCTCCCTCACCAAACAACCCGCTGCCCCAACCACTTCTGTCGCTGCACCACAAGCTGTTGCGTTCAGTTTCTCTGAAGATGAAATTGTTGACTTTGGTATAGAAGACCCCGACCCTACCCTTTTCATCTCCGCTTACGTCTGGGACATTCGAGTACGTCGTGTTATGATTGACGGGGGCGCTAGCCTAAACATCATCTCTTCAAAAGCCTTCCAACAAATGAACATCCCTTCTAGCTACATGTGTGCTAACCCCATCATGTTACGGTCATTTAATGACACTATTACTTCTACTTTAGGCACCGTGATCCTCAACATTCGGGTAGGACCACGTACTTTACCCGAACTCTTCTATGTCCTTGAGGGAGAGTTCCAATATAATATATTGCTGGGTCGTCCTTGGATCCGAGCTATGGGATGCGTTCCCTCCACATTACATAGGTGCATAAAATTTGAGTACGAGGGGAAATCCTACACCGTAAAAGCCAATCCTCCCCCCTTTAAAACCTGCAACATGTTATACCACCCAAACAATGTGCTTGTACCAATCCAGACACCCGTTCATTCAACCCAACCATCCTCTTCAAATGTACCTCAAACATGTACCTCAACCGCACCTACGCCTTCAACTGATGAAACCACCGTCGCAAAAACCACTTTCCTTCCCGTAGCTAACATCCCAACCACGGACCCCTTAGTAGATGTTTTTCAGTGCCTTACGCTAGGGGAGTATCGCCTATATAACGTTAGTTCTTTCCATACCCCACAGGAGTACGGACAGGTACATGCACATCCTACCTATGACCGTCGTGTGGGGGAAGTAATCTCCTACGGACCACCTCACTGCCGCACTAACCTAACGTATGGGGGTGTTGACGCATCTTCTGTTGCCCCTGAGCCTCCTCTTGGTGTGGTCCCTTTCCAATCCGATTTTCAATACCTGACAAATCGTCGCTTTTCCCTCACCTTCTTGACTCGCTGTGCTTGGAAAGGCTTTGGTTTTGGTCTTTATGAACAAGGCCGACATACACTCATCCCCATCACCACACACAAACATAATGATCGTAGTGGTCTCGGATTTTTGGGAACAATTACATCGAAGGACCCTCGCATCAGTCCTCTTCTCGAAGACGACGACGTTACCCCTGTAGAACTGTCGTCACCCATTTTGCCTCCGTCACCCACAGAGTCGATAGATCCTGAATCTATCCCTCCTAACTTTTTTTTTCATAAATGCTATCTTCCTAGGTCCTCTTACTTATCAATGTGATAATGAGGACCCCTCTTCTATTCCCCTTTTATATCCAGACATGATTGAAGAGGACTCACCTTCAATTAACGTTGTTGAGTGCCAGAATGATGACTCGATCCTCACTTACCTTGGCGCGGATGACTCTTATATTCAACGCGCCTTACCATCTAAAACCCAAACCATGCTAAACGAGTCTACTATAGAAATCAACATCCACACGAAGGAGGATCCTCACATTGTGAAGATCGGAAAATCCCTTAACGCATCAGAACAAGTCACCTTTACTACCTTTCTCCGTGCTCGCAACCAAGCTTTCGCTTAGTCCTACGCTGACATGCCAGGAATTGATCCTGACATTGCTGTCCATAACATTACCCTGAAACTTGATTCCAAACCAATTAAACAGAAATTGAGAAAAATGCATCCACGCATTGCCCTCTTGGTCAAAGAAGAGCTTCAACGACTCCTTTCTGGTTCCTTCATCCTACCTATTGACTATCCTCAATGGATTTCTAACATCGTACCTATCACTAAAGCGACGGGGGGACTTCGGATATGCACGGATTTCTAGGATCTTAACCTCGCTTGCCCTAAGGATGACTTCCCCCTACCTAGTATTGACCAACTTTTTGATCTCACTGCAGGCCATGAGATGCTCTCTCTCATGGATGGCTTTTCAGGATACAACCAAATTTTGGTTTCCCCTGCCGATCAACACAAAACTACCTTCATAACTCCTTGGGGAACCTTCTGTTACTGTGTAATGCCATTTGGTCTTAAGAATGCTAGTGCAACCTATCAGCGGGCTATGACTTACATTTTTCATGACATTATGCACACTATTCTTGAAGATTATGTTGATGATCTTCTTGGCAAGTCTAAACATCGCAGTGAACATCTCGATGTTTTAACCATTATTTTTGACCACCTACTACAATATTTTGTCTGTCTTCAACCAAAGAAATTTGTCTTTGGTGTCCTTTCGGGAAAACTTCTTGGCTTTATCATCTCTTTGCGTGGCATTGAGGTCGACCCATCTAAAGTCAAAGCTATCCTAGAAATGCCCCCACCTACCAATCTCAAACAATTGCGTAGTTTACAAGGTAAGCTCCAATCTATCCAGCGTTTCATCTCCCAGCTCTCGGATCGCTGTCAACCTTTCCATCACCTCCTTAAGAAGGACGTTGATTTTCAATGGAGCCAAGAGTGCCACCAAGCCTTTGAAGCTCTCAAAACTTATCTCTTACAGCCACCCGTGCTTATCCCACCTCAAGACGACCGCCCTTTCTACCTTTACCTTTCTGCCACTGACCACGCTGTAGGGGCCATGCTTGCACATCGTGACTCTGAGAATCGAGAACAAGCCGTTTATTATATAAGTCGTACTTTGGTGGACTATGAGACTAGGTATACACATGTAGAAAAGTTGTGCCTAGCCCTATCATTCGTGGCTACCAAACTCCGACACTACCTCCTGAATCACAAAACTTTCGTCATCACCAACACGGACCCCATCCATTACATGTATGCCAAACCTCATCTAAACCAACGCATTGCCCGATGGCTCATGCTCCTTGCCGACCTCGACCTTGAGTTCATCCACTAGAAATCAATCAAAGGAAAAACCATCGTAGACCAACTTGCGGAAGCCCCTTTACCTGGGGAATAATTTACCAATTTTACATTCCCCGACGAACTCATCGCCACTCTTTCACTCCAGGAGGAGTCATATTCAATGACTCTCTTCTTCTATGGATCCAAATGCCAACGTGGTGGAGGAGCCGGCATTGTTCTCATTCCTCTCAATGCCGAGCCTATGCCTCTTTCATTCCAACTCGATTTCCCTTGCACTAATAATACAGCGGAATACGAGGCCCTTGTCCTAGGTCTCCAGGTTGCGCTGCACTTAGGCATCAAATCTATCAATATTTTCGGCGACTCTTAATTGGTAGTCAATCAAGTTATGGGCATCTACCAATGAAAAAATGAGGAACTTCAAAAGTACAAACACTACGTGGACTCACTTCTAGCCTTATTTACTCACTATTCTATCCAAACCATTCCACGCTCCACTAACAAATTTGCGGATACTATGGCTTGCTTAGCCTCACAAATTCCAGCCTCATCAACTGACTCTGACATTTTCATCTTGGTCCAACAACTCTTTGCCCCATCTTACTCTGCCCCAGTTGTTTGTATGATAAATACGGTGTCTGCTAATTTGCAGGATACTTGGTATCACCAATTCCATGACTACCTTACAACCTCTGTTCTCCCATCTGACCTTACGAGTACCGGCAAACGCGCTTTTCTTAAACGTGTTTCTCGTTATGTAGTTATGGGGGGACTCCTTTATAAACGTGGCTTTGATGGCATCCTCCTTCGATGTCTCACCGGCACGGAGGTCACCCATACCATCCAACAGGTCCATGACGGTATTTGTGGCGGACATTTTAGTGGCCTTGTCGTGGCCAAGTGAATCCTTCGCCTAGGTTATTATTGGCCTACTCTCAATAACGACTGCTACAAATATGTTAAGCGTTGTGTTATGTGTCAACAACATGCCAACCTTCAACATACTCCTAGCCACTCGCTACACGTCGCCCGAGATCTTTGGCCTTTCTCACAATGGGGTTTAGACCTTATTGGTGAGATTCATCCGTCCTCTTCGCAACGTCACCGATGGATTATCACAGTAACCGAATATTACACAAAATGGGTGGAGGCTATTCCACTCATTTCAACTAAAAAAGAAAAAATTGTAGAGTTCATTAACCACCACATTATCTATCGTTTTGGTGTTCCTCATCGCCTGATTACGGATAATGGAAAATCTTTCAAAAATAAGTTGTTGCAAGACCTTTGTGACAACTTTGGTATCAAACTCAGCTTCTCATCACCCTACTACCCACAAGCAAATGGACAAACCGAATCCTCTAATAAAACCCTAACCAAAATCCTCATGAAAGTTGTCAATGAGTCCGGACGAAATTGGCACGATCACATTCCCTTTGCCCTTTGGGCTTATCGTACTAGCATTCGTACCTCTACTAATGCCACACCTTTTTCTTTGGTATATGGTTTCGAGGCTGTCTTGCCTCTCGAAATACAAATACCCTCCCTCAGAATATCCCTTCAGGATATTCTCACTAACGATGATTTCCGCCAAGAACGGTTAGCCCAATTGGAGCTTCTTCACGAACGTCGCCTTACAGCTCTCGATCACCTTCAAATCTATCAAAAACGCATCAAACGTGCTTATGATAAGCGACTTCATGAGCGTACCTTTAAGGTTGGTGATCTTGTCCTCAAAGAGAATCAACATGTAACCAAACTAGAAAAGAGAAAACGTGGAAAATTTTCTCCCAATTGGATTGGGCCTTATATAATCACTCACACTTATGGATCAGGCACTTATCGTTTAGCTTCGCTTAATGGTAAACCTGAGCCTGAGCCCCTTAATGCCTTGCATCTTCGACCGTTCTACTACTGAATTTAGTGTTATATCACTTCTTATCTACCTACTGCTCATCCCTTGAGCTCATTTACCACTACATACACTTTGTTTTCTACATCTCAAAATAAAATCAAGCTCACTTCTCACCTCCCCTTAATGATGCCTTCCCTTTTTAGTCTAGTCCATGACTTCAAAGTATTAAAATAAGCTGTATTCTTATGGGATTTTCTTGAGTCAAACTTCCTACTCAACTAGATGCTTCACGCCAAAAGAACATCTAGTCATCTAAATTAAATATAGACTGCTCCCTCGAAGGACAGCTATATACTGAACTATTGCTGCTATTATATATAGACTGCTCCCCCGAAGGACATCTATGCATTAAAATCATATCTGCTACTATAAATAGACTGCTCCCTCGAAGGACAGCTATACACAGTCAGCCTTTTATCAGAAGCTTCTCACATTGATCAGCTTCGTGAAGACCTCAAGAATAATACAATCAATATCCCTGGTAGACTTCCCACATCGATCAGTCTACATTCAATAAAATAAAAGCCTCATTCAAAAGAACTTTTGAGTCATGGACGTGTCTATTTAGGGTAGGTTCTCTTTCGTCAGAACACTCACTTTGTAATAAGTTCTCTATACCTCAGCTATATCATCCACCTCACCTCACCATCTGTTTCAAACTCAAGGGACGTGAGGTACACCTGATAGGTTGTGATCATACAACTCTTTTCACCTATTGACTTCTCGTCTATGCATCAGTACCTAAGGCTTCAAGTTCGTTCTATGTTGTGTGATTTTTTTAGCTCTTTCCACCTACGGAGCAATCTTTCCTCTTTGCCTCGCATCTAGGATTGTGTGTTGATCTTAATCAGTTGGTGAATGTTTTACATACTGTTATAGCTGCTGGAATGAAAGCAAACATGTTAAGATATGTTTTGATCTTAAGAGAATGTGTTGCTAATTTGGATTCTTGCATACTGTGATTTATTGCATGGGACAGCAAATATTGTACTTGTGTGTTTGCTGATGTGACGACAGATTGTCGTATACTTGCTTGCTCTTATTGCTGATTGACAGCATACCTTGAATCAATTCCATTGATCCAAGTATGCTGAGGTTCTCTTGTGATTTCTGGGTCGATCCACACTTGAACCGAACCCGAGATTGTTATGAGCGTGCAGCGCCTGATTGCAGGTGTGAGCAGCTAGCACGAAAATGCCAACGACAGGGATTCGATTCTTTAATCCTGTACTGTCGAACTTGGGACCTCGTAAGGTGAGAAACGCCTGGACACGGGTGGCCTTGGCACGTAATCCGAAGGACGTAACGTCCTGCTCTGCGTTAATGTGAATGTCTGTAAGGAAGCTGGATGGAGGGTGTTTAGTGTTAGTGGTTAGTGTGAATTAAACCTAAACTAACCCTAAGGCCTAACATACATCCTACACCACTATCCTAAGTGGATTTTTAAATTAAAAAAAAAAAAGGGGAAAATAAACCTAAGGCTAAACTAAGACCTAGGTCGAATGATTTATGTAACCTAAACTAATCCTAAACTAAGGGGTACGCAGACCCTTGGGAGGAAAGGGATAAGGATGGAAAGGGCATTCATGGCATTTAATAAACTGTCCCTACGTGGACAGCGCCAGTTTTGGCGGGGCAGGTAAGGAATTTAGAGGCATCTATTTTGAAATAGAGCCAAATTCAGTTTGCATGGAAATTTTGAAATTTAGAACTCGCCAACCCGAGTGGCGGTGGCGTGGAAAGTAAGGAAAAAGGGGTGAGCCTTAATTGCATTAATTGTTTCGGTCCTCGCGACCAGCTCGCCTTGGAAACAGCATGAGGGAATTTGATCTTTCATTGTTTCGATTTGGTTTGGCCGAAGTTGCTCTGCATTTGGTTTCTTTGGTCTGGTTCAGTCGAACCAGCTCTTAGCATTTGACATTTTCTTGGAAGTTTTGAGGCTGTTGATAAGCCTGAAGAAGAAAGGAGTGCTGGGAATTTTGTGTTGTCGCTGTGGAAGAAAAACGCGGCAAATAAGGTTTTCATCGAGCTCTGGAAAAGAGATTTCAGGCACGTTAAGCCCTTCTCTTTAAAAATCTTTGCTTTAATTAAATGTTTCATTAAAACAACCCTGCTCTTGGGTTGGGATTGCATGATTGCTGTTGAGTTGATTTGGAAATGGATTTTGTTGGTTCTTGCTTCTTTTCTTTGGAAAATGATAAGGAGATTTGCTTGGGTTGCTCTGCCTTGATCTGTTTTTGCTCGAATCATGTTGGAAATGATTTACAGTATTGGTTGTTGACTGTATAAATGGTTTGAAATGGATATTCCTTTCACTGTTCGTGTTGTTCGAAATTGGAATAGGCTGTGCAATCGCTCCTTATAGTGAAATTGTTTCTTTAAGTGTAATCTTTTCTTGCTGTTATATGGGGAATTGTCCTTGCATGTAAACAAAAAGAGGGAAGTGGAGATACAGCTGTGTATGTTTCTATGAATTGGGTTTCATTGAATATTGCTGTCATTTTGGAAACAATAAGGAAATATTGCCTTGACTGCTGAGTTTTATTGTCTTGTAATTCTCGAATGATGTATCTCCCTGTGTGCTGGACGTTTGACAGTAATGGGAAATTCATTGTATATATATATATATATCTTGTGACTGTACACTATTTATGAGTTGTTTTCACTATTGAACAATCGTTATTGCTAACGAACTGGAAGGAAGGGAATAATAGTTGATGAAGTAGTTCTTATAGAAATTTTCTTTAAGAAAGTAGATTCTTCTTCTTGTACTGTTTGGATATTGGATGGAAGTGGCATTCGGGTTCACCTTGAGTAATTGAACTCGAACCATAGGAAGTTTAAGCAATAATATCATTGCTGTACCTTTTCTTGAGTAGGAACTAAGTGAATACGTATTGGGTATTCGTGAAATAGGGAAAAAGATAACTGTTTTTCCTTCTTAAAGTTATCTATGGATTTCGTTTCTCCTTGTTGAAAGAATAAGGTGGTTTCACTGTGTTATATGAATGCTGTTTGGTCTTCTTATACGGACTGTTGACACAGCTTCCACTTGATTGAATTCTATGCAAATGAATGATAAAGTTGTATTTCTATATACTGTAATAAAAAAAAAAAATTGGGATCTAATTTGTCTTCTGAGTTGCTCTGGCTGTACCGAGCTCATACAATTAACACCTGGTTCGGGTTTGCTCTTATAGAAGTATGGACAGTTGAATATGAGTTGTTTGTGGTATTGGATTGAACGGTACAGGCTATGAGAGTTTGTTTTTTTGATAAGAACGACTGTTCTGTTATCCTTATAATGAGCTGTCTTGTTTGAGATGAACACGGATTAGGTGTTTGATTTCGTTTTGAACAAATGGTGTTTCATAGTGAAATTAAAAGGGAATGAATTCTTTTCCTGCCTGCTGTTTTAACCTGATGAAATTCATCGTCATGTGAATAATGGACTTGCTGTAGGTAACAGCAATGAATAAATGTTATTCTGAACGGGGTACGTTCCTAGAATTAGATCATCATGTGAATGATTGACTGCATGATTGAAATACTGTTTCTGTTTAGTATGCAGCAAAAGAAATATGGTTTCCTTTATTATGGCAATATATGGTATGTAACCTTATATTGTTTGATCTTGGATGTACCTAATGTTGTACTAATACGTTTCGAATCCTTAAATGAGTCTGATTCCAATGAAGTATGGATATGAATGGTGAATTCTTTCCTGTTTTCATGTAAAGCTGATTATATATGAAATTAATCTTGCTGCCGGAAAGTGAATTCCGAGCGGATTTTGTAAGTTTCACTCTGAACTGTTATCTTGAATTGATTTTCGTTTGGATTCCACTGTTAGGACAGTCATGTGGAAGGAAATAGAGATATGAATGAATGTTTTAGAGAAATGATCTTTCTTCTCTCATTCAGTTGGAATCTGGAATTCGTGAATGATAAATTTTATAGTGCTTAGATGGGAGCTACTATATGCACTGCTGTTCGCTTTCTTGTCTGTACTTGAATGCTTTAAATTTAAAATACTTCATGAACGGAAAGGAAAGTAAAGGATTTATATTCAGTTAGTTTCATCCTTTGCATTTGTTATTAATGAAAGGCGTGGAAAGGATAACTGAATGTTATATAGGCAGCAAGCTACTTGTATTCCTAACTTTACAAATATTGTAAATTGATACTTGCAATGATTATGTGAAAACGGGACAGCAGTCTTATTGCTGATTGTGATAATATTTTGATAGTTCAGTTGACATGCTGATCTTCCCTTTGTGCCTATTTCGAGATTGATGTTTTGCAGTAGTTTCATAAAAGCAGGGTTCTTTTATTGAAACAGTTAGTTGAAGCATCTTATTTTAAGGATAAGTGCTTAATGTGCTCAGTTCATTGAACTGACCCGTGCAATTCATTTTGCAGATGGAATTTGATTAGAATGAAGGCTTGGCTGTTTTCTGATGCCTCTTGATTAGATGTAAAACAAATTGTAAATGTTGTTTTTATTCCTCTTTGAGGAATTGTGAAAAGAAGAAAATATATTCTTCTGTCCTTGAGTTGTATGGATGCTTTGTATAACTATGCCCAATCAGCTGGATTGGCAACTGTACAGATTATGACTTGAACATTGAATACAATTACGAGTGTGATATTTTCAATAATTATATCAGTTTGATATTGTTGTTTAAATTGGAAATATGATGTTATTTCTTGATTTGGAATTGTTTCATTATCCTTGGATGGATGTTGAATTGAAACTGATATCTATTCTTACTTAAATGCAACTTTTAAGTTGAAGATGCGATTAGTTCATACTTGGGTAAAGATGAATTTTAAATTGACATTAAAAGGATTAAGAAGAATATGATTTCATAATCAGAAGGTATTCAGGATTAGCTTAGGAGCTAAGGAATATCAATTCAACTTCGGAGTAATCGAACTTCGCTTTCGAACTCCATTAATGATCCCGTTTGATAAAATTCAGAATTAAGGATATAAGATAGATATATCCATAACTAATGGACCTTAACTATATAACGTTAAGGAGAACAAATGAATTCATTTCTTGAAGTTAGACCTCGTTTGAATGACGTCTAATAAGTTAACATTCTGAAATTAGTTGCAGTTGGAAAAATCTTGGCTAAGTTTAATAGATTAAACTTATCACGTCCGTCGGTACGGACTGCTTAATCCAATGATTAAGAAATAAACCAAGTAAGGAATTGTAGCCCTTCGATACGAAGGTGAAGATACATAATAAACTAATGGACGGTTTAGTCCCTCTTAGTTATATACAATTGCAACGGAAACGAGGATCAAGGGATCAACACGAATGCTGAAAGTTGAATTTAATTATTAACTCGTGGCTAAGGCACTTGAGCAGGATGTGTATTCTCGATGGGTGGATTCTGCAGGACATTGGCATACGCCAGCTACAGCAAGGTGTCTTCATGAAGACGGGGTCTTCATGACGACACAATGTTGCAGCTGACATATAGCAATGCCCTCCCGAATTAAAACATTTAGAATACATAGGCTGAATGTGTAGATCTCGGCAGGGGCATAGGGTATGATCTGGTATACGGAGTGACTCCGGAATACTAAAGACAAATAGACACACGGAGTCGTGGGGTAACGACACCGTATGTCTGCGTATCTTTAGTTACCGGGAGTGCCTTCCTATACCCGTTCATATTACTAGCTGGAATTGAAAGTTTAAAACTGACCTTAAACGATGAGGACTGGTAGGAGCCAGGAAAGACCATTCTAGATAACAGGTGAAGTGAAGTGAAGGACGTATTCCGTAGATGTGTATCACATCCAGGAATATGATCATGCAAAGCATGTGAAAATCTTTGGCCAAAGTATCGCAATTGCTGGTTGCGTTGTCCTTATCACTTAATTTAAGATGCAGGATGTCAGATGAATATCAGTAACAGATATTCAGATAGGCTTCTTAAATGGATCACTTCGATAACCGGGGAAGGTTATGAGAACAGGTATATATAATATACTATGCATAAATAAACATGAAGGATCGGTTGTTGCCGAGTCATGAAATGAAGGATCGTTGAAACTCCGAGCCATGAAAATGGAAGATCGGTAGTTCATCGAGTCATTTACAGTAGCATATAGAATCTGTTATAAGATTGAATGGCATTGAATGTGTGTTCCATATTGTAAATATGCGAACAGGGAACATTCGTTTTAAAAGGAAATTGTGTGAACCCAACTGTGTTGTTTGGGCAGAGAACAATTATTAAAACTTGAACGTGTGTTTGAATTTTATAATTCATAACAGAGAACGTTATTTAAAAAAAAAAAAAAAAAAATTCCCTTGTTCTGGTGTTTTAAAATGGGGATGTTACATCTTGGTATCAGAGCTGAAGGTTGCAGCTCTTGGACCTAATGAGTCCACAATATTAATAAAGTTTACATTTTCTTATTGAACAGAAAATGGTCAGGACAAGAGGGAATGCTGCGAATAACCCGTTGCAGGGTGGAGAAGCAGCAACTGCCCAAAAGCTGGATGAAATCCTTGCTGCCCTACTTGATACGAGGGATCGTTTGACTGTACTGGAACAACAGTCAATGGGCAATGAAGAGGAGGGGAATGAAGCTGAAATAAATGATCAGCTGCCTCCTATGGACAACATCAACGGAGGGAATCCGGGTGTTGATGATAATAATGTAATTGCTCCTAATCCCCCTGAAAATAAAAGGGCAAGATTAGCAGCTGAACTTACAAATGATATAAAGAGAATAAGTCCTCCAAAGTTTGATGGAACAACTCTTGGGGACGGAGCTGAAAACTGGCTCAGTGAAATGGAGAAATACTTTGCTATAAGAAACTTCTCTGAAGAGACTAAAGCGATATGGGGAGCATATCAGCTTTCTCATGAAGCATCGTCCTGGTGGGACAACCGTAAGGTTGAGCTGAATATTGTCGAATCAGACATAACTTGGGATCAATTTAAGGGTTATTTTAGGCAACGATGGCTGCCTCAACTCTATTTTGATAGGAAAATGACTGAATTTCAGAACTGGTCGCAAGGAAGGCTGTCGGTGACGGAATACTGGGAAGGGTTTACTAAACTCCTTAAGTATGTGCCGCAGTACCAAGCTGACGAGAAGTTCAGAATACGGAAATTCATAATGGGACTGAATCCCATCATTGGGGGCGAAGTGGATGTCCACGGCCCAACCACCATGGATGGGGTTGTTGAAAAGGCAATCAGACAGGAACAGAAATTGAGAGCAATATCTGCTCACAGGGAAGAGATAAGGAAGAAGATTCCCAATCCTTCTTCGTCTCTTGCACCAAAAAGGGGACCTTGGAAAAGGTTTGGTGTGAAAAATAAAATTGTTGTTGATAACAACAAGAAACCTGTGATGAATAGACCTGTAAATAGCGTGCGGAACAGCTTCCCAAAAGTTAATGGCATTGGACAAAAGTCCTATGGAAGCCAGAACGATAACTTTAAGGCTGGTAATAAATTTGAACCTAGAAAAGGGCCAGCTGGAGGATGCTTCAACTGTGGAAAGGACCACTATGCGAATCACTGTCCTCTGAAGAAGGATGATCGCGGACAGCAGCATAGGATACATGCTGCAGTGGCTAACAGACAAGCTGAAAAGCAAGTGACACCCATAGAGGTTACGGGTAAGTTATTCGGTAAACCTGTAGTTGTACTTTTTGATACTGGAGCTACAGAATGTTTTATTTCTGCTGAACTTGCTATGAAATTAAAAAGAAAGGCTGCGAGAATGGATAAAACATGGACAGTGCATTATGGGAATAATGTTGTCCATACAGTTGAAATGTGCCTTTTTGGGGCAATTCTTGATCTGCCTGGGTTCTCCACCGAAGTTGACTTGTATGTCACTCCTCTAGGATCATATGATATCATTATTGGAGTTAACTGGTTGGCTGAACATAAGGCAAAGGTTGACTGTTATGAAAAACAAATCTGTTGCCTTGATGATCTGCAGAAAGCAGCAATCATTCAAGGTGTAAAACGAGAAGTTGCAGTTAGGAAACTGACGGCTATGCAACTAAAGAGGGCTAAAAACAGAGGCTGCACCTTGTATGCGGTAAAAATGACAGAAATTGAAGAGGAAGATAATGATTTCATGGAAAGATATCCATTGTTGAGGGATTTCCGTGATGTGTTTCCAGAGGAATTGCCGGGTCTTCCGCCCAAACGTGAGTTTGACTTCGCTATAGAAATCAAACCAGGAACGGAACCCATATCTAAGGCACCTTATAGAATGACTACCATTGAGTTGGTAGAACTGAAGGCTCAGTTACAAGAACTTCTGACTAAAGGGCTGATCCGACCGAGCGTCTCGCCTTGGGGAGCGCCGGTAATCTTTGTAAAGAAAAAGGATGGCACCTTGAGGCTGTGCATTGATTACAGAATGCTGAATAAAGCAACCATTAAAAATCGATACCCACTTCCGAGAATCGATGATCTGTTTGATCAGATGCGAGGAGCATCAGTCTATTCAAAAATAGATCTGCGGTCAGGGTACCATCAGCTGAGAATAAAAGAGGAAGATATTCATAAAACAGCTTTTAGAACGAGGTATGGGCATTATGAGTTCACGGTGTTGCCTTTTGGGCTGACTAATGCACCTGCCGCCTTCATGAATCTAATGAATAACATTTTTCAAGAATACTTAGACAAGTTTGTGCTTGTATTCTTAGACGACATTCTTATATACTCTAAAAATGTCGAAGAGCACCAAGAACACCTCAGGATAGTGCTGGAAATCTTAAGAAAGAGGAAGTTGTATGGCAAACTGTCAAAATGTTCCTTTTATGATGCAGAGGTGCATTATTTAGGACACGTTATAAGCAAAGACGGGATAGCTGTTGACCCTTCAAAGATCACAGCTATAACTGAGTGGCCTGCGCCTAAGAACGTGCACGAAGTGAGGAGCTTCATGGGCTTGGCTGGATATTATCGAAAGTTCGTCAAGGACTTTTCAAAAATTGCTGCCCCAATCACTTCGTTGCAAAAGAAAGAAAAGAAATTTGTCTGGACAGACAAATGTGAATCTGCCTTTAAAAAGTTAAAGGAACAGTTAACTACAGCACCTATTTTGACTGTACCTGATCCAAATGGAGATTTTATGGTTGTAACGGACGCTTCAGGAGAAGGCCTTGGAGGTATTCTGTTACAGAATAACCATGTCATCGCTTATGAAAGCAGAAAGCTTAAGTTACATGAACAGAATTATGCTCCACACGATCTTGAGCTCGCTGCCATTGTTCATGCGCTTCAAATATGGAGGCATTACCTTCTGGGCAAGCCCTTTGAATTAAAAACAGACCATCTGGGGCTGAAGTATATTTTCACTCAGCCAAATCTGAATGCAAGGCAGCGAAGATGGTTAGAATTTCTGTCTCAGTATGATTTTGATATAAGCTACATTAAGGGCAAGGAAAATAGAGTAGCAGATGCTCTGAGTCGAAGGAAGCATATCTCTGCTCTTATAACGTTAAGAACTCAGTTTAAGGATGAGGTAAAAGATGCCTTGGAATCAGATCCTTATTTCCAGCAAGTCAAATCAGCACTTGCTGCGGACCCGCAGGACATCAGGTATAAAGGATTTCGTTTTGATAACGAAGGAGTTCTGAGGTTCGAAAATAGGGTATATGTACCTGTGGCAAATGACTTAAGAGGGAAATTGCTAACTGAATTCCATAACTCACCCTTTTCTGGACACCCTGGCATTACAAAAATGCTCGCTGATCTTAAGCAGCAATATTTTTGGAAGGGAATGAAAAAGGATGTGGTAGAGTTTGTAACACACTGCTTGGAATGTCAGCGTGTTAAAGCGGAACATATGCACCCTGCTGGATTATTGTATCCCCACAGCATTCCGCAGTATAAATGGCAAGTGATAACGATGGATTTCGTTCAAGGATTGCCTATGTCAAGAAATAAACATGACATTATCCTGGTTGTAGTCGACAAATTGACCAAAGTGGCACACTTTATTGCTGGTAATTTGAAGGACGATGCACCAGTTTTAGCAAGAAGATTTGTGCATGAAATCTTCAGATTGCATGGAATACCGGAATTAATCATATCGGACAGAGATCCGAGGATGACATCAAGGTTTTGGCAAACGCTTAATGCAGCCTTGGGAACTAAATTAAACTTCAGTTCTGCATATCATCCAGAAACGGATGGACAGACTGAGAGAGTTAATCAAGTTTTAGAGGACATGCTAAGGATGTATTGCATGGACCAGCAGTATAAATGGGAGGAATACCTTCCGCTGGTAGAATTTGCTTACAATAACACCTACCATGCCTCTTTAAAAATGGCGCCCTTTGAAGCATTGTATGGAAGAAAATGCAGAACCCCTGTCAGCTGGGACAGCGTTGAAGACAGAGAGGTAATTGGGCCAGAAATCCTTATGGAAATGGAACAGCAAATCAAAATGATTCGGGAACATCTAAAGGAGGCTGCCAATAGGCAAAAGAGCTATGCAGACTTGAAGCGGGTTGACAGGCATTATAAACTTGGAGAGAAGGTCTTTCTTCGGGTGAAGCCGAAAAAGAGCTCCATAACTTTTGGCAAGGCTGCCAAGTTGTCGCCACGTTACGTGGGACCTTTTGAAATTGTTGAAATAATCAACCCTGTAGCTTATCGTCTAGCATTACCTCCTGCTTTGTCTCAAATGCATGATGTTTTTCATATTTCTTTGCTTAAGAAATACGTGACAGATTTATCCCATGTGCTAAATTGGAATTCCTTGCAGGTCCAAGACCCAGGAATAATCGTGGTTAAGCCCATTCGAGTGCTGGGAACTCGCCAGTTGTACTTGAGAAATCGCGAAGTGAACCAATGTAAGGTCCAGTGGGACCAGTTCAGCGAAGAAAGTGCAACTTGGGAGAATCTCGAAGAAATGAGATCTACTTTTCCACACCTGTTTAACTGAATTTGAAATTCAGAGAACTGATAATTTTACCAAATTTAGACAATTATTAGTCTATTGTACAGTTGTCTTAAAACGCTGTTTTTAAGAGAGAATCTGTTTTTGGTATGAACTTATGAAGGAAAGGACAATAACTGAACTTTGTCCTAGGAACTCCTTGACTTGTTAATCTGATCATCGGGACGATGATTCTTTAAGGAGGGAAGAATGTAACACTCTGATTTCGTATGTTAACTTGGTGAATGTTTTACATACTGTTATAGCTGCTGGAATGAAAGCAAACATGTTAAGATATGTTTTGATCTTAAGAGAATGTGTTGCTAATTTGGATTCTTGCATACTGTGATTTATTGCATGGGACAGCAAATATTGTACTTGTGTGTTTGCTGATGTGACGACAGATTGTCGTATACTTGCTTGCTCTTATTGCTGATTGACAGCATACCTTGAATCAATTCCATTGATCCAAGTATGCTGAGGTTCTCTTGTGATTTCTGGGTCGATCCACACTTGAACCGAACCCGAGATTGTTATGAGCGTGCAGCGCCTGATTGCAGGTGTGAGCAGCTAGCACGAAAATGCCAACGACAGGGATTCGATTCTTTAATCCTGTACTGTCGAACTTGGGACCTCGTAAGGTGAGAAACGCCTGGACACGGGTGGCCTTGGCACGTAATCCGAAGGACGTAACGTCCTGCTCTGCGTTAATGTGAATGTCTGTAAGGAAGCTGGATGGAGGGTGTTTAGTGTTAGTGGTTAGTGTGAATTAAACCTAAACTAACCCTAAGGCCTAACATACATCCTACACCACTATCCTAAGTGGATTTTTAAATTAAAAAAAAAAAAGGGGGGAAAATAAACCTAAGGCTAAACTAAGACCTAGGTCGAATGATTTATGTAACCTAAACTAATCCTAAACTAAGGGGTACGCAGACCCTTGGGAGGAAAGGGATAAGGATGGAAAGGGCATTCATGGCATTTAATAAACTGTCCCTACGTGGACAGCGCCAGTTTTGGCGGGGCAGGTAAGGAATTTAGAGGCATCTATTTTGAAATAGAGCCAAATTCAGTTTGCATGGAAATTTTGAAATTTAGAACTCGCCAACCCGAGTGGCGGTGGCGTGGAAAGTAAGGAAAAAGGGGTGAGCCTTAATTGCATTAATTGTTTCGGTCCTCG
Source organism: Taxus chinensis (assembly GCA_019776745.2). Lineage (NCBI taxonomy): Eukaryota > Viridiplantae > Streptophyta > Pinopsida > Cupressales > Taxaceae > Taxus > Taxus chinensis. The sequence goes on along the minus strand of CM034150.1, from coordinate 871,892,256 downwards.
CGACCAGCTCGCCTTGGAAACAGCATGAGGGAATTTGATCTTTCATTGTTTCGATTTGGTTTGGCCGAAGTTGCTCTGCATTTGGTTTCTTTGGTCTGGTTCAGTCGAACCAGCTCTTAGCATTTGACATTTTCTTGGAAGTTTTGAGGCTGTTGATAAGCCTGAAGAAGAAAGGAGTGCTGGGAATTTTGTGTTGTCGCTGTGGAAGAAAAACGCGGCAAATAAGGTTTTCATCGAGCTCTGGAAAAGAGATTTCAGGCACGTTAAGCCCTTCTCTTTAAAAATCTTTGCTTTAATTAAATGTTTCATTAAAACAACCCTGCTCTTGGGTTGGGATTGCATGATTGCTGTTGAGTTGATTTGGAAATGGATTTTGTTGGTTCTTGCTTCTTTTCTTTGGAAAATGATAAGGAGATTTGCTTGGGTTGCTCTGCCTTGATCTGTTTTTGCTCGAATCATGTTGGAAATGATTTACAGTATTGGTTGTTGACTGTATAAATGGTTTGAAATGGATATTCCTTTCACTGTTCGTGTTGTTCGAAATTGGAATAGGCTGTGCAATCGCTCCTTATAGTGAAATTGTTTCTTTAAGTGTAATCTTTTCTTGCTGTTATATGGGGAATTGTCCTTGCATGTAAACAAAAAGAGGGAAGTGGAGATACAGCTGTGTATGTTTCTATGAATTGGGTTTCATTGAATATTGCTGTCATTTTGGAAACAATAAGGAAATATTGCCTTGACTGCTGAGTTTTATTGTCTTGTAATTCTCGAATGATGTATCTCCCTGTGTGCTGGACGTTTGACAGTAATGGGAAATTCATTGTATATATATATATATATATATATCTTGTGACTGTACACTATTTATGAGTTGTTTTCACTATTGAACAATCGTTATTGCTAACGAACTGGAAGGAAGGGAATAATAGTTGATGAAGTAGTTCTTATAGAAATTTTCTTTAAGAAAGTAGATTCTTCTTCTTGTACTGTTTGGATATTGGATGGAAGTGGCATTCGGGTTCACCTTGAGTAATTGAACTCGAACCATAGGAAGTTTAAGCAATAATATCATTGCTGTACCTTTTCTTGAGTAGGAACTAAGTGAATACGTATTGGGTATTCGTGAAATAGGGAAAAAGATAACTGTTTTTCCTTCTTAAAGTTATCTATGGATTTCGTTTCTCCTTGTTGAAAGAATAAGGTGGTTTCACTGTGTTATATGAATGCTGTTTGGTCTTCTTATACGGACTGTTGACACAGCTTCCACTTGATTGAATTCTATGCAAAGAATGATTGTGATGTATTTCTATATACTGTAATAAAAAAAAAAAAATTGGGATCTAATTTGTCTTCTGAGTTGCTCTGGCTGTACCGAGCTCATACAATTAACACCTGGTTCGGGTTTGCTCTTATAGAAGTATGGACAGTTGAATATGAGTTGTTTGTGGTATTGGATTGAACGGTACAGGCTATGAGAGTTTGTTTTTTTGATAAGAACGACTGTTCTGTTATCCTTATAATGAGCTGTCTTGTTTGAGATGAACACGGATTAGGTGTTTGATTTCGTTTTGAACAAATGGTGTTTCATAGTGAAATTAAAAGGGAATGAATTCTTTTCCTGCCTGCTGTTTTAACCTGATGAAATTCATCGTCATGTGAATAATGGACTTGCTGTAGGTAACAGCAATGAATAAATGTTATTCTGAACGGGGTACGTTCCTAGAATTAGATCATCATGTGAATGATTGACTGCATGATTGAAATACTGTTTCTGTTTAGTATGCAGCAAAAGAAATATGGTTTCCTTTATTATGGCAATATATGGTATGTAACCTTATATTGTTTGATCTTGGATGTACCTAATGTTGTACTAATACGTTTCGAATCCTTAAATGAGTCTGATTCCAATGAAGTATGGATATGAATGGTGAATTCTTTCCTGTTTTCATGTAAAGCTGATTATATATGAAATTAATCTTGCTGCCGGAAAGTGAATTCCGAGCGGATTTTGTAAGTTTCACTCTGAACTGTTATCTTGAATTGATTTTCGTTTGGATTCCACTGTTAGGACAGTCATGTGGAAGGAAATAGAGATATGAATGAATGTTTTAGAGAAATGATCTTTCTTCTCTCATTCAGTTGGAATCTGGAATTCGTGAATGATAAATTTTATAGTGCTTAGATGGGAGCTACTATATGCACTGCTGTTCGCTTTCTTGTCTGTACTTGAATGCTTTAAATTTAAAATACTTCATGAACGGAAAGGAAAGTAAAGGATTTATATTCAGTTAGTTTCATCCTTTGCATTTGTTATTAATGAAAGGCGTGGAAAGGATAACTGAATGTTATATAGGCAGCAAGCTACTTGTATTCCTAACTTTACAAATATTGTAAATTGATACTTGCAATGATTATGTGAAAACGGGACAGCAGTCTTATTGCTGATTGTGATAATATTTTGATAGTTCAGTTGACATGCTGATCTTCCCTTTGTGCCTATTTCGAGATTGATGTTTTGCAGTAGTTTCATAAAAGCAGGGTTCTTTTATTGAAACAGTTAGTTGAAGCATCTTATTTTAAGGATAAGTGCTTAATGTGCTCAGTTCATTGAACTGACCCGTGCAATTCATTTTGCAGATGGAATTTGATTAGAATGAAGGCTTGGCTGTTTTCTGATGCCTCTTGATTAGATGTAAAACAAATTGTAAATGTTGTTTTTATTCCTCTTTGAGGAATTGTGAAAAGAAGAAAATATATTCTTCTGTCCTTGAGTTGTATGGATGCTTTGTATAACTATGCCCAATCAGCTGGATTGGCAACTGTACAGATTATGACTTGAACATTGAATACAAGTTACGAGTGTGATATTTTCAATAATTATATCAGTTTGATATTGTTGTTTAAATTGGAAATATGATGTTATTTCTTGATTTGGAATTGTTTCATTATCCTTGGATGGATGTTGAATTGAAACTGATATCTATTCTTACTTAAATGCAACTTTTAAGTTGAAGATGCGATTAGTTCATACTTGGGTAAAGATGAATTTTAAATTGACATTAAAAGGATTAAGAAGAATATGATTTCATAATCAGAAGGTATTCAGGATTAGCTTAGGAGCTAAGGAATATCAATTCAACTTCGGAGTAATCGAACTTCGCTTTCGAACTCCATTAATGATCCCGTTTGATAAAATTCAGAATTAAGGATATAAGATAGATATATCCATAACTAATGGACCTTAACTATATAACGTTAAGGAGAACAAATGAATTCATTTCTTGAAGTTAGACCTCGTTTGAATGACGTCTAATAAGTTAACATTCTGAAATTAGTTGCAGTTGGAAAAATCTTGGCTAAGTTTAATAGATTAAACTTATCACGTCCGTCGGTACGGACTGCTTAATCCAATGATTAAGAAATAAACCAAGTAAGGAATTGTAGCCCTTCGATACGAAGGTGAAGATACATAATAAACTAATGGACGGTTTAGTCCCTCTTAGTTATATACAATTGCAACGGAAACGAGGATCAAGGGATCAACACGAATGCTGAAAGTTGAATTTAATTATTAACTCGTGGCTAAGGCACTTGAGCAGGATGTGTATTCTCGATGGGTGGATTCTGCAGGACATTGGCATACGCCAGCTACAGCAAGGTGTCTTCATGAAGACGGGGTCTTCATGACGACACAATGTTGCAGCTGACATATAGCAATGCCCTCCCGAATTAAAACATTTAGAATACATAGGCTGAATGTGTAGATCTCGGCAGGGGCATAGGGTATGATCTGGTATACGGAGTGACTCCGGAATACTAAAGACAAATAGACACACGGAGTCGTGGGGTAACGACACCGTATGTCTGCGTATCTTTAGTTACCGGGAGTGCCTTCCTATACCCGTTCATATTACTAGCTGGAATTGAAAGTTTAAAACTGACCTTAAACGATGAGGACTGGTAGGAGCCAGGAAAGACCATTCTAGATAACAGGTGAAGTGAAGTGAAGGACGTATTCCGTAGATGTGTATCACATCCAGGAATATGATCATGCAAAGCATGTGAAAATCTTTGGCCAAAGTATCGCAATTGCTGGTTGCGTTGTCCTTATCACTTAATTTAAGATGCAGGATGTCAGATGAATATCAGTAACAGATATTCAGATAGGCTTCTTAAATGGATCACTTCGATAACCGGGGAAGGTTATGAGAACAGGTATATATAATATACTATGCATAAATAAACATGAAGGATCGGTTGTTGCCGAGTCATGAAATGAAGGATCGTTGAAACTCCGAGCCATGAAAATGGAAGATCGGTAGTTCATCGAGTCATTTACAGTAGCATATAGAATCTGTTATAAGATTGAATGGCATTGAATGTGTGTTCCATATTGTAAATATGCGAACAGGGAACATTCGTTTTAAAAGGAAATTGTGTGAACCCAACTGTGTTGTTTGGGCAGAGAACAATTATTAAAACTTGAACGTGTGTTTGAATTTTATAATTCATAACAGAGAACGTTATTTAAAAAAAAAAAAAAAAAAAAATTCCCTTGTTCTGGTGTTTTAAAATGGGGATGTTACATCTTGGTATCAGAGCTGAAGGTTGCAGCTCTTGGACCTAATGAGTCCACAATATTAATAAAGTTTACATTTTCTTATTGAACAGAAAATGGTCAGGACAAGAGGGAATGCTGCGAATAACCCGTTGCAGGGTGGAGAAGCAGCAACTGCCCAAAAGCTGGATGAAATCCTTGCTGCCCTACTTGATACGAGGGATCGTTTGACTGTACTGGAACAACAGTCAATGGGCAATGAAGAGGAGGGGAATGAAGCTGAAATAAATGATCAGCTGCCTCCTATGGACAACATCAACGGAGGGAATCCGGGTGTTGATGATAATAATGTAATTGCTCCTAATCCCCCTGAAAATAAAAGGGCAAGATTAGCAGCTGAACTTACAAATGATATAAAGAGAATAAGTCCTCCAAAGTTTGATGGAACAACTCTTGGGGACGGAGCTGAAAACTGGCTCAGTGAAATGGAGAAATACTTTGCTATAAGAAACTTCTCTGAAGAGACTAAAGCGATATGGGGAGCATATCAGCTTTCTCATGAAGCATCGTCCTGGTGGGACAACCGTAAGGTTGAGCTGAATATTGTCGAATCAGACATAACTTGGGATCAATTTAAGGGTTATTTTAGGCAACGATGGCTGCCTCAACTCTATTTTGATAGGAAAATGACTGAATTTCAGAACTGGTCGCAAGGAAGGCTGTCGGTGACGGAATACTGGGAAGGGTTTACTAAACTCCTTAAGTATGTGCCGCAGTACCAAGCTGACGAGAAGTTCAGAATACGAAATTCATAATGGGACTGAATCCCATCATTGGGGGCGAAGTGGATGTCCACGGCCCAACCACCATGGATGGGGTTGTTGAAAAGGCAATCAGACAGGAACAGAAATTGAGAGCAATATCTGCTCACAGGGAAGAGATAAGGAAGAAGATTCCCAATCCTTCTTCGTCTCTTGCACCAAAAAGGGGACCTTGGAAAAGGTTTGGTGTGAAAAATAAAATTGTTGTTGATAACAACAAGAAACCTGTGATGAATAGACCTGTAAATAGCGTGCGGAACAGCTTCCCAAAAGTTAATGGCATTGGACAAAAGTCCTATGGAAGCCAGAACGATAACTTTAAGGCTGGTAATAAATTTGAACCTAGAAAAGGGCCAGCTGGAGGATGCTTCAACTGTGGAAAGGACCACTATGCGAATCACTGTCCTCTGAAGAAGGATGATCGCGGACAGCAGCATAGGATACATGCTGCAGTGGCTAACAGACAAGCTGAAAAGCAAGTGACACCCATAGAGGTTACGGGTAAGTTATTCGGTAAACCTGTAGTTGTACTTTTTGATACTGGAGCTACAGAATGTTTTATTTCTGCTGAACTTGCTATGAAATTAAAAAGAAAGGCTGCGAGAATGGATAAAACATGGACAGTGCATTATGGGAATAATGTTGTCCATACAGTTGAAATGTGCCTTTTTGGGGCAATTCTTGATCTGCCTGGGTTCTCCACCGAAGTTGACTTGTATGTCACTCCTCTAGGATCATATGATATCATTATTGGAGTTAACTGGTTGGCTGAACATAAGGCAAAGGTTGACTGTTATGAAAAACAAATCTGTTGCCTTGATGATCTGCAGAAAGCAGCAATCATTCAAGGTGTAAAACGAGAAGTTGCAGTTAGGAAACTGACGGCTATGCAACTAAAGAGGGCTAAAAACAGAGGCTGCACCTTGTATGCGGTAAAAATGACAGAAATTGAAGAGGAAGATAATGATTTCATGGAAAGATATCCATTGTTGAGGGATTTCCGTGATGTGTTTCCAGAGGAATTGCCAGGTCTTCCGCCCAAACGTGAGTTTGACTTCGCTATAGAAATCAAACCAGGAACGGAACCCATATCTAAGGCACCTTATAGAATGACTACCATTGAGTTGGTAGAACTGAAGGCTCAGTTACAAGAACTTCTGACTAAAGGGCTGATCCGACCGAGCGTCTCGCCTTGGGGAGCGCCGGTAATCTTTGTAAAGAAAAAGGATGGCACCTTGAGGCTGTGCATTGATTACAGAATGCTGAATAAAGCAACCATTAAAAATCGATACCCACTTCCGAGAATCGATGATCTGTTTGATCAGATGCGAGGAGCATCAGTCTATTCAAAAATAGATCTGCGGTCAGGGTACCATCAGCTGAGAATAAAAGAGGAAGATATTCATAAAACAGCTTTTAGAACGAGGTATGGGCATTATGAGTTCACGGTGTTGCCTTTTGGGCTGACTAATGCACCTGCCGCCTTCATGAATCTAATGAATAACATTTTTCAAGAATACTTAGACAAGTTTGTGCTTGTATTCTTAGACGACATTCTTATATACTCTAAAAATGTCGAAGAGCACCAAGAACACCTCAGGATAGTGCTGGAAATCTTAAGAAAGAGGAAGTTGTATGGCAAACTATCAAAATGTTCCTTTTATGATGCAGAGGTGCATTATTTAGGACACGTTATAAGCAAAGACGGGATAGCTGTTGACCCTTCAAAGATCACAGCTATAACTGAGTGGCCTGCGCCTAAGAACGTGCACGAAGTGAGGAGCTTCATGGGCTTGGCTGGATATTATCGAAAGTTCGTCAAGGACTTTTCAAAAATTGCTGCCCCAATCACTTCGTTGCAAAAGAAAGAAAAGAAATTTGTCTGGACAGACAAATGTGAATCTGCCTTTAAAAAGTTAAAGGAACAGTTAACTACAGCACCTATTTTGACTGTACCTGATCCAAATGGAGATTTTATGGTTGTAACGGACGCTTCAGGAGAAGGCCTTGGAGGTATTCTGTTACAGAATAACCATGTCATCGCTTATGAAAGCAGAAAGCTTAAGTTACATGAACAGAATTATGCTCCACACGATCTTGAGCTCGCTGCCATTGTTCATGCGCTTCAAATATGGAGGCATTACCTTCTGGGCAAGCCCTTTGAATTAAAAACAGACCATCTGGGGCTGAAGTATATTTTCACTCAGCCAAATCTGAATGCAAGGCAGCGAAGATGGTTAGAATTTCTGTCTCAGTATGATTTTGATATAAGCTACATTAAGGGCAAGGAAAATAGAGTAGCAGATGCTCTGAGTCGAAGGAAGCATATCTCTGCTCTTATAACGTTAAGAACTCAGTTTAAGGATGAGGTAAAAGATGCCTTGGAATCAGATCCTTATTTCCAGCAAGTCAAATCAGCACTTGCTGCGGACCCGCAGGACATCAGGTATAAAGGATTTCATTTTGATAACGAAGGAGTTCTGAGGTTCGAAAATAGGGTATATGTACCTGTGGCAAATGACTTAAGAGGGAAATTGCTAACTGAATTCCATAACTCACCCTTTTCTGGACACCCTGGCATTACAAAAATGCTCGCTGATCTTAAGCAGCAATATTTTTGGAAGGGAATGAAAAAGGATGTGGTAGAGTTTGTAACACACTGCTTGGAATGTCAGCGTGTTAAAGCGGAACATATGCACCCTGCTGGATTATTGTATCCCCACAGCATTCCGCAGTATAAATGGCAAGTGATAACGATGGATTTCGTTCAAGGATTGCCTATGTCAAGAAATAAACATGACATTATCCTGGTTGTAGTCGACAAATTGACCAAAGTGGCACACTTTATTGCTGGTAATTTGAAGGACGATGCACCAGTTTTAGCAAGAAGATTTGTGCATGAAATCTTCAGATTGCATGGAATACTGGAATTAATCATATCGGACAGAGATCCGAGGATGACATCAAGGTTTTGGCAAACGCTTAATGCAGCCTTGGGAACTAAATTAAACTTCAGTTCTGCATATCATCCAGAAACGGATGGACAGACTGAGAGAGTTAATCAAGTTTTAGAGGACATGCTAAGGATGTATTGCATGGACCAGCAGTATAAATGGGAGGAATACCTTCCGCTGGTAGAATTTGCTTACAATAACACCTACCATGCCTCTTTAAAAATGGCGCCCTTTGAAGCATTGTATGGAAGAAAATGCAGAACCCCTGTCAGCTGGGACAGCGTTGAAGACAGAGAGGTAATTGGGCCAGAAATCCTTATGGAAATGGAACAGCAAATCAAAATGATTCGAGAACATCTAAAGGAGGCTGCCAATAGGCAAAAGAGCTATGCAGACTTGAAGCGGGTTGACAGGCATTATAAACTTGGAGAGAAGGTCTTTCTTCGGGTGAAGCCGAAAAAGAGCTCCATAACTTTTGGCAAGGCTGCCAAGTTGTCGCCACGTTACGTGGGACCTTTTGAAATTGTTGAAATAATCAACCCTGTAGCTTATCGTCTAGCATTACCTCCTGCTTTGTCTCAAATGCATGATGTTTTTCATATTTCTTTGCTTAAGAAATACGTGACAGATTTATCCCATGTGCTAAATTGGAATTCCTTGCAGGTCCAAGACCCAGGAATAATCGTGGTTAAGCCCATTCGAGTGCTGGGAACTCGCCAGTTGTACTTGAGAAATCACGAAGTGAACCAATGTAAGGTCCAGTGGGACCAGTTCAGCGAAGAAAGTGCAACTTGGGAGAATCTCGAAGAAATGAGATCTACTTTTCCACACCTGTTTAACTGAATTTGAAATTCAGAGAACTGATAATTTTACCAAATTTAGACAATTATTAGTCTATTGTACAGTTGTCTTAAAACGCTGTTTTTAAGAGAGAATCTGTTTTTGGTATGAACTTATGAAGGAAAGGACAATAACTGAACTTTGTCCTAGGAACTCCTTGACTTGTTAATCTGATCATCGGGACGATGATTCTTTAAGGAGGGAAGAATGTAACACTCTGATTTCGTATGTTAACTTGGTGAATGTTTTACATACTGTTATAGCTGCTGGAATGAAAGCAAACATGTTAAGATATGTTTTGATCTTAAGAGAATGTGTTGCTAATTTGGATTCTTGCATACTGTGATTTATTGCATGGGACAGAAAATATTGTACTTGTGTGTTTGCTGATGTGACGACAGATTGTCGTATACTTGCTTGCTCTTATTGCTGATTGACAGCATACCTTGAATCAATTCCATTGATCCAAGTATGCTGAGGTTCTCTTGTGATTTCTGGGTCGATCCACACTTGAACCGAACCCGAGATTGTTATGAGCGTGCAGCGCCTGATTGCAGGTGTGAGCAGCTAGCACGAAAATGCCAACGACAGGGATTCGATTCTTTAATCCTGTACTGTCGAACTTGGGACCTCGTAAGGTGAGAAACGCCTGGACACGGGTGGCCTTGGCACGTAATCCGAAGGACGTAACGTCCTGCTCTGCGTTAATGTGAATGTCTGTAAGGAAGCTGGATGGAGGGTGTTTAGTGTTAGTGGTTAGTGTGAATTAAACCTAAACTAACCCTAAGGCCTAACATACATCCTACACCACTATCCTAAGTGGATTTTTAAATTAAAAAAAAAAGGGGGGAAAATAAACCTAAGGCTAAACTAAGACCTAGGTCGAATGATTTATGTAACCTAAACTAATCCTAAACTAAGGGGTACGCAGACCCTTGGGAGGAAAGGGATAAGGATGGAAAGGGCATTCATGGCATTTAATAAACTGTCCCTACGTGGACAGCGCCAGTTTTGGCGGGGCAGGTAAGGAATTTAGAGGCATCTATTTTGAAATAGAGCCAAATTCAGTTTGCATGGAAATTTTGAAATTTAGAACTCGCCAACCTGAGTGGCGGTGGCGTGGAAAGTAAGGAAAAAGGGGTGAGCCTTAATTGCATTAATTGTTTCGGTCCTCGCGACCAGCTCGCCTTGGAAACAGCATGAGGGAATTTGATCTTTCATTGTTTCGATTTGGTTTGGCCGAAGTTGCTCTGCATTTGGTTTCTTTGGTCTGGTTCAGTCGAACCAGCTCTTAGCATTTGACATTTTCTTGGAAGTTTTGAGGCTGTTGATAAGCCTGAAGAAGAAAGGAGTGCTGGGAATTTTGTGTTGTCGCTGTGGAAGAAAAACGCGGCAAATAAGGTTTTCATCGAGCTCTGGAAAAGAGATTTCAGGCATGTTAAGCCCTTCTCTTTAAAAATCTTTGCTTTAATTAAATGTTTCATTAAAACAACCCTGCTCTTGGGTTGGGATTGCATGATTGCTGTTGAGTTGATTTGGAAATGGATTTTGTTGGTTCTTGCTTCTTTTCTTTGGAAAATGATAAGGAGATTTGCTTGGGTTGCTCTGCCTTGATCTGTTTTTGCTCGAATCATGTTGGAAATGATTTACAGTATTGGTTGTTGACTGTATAAATGGTTTGAAATGGATATTCCTTTCACTGTTCGTGTTGTTCGAAATTGGAATAGGCTGTGCAATCGCTCCTTATAGTGAAATTGTTTCTTTAAGTGTAATCTTTTCTTGCTGTTATATGGGGAATTGTCCTTGCATGTAAACAAAAAGAGGGAAGTGGAGATACAGCTGTGTATGTTTCTATGAATTGGGTTTCATTGAATATTGCTGTCATTTTGGAAACAATAAGGAAATATTGCCTTGACTGCTGAGTTTTATTGTCTTGTAATTCTCGAATGATGTATCTCCCTGTGTGCTGGACGTTTGACAGTAATGGGAAATTCATTGTATATATATATATATATATATATATATATATCTTGTGACTGTACACTATTTATGAGTTGTTTTCACTATTGAACAATCGTTATTGCTAACGAACTGGAAGGAAGGGAATAATAGTTGATGAAGTAGTTCTTATAGAAATTTTCTTTAAGAAAGTAGATTCTTCTTCTTGTACTGTTTGGATATTGGATGGAAGTGGCATTCGGGTTCACCTTGAGTAATTGAACTCGAACCATAGGAAGTTTAAGCAATAATATCATTGCTGTACCTTTTCTTGAGTAGGAACTAAGTGAATACGTATTGGGTATTCGTGAAATAGGGAAAAAGATAACTGTTTTTCCTTCTTAAAGTTATCTATGGATTTCGTTTCTCCTTGTTGAAAGAATAAGGTGGTTTCACTGTGTTATATGAATGCTGTTTGGTCTTCTTATACGGACTGTTGACACAGCTTCCACTTGATTGAATTCTATGCAAAGAATGATTATATTTCTATATACTATAATTGTTTCATTTCTATATACTGTAATAAGAAAAAATTTTTGTGGAAATAAATGGAAAAAAATTTGGGATCTAATTTGTCTTCTGAGTTGCTCTGGCTGTACCGAGCTCATACAATTAACACCTGGTTCGGGTTTGCTCTTATAGAAGTATGGACAGTTGAATATGAGTTGTTTGTGGTATTGGATTGAACGGTACAGGCTATGAGAGTTTGTTTTTTTGATAAGAACGACTGTTCTGTTATCCTTATAATGAGCTGTCTTGTTTGAGATGAACACGGATTAGGTGTTTGATTTCGTTTTGAACAAATGGTGTTTCATAGTGAAATTAAAAGGGAATGAATTCTTTTCCTGCCTGCTGTTTTAACCTGATGAAATTCATCGTCATGTGAATAATGGACTTGCTGTAGGTAACAGCAATGAATAAATGTTATTCTGAACGGGGTTACGTTCCTAGAATTAGATCATCATGTGAATGATTGACTGCATGATTGAAATACTGTTTCTGTTTAGTATGCAGCAAAAGAAATATGGTTTCCTTTATTATGGCAATATATGGTATGTAACCTTATATTGTTTGATCTTGGATGTACCTAATGTTGTACTAATACGTTTCGAATCCTTAAATGAGTCTGATTCCAATGAAGTATGGATATGAATGGTGAATTCTTTCCTGTTTTCATGTAAAGCTGATTATATATGAAATTAATCTTGCTGCCGGAAAGTGAATTCCGAGCGGATTTTGTAAGTTTCACTCTGAACTGTTATCTTGAATTGATTTTCGTTTGGATTCCACTGTTAGGACAGTCATGTGGAAGGAAATAGAGATATGAATGAATGTTTTAGAGAAATGATCTTTCTTCTCTCATTCAGTTGGAATCTGGAATTCGTGAATGATAAATTTTATAGTGCTTAGATGGGAGCTACTATATGCACTGTCTGTTCACTTTCTTGTCTGTACTTGAATGCTTTAAATTTAAAATACTTCATGAACGGAAAGGAAAGTAAAGGATTTATATTCAGTTAGTTTCATCCTTTGCATTTGTTATTAATGAAAGGCGTGGAAAGGATAACTGAATGTTATATAGGCAGCAAGCTACTTGTATTCCTAACTTTACAAATATTGTAAATTGATACTTGCAATGATTATGTGAAAACGGGACAGCAGTCTTATTGCTGATTGTGATAATATTTTGATAGTTCAGTTGACATGCTGATCTTCCCTTTGTGCCTATTTCGAGATTGATGTTTTGCAGTAGTTTCATAAAAGCAGGGTTCTTTTATTGAAACAGTTAGTTGAAGCATCTTATTTTAAGGATAAGTGCTTAATGTGCTCAGTTCATTGAACTGACCCGTGCAATTCATTTTGCAGATGGAATTTGATTAGAATGAAGGCTTGGCTATTTTCTGATGCCTCTTGATTAGATGTAAAACAAATTGTAAATGTTGTTTTTATTCCTCTTTGAGGAATTGTGAAAAGAAGAAAATATATTCTTCTGTCCTTGAGTTGTATGGATGCTTTGTATAACTATGCCCAATCAGCTGGATTGGCAACTGTACAGATTATGACTTGAACATTGAATACAAGTTACGAGTGTGATATTTTCAATAATTATATCAGTTTGATATTGTTGTTTAAATTGGAAATATGATGTTATTTCTTGATTTGGAATTGTTTCATTATCCTTGGATGGATGTTGAATTGAAACTGATATCTATTCTTACTTAAATGCAACTTTTAAGTTGAAGATGCGATTAGTTCATACTTGGGTAAAGATGAATTTTAAATTGACATTAAAAGGATTAAGAAGAATATGATTTCATAATCAGAAGGTATTCAGGATTAGCTTAGGAGCTAAGGAATATCAATTCAACTTCGGAGTAATCGAACTTCGCTTTCGAACTCCATTAATGATCCCGTTTGATAAAATTCAGAATTAAGGATATAAGATAGATATATCCATAACTAATGGACCTTAACTATATAACGTTAAGGAGAACAAATGAATTCATTTCTTGAAGTTAGACCTCGTTTGAATGACGTCTAATAAGTTAACATTCTGAAATTAGTTGCAGTTGGAAAAATCTTGGCTAAGTTTAATAGGATTAAACTTATCACGTCCGTCGGTACGGACTGCTTAATCCAATGATTAAGAAATAAACCAAGTAAGGAATTGTAGCCCTTTGATACGAAGGTGAAGATACATAATAAACTAATGGATGGTTTAGTCCCTCTTAGTTATATACAATTGCAACGGAAACGAGGATCAAGGGATCAACACGAATGCTGAAAGTTGAATTTAATTATTAACTCGTGGCTAAGGCACTTGAGCAGGATGTGTATTCTCGATGGGTGGATTCTGCAGGACATTGGCATACGCCAGCTACAGCAAGGTGTCTTCATGAAGACGGGGTCTTCATGACGACACAATGTTGCAGCTGACATATAGCAATGCCCTCCCGAATTAAAACATTTAGAATACATAGGCTGAATGTGTAGATCTCGGCAGGGGCATAGGGTATGATCTGGTATACGGAGTGACTCCGGAATACTAAAGACAAATAGACACACGGAGTCGTGGGGTAACGACACCGTATGTCTGCGTATCTTTAGTTACCGGGAGTGCCTTCCTATACCCGTTCATATTACTAGCTGGAATTGAAAGTTTAAAACTGACCTTAAACGATGAGGACTGGTAGGAGCCAGGAAAGACCATTCTAGATAACAGGTGAAGTGAAGTGAAGGACGTATTCCGTAGATGTGTATCACATCCAGGAATATGATCATGCAAAGCATGTGAAAATCTTTGGCCAAAGTATCGCAATTGCTGGTTGCGTTGTCCTTATCACTTAATTTAAGATGCAGGATGTCAGATGAATATCAGTAACAGATATTCAGATAGGCTTCTTAAATGGATCACTTCGATAACCGGGGAAGGTTATGAGAATAGGTATATATAATATACTATGCATAAATAAACATGAAGGATCGGTTGTTGCCGAGTCATGAAATGAAGGATCGTTGAAACTCCCGAGCCATGAAAATGGAAGATCGGTAGTTCATTGAGTCATTTACAGTAGCATATAGAATCTGTTATAAGATTGAATGGCATTGAATGTGTGTTCCATATTGTAAATATGCGAACAGGGAACATTCGTTTTAAAAGGAAATTGTGTGAACCCAACTGTGTTGTTTGGGCAGAGAACAATTATTAAAACTTGAATGTGTGTTTGAATTTTATAATTCATAACAGAGAACGTTATTTACAAAAAAAAAAAAAAAAATTTCCTTGTTCTGGTGTTTTAAAATGGGGATGTTACACCTAAGGGAGAACTACATCGGTCTGAGGCCCCTCCTTGCTTTGTGCAATGGGCTATGTAGGCAGCACTTCGAAGACATGGGGTCTCCCAAGGTTAGCTCGACCATCCCCTACCATCACCTATCATGTGTGGTAAATATAAATATTTCTGTGTATTTCTATTTAATCACATTCCTGTTTATCCTTTTTCAAAACACCAAAATTCAAAATGTAAACACTCTTATTATTATCATAACTCAAATCAACATACATATTCAGCTTTATTTAGATGTTAAACAAATACATCTTCTCTATCGTCAACATGCAGGTCAGAATCCTTATTTATTCTTATACCTTGCTAACATTTACTTAGACCCTCACAACTCATCCCGAACTAGGTGATGATCGTGATCATCGACCCCTCTCGCCAGGCCTCTCTGTCCTCAAAGGTACCACGGCTACTGGTACCACCCACTGATCTTCCAATCTCTCCTGCAACATATGGATACGCCCTCTCGCATGGAGGACTCCAGCCTCTAGTCTCTCCGCCCGTGACTCCGCAACCACTAACATTCCTCTTGTCTCATTCACCTGGGTTTGGAGCTGCTGAACTAAACGCTGCAGACGATCCCTCTCTACCCACCTTGCAGCTCGATCACGTACACCTTGCAGCTCTGTTAGCCACCATAATCTATAGGCCTCTGTCGTTCCTGCGTCCATTACCCTGCGATCGGCTGCTACTTCTTCAGGACCTTCTGGAGGTGTTGGCTGGGGAGGTGAGAGTACTGCCTCTGCGTCGATCCTCATATATGGTCTATAAGCTTGCGGTATGTCCTGCACAAATCCAAATTGTCACCGCACGTAATCTATAGTTTTCCTCTCATATTCACCTAGCCCGTGCCCCTTTTTCACCAACAATCGCCTATATCCACCTTTGTTGAACACCATTTGTTCACCTATCCGGCCCGACCCAAGGCCTCAACCTACCATTTGGCCCGACCCAAGGCCTCAACCTCCCTATTCGGCCTGACCCAAGGCCTCAACCTACCTATTCGGCCCGACCCAAGGCCTCAACCTACCTATTCGGCCCGACCCAAGGCCTCAACCTACCATTTGGCCCGACCCAAGGCCTCAACCTCCCTATTCAGCCCGACCCAAGGCCTCAACCTACCTATTCGGCCCGACCCAAGGCCTCAACCTACCATTCGGCCCGACCCAAGGCCTCAACCTACCTATTCGGCCCAACCTAAGGCCTCAACCTACCTATTCGGCCCGACCCAAGGCCTCCCTTTACCCTTCTGGCCCGACCCAAGGCCGCAACCCAACAACTTGGCTCGACCCACGGCCGTACCACTTCACTACCTTACCCAAAATCAACACCATAAACTTTTATCCACCCATCCTGTAGTTTTTTTGTTCAATCGAGCTCACATGTTCGTGTCTTAGCATGATTAGGGTCCTTGACTTGATCTGTCGACCAACTTTTCCCAGACCTAGACCGTGACGTTTATCTCAACCAAACCAACCATTTGGTACTTCCGAACATGCCTAAACGTTCTTGTACCTTACCTGTTATATACCCTGGAGCTACTTCCTATGCCTTGGATACCAGGATTATATCACCCTTGTTTGGATAAACTATCGACATTTGCCTCTGCACTGCTGGTTTGCTCGTCAAATCATGTACCCTAGTCATACTATTGCATTTCAACATGCGTCTGCTTCCTTGGACCTACCCCACCACCTTACCATCCCCTCGACACCACTTACCCTTTATCAACCCTATCCCTGATTTCCCATTCTCTCACTCTGTGATATATTTGAGGGGGATTACTTATACCCTTAACAGGAGAAACCACTTCATATTATTGTCTGTCCAGCTTTACAAAACAAGCTACACGACAATAAGGGGCTAATGTAGACACCAAATTTGTGTCTTACGACCCCTTGTGACCCGCATCTCATCTCGCAATATAACCTCATCACTTAAACCTTACACAATTATTTATTAATTACCTTGTAATTGATAAATCCACATCACCTTACCTACCACCTCATTTTGCCACCTCATCATGACCTAGCCCTAACCCTAAACTAACCTAATTAAGACCTATGACTTGGTCTAGACTCACATCCATAACTAATGCCTCCTTACTCGCACCCAAAACTGACCTTCTAGCCACTTGACCAAGCCCGCAACTGATCTCTCGGGAGAAAAGCAGGGAAGGTGGGCTATTTTACTAAAAATAGCCTACTTTTTCCTGACCAATTCCGGTTCCTACTCGACCGGCGTCGGTTACATAACTGCCATCGGCTCCCTGTAAATGGGCTCCCCAAATCAAAATCAAAGGTCGAATGATTCTTGAATCAACAGAGGTCATTGGGAGCGAAAACGGAGTCCAGATCTTCACTTAACCAAGCAGAGACGAGTGAAGAAACCAGGAGAGTTTACAGCAAAGGAGATCAACTTGCATCCTCGTCAAAACCAGTAAGTCACATCTTGCATGTCCTCTGTTATAACATTTCTTATGCTCTTTGAATCACAATCCTCCTAAATCCATTTTTGAATCCACTACCCAATGTGCCATTGCATCGAACTGCCATTCTTTTACCTCTCATCATCTCATTTCCTAATATCATCCATAAACCAACCTTACAAACACCATAGCTACAAAGAAACACAAACACCCCACCAAAACGACCAACCTACAGGTCCTAAACCCAACCGACGTCGGTTACCAGAAACCGGTATCGGTTACCCTGACTATAACCAGAAACCAGCCTTCTCCTGCCCGTTTCAACCAAGTAATCTAATTGATATTTTGCAGTCTTTTGTGTTAATTCATATTAGCAGGGAAACTGACCATCTTCGAAAGGAAGTTTTATATTTCCTGGGCCCAAGGTAGTTTCCTCATTTATTGTTTAATCAAAATCTTGTGGTCTTGTGTTCTTATTTGCAGGTATTCCTTCCAAGACAAAAAGGAGTTCTTCGCAGTCAACCTGATCTTTCTCTACGGTACGCGCACACCATCTCGATCTTTAACAGGTATTCCTCCTATCCCTAACCTTATTTTTTTCTAAAAGGAATGAAAGGATAGAAGCAACTCTATTCCCAGAAGCCAAAACATTCCGAGCGAAACAGAGATATGTCACATCACTTTAGGTAACTTAGATAAAAATGATGGATAATATAGTGGATGCAAAATGATTTTTGGTAATGACTATTAAAAGGAGGAGCGATGATTCCTCTGAGTTTCGATTGGATCAGACTATCGAGTGACTGTAAGGACCATTTAGGATTGGTAACGAGGATAACATCAATGAAGAGAGGTGTCCTACCTTTGGGATAAATAGATCTTGGGGGAGGTATTAAGAGGAACATTTATTTGAGGAGGGGTTACAACATAACTTACATCCTTAGGAGATGAAGGACCTGATTTAGATGTGTTAAGAGATGATGGTTCTATTAGGGGATTGGATTTGAATGTGGGTGAGAAAGAAATAAGAGGGTGATCTTCATGGGTGAGAAGGTCATCTTCTTCCATTAATTTATGGATGATATTTTAGAGGGCCTTACAGTTTTTCATGTCATGACCCAGGGTACGATGATAAGTACATATGACATTAGAACCGAACCAAGGAGGTTTTTGAGCAACTCTATCAAAAGACTTGATAGGAGGAAAATTGATTGCTAAGTTTTGGAGTAAGCATTGAAATATTTCAGTATAGAACCTAATGGGGGTTTTTAAGGAAGAGGTCATACATGAAGAGGATTTAGTAGATAAAGAAGAAAGAGGTGGTTTTTTTTATGAGGCCCCATGAGAGCCTTTGGTCCAAATTTAGAGTTGGAAGGAGAAGTGAATATTTTTTATTTAGTTATAGTGACTTGGAATTTAGATGATTTTAAAGGGGGGTTGGATTTGAAAGGAAAGCTAGACTGCTTGTATTTGAGTTGGTTATTAGTAGGTGACTTAGATAAAGGGCCTAATCCTAAGATGGAGGGAAGTTCCCCCAAAAATGATGATGTGACATTGGCTTTCTTAGGCTTGGGATATGATGTTTTACCCTTGGCAGGTATTATTACAATTTCAATCAGGGGTTGTATATAAAAATAACTAGATCATGTGGATTGTGTTGGACATGACGATATTGAGAATGGAAGGGGTTTTTAGATGATGCACTTGATGAGATTAGAAGAGGTTGTAGATTGTATAAGTCTATGATTTTTTGGTGTAGAGATTATTGGCTTTATAGATGGGGCGTGGACACCCTTTGTGGTTATCTTGAGTGTGGGTGTTTGTTTCATAAACATATTAAGGGGTATCATAGATATGTGAGTAAATCGAGATGTAGATATATGTGTGTTTATGCTAGAAGATATAATTGATGTGGAAATGGGTTTAGATTTAGGAATGGTAGAATCAATATATGATAGATTGGGATATAGTGGTAGTTGTCATAGTTGAGATGGTTGTAGATATAGGTGGTGCAGATGTAGTGGTAGGTGTATTTGATATAGATGCAGAGAAGGTTGAGATGCGGTAGGTGTATAAATAGGCCTGGATATCAATGAGGTTATAATTATAGAAGAAGTGTCTAAGGTAAAGGTAGATGTGGTAGATAATAGGGTAGTAGATGTAGGTAATGATGTAGGCTCTTGATTTACAATGTTAATTGTGTGATAATTAGGTTCATAAGAAGTAGGGATGGCATCTGATTTGTTAATGGATTTTTAAAAATATCAAGGGGTTGATTACGTGGTGTGTTAGGATTGTCTACTTAAAATTCCCCCTAATTTATAATTTATTGGATGTGGTCTTTTAATGGACAACATTTTTAAATGTTGTGACCTTGGACTTGATGATACTTACAATAATTTCCCTCACAATCCATTACTAGTTTAGGTCACGATTCATCAACGGGCCAAATAGGAGGAAGTTAAATGAGTTGAAATGTCGTCAACTTTTCAAATAAGAAAAATATATGATTCCCCTAGAGGGGTATAGTTAGGAGATGGTCTAAGAGCTCTTTATGGAGGCTCAGTGTGAAAAGTGGATGTGGATGAGATTGAATTACGATGGCATTCATGGAAATTTTAGGTTTTTCATCATTTGTGGAAGATTTAGTGAACTCGTATTTGGGATTGTTTGATCTAAGATTAAGGTGGCCTTGCTCAAGGGTGCGGAGTTCAATTTTTTGAGCCATAATGAAATCCTCTTCAAAGGTTTGAAAAGATTGAGTTTTAAGAGTTCAGGAGTTGTGCTACGCACAAGACCGTGAGAAAATTTTAATAAGTTCAGTCTTTATAAGGGGAAATGATAGTTGATTAATAATTGTATGCCATCTCAAGACAAAATTTGCAATGAATTCATCATGATATTGTCAAATGTCATAGAGGTTGGCGATGGTAATATTACACATAATTTTAATCGAAATTTTTTTTAGGAAGAATTGCACGAGTTGAGTGAATTTGAATTGTGAGTGTTGTGGCATACTATTGTACCAATCCAACACGGTACCAACTAATGACATGGGAAATGTGTAAAGCATAAGATCTTGGTCATGGGTGATAAGGTAACATGCATGTCAAAAAACAAAAAGGTGTTGTTGAGTATTCTCCTTTCTATTGAACTTGGATAACTTTGGTAGTTTCCAATGAGGAGGATATGACTTAATAGGGACTGATGGGTTGATGGGATCATTATAGATTTGTTAACATGAAAAAGTGGTCCTAGATCCCAAGGTAACGACTTATAGATTATCCATTATATTTAATAATGTTTGTAAGGGATCATTATATGGTTGATATGTTGAAGGATGAGATTACGATGCATATAATGTAGATGGGTTGAGTTGTTAATATGTTTTATGTGTTTAAGGATGTGTTGGTGTTGGTGAAAGTGGTGGATAATGGGGAATATAATTAAGGGGTTATGATGGGATTGGTTGATACAAATCTTGACATTGGGATGTGGGGATGTGGCAAGATTAGTTATATTGAGTTGGTTTTTATGAAATAGGCACATTCAATTGATTTTTTGTGGCGTTGGTTGGGATGTAATTGATAGGTTGTTGAAATGTTAAAATAGTTTTGTTGTGAAGTGCATAAATAAAGGTACCTTGAGGAGGGGATTGATGAGTATGCTTTGGTTCGGATAAATGAGGCTAAGAGGTGATGACATTAGCATGGATATGTGAAGTGGAGATAAGGGGTAGAGATGTGGTATGTTGTAAGTGTGATTTTTTAGATGGTTTAATAGGTGTACTAGTGATAGTAGTGAATGAAGTGGAGATAGTGTTGATATGAGGTGATTTGGGTGGAATGGGATCCCCCAATGAATCATATTGATGGGATTGAAGTATTGTGTAAGACTTATGAAATAAGTGGTCATAAAGGATTATAGAATTAGCGTAAAGGGGTTCTTCAAATTTCGTAGATCCACGAGGGATAGTGTGGGGTCCAAGATTCTCTAAAGGAGATGGAGGAGAAGTTGTTCTAAAAGGATTGGTTTCAATAAGAGGATCATTTTGGATGACATGGTCTTCATGAAGAAAGACCATAGAAACACAAACTTGGGGGAATACTGGTGTGGTTTCAAGCTCAAGGAATCATTGGGAGGGGATAATTGGAAGAAGGGATATTATTGGATGAGGTGGGTTACTGCGTGTTATTGCTTTGAGAGGGAGTGATAACCGACATGAAATAGATAAACATTTTTTTATGTAGTATATTAAAAAACAAGTCAAGAAATAAATTTTATATGATCATGATTATTTAGATATGAAAAATAATTAAAAGGGGTTTGAAAGGAACCTATGAAAAGGAAATGTATGGATGGTTTCAGGTAGTTTTTGTTGTGAATTCTTCAATATACCTGAAGGTACATGAGGCCCAAATATGTATAGAGTTTATAATGTGGCCAAAACACCACAATGAATTTCCTATTGGATGATGAAATCCCAATAGTTCTACATGGTAAGGAATTTTTATATGTGTAAGTTATTTGTGCATTGTTTGGTTATGTGTGATGAAGTGAATGCAATGTGTTAAACACCCCAGTTAGATTAGATTCATAAGCAAGGATGAAAGGGTTATTTTTAGATCCAAAACAAAATATGGAGACTTGATGAGAACAACGGGAAAGAAAGGAAAGTATGATGTAAAATGGGAAACTAAGAAAAAGAGGAATACCTGGGATATTATTTTCCTTTTTATCTAATATTTTAGATAAATAAGCAAGCCAAACACAATTCCAAGCAATCCAAAATGCAACGCAAATAAGCAAGCAATAAAGATCCAACGCATGTTCCTTCCTTCCAATGTTAATGGAAATGAAAACAATAAACAAGACTCACCTTTAAATGGGTCTCATCGGGCGTGCCATAATGTTGGACTAGATTTCCTCTTTCCTACTCAGATTAGTGAACTAGTAATAAGGAAAATAATGCAACTAAAAATATGAATTGTTTATGGACCTTGAGATAGGATGACGATATGGATGGGTGCAAATGATGAATCCTTCTCCACATCAAGATAAATTACTTAAAAATCAAGATAAATCAACAAAAAAAGATTAGATTAGTATATAGGATGGGAGGGTTTCCTAACCAATTCAGTCCTGAGAAGCAAGAACTTCCTAGGATTGATGTCAACCCTCTTTTTGATAAATATAGATAAAACAAATATTTGATGAATTTTATGTAGCGAAGATCTAGATAATATACAGTAAATCTAAGATACATAGAATACTAACATGTAGAAAAGTAAGGAAAGTACATATCTGATCTAAGTAGATGCTAAGTAAATTCAACCTGAATGGGTCAATGGAGACCCAAGGCTACGTAGGGCTAGTCGATGGTGACTGAGGTAGATGGACTGAAACAAAAATGTAAAATTCAGATCTAAAAGAATTGATGGTAGATCTGGAGCTGGTGAATGATGGAAAAAACCTGTAGAAGAACATGAGACAAGGGTAAATAGAAAGGATGTAAGAAAATTAGAGATACAAGGGTAAATACTAATAAGATGGTCTGGTTTGATGGTGACTACACTGGATCGGTGACGACTAGGGGCTAGAACAATGGATCTTGGGTGTCAGAGAGGTAAAATGATTTGATCTAAATGCAGGGTGGATGTAGGAACAAGATACAAAAGACTAAAGATTTGAATAAACAAGAAATATGATACAAAGGAGTATGATTTGACAGAGATTAAATATATTTCACGAAAACATGGGTAGATGTAGTCTTGGATGAAGATAATATGAGTAGAAAATAAGACATGTAGATATAGACAGAGAGATGAGAAGGTCAAGATTTAATATTTGATGACAACTAAGCATGTAAAAAAATTTAGAGACTGATATGGATGATAAATAATAATGATGAAGCAATTCATGCAAAAGTTGAAGGATATCTCCCTAAAACTCCAAAATGGAAGCAAAATATCTCCAAGATGATTGTACCAGCTGCAGAGTCATACAAGGATGAAGGCAAGATCACAAGAAGGATAGAATATCCAAAATTAAATCCTTGAACAAGGAGGGGTGAATTGGGCTTTATATGGTCGATGGTGAGTTGGGTAAGTTGGAGGTGACAATGGAGAGATGTTTATTTGGGTAGTTAGGTTATGTCCAACAAGAGGCAAAGAGGCACAAATGAAGCAAGATTAGGGTTTAGATGTATAGAGATGAGCTAAGGTTGCATAGGTAATGTAAATGGGTAGGTGGATGGTTAGGATGAGTAAATACAGGCCATAAATGGGTAAAAACATTAAATAGAGGCCTAAAGATAGAAAATTAGAAATGAGAGACAAATTAAGTGAGGATTAGGATTAAATAATGATGATTAAGGATAATTAAGAAAATGATTTAGGGAGAATAAAATAATGAGATGAGGATTAGGGATAAATAAGGATAATTAGCATAAATGGAATAATAAAATGGTTAAGTATGGGAAATAGGTGATTAATGGGATAAATGGAATTTGTGAGGGAATATGAAATTTGAATGGATGGGCATGAATAAAATAGAGAAAATACAGAGTGGAGGGTGGTGATACAAAATTTTGGTGTCCACATTTGCATTTCTTGATGAAGTTCCAAAGTACTCTGAGTTTTATGGTCAAATATGAGCATACCATAGTGAAATTAGAGAATGAATGAAGACATTAAAAGTGTGGTATCCTTTGAGAGATTAAGAGTGCAATAATGACCTATTTGATTGTGTTTAGTGTAATTAATGTGTCTTGGTGATGGTGTCTTAGCAAAAACCTAGATTGACATTGTAATGAAGTATTATCCAAACAAAGTATAGATGATTCTTTCTCTAGCATGGTGAACCAGTTTAGACTGACCTAACTGTTTTGAAGTTCTAGTATAGACAAAACAATTTTGTCATTTTGTGGCTTAAAAAGTGTGCATGATCTCAGGGGGAGTCGGTGTTCTTGGTTCAAGGTCTCTCATAGTTGTGTTAAGAAGAAGCTAGTAAGGATTGTAAAATATCAATTTTTCATCATTATAGATGTCATAAGGAGTTAAGAAGTCAGGGGGAGATAATAAGGTGTATTTCTATCTCTATGAGCTGATCTGAGTATAATGAGGTGCTAAGAAGTTAATAATTACATGAAGATAGGTTGAGGATGTTGAGTGATCTATGGTGTATCAAAGGTAAAAAAATTGTCCAATTTTTTTTATTGGTAGAAGTGATAGTTAAGCTTGAGTTGAGAATATGCATTAGTATTGTTGTCTAATTTTTCACCCCCATGTAAAATTAAACAACTTGCAAAATATGGACTATGACAATTTTTTGGTCCCTTAGGGAAGAATCTGGAGAAAACAATGTGATGCAAGGCTTTGAGAGGCACAGGAAATAAATGATGAATGGTAGCTTCGTATAGATGCTACCAACTGGTAGCATGTATAGATGCAACCGGATGGTAGCATGTATATTTGATATTGTCTGGTAGCATGTATGGATGCTACTGGTCGGTATTATGTTTGGAATTTATCGACTGGAAGCATGGTGACACGGATCATACAATTGGGTGGAAGTATAGTCAAGCACCGATAACATCCATTTTCTACTGGATGGTACAAAAAATCATGCTGCCAAATGATAGAAAAATCATGCTACCAACTAGTAGTAAAGGTAGTTAGTGGACGAATTGTGATGGAGTAGGTCAAGGCGTTGTTATAGATGTTGGGGGTGTGGATGCTACCAAATGGTATCATAGAATTTTTCTATCGACTAGTATCAAGAACATGCAATCGGCCAACATTAAAAATGTAAATAAGAACTTATTGAACCATTCGGTAGCAATCATGTTGCGACTGGCTGAATCCAGAGCATATTACCACCGGCAGGTACCAGATTATATTACAATCATCTAACACTAAAGGTTAAAATGCATTTGTCCAGTAACAGGAATATCAATGATGGGTCGAGCATCAATGAATGTAGTACTGATTAGCCCAATGACTAGTTTAATAAGGTATGACACCCATTTCTTCTACAACAAGCAAGATACCATTGGGAAATGAATTAGTAAGGTTACCCATACCTATTTTTAGATATTTAATGTAGGTGGTTTGTTTTTGGAAGAAAATTCAAATTTCCTTCTCTATATAATATAAATCCCCTTCATTTGTGAGGGGGGATGTTCTGAAAATGTAAAGGAACTCTGTCAAAATTTTCCTA
Organism: Taxus chinensis; assembly: GCA_019776745.2. Lineage (NCBI taxonomy): Eukaryota > Viridiplantae > Streptophyta > Pinopsida > Cupressales > Taxaceae > Taxus > Taxus chinensis. The sequence goes on along the minus strand of CM034150.1, from coordinate 871,866,595 downwards.
GAACTTTTATGAGTTGCAAGCTTCAAATTTGGGCATTTTGCAAGGTGATTCTTGCCTTATTTCCTACATAGTAATGAATTGTGCATCCTTTTAAGCAATAAAATTCATCTTTTATGGGTCATATATTTCCGATCTTGTGTTGTCTTGAATTTACTTTCCTTTCATTGCATATGCATATATATTGTGCATATCTTTTTATCTTAGCAGGGTTTAAATTTGTTGTGCTCCACAAAATTTGTGATTTGAATGTTGTTTTAAATTATGGCACTTATGTCTACCCTTTCCTCTTTCATTTTTCTCTCATTTTCACTCACTAGAATATCTCCACCCCTTATTATTGGGGATATCACTACCCTGTAGTTTAGGATTTTAATTTTACACATCTCCACTTCTCCTTCATTCCTTGGAATCATAGATTAGTGTTAGATAGTTGCATTTTCCTTTCTAGGAGTAGTTTTAGCATTAATAATAGGTAGAGGAAGTCAGCCTTCTCTGAAGGTGAGTTGGATTGCAAGTCCCAAAAATTTGAGATAGCCCCATGTTGCCTCAAATTCTTAGATCAATATGATTTGGGATGGGTGCAAATTTAAGTTCCAATAGTTTTGGCACGTCTGGTGGGACCAAAGATTTATCTTTATTTTTGTTGAGTTTTGTCGTGTGACTCAAAAAATTTCAACCTTTTAAGGCTTATATCTACACATATCATGAATCCAACCTTCATGTCAACTAGTTTCAGTAGTCAAGGACCTCACTTTGATGAGAAGAATATAGACAAGGTCAAGAACAGCAGAAGAAGGAGATTTTGAATACCTATAGTTTTCACAAAGGAGAAGAACAAGAGGCAGAACTATTCAAATTTCGCCTTCACCACCAAATAGGACTCTGTATACACCATCTCCTAGTAGTCCCTTCTTGTTATCTACTAGAGTTATGAGACCTATTATAATAGAATAATAGAGCAATTTACCATTTTTCAACTTCATTTGTAGCAGCCATATTACTCTTAATGCACAACATATAATGAAATTACTTGATTAGTTATGATTATCACCAGCAATAGAACATCAAATAACATCATATTGTAGATAAATTCTCTCAATATGAAATTATAATAGCTTGGCCACTTTGAGGGGGCAACCTCTAGAACATATAATAAGACTCAAATACTCAACATAATGATCATCCACTACCTATAAGCCATATTTATACTATTCCTATGCTAAGGCCATCAACAAGGATAACCAATCAATGATAATAGATCATATATAAAAGATATACATCATGATATTAAGTTATGATAATAACAAGTCAGCTATATCCATCCCATCTAAGATATATAATTAAGGGCATAGCATGTCCCTCCCCTTCAAAGCAACATTGTCCCCAATGTTGGGAAGCCCTAGATGCTACTGCATGAATGCTTCATCTTCCCATGATGCATCCTAAATATTCATATTCTTCCACTTGATTAGGTACTCGGTAATGACTCTGGTCCTCAGTCTTTTGGTGCATGTCTGAAACATGCCTTCAGGTTCCAATATGATCCTTCCTTCCTCGTCTAGTTCCAGAAGCACTGATTGGGTGGAAATGTGCTACCCAATAACTTTCTTTAAGTAAGAAACATGGAATATTGGATGTATTCTACTTCCCAGAGGGAGCTCTAGCTTATATGCCGCACTACCAATTTTCTACAAAACTTGGTAAGGACCATAGTATTTAGAATCAAGCTTATTATCTTTTTGTTGTTGTTTCAAGGATAATTGCTTATATGGCTGTAACCTTACAAAAAAAAAGTCTCCATCTTCAAAGTGTCACTCACTCCTATGTTGATCACCCTGTTGCTTCATACGGTTTTGTGCATGTGCTAAATTTTCTCTAAGACTAGAAAGTACCTCATGTTGATGTTGAATGTGATCTTCAACTGCTCTCACATTTGGTTTGACCTTCAAGCTAGATATGAGTGATGGAGGATGGTACCCATAAAGTGCCAGAAATGGAAACATTTTGGAGGAGGTATGAAATGAAGTATTGTACCACCATTCTGCCAGTGGCAACCATTGCACCCAATGTTATTATTTATCTGAAGTAAAACATCGAAGATATCCATCTAAACATTTATTTACCACCTTAGTTTGCCCATCTGATTGGGGATGATAAGAGGAACTCTGGGCTAGTTGGGTACCAAGACAAGAGAACAAATTAGTCCAAAAGTTACTTCTAAATATTGGATCACGATCACTTACTATAATTTTTGGCATGCCATGGAGCTTTTGAACTGTATCCATAAAAGAGATGTCAATGGTACTAGTTGTGAAAGGATGAGCCATGGCACAAAAATGAGCATATTTGGTAAGTCTGTCTACCACAACCATGATGACACTTTTTCCTTCTAATTTAGGTAATCTTGTGATGAAATCCATTGATACCTCTTCCCATCTCTCACTAGGAATAGACAGAGGTTGGAGAATACTAGGTGTCTTAATGGTCTTGCCCTTATTTTTTTGGAAAACCAGACATTCTGCCACAAATTTTTGAACATCTCCTTTCTACCCCTCCTAAAAGAAATCCTTCTTAACTCTATGATATGTTTTCAGCCCCCAGCATGGCCACCTACTGGAGAAGAATGTAGTTCTAAAAGAACATGGTGTTTAAGAGTAGATTTCTTACATAGATATAACCTATCTTTATACCACAATGTATCCCCCTTCCATATAAATTGATCTGATATGGAAAGATCTACCTAGATATTTTGAATGATAGTATGTGTGGTTGCATATTTCTTCCATTCTTCTCATGCTTGATCTACCCAATCTGCATGTAGTATAGAGATGGCACATAACAATGCTTCGGCAGACTCATCCCTCCTAGATAGAGCATCAACGACCAAATTTTTCTTTCCTTTCTTATAAACAATCTCAAAGTCATATCTCAACATCTTAGTGACCCATTTTTGTTGTTCTTCTGAAGATAGACGTTGTTCTAAGAAATATTTCAAACTATCATGATCAATTTTTACCTTAAAATGTCTACCCATCAAGTATGATCTCCATTGTTTGACTACATGTAGTATTTCCATCATTTCCTTTTCATATGTGGGTTTTAACAAATTCTTTCCTTTTAGTTGTTGGCTCTCAAAAACACTGGGGTGTCCTTCTTACATTAGTACTACTCCGATTCCATTTCCTGAAGCATCGCACTCAACTACGAAAGTTTTGGAGAAATATGGGGTTACCAATACTGGAGTGGTGCACATAGGTACCTTCAATTTTTCAAATGCCCTAGATGCTTCCTCATTCCACTGAAAGGAGTCCTTCAATAATTTTGTGAGTGGTGCTGTTATACTACCATAGTTTTTGACAAATCTTTGATAATACCCTGTTATACCTAAGAAACCTCATAATTTTTTTAGGGTTCTTGGGGTTTCCCATTCCACCATGGCCTAGATCTTGTGAGGGTCCACCTTAACACCTTCATGAGAAACAATATGGCCCAAGTATTCCATTTCCTATACCCCAAAAGAACACTTTGAAGGCTTGGCATAAAGTTGATGTTTCTCTAAGACTTCTAAGATAGTATTGATGTGATGTAAGTGTTTCTCCAATGATTTGTTGTAGATGAGTATATCATCCAAAATAACTAAGACAAAATTTCTTAGGAATGGTCTAAATACTAAATTCATCAAGTTGTGGAATGTGGAGGGAGCATTGGTAAGGCCAAATGGCATCACTAGGAAGTCATAATGGCCTTGATGAGTTTTGAAAGTTGTCTTATGAATATCTTCTTGCTTGACTCTAATTTGGTGATACCCAGAATGCAGATCTAGTTTTTTAAAATAAATGGCACCATGCAGCTCATCTAATAAATCATCAATGATAGGAATAGGAAACTTATCTTTTATAGTGAACTTGTTAAGCTCTCTGTAATCTAGACACATGCACCATCTTCCATCCTTGCGATGCACTATCACCATGGGAGTAGAATAGGCACTTTGACTATGATGAATAATACCCATTTCCAACATTTCCTCCACCATATTCTCGATCTCACTCTTTTGCACATATGGATATCTATAAGGCCTTATGTTGGGGGGTTGGCTTCCTGGAATCAACTAAATAGCATGATCATGCTCTCTTTCAGGTGGCAATCCTCTTGGTTCCTTGAAGATAACTACATGTTGATTAATAACCTTTTGAAGATCAGGATGTAATACCTTCATTTGTGGTTGGACTTATATAGAGAATAATCATGCTACAAAACCTTCAGACCCCTTTTTAAGAATCTTCTGCATTTGGTGAGAACTCACCACTATTTTATCTTTAGCTTGTAGACCTCAAAGTTTAAATTTTTTACCCTTAGAATGAAAGCGCATGAACAATTCTGAGAAATTTATCTCTACGGTGCCCAAGGTAGTGAGCCACTAAACACCTAAGAAAAATATCAGCTCCAACCATGGGAATAGAAAACATAGTATATTCCCATGTGTAATCACCCATCATGATTTTAAATTTATGGCATTTACCTAAACATTGGACTGTGCCACCATTTATAATCATTACTTGAAAATCAGGTGTTGGGTAGATGAAAGAATTTAGTCTTGTTGCCAACTTATGATTGATGAAATTATGTGTGCTCCCGGAATCAATCAAGAATTTTATCTTCTGCTTCTTAAGATAACCCACAACTTGAAGGTTTTGTGGAGTACCAATACCTAATAAAGCATGGCATGAAATAGTGGGCTAAGGATCTCCAGATTCTTCCTCTAATTTTTCCACTTGCTCTATTGATGTTGCCTCATATTCTTCCTCATCACCAGATCCTTCAATGTAGAACAATTTTTCCTCAGAACATTTATGATTTGGTCCATATTTTCTATCAAAATTAAAGCATAACCCTTTGGCTCTCATTTCTTCAATTTTTTGAGGTGTCAACCGAATTGGCTGAGGATAAGAAGGAGACAAGGTGTTACGATCTTTTATGCTAGAAAAGGTCTACCTTCTACTGGAAATAAATTTTTCCTCTACTCGACGTGCCATGATAATAGAATTAGTAACCTTGAGTGGGTTAAACATGTGTACCTCATGCTCAATGTGGTCCATAAGACCCCCAAGAAATAGGTCATTCAAATACTCTTCTGTAATATCCTCCACACGTAAGGAAAAAGTTTGGAATTGATGGACATGCTCCTTAACTGAACCAATTTGGTGTAACTTTGCTAATTGGTTGAAGTAATTCTCAGAAACACTAGAACTATAGTGTAATTGAAGCTCTTCAGTGAACACTGTCCAGGTGACATTTAGGCCATTCTTCTACCTTTGAGCACATAACCAATGATACCGAACAAATTGATCAGGTTCTGGGTATAATGACGCCATAGTTACCTTTTGTCCTCCTGGGATCTGATGGAGATAAAAGAAATTTTCCATTTGGGTAATCCAATTGAGTGGATCCTTTCCATCAAATTTATGCATTTCAACTTTTGGAATCATGTCCCTCTATTGGTGAGAAGATCCACTTGAATGATTAAAGGATCCTCCCTTATTTGAGTGATTTGGATCTGTGTGACCATTTCTAGTAGAACTCATATGACTAGCATTGGAAGTTTTATTAGAAATAGCATTTAACAACTCCTGTTGCATTGCATGAAAATCCTTTTGAATCTCACTCCTAAGGCTACTTTTCAGTTGATGAAGCTCAACATTAAGGTCATCCTTACTCACCATATTGTTTACCATTTCTTGAAGTTAGATGACCACCTCATATACTCCCAAAACAGTAGAATTTGAAGCCATATCTTCCTTATTTGGGGTCATTCCTAGAGTTTCTTGTCCTTTTCCTTAGCCTCGGGTGGATCTACCAGCCATGACAAAGGATGTTGGCCTAAGGGTAGACTTAATAGGGCAGAATTTGAGGGTTTACAGTTTCATAATTTTTTTGGCCGAATATAGGAATTTATAAAATAGAAACCCTAGCTATGTTTTGGAGGGGTTTCCAAAAATATAAGAAATTTGAAAATTTTCCAAAAATTACGCCCTAGGGAGCCAAATTATGAATAAATATAGAACTATAATAACTTTTACAAAACAAGCCAAAACTTATTGAAATTTGGAGAGAATCTTACTTGTCTTATTTCACCACACCACAAAAAACATTGCATAAAAATTCTATACCAATCTTGAGATATAGCCGAACCTTTAGAATTAGGTTTTGATGTTGTCCTGACCGAAATCAAGCTCCAATACCACTTGTAATGAAATTACTTTATTAATTATGATTACCACCAGAAATATAACACAAAATAACACAATATTACAGATAAATTCTCTCAATATGAAAGTATAATAGCTTGGCCACTTCGAGGGGGAAACCTCTAGAACATATAATAAGACTCAAATACTCAACATAATGATCATCCACTACCTATAACCCCTATTTATACTATTCCTATGCTATGGCCATTAGCAAAGCTGACCATGCAATGATAATAGATCATATATAAAAGAGATACATCATGATATTAAGTTATGATAGCAACAAGTAGGCTATATCCATCCCATGTAATATATATAATTAAGGGTGTAACACAACATGATATCCTTGTGGTAGCTTTGAAAAGTGTCCCTTTATTCACTAGGGAAAATCATACCACTCCAGATGACCATATGCAAGACATTTCCAATGTTTTTTTTGTTCATTAAATTAATGAACATGATGTAGCTATCAAGCTATTAGCTTCTTCATTCAATGGAAAAGCTATTCAATGGTTCAGGAGTTTAGGATCAGGAAAAATTACTAATTGTGATGATTTTAAAATAGCCCTTTGCAATCAATTCAGGGAAAAGGCAGAAGACCTCCCTTTGTTATAAAAAATAACAACTATAAAGAGGGCTCCCAATGAGATCATGACAGACTTCACTTTCAAATTTTAGAAGTTATGGGACAGAATTCCAGTCCTAGTGAAACCAACTCCAAAAGGTGTTTTTATTAATTTTTTAAGAGCATTAAATTCTAATATTGTTGTCATGATGCATCCTATGGGGGGTTTAATATTTCTTAGGGCCTATTCAATAGCCATTAGAGCTGAAAATTTTCTAATACAAGCCAAGAGACTAGCTCCTAAACCACCTATGCCTTTGTACTTAGAATTACCTCAAGTTGCTCAACCCTTTATTGCTCCTATCCTAGAGTAGAATTCCCAACCCACTTTCTCCACATCATACTCTCCCAACAAAAATGATGATGAAGGGATGAATTCCTTGATAATAAATTTTTCTAACAAATTTATATCCTAGGAAAAACAACAACCCAATAGTATAGGAATTATTCTAACTAGGGGAAATCTTCAAACCAAGGTTATCATTCATTTAGGGACCAATAGCCTAATAAGAGATATGGATAAAATATACAAAATAATAGGTAACATCGTCAAAATCCACCTCTTCCAAGATAAATAATTATTCCTCCCTAGTTTTGGAGTAAAGTAAGAACTCTTCGAAGGGTACGGCTCTGCGAACCGTCTTCTGAATCCATCTGTTGAAACCGTCTGTTGTCCCTATTGCTGGCTCAAATGTCAAACCCCTCTGGTCTGGATCAAGGGTCCCTCTTGTCAGGGTCTCTCTCTCCAAAGCCACCCGATGCTTGGACAAAAATTTTGGAGGGTTCCACATCCTCTCCTAGCTCAGAAAAGCTATCCCCTTCACTGTCTGATGGATATTTTTCCCTACGTATCCCCTCTCACATCATGAAGGTTGCTGCTGCTTCTCGTGATCTATCCTTAGTGGGTACACTGATGGGCCCTAGACCCCCATTGGAAGATATAAAAAAATGGGCTCGATTAAAATGGCAACCATGTGGAGCGCTTGAAATAGTGGCTATGCCTAATGGTTTCATATTATTTTCCTTCAGCTTGAAAGAAGACTTTGCTAGAGCACTGTTAGGTGGTCCATGGTTTTTTGGCAGGCGAGGATTCTATCTCAAGAAATGGTCTCCTAGTTTCAACCCACATATGGAATCCATGACCCAAGCCCCAATCTAGGTTTGCCTCCCAGGGCTCCCTCTGGAGTTCTAGCATCCGGTGGTTATTGAAGGTATTGCTCTCTCAATAGGATCTTTAATTGCTATATATCAAGCAACAAAAGCTAAAAATAGATTCATCCATGCTCGTTTCTGTGTTAATGCTGATGTCAGTTGTCCCTTACCAAAGGAAATAGAGCTTCTTTCGGACTTGGGGAACTGGAAACAACCCATTGACTATGAATATATTCCTCATGCTTGCTCCTTCTGCAAAAAACTTGGTCATCGGGCCTCTAGTTTCCCATCTAAACCTCAACCAAAACCCAAGTCCCAAATCCTATCCCCAAAAATAAAAGAAAACTTTATTCCTAAAATGTCTTCTATTGAGATCTCGATCATCCCCACTTCTAATCCCTTCACTCTCCTTTAAGATGGAGAAATCAACACCTCTTCTGATCCTGTTTCTGAGATCGTCCCCCCCTCCATGACCTTTCAATCTCTCATCACCCCTCTGTCTCCCTCGGCTCCCCCAACCTCTTCCTCTAAAGGAGTTGATCTCTCCTTGGCTGCCTCCTCCCCTCCCCCTTCTCTAATGTCTTCTCCTCTTCCCTTCCCTCCCCTTTCCTCGGTCCCCTCTTCCATGAATCTTTCCCCCCTACCTCCCCTCTGTCCACCTGTTTTAGACTCTGTCCCCTCCCCCTCGGGACATTCCTCTGATGATAGTTTCAATCATCGTTTTACTAGAAGTAGCAGCAAGAAACCCAATATAGGCATGGAAAAATCTCGAGGGATAATTCTGAGCAATATCAAACTTCAGCAAGAAGCAGCTATAAATTTCGTTCAAGGAACTCAAAGCACAATCCCCATGGTGGTGGGGAGAAAACCCAAACCAAAGAAATAAAGATCATTTCTTGGAATATAAGATGACTTAACTCTCTACAAAAGCAAAGAGTTATCAAAGACATCAAAATCCAAAACTCTCCTGATATCATAGTGCTGCAGGAAACCAAACTAAAAAATGAGGTTCGTCTCCTAAAAATATGGCCTGCGGTATCTTTTGAATCTCAACCTTCAACAGGGAACTCAGGGGGACTTTGTACCTTTTGGGATCCCAAAAGTCTCAAAGGGGAATGCCTGTTCAAGCACCCCAACTTTTTATGCATGCTCTTCCAAGAGATTGGAGTGGACTCCTCTTGGATTGCTATCAATGTGTATGCCCCCAACTTGGAGACTCATCATGGTAAATTATGGAAAGATATCACTGACGTCATCATCACTTGTGGTAAAATTCCCATTCTAATAATGGGAGATTTTAATTTCCCACTTTATCCTTCAGAAAAATAGGGAGGTATTCCTACCATGACAGTTAACATGGAGGCTCTAGCTGACTTCATCAGGGAGAATTCACTTCTAGATATGGACCTCCATGGCTCATCTTATACATGGTCAAACCGAAGAGTGGTCAGGAACCACATTCAAAGCAGATTGGATAGATCTCTAGGCTCTCTGGACTGGATCTCTCTCTTTCTTGAATTCTACCTCAACTCCCTCCCTCGGGCTGCCTCTGACCACAGCCCTCTTCTTTTGAGTGCAAATCATAAACTGAATACCAAAAATCCTCCCTTCAGGTTTGAGCCTACTTGGCTTGAAAACAACCACCTGATCCCCCTTGTTGAAAACTGGTGGAATATCAATATTGAGGGCTCTAGTATGTTTAGATTTTCCAGCAAGCTCAAAGAAATTAAAAAACAACTCAAGATATGGAAGTCGACGGTCTTTGGCAACATCAAGCTTTGCAAATAGGAGCTAACTCAGAGTTTGGAAAAAGTCTCAGAACAAATTGACATTGATGGAAGATTGGATTATCTTCACCAACATGAAATCTCCCTCCTCATTGATTATCACAATACACTAAAATAAGAAGAGACCTATTGGAGGAAATGTTCTCGAGCCCTTTGGCTCGAACAAGGGGATTGTAATACTAAATTTTTGCACATCACTACTTGTAAGCATAAATCTAGAGATAAGATCCGTGAGTTGGTGTCGTCCTTGGGTACCTTGCTAACTACTGAGGCTAATATATCCAACGAGCTTGTCTCCTTCTACTCAAATCTTCTCCAGGCTGACCTGACCCCTCCGGAGCAATCAATGAATGACATGCTCCAACATATTCCACATCTGGTGTCACCTAAGATGAACAACAACCTGATCAAGCCTTTTGCTATGGAGGAAATTCGCAAAGCAGTCTTTGCAATGAAGAGGGACAAAGCTCCGGGTCCGGATGGCTTTCCTGCTGCCTTCTTCCAAGTCTTTTGGGAAATCATCAAGCAGGACCTCTTCCAAGCAGTGAATGAGTTTCAGGTAAACAACAATCTGCTAAAGTATTGGAACACCACTTTCATTGCACTTTCCCCAAAAGTGCATAGTTCTAAAGATGTATCCAATTTTAGGCCAATCAATTTATGTAACACGTCCTATAAGATTATCACTAAGATGTTGGCCTCCAGACTCAAACCTTTAATGCAGGATCTCGTCTCGCACAATCAGAATGGATTCATAAAAGGTCAGCTCATCCAAGGTGGTATAATTGCAGTTCATGAAGCCATTCACTCGGCCTTTCTCTTGAAGTCCCCAGGAATGATCTTAAAATTAAATATGCAAAAAGCTTTTAACAGAGTCAGCTGACCTTTCTTAATTAAGGTCCTGGAAAATTTTTGTTTCGAAAAAAATTGGTGTAGTTGGGTCTTCTCTTGTATTGCGACCCCTTGCTTCTCTATTCTTATCAATGGCATTACAGCGGGTTTCTTCAAAAGTAGCAGAGGTATCAAGAAAGGGGACCCCCTGTCTCCTTTTCTTTTTGTCCTAATGGCGGACTCCCTTAGCAGAGCTCTAGAAGCAGCTAAAATTCAATCTATCATTTCTGGTATGAAAATCACCTCAAATTTCCCTTCTGCCTCACATAGCCAGTTCACTGATGACACTTTGCTGCTCAGTTTAGCCTCTGTAATTGAGGCCCGGGCTATAATGGATATCCTTTCTCTTTACCAATCAGCATCTCAGCAAACTGTCAATTTCAACAAGAGTAGCATCTCCTTTATCAACACAGCCCCTAGGACTTAGAGAAAGATTGCTAATATCTTTAGATGCAATATTGTGGATCTCCCCGCCTCTTATCTTGGCATCCCCCTCTTCCATGGTAAACAATCTAAAACCCTATGGAATCCTGTCATTGAAAGGTATCAAAAAAAGCTGGCTTCCTGGAAATGGGCTCTACTTAGTCAGGTTGGCAAGCTCCAGCTGGTGAAAGCCACCCTTCAAATCCTCCCTACTTACTTCATGTCCCTGCTCAAAATTCCCAATTCTGTGAGGGAGGTTGTGGAAATAATCCAAAGGAACTTTCTGTGGTCAAGGACTGAGGTAAAGAAGAGGATCCATCTTGTGGGATGGAAGGAAGTGTGTAAGCCAACTTCTCATGGTGGGCTTGGTCTTCAAAAAATGGCTGACATGAATGGGGCCCTCCTGGCCAAACTTGCTTGGGAAGTGGCTAAAGGTGACTCTAATTGGGCCCATCTACTCAGAGCTCAATATCTGGCAAATAACAAAGATCTTCTCACTTCCAATCCAATTAGAGGTTCTACCATCTGGAATTCTGTTATTAGCTCCCTCCCCATGATACGCGCTGGCACTAAATGGAGATTTGGGAATGGTCATATTATTGATTTCTGGAGGGATCTTTGGATCGGGGACGAACCTCTTGATCTTAACCCTGCTTGGGACCCTGTGAAAACAAGCATCGTTAATAAGCAAGGAAGATTAGCTTCGGGCTATTGGAAGTTTATGAACTCCATTCCCTCATGGGATATAAAGTCTTGGGATGATATCAGTGATCTACAGAGTAGGCTACTATCTTCGCTCAAAGCAGTGCTCTCTTCCATCTACATCCCTTTCTCCGAAAATGAGGACGAGATTATTTGGCCCCTCTCCCCGTCGGGTTCTTTCTCGGTCAAGGCTGCTTATCTTTTGATGCATAGTGCTAACTCTGGTTCCCCCCTTTCCAAAGTTTGGCCAAATGAGATCATTCCCAAAATTGGTTTTTTCTCTTGGCTCTCTTCTAAGAATGCTTTCCTTTCTGGGGAGAATCTAAAAATAAGGGGTTTCTCCCTCCCCACTAAATGTGTGTTATGTGCTAAAGAGGCAGAGTCCTCTGCCCATCTTTTGATCCATTGTTATTTTTCACAAGTTATCTGGCAGTGGCTTTTATCGAGGTTGGGAGTGTTTTGGACCTTCCCTGAGTCCATCCAGGACACCCTCTCTCAATGGAGCTCTCCTTTCACTCATCCGATTCTGCATTTTTGGCTTGGAAACTCCTCCTCCCTCACGGATTATGAGGCATCTGAAAAGAAAGAAATAGAATAATATTTAAAGAAAAAAGTCTTGAACCTGTTCAGGTGGCTACTCAGATTGCTCTGGCTATCCAAGAAAATCTCAACTCAATCATGTGGGCCAAATATCAGTAAAAAATCCAAATCTGTAACTCCCAGGAGTGGCAGAAGTTGTTGGCCATTCAAAGTAAAGGCACTTCCACTACTCGGGAATTAGTTCGTTGGCTTCCCTCACCAAGGGGATGGAAAAAACTAAACATGGATGGGGCCTTGAAAGGTAATCCTGGTAATTCTGGTGGAGGAGCCATTCTTCATTTCTCTTTGGGATATATTGTTACTGCATCTGCTCATAACTTCAAATTTGGTACCAACCATCGTGCGGAAGCCTTGGCCATCCTCAAAGGCCTTGAGCTGGCTATCAAATTTGGTAATGATCCCCTCCAAGTTGAAAGTGACTCCCTCAACATCATCAATCTCCTGCAGTCTAATGATTTTGGTCAATGGTCAATACAGAACATCATTACTGATATCAGAATTATTCAAAGATCTTTCCAACAAATCCAGTTCCAGCATGTCCTCCGGGAGGGAAATAAAGCAGCGGACCTCCTTGCTAATATTGGTGTTCTCCTTGAGAATCAGCAAAGCTGGACAGACAACTTCCTAGATGATCTCTACCAAATCACTCAAAATGATATACACCATTGTTGACTGGTGGAATGGAGGGCTGATTTGGGTTTCGGAAAATTCACTAAGGCCTTCTCAAGGGGCGGCAACATTTATGTCGAAATTAATTGATTTGAATTTTAACGATAGACATTTTGATTACGGTGCTATGTAATGATGCGGGGGATATCCACACGAATGGGAATTATCTTCACATTAATCATTTGAGGATATGGCAGGAGGGCAATGATAACTTGGCTGACAGCTCCCCCGTCCTATCTAGGCTGTTAAATGACCCCTTTTGCTCTCACTTCTGCAATTATTCAAACATTCATACCATGGGGGGTCAGTTAAAGTGTATTGAGCTTGATAACTGTGATTCGGTTAAAAATGATGGGGAGGTGTGGAATATAATGTTGGAGAATGGAATTTCCACCTTCCTGGAGAAAATGGAGGGTTACTCTATGCTTGTTTCATATGCGGTCATGGCTTCCTGGTCGAAGGTTCGGGTTCAGATTGGCAACACTCATTTTACCATCTCCACAAATGTAATAGCTGACGCCACTGGCCTTCCTGCTGCCGGGGACATCTACTACAAGCGCTCGTTGCATGCGGAAATTTAGGAATTTAATGCCCCTGGGGACAGACCGGTGAAATACCTCTCTGGTTACACTCGGGACTCCATGCCTTCTCCTTGGGACAGAGTCGCGAAGGTCATAATGCGGTATTTTACCATTGACGATAGATATCGGCTTGTTTTCGGTCCCCACCTTTTCATTCTCTCTCATCTTCGGTGGGGGAAGAAAATCAATCTGGCGGCCTTTTTGTTTCAGTCTTTAGAACACTCAGTCTAGTTAGCTCATGATGGTGAAGGTGTCATTCTTCACCAGGGTTTGTTATATCTGCTCTTCTCTGTTGCTGCTTCTCATTCTGACCTTCTTCACTTCCCCCCCCAAATCGGGTCACTGCCATCGTTCCCCCTCTCCTTCCCCTTGACCCTCCTCCTCCTCCCTCCACTCCTCTCGATGCCATCATCGTCTACTTCTTTCTTCTGATTCTGATTCTGATGTGGCAATTATGAGTCCCCCCCTCACTGCCTCTATGCCCCCTGCCACCCCTTCTTTCCCCACGCCCCTCTCTTGCTTGTTTTTGGAAGGCACAGATGCCAACTGTCACATTGCTTCCCCTATTTCCAGCCCTAATTCCTCTCGGGCTACTGACCTCTTGGGCCTAGCTCAGCTCTACCTAGACTCCCCGAACTCGGAGCAGTTAGATAACAGCTAACCGGTGGTTGATCCCATCACTCAATCTAAAGGAAATAATACTCTCATCGATGACAAAGTTCTTACTGCTAACATTGTTCATTCCTCACCGATTCTGGATTCAAACCCTGTTGAACCTGAGTCTGCTGACACTAATAGGGATAATTGTAGAGTCAACATGGTCTCCTCTATTTTAAACAAGCTTAAACGTGCATTCAAGGCTTTGAAAGCATGGGAGGCTTTCACTGAATCTACCAAGACTGCCATTGCTAATGACTACTCGGAGCTTATCAAACTGGCCAAACATCTTGCTAATGACTTAGGCTCTCCTAGAGTAAAAAATGTAGTCTATGAGCTGAAAAAGCTCTTATGATGTATCTCTTCTTTCTTTTTGTTTGGTTTGTCGTCCTCCTTTTTTGGAATCTTCTTGGGTATTTTTTCTTTGCTACTTCTATTGCTAAATCTGGCCTAATGGGCTATGTTGTATAAGGTTGTGGGACCTTCTAAAACCCTCCTTTTACCCTATATATTCCAAAAAATTATTCCTCCCCAGTTACTTCCTATTGCTATCCCAAGTCAAGCATTGGTTTCAGTGCAAAACAACATAATTCAAGAAATAGATTGGTGTTTCCCATGAAACCAGCCACATAATAAACTTATTTATGCAAATTCATTGCATGATCAAGCCTTCAAGGTTAAAAATTATTCCAATCAGAAATAACCATTGGTAGAAACATCCAATCCTAATGTGGAAGGAGTCTAAGAGGTCAATCATGACATCAATCTCATGTTCTTTGGGGTTGAATATTTTTATACAATAAATCAAGTAGTGGGAAGTTCCAGCAAACCTCATAATAATGTTGATGATAATACAAGTTCTAAGAAAAGGATTTTGGATTCTCAACTTTCTTCTTGTTCTAATCAAGGCAATGTTGTTAACAAGGAAAATAAAGTTGGAATAGATAAAAATAGATTTCCCAAGGTTCCTAGCAAGGAAGTTACTTCCCAACCAAATATTCCTTCCCCAATCTTGTAGCAACCAAGGAAGTAGTATCTTGTACCAAAAATTTAGAAGTCCATGTGTTTTCCTTTCAACATTGTTGAGAAAATGAAGAAGAAAAATGTCAATGTGAAAATGTGGGATGCTTTGGCTATTCCATCACAAAGGGACCTCCTATTAGAAGCTCTCAAGAAACTTCCCCAAGGTGATCCAATTATTCAAAAGACTCATGATGTTGTCAAATTGTGACAAGAAAACAAAGAACATGTAAATCAAAATTCAACAGCCCACCCTTTTATATGTCCATAATTATGGGAAAACATCTAGTTCATAATTGTATGATTGATTCAAGGGCTAGTGCTTCTGTAATTCCCAAAAATATTGTTAATATCCTAGGTCTTAAGTACAACCCTATTTCTAAAAGTGTCCTACAAGTTGATGGCTCAACCGCTAGTGTCTTAGGAGTGTTAAATTAACCCTTAATGCTTTCCCAAGTCTAACTATAACCCATGATATATCAATAATTGACTTTCCTCCCATGTTTTCCATTTTATTTTCAAGAGACTTCACTACCGAATTAGGTGGCTATTTTTCTTCAGATTGGTCTCATATGCTCCTAAAAACTAGATATGGTACAAAATTTACCATACAAGCTAAGCCTATATTTTCTTATCATGTTGAGTCTTATGACCCCACCCCTATGCAAGAAAATTTTGTAGTACAAGAAAGTAAAGAGCATGAGTCAATTTCATAAGAACATCTTGTTTCTCCTTCAATCCATCACCTTTTATTAGATGAATGGGAAAAACACTAGTAGTTTGATCCTTATGACACAACTTTGGAAACTAGACTTAGAACCTACTGCATTCTTGAAGAATGATATGTTATGCCTACACCACTTAATAAATAAAAGGATATTTCTTATAGATTGTGGAATATTTTCTTTGATAGTTCTAGAAGTAGAAATGGAGCTAGGGTAGGTGTTGTGCTAATTTCTCTTATTAACGAGAAATTATTCTTTACTTATAGATTGCAGTTTACATGTTCTAATAATGTGGCAGAGTATAAGGCATTAGTACATGGCCTTCAAATTTTAGAAAAGAGGAAAATTAATGCATTGCAAATATTTGGGGTCACGGAATGTCTCATCCACCAAGTTAGAGGTAAGTGTGCAAAAAATATTAGGCTTTTAAAAGCTTATAAACATAGAGTTTGGGATCTTCTGGAGAGTTTTAATGCTCTTAATTTGCAGTTGGTTCCAAGGAAATTGAACTAGGATTCAAATGAAATGGCAGCCCTTGGTTCTCAATTTTCACCCGCTAAGGATCGCATTAAAGGAAATGAGAAACATATAAAGGTGGTGTTAATGCCATCCATTCTAGACAATGAAACTAGCTGGAAAGTATTTCACAATGATGAAAAAATTATGTAATTTATTTAAAATGATGATGAATTTTATTCAAATATGCAATCTAATTTGTATGATGGTTATGGTGACCAAATTATTCATCTCAATACAAAAAAAAAATCTGAAGGGATTGGTCACTTTGGAGAATATTTTCAATCATGATGATGAATTTAGAGGAAAGGAAAAGAATATAACAGCAAGGAAAGAAGACTGTCAATAAGTTACAATTTCACAAAGAAGGGAACTTCTATTTGGAAAATTATGTGATGAGAATGAGAAGCAAGATTTTATCTACTTGTGTCATAAATTTAATGATGTATTCTAGTGGGATTATAAAGATCTAAAGGTGTTTAATCCATTCATTGTCCAAAATCCCATTGATATTGATCCTAATGTCAAGCCAATTAGATAAAATTAGATGCCATTTCACCCCAAGATAGAGCCCCTCATGAGGAAGGAGTTACTCAGGCTTCAATCAGATCAAAGTTAGGGAAGAGAATCAATTCAAGACTACATTTACAACAAAATGAGGAACATATTCTTGTCAAAAAATGCCTTTTGGTTTATCAAATGTAGGTGCTACATTCCAAAGAGCAATGTGCATTGCTTTCAAAGGGTATATCAACAAATTCATCCTTGTCTATTTGGATGAAACTACCATTTTCCCAAAGCAGAGAAAATATCATATGAGCCATCTTGAGAAGTTATTTGAGAGATGTAGAGAATATGAGGTGTCTCTTAACCCCAAGAATAGTAATTTTTTAGTCCCTAGGGGAAATATTTTGGGACACATTGTTTCAAAGGATGGAATTTTCATTGATCTAGAAATAATATCAGCTCTCTCTCTCTCTCTCTCTCTCTCTCTCTCTCTCTCTCTCTCTCTCTCTCTCTCTCTCTCTCTCTTCCAAATCACAAGAAAACCTTGCAATCATTCTTGGGAAAGATTAACTTTGTTAGTGTTAGGAATATTAATATAGTGTAAACATTGTATTATGAGTTGTTGAGAAACAACTCATAATTACTTGGTAATATATGTGAAGTTGTTAAAACAACTTCACGTCTATAGTTTATTGTTTGTAACTACTCCTAAATTATAGGAGGTTGTTTTCGCTATTTGTATGGCTATATAATAGCCATGTATTGTTTATGAAAGTGTGAGGAGGATCAATATATTATTTTATTATGCTATTTTGATCAAAACTTGTCATGTGGTACCAGAGAAACATTGATCTATGAGAGAGGTGATGTCCATTCGGCAAAAGAAGAGACCATATATTTTACAGATCAAATAAACACAGTAGATCAAAGAAACGTGTTATCATATCTTCTACACGTTTTTCACACATTAGCAGTGCAAGCCATTTAGATCCTTCTAAAACATAGTTTGGGGAGTTTTGTGACCACGCATCATCGGAGAATTCCACGCAGTTGGAGAAAAGAATTATTATTTCACAATTGCAGGATATTAGATGAACTCAAACATTTTAATCCTAAGGATATTGTATGAACAGTTTGCAGTCATAGTCACCACTTGGTAGTCATAGTTGGTAACTACCGATAATGATGATGAAATGATAGCTGACTGCAGCCACAGCGAACAGGCATGAAGTGGCATAACTTAATTAAATCATATTTAAATTTTGGATTTTATGATTTATAATCCATTATAGTTTATGGGTTGCAGTTTTAAAATGTTTAGAGTATTTAAAAAGTAATTTCCCTTTATCACTTTTTAAATAGTGATCTATCGGTATTATCACCGTTAATTGTAGCGAACGTTTTGTTTACAAATACAATAGTTTTGAAAATGGAGAAATTAAGTCTTGTTGAGAAGTTCGAAGGACGTGATTTTCATACATGGAGAATCCAAATGCAGCTAAACTTGATTGAGAAAGATTTGTGGGATGTGGTTACACCAAATCTGATAACACCAACAAATCCAACAAATCTCGTAAAATGGAATATCAAGGATCAAAAGGCCTTGGGAACTATTGGTCTCAGTTTGTAAAAATCCTACCTACACCATGTAGACTTCACAAAATCTGTAAAGGAAATTTTGGAGACATTAAATAAACTATTCGGATCTAAAGAAGAGAGTGATAAGACAACTCTTAAACAGAGACTTTATGGATTAAAGATGAATGAAAGTGCAAAAATGGTAGATCACATCAGCAAGTTCCACGCTCTTCTCAATCAGCTTGCAGGTATTAATGAGAAGGTAAATGATGATGATGCCAAAGCAATTCTTTTGAATAGTTTTCCTAACAAAATGTCTCATATGGTCTTTACTTTGAGAAAGATTAAAATTGGTTTAGAGGGAGTATTTTCTACTCTTCTTAATCAGAATGAACCTTTAGAACCAGAGGAAGAAGTCTTATATGTACACACTAAAGCTAGTATGTCATCAAAAAAGGGAAGGTATAATTCAAAGCACATTCCTACAAAAGGAAAAATCAAATGTTATTATTGTAAAGAAGTAGGACATGTCATACTAAATTGTAAGAAACGGGCACAAGATATCCTAGATGATAAGCTTGATCAAAATGCTTATATTGTTGAATAAGAAACTGACTGGGAAGATTATGCAAATGATGAAGAAATATATTTCCCTAGTGATGAAGATTATCTCTACTAAAATAACCAAACACTGGAGGCAGGAGGAAACTGAGGATGGAGGGTGATCAATGCCTCTTGTTAGTCACCAACGATGAGGTATTTTGTGGTGGTTACATATTTATTTCCAGTTGTGTGTTTATTTTATCTGGTGTGCAGAATAAAGAGAAACATTTTGTGTATGTTTTCTTGGTACATGCGAGAATTCCTATATGTTTTCTTGAAGTGTTGTGATGTGGCGTGGAAGGTGTCAGTCAGTGAAATAGTTGTATAGGAGGGCAGCTGGTGTTCAGAGGAGAGGAATAGTATGTAGAGCTAAAAATATGCGTAGGCATATTATTCTAGTTCCAACTACACTTCACCCCATGTTCACACTAAAGGGGTGAATGTTAGGAATATTAATATAGTGTAAACATTGTATTATGAGTTGTTGAGAAACAACTCATAATTACTTGGTATTATATGTGAAGTTTTTAAAACAACTTCACGTATATAGTTTATTATTTGTAACTAATCCTAAATTATAGGAGGTTGTTTTGGCTATTTATATGGCTATATAATAGCCATGTATTGTGTATGAAAGTGTGAGGAGGATCAATATATTATTTTATTATGGTATTCTTATCTAAACTTGTCAGTTAGGAGATCCATTCCTAATTTTGCATAATCGGTCACTCTTATACTTAAGAAGGATTCAAATTTCAAATGGAAAAATGAAGGGAAAGATAATTGTGAATACCAAATAGGAAATTTCCCAAGCTCCTACACTTTTCAATCCTAACTATGCTAGATATTTTATCTTGTATGCATATGGAGCTGAATCTAGTATAGATTTTGTTTTGACTCAACAAAATTATCAAAGAATGGAACAGCCAGTTCCTTCTTAAGTCAAACACTAAAGGATTATGAATTGAAGTATAATCATATTGATAAACATGTTTTTTCCATCATGAGGGCTCTAAAGAAATTCAAAATTATTCCTTCCACTAATCATATCAAGGTTTGTGGCTCACATTATAGTGTGAGAGACTTCATCATGGGAGCAGAAATCAATGAGAAAAGAGTTGGATGGGTGACTAAGATAATGGGTTATGATGTGACTATCAAGGCCACAAAATTGGTAAGTGGTAAATAAATTTTTGAGAATATTAATTTGGATGCTTAGTATGATCACGAGACCTCCTATGAAGAACTTCCACACAATGATGATACCCAGCAGCATGAAGGATATGCAGTTAATAATCATAGCTAGATTGGTGATATGAATATGTTTTTATCTACTGGTACATACCATCTTGGCCTAAACAAGAAAAAAGGATGAATCAAAGGATGCATTCCATTCCCTACACACTGGTTGATGGGATTTTATTAAGAAGAAAAATTGACAGAATTTGCTAATGTGCATTGAAGGTGAACAAACAGATAGAGTTTTAGAAGAATTTCATGATGGTTTATTGGGTGGACATTAATCTACCAAAGATAATATGATGAAAATCCTAAAGGAAGGTTAATTTTTGTCCACATTATTTATTTATTCTCACAAATGGGTCATAAATGCAAGGAATATTCTTTCTTCTATGGTAAGAAGAGGTTATCTACCCTCCCACTTCATCTAATTTAAGAAAATCATTCATTTTCCTAATGGAGCCTTGACTTCGTTGGAATGATCAACCCTCCATCAAGTGTTGGTCATAAATGGGTTTTAACCACAATGGATTACTTTACTAGGTGGACAATGTTTGTGCCATTAAAGGAAGCAACTGAATCAGTCATCCTTAACTTCCTTGAAGAAATTATTACAAGATTTGGTATCCCTCAAAATATCAATTTTAATAATGCAAAATATTTCTTAGGATCCATAATTTCTCATTGGGCTCTTAGACTTGGAATTTATTTGAAAAATTCTTCCAATTATTACTCTCAAGGTAATGGTTTGGAAGAGTCCACTAACAAGAAATTAATTAGGACCATAAAGAGGACAATGGATGTCAATCAAAGATAGTGGCATACCAAGGTGAGGAATGATCTTTGGGATGAAAAGATCACAATGAAAAACACAATTGGCACTTCCCCTTATAAACTTATCATGGCAAAGAAGCTAGGTTTCCTTTTTCACTTGAATTGACTTCCCTTGAAGTGACTCAACAATTGGAATTTAAAGGGGCTGAAAAAAGAGAAATCAGAATGGCATAACTGGTTAAACATGAAGAACTGAGGAATTCTGCCATGATTAGATTGGGATAACATCAAAAATCAATGAAACAATAGTTTGATAAAAATTCCAAGTTTCAAATGTTTAAATTTGGTGATTTGGTCTTGAAATGGGATGTTGGAAGAGCCAAACTAGGAAGCCATTCTAAATTTGATGCAATCTAGTGTGGTCCATATATCATTAGTTCTTACAGATGTCAGGGGTACGGATGCTACCAATTGGTAGCAGGGAATTGTGCTACCAGTTGGTAGCAATAATATGCAACCAAATAATAGAAAAAATGTAAAGAAGAAATTATTACAACTAGCCAACACCTAGAAAACATACAACCGGCCGATAGCAAGCATGTTGTAACCGGATGACTCTAGAGCATATTTCCACTGGCATGTACTAGAGTATATTGTAACCAATTGACACCAAAGGTTAAAATGAATTCATCCAGCAACAACGATATCAATGATGGGTCAGGAATTAATGAATGTAGTACTGTGTAGCTTAATGATTAGTTTAATGAGGTATGGCACACATGGCTTTTCCGAAAAGAAAGATACCATTGGGAAATGAATTAGTAAGGTTGTCGATATCTTTTTTCAGATATTTAATACATGTTATTGGTTGGTGGAAGAAAAATCAATTTTTCTTCTCTATATAATGTAAATCCCCTTCATTTATGTGGGGGGGATGTTCTGAAAACATAAAGGAACTCTATCAAAATTGTTCTAGAACTTTTATGAGTTGCAGGCTTCAAATTTGGGTATTTTGCAAGGTGATTCTTTCCTTATTTCTTGTATTGTAATGAATTGTTTATTTTTGTAAGTAATAAAATTCAAGTTTTTTTCTCATATCTACCCTAGCTTGTGTTGTATTGTATTTCCTTACCTTTCGTTACATTTGTAGATATAGTATGCATATAGTGTTCTCTTTACAAGGTTCAAATCTATTGTGCTCCATGAAAATGATGTTTTTTTGGATTGTGGCACTTATTTTTTCCCTTTCCTCTTTCATTTTTCTCTCATTTTAACTCATTGGAATGTATCTGCCCCTTTTTCTTTGTGTTATCACCTCCCTATAGTTTAGGATTTCAATTTTATGCATCACCCCCTCTCTCTAATCCTTGGAATCATAGATTAGTGTTAGGTAGCTGTATATTTCTTTCTAGTAGTATTTTTAACATTAAGAATAGGTAGAGGAATCTGACCTTCTCAGGAGGTCTATCTTAGTGCAAGTCCCATAACTTGGAGATAGTCTCGTATTGCCTAAAATCCCTAGATCAATTTGATTTGGGACAGGTGCAAATTTGAGCTCCAACAGTTTTGGCATGCTTGGTGGGACCAAAGATTTATCTTCATTTATGTTGAAATTTGGTGTATGACTCAACAATTTCCAGCCTTTAGAGGCTTATCTATACACATCTAACGACTCAAACCTTCATATCTACTAGTTTTAGTAGTCAAGGTCCTTAGTTTCATGAGAAGAGTCTAGAGAAGGTAAAGAATAGAAGAAGGAGCATTTTAATACTTACAGTTATCACCAAGGAGAACAACAAGAGGCAGAACAATTTAGAGGTTTCCTTCACCACCAAATAGGACTCTATCTATACCACCTCTTAGTAGACCCTTCTTGCTATCTACTAGACTTCTAAGACATATTGTAATGGTACAGAAGAGGAATTTAACATTTTTCAACTTCACTAGTAGCATCCCTATTGCTCTCAATGCACATCATGATATCCCAGTGGCAGATTTTAAAAGTGATTAACTAGAATTAAGTAAAATGGGGGAAATTTAATAATAGTTAATCTACTCTAGGAGGACATAAACTCTGTAAATAAATGCACTAAAATAATATGTGGTGACTAAAAATGATTAAAATTATTAAACTAGTAGAAATAAAACCATAATATGCAAGAGGAAGGTACAGAATGAAATCAGCTAATTATGGATGACTATTGTAGGGTGTCGCAGATCTAATAGGAAAATAAAAAACCTAGAATGGCTGCAAATATGTCCTGAAAAGAGTGCATTCAGAAGATCTGAGCAGACTAGAGTGCTAAGGAGGGTATTGGCACACCCCGAGGTGCCCTGGTATGGTAGAATAGGCTCCTTGGTCTTTGAAAAATATCAGAACCTGGTTATTTCTCGGTTGGAAGATGCTCTATATCCTTCATTTCCTATCACACTGGATTCACTGAACTAAGCTGAATGTGCTGAAATATAGCAAGATAAATTTGAAGACCTGTAAGAGACAAGAGACTTATCAAAACCCTAAAAAATAAAATCTGCAAATGAATGTTTTAGACTGACCTCACCTACCATAATAGTGGTCTTACTAAATTGAACATTACACTACATTTTAGACCCAAATGCAGTTTTGGTGTGTGTGTGTGCATGTCATGTTGTAGGTGTCCTTGTGTTAGTCGTACTTTGTGAAGTAGCGAACAATAACCTAATGTATAAAATGTAATAGTATGTTTGCATGGAATATAATAAAATCCTTCCCCTATAAAGTGTGGGTTGATGCAGATCTCCTAGCCTTAATGCATTGAAGTATGTGGATGCAAGTGATGAAATAAATGCAACTCTAGATGGAGTGATAGTAGTAAGTGACATTAGGACCCTCATTATGGTGTCATAACTTTATATCTATAAGGTTCCCTTGCTCTAACTTCATAACCAACCCCAACATGGCCAACTAGGAAAAAGATAAGGATGAAAAATGGCTAGAAGAGGCCCAAAAAGAGGTGGGAAATTAAAACAAGGATCAAGGCACCCCAGTTTAGGCTAAAATGATAGAAAAGTTCCAAAATAGTTGGGAATGTATATTAAAATATTTAAGAATGACGAAACAAAAATTAAAAATAGATGGTCAAAAGGTGGGATTAATTAGTACTTTCTTCACTTAAGAACCTTCTAAATACTGTATGAGACTGGGTTAAATAATGCCTAAAGTTCATGATTTTGTGACTACAAAAAGTATCCCTTTCTTCATTGGGGAAAATCATATCACTCTAGCTAACCATGCTCAAGACATTTCCAATTTTTGTGTTGTTCATCAAATTATTGAATAGGATGTAGCTATAAATATGTGTGCTTCTTTATTCAAGGGGAAAAATCTTCAATGGTCCAGGATTTTGGGATCAGGAACAATTACTAATTGGGATGATTTTGTAACAGCCCTTTGCAATCAATTTGGGGAAAAGGAAGATTACTTCTCCTTGTTAGAATAGTTGATAACTATAAATGGGGATCCCAATGTGCTCATGGAAGACTACAATTCTAGATTTCAAAAGACATGGGACAGAATTCCATTCCTAATGAGACCAACTCTAGAAGTTTCTTTTCTTTACTTTTTAATATCATTAAATTTTGATATTCTTATCATGATTCAGTCTAAGGGGGGGTCCAATATTTCCTGAGGCCTATGCAATCTCCATTAGGGATGACAATTATCTAATACAGGCTAGGAAACTAGATCCTAGACCACATATGCCTGTGTACCCTTAAATATCTTAAGGTGTTTATCCCTCTATTACTCCTATCCCTAGGTAGAATTCCTAACCCACTTCCTCCACATCATATTCTCCCACACAAAAAAAGGAGGATGAATATATGAAGTCCTTAATTATAAATTTTTCCAAAAGTTATATCCTTGGAAAAACAACAAGCCCAATAATATAGGAATCATTATAACCATGGGAAATATTTAAACCAAGTATTTAACCAAGGTTATCATTCATTTAGGAGCCAACAACCTAATCAGAGATATGGAAAAAATCTACAGAATAATAGGTTTTAGGCTCAAAATGCACCTCTTCCACTAGCAATAATTACTCCTCCCCAGTCACTTCTTGTTGCTAGCTCAAGTTAAGCATTAGTTCCTATGTAAAAAAACATAAGTCAAGAAACAAATGGGTGTTTCCCATAAAACCAGCCACATAATTAACTTATTTTTACAAATGCATTGTATGTTCAAGCTTTCATGGTTCAAAATTCTTCCAATCAGTAAGCATCATTGGTAGAGTAGTCATGCCTAATGTTGAAGGAGTCTAAGTAGTCAATCCCGACATCAATATCATGTTCTTTGGGGATGATGATTTTTGTGCAATAAATCAAGTAGTGGGCATTTCTAGCAGATCTCATACTAATGTTACTGATAATACAAGGTCTAAGAAAAGGATTTTAGAGTCTCAACTTCCTTCTTCTTCTAATCAAGGAAAATCTATCAACAAGGAAAACAAAGTTGGGATAGATAAAAACATATTGCTCAAGGTTCCTAGCAGAGAAGTTACTTCCCAACCAAATTTTTTTATCCCAATCTTGTAGCAACCAAGGAAGGATAATTTTGTACCATAAATGCAAAAATCCATGAACTTTTCTTTCAACATTGTTCAGAAAGTGAAGAAGACAAATGTCAATGTGACAATATGGGATGCTTTGAATATTCCATCACAAAGGGACCTCTTATGTGAAGATCTTAAGAAGTTTCCCCAAGTTGATCCAGTTGTTCAAAATACTTGTGTTGCTATCAAATTGTGCCAAGAAATGAAGAACATGTAAACAAAGTTTTTAAGACCCCACCCTTTTATATGTCTTTAACTGTGGGAAAACATCTAGTTCATAATTATATGATTGATTTAGGGGGTAGTAATTTTGTAATGACCAAAAATATTTTTGATATCCTAGTTATTAAGTACGGTCCTATTTCTTAAAGTGTCCCACAACTTAATGGCTCAACCATTAGTGTTTTAGGAGTGTTAAATTAACCATTCATGCTTTCCCAAGTCAAACTATAACACATGATATATCAATAATTAACTTTCACATCATGCTTTCCATTTTCTCGTCAAGAGACTTCACTACCGAAGTAGGTGGATATTTGTCTTCAGATTGGTCTTATATGCTTCTAAAAACTAGATATGGTAAAAAAATTACCATACAAGTTGATCCTATATTTTCTTATCATGTTGAGTCATATGACCCCACCCCTCTACAAGAAAATTTCCAAGTACAATAAATTCAAGAGCATGAGTCAGCTTCATAACAATAACTTATTTCTCCTTCAATCCCTAATCTTTTATTAGATTAATGGGCCAAACACTAGTAGTTTAATCCTTATGACACATCTTTAGAAACTAGACTTGGAACCTACTAAATTCTTGAAGAAGGGTATGCTCTTCCTACACCACGTAAGAAAGAAAAGGATAATTCTTCTGGATTTGTGGAAGATTTTATTTTATGGTTCTAGAAGTAGAAATGGAGTTGGGGCAGGTGTTGTGATAATTTATCTTATGAATGATAAATTCTTTGTTGCCTATAAACTACAGTTTACATGTTCTAATAATGTGGTAGAGTATGAGGTATTAGTACATGGTATTCTCATTTTAGAAAATGAGGAAAATAAATGCATTTCAAATATTTGGGGACATGGAATTGGTCATCCACTAGGTTAGAGGGATGTGTGCCACAAAGAATAATAGTTTGAAATCTTATAAACACATAGTTTTGGGATCTTCTGGAGAGTATTGATGCTCTTAATTTTTAGGTGGTGGTAAGGCCATCCATTCCAAAAAATGAAACTAGTTGGCAAGTATTTGACAACGATGAACAAATTGTGTAATTTATCCATAATGAGGATGAATGTTCTTCAAATATACAATCTGATTTGCATGATGGTTATGGTGGCTAAATTATTTATCTCAATACAAACAAATTTCTGAAGGGATTGGTCACTTAGGAGCATATTTTTAGTCCTGATGATGAATTTAGAGGAAAGGAAAATAATAAATTCAATCAGTTATAATTGCACAACGAATGGAACTTCTTCTTGGAAAAGTATATGATGAGAATGAGAAGCAAGATTTTATCTCTTTGTGTCAAAATTTTAATGATGTATTATCATGGGATTATTAAGATCTAAATGGGTTTAATCCATACATTGTCCAACATTCCATTGATCTTGATCCTAATGTCAAGCCAGTTAGACAAAATCAGAGGCCAGTTAACCCCAAGATAGAGACCCTCATGAGGAAGGAGTTGTCTAAAATAATTGAGGAAAAAATAATTTTTCCTATCAAATACTCTACATGGGTGGAAAATCTAGTGCCAATGAGGAAGAAGAACAGATAAATCAAACTTTTTTTTATTTCAGATATTTGTACAAAGCCTCCGTAAATGACCACTATCCTCTACCTTCTATGGAGAAAATTCTATAAGTTATGGCTGATGCTGAAAGGTTTTCCATGTTTGATGGGTACTCAGGTTTCAATCAGATCAAATTTAGGGAAGAGGATCAGTTCAAAACTGCTTTTACAACCAAATGGGGAACATACTCTTGGCAAAAAAAATGCCTTTTGTTTTATCAAATGCATGTACTACATTCTAAAGAGCAACTGACATTTCTTTCAAAGGGTATATCAATGAACTCATCCTTGTCTATTTGGATGACATTAACATTTTCTCAAAGCTGAGAAAATATCATATCACCCATCTTGAGAAGTTATTTGAGAGATGTAGGAAATATGGGGTGTCTCTTAAACCCAAGAATGTAATTTTGTAGTCCATAGAGGAAATATTTTGGGACACATTATTTCAAAGGATGACATTGTTATTGATCTAGAAAGAATCTCAGCTATCATCTCTCTCTCTCTCTCTCTCTCTCTCTCTCTCTCTCTCTCTCTCTCTCTCTCTCTCTCTCTCTTCCAACTCACAAGAAATCCTTGCAATAATTCTTGGGAAATTTGAAATTTTTTAGGAGATTCATTCATAATTTTAGAGAATTGGTAAATCCTATCACTCTTATGCTTAAGAAGGATTCAACTTTCAAATGGACAGAAGAAGGGAAAGGGATATTTTCCAAGTTCAAATAGGAAACTACCCAAGCTCCTACACTTTTCAATCCTAACTATACTAGATATTTTATCTTATATGCATATGGAGATGAATGTAGTATAGATTTTGCTTTGACTCAAAAAAATGATCAAGGAATGGAACATCCAATGGCCTTCTTCATTCAAACACTGAAGGATTATGTATTGAAGTATAATCACATTGAAAAATAGGTTTTTTCCATCATGTGGGCTCTAAATAAATTCAAAAGTATGCTTTCCACTAATCATATCAAATTTTTAGTCTCACATTCCAGTGTGAGATAATTTATCATGGGAGTAAAAAGTAGTGAGCAAAGAGCTGGATGGGTGACTAAGATAATGAAGTATGATGTGACTATCAATGACACAAAATTGTTAATAGGTAGAGAACTTTTTGAGAAGCTTGATTTAGATGCTCAGGATGATCACGATACCTCCTTCATGAATTAAGAACTTCCACATAGTACTAATATCTAGCAGCATGAAGGAGATGCAGTTAAAAATCTTAGTTGGATTGGTGACATGACTACATTTTTATCTACTGATGCATACCCTCTTGGCCTAAACAATAAAAAAAGGAGAAATTTAAGGCTACAATCTATTCCATACACACTATTTGATGGGATTTTATTAATAAGAAACATTGACAGGGTCTTGCTAAGGTTTGAAATTGAACAAATAGATAGAGTTTTAGCATAATTTCATGATGGTTTCTTGGGTGGACATTTCTCTACCAAAG
This sequence comes from Taxus chinensis, assembly GCA_019776745.2. Classification (NCBI taxonomy): domain Eukaryota; kingdom Viridiplantae; phylum Streptophyta; class Pinopsida; order Cupressales; family Taxaceae; genus Taxus; species Taxus chinensis. The sequence continues at coordinate 871,837,441 of CM034150.1, read as the reverse complement.
CTACTGCAATGAAAATCCTAAAGGAAGGTTACTTTTGGCCCATAATATTTTTTTATACTCACAAATGGGTAGGAGAATGTAGGGATAGTTCTTTATTCACTTGTAAGAATAGGTTGGCTTCCCTCTCACTTCATCCAATTCAAGTAGACCAGACATTTTCCTAATGGGGTACTACCTTCATTGGCATGATCAATCCTCCATAAAGTGTTGGTCATAAATGGGTTTTAATAGAAATAGATTACTTTACTAGGTTGACAGAGGTTGTGCCATTGAAGGAAGTAACTGAATCATTCATCCTTTACTTTCTTGAAGACGTTGTCACAAGGATTAGTATCCCTAAAACTATCATTTCTAATAATGCAAAATATTTCTTATGATCCGTAATTTCTGATTGGGATCTTGGACTTGGAATTTATTTGAATACTTCTTCCAATTATTACCCTCAAGGTAATGGTTTGATGGATTCCACTAACAAGAAATTGATTAGGATCATGAAGAGGACAATAGATGTTAATCAAAGATAGTGGCATGCTAAGTTCAGGAATGCTCTTTGGGATGACATGATCACAATGAAAAATGAAATTTGTACTTCCCCTTACAAAATTTTCTATGGAAAGTAAGCTAGGCTACCTTTTTCACTTAAATTACCTTCACTTGAAATTGCTTAGAAATTTTAATTTGAAGGGGTAGATCAAAGATAAATCATAATGGAATAATTGGTTGAGCTTGAAGAACTGATGAATCCTATCATGATCAGATTGGAACAGCATCAAAAATCAACCAAATAGTGGTTTGATAAAAAGGCCAGGTTTCAAATGTTTAAGGTTGGTGATTTGGTCTTGAAATGGATGCTGACAGAGCCAAACTAGGAAGACACTCTAATTTTGATGCAATCTGGAGTGGTCCATATATCATTAGTGCTTACAAAGAGGCTAACTCTTTTGAATTATCTGACCTTGATGGAAATGCATTACAGATCCCAGTCAATGGAATTTATCTCAATTATTCACATTAGGTTTTTTTATTTCATCTTGTACATATCAAATTACTTTTTAATACCTCCAAGTGCTTGCAGCACATTGTTCTGATGGTAGTACAGGTTTATTTTTGGAAGAAGTCTTTGTGCACACTATGCATGTTTCTACTTGGGACATGTATGATTTTAATTTATGTACATAGTTTTGTGCCTTTTATTTTTGTTGCACATTATTTTTATGGAAAGGGTTTCATGATGAAAGTAGGGTGTTTGAGGAACATTTCAAAGTGTATTCATTTAGTTTCAATAGATCAGCATGCAAGGAGTTGTGGTGAAGAATGAAGTATTTCAAGAGCTGAGTTCTTCAGTTTTCATATCAATGTTAATAATATATGGCTGACTCCATGCCTAGTGGATGCTTCAAGGCCACTGATATTTTTAATCTGGCAGGAATATTTCCCTTGGAGGTCACCAAAACTATTCTCTAATTTCACACCCTCGTGCAAAATTAGACAACTTGCAAAATATGGACTTTGAAATTTTGTTGGTGCCTCAGTGAAGAAAGCTGTAGAAAACAGTGTGATGTAATTTTTGGACAGGAACATGAAACAAATGATGAATGGTAGTGTTATATAGATGCTACCATCTAGTAGCATGTGTAGATGTTATTGGCCAGTAACATGTATGGATGCTATCGGCTAGTAGCATGTATGGAATATATCGTCCCATAGCATGTATGGATGCTACTGAGTGGTTGTTTGGATGCTACCAACCGATAGCATGGTGACAGATAGAATATAGTTAGGAAGCATTATAGTCACACATCGGTAGCATCCATTTTCTACTGGCTGGAAGAAAAAACCATGTTGCTGACCAACAACATTATCATGTTATTGGCCAATAGTAGAGGCAGTTAGTAGTTATATCACAATCGATCAAGTCAAGGAAGTGTTTCATATGTCAGGGGTATGGATGCTACTAACTAGTAGCAGGTAATTATGATACCGAAAAGTAGCAAGAACATGCAACCGAACAATAGAAAAACTGTAAAGAAGAAAATATTGTAACTAATCGATGCCTAGAAAACATGCAACTGTCTGGTAGTGAGCATTTTACAACCAACCAACTCCAAATCATATTGCCACTAGAAGGTACTAGAGTATTATTGTAGCCAAATAACTTAAAAGGTTAAAATGTAACTAGTAAGTAATAGGAATATAAACAATGGGCTAAACATTAATGAATTTAGTACTGAGTAGCGTCAATGAACAATTTAATGAAGTATGGCATCCATGTCTTCTTTGCAAAGAAATGTACTATTGGGAAATGAATTAGTTAGGTTTCCCATACCTCTTTTCATAGATTTAATGCATGTTGTCGGTTGGTGGAAGAAATTTCAGTTTTCCTTCTTTATATAATGTAAATCCCATTAATTTGTGAGGGCAGGGTGTTCTAAAAATATAAAGGAACTCTGTCAAAATTGTTCCATAACTTTCATGAGTTGCAATTTTCATATTTTGGTGCATTTTACAAGGTGATTATTGCCTTATTTCAACATTGTAATGAATTGTGCATCCTTTTAAGCAATAAAATTCATATTTTTTGGTTTTATTTACCCTAGATTATGTTGTATTTCATTTCCTTGACTTTCATTACAATTGTACAAATATATTTGAATACAATTTCTCTTCTTACAGAATGTAAATCTATTGTGCTCCATGAAAATGATCATTTAAATGTTGTTCAGGATTGTGTCCACTTATGTCTGTCTCTTTCATCTTTCATTTTTCCTCTCATTTTCACTCATTGGAATGTCTCCCTCCTTGTTCTTGGTGTTATCACCTCCCTGTAGTTTAGGATTTTAATTTTATGCATCTCCCCCTCTCCCTAGTCCATTGGAATCATAGATTAGTGTTACGTAGCTACATTTTTATTTCTAGGAGTAGTTTTAGCATTAAGAGTGGGTAGAGTAAGTCGTCTTGCTTTGCAGGTCTATATTGGTGCAATTCCCATAGCTTGGATACAGTCCCATATTTCCTCAAATCCCTAGATTAATCTGATTTGAAACAGGTGAAAATATGTGCTCTGATAAGTATCAAGGGTTTGGGTCATATAGTGACCTAGTCAAAGTCGTTATGCGAAGAACAAGGTGAGTATTTTTGTGGTCTTGAGTTCATTTGAATAAGGTATGTATTGATCATCATATAATATTTTGTGCCAATCGTTTTGATTAAAATCTTCCAATTTATAAGTAAGAGTAACAATGGTCTTATTACTATACTCCACATGGCTATTTCAATCATGTGAAAATGTTAATATCTCTATCTCCCTATAAATTAAACCTTTTTGAGATTAATAATGAGTGTGGAAACAAAGTCTAATCATCTTAACACCCTGGTTGTGTGACAAGTGACACTATGAAACTTTTGAAATCCAATTTAGAATACCCTGATATCTTCTCCCAACCTGTTGAAGAGTGCAATGTATGATTTGGCACGGTTAGTTATGAAGGTTAAATCCATGCCAACTTCAAGCTGACCCATAGATGTTAATAGGTTGTAGGTACTATGGTATAAATATTAACGACAGTGGAGTTGCCAAGAACTAGATTTTATTTTACAGCTTATAAGTTCTAAAAAATTTACTACTTGTAAGGGTTAAACTTGAAATTTCCCACTCATAGATTAACATTGGAAAAGAATATAATCCTGTTTTTACATACAAACTATTGGATAACTGTTGATCACATTTTGGACATAATCTAGTTTGTCAGTCTTCCTAGAAGAAATTTGCAAGTAAGTTACATAACCATTTCTCTAAAATCTTGGGTGCTATTAGCATTCCTGGTAATTCCCTTTTTTTGGTTGAATTTTGCAATGTATGTGGAACAATTTTATAATTCACAAGTAAACTACATTCGAACGCATCTTAGGAAGGTGTCTTCTATTCCTGTTCTTGTGCCATACATGTATTCTCAAATGGACTACTTCATAGTTTCTTTCAGGAACACAGTATGTATTTTCTTGTAATCCTAACATAGGGGACAATCATTACTCAGGTGAAGAAATTTTCTAAAATTTGGAATATACCAACCCTTGGTAGTATTTCATAATTAGCACAATAAGAAGGCATTTGGATCTAACACTCATAGCACTTCACATACAATATCACCATTATGAAGCTAGCAAGGAGTTCACACTTTTCATCTATCCCTTTTGTTGACCTAAATCTTATAAAGGTTTAATGTACATTTGATTCTTTGAAACTCCAAAATAGTCGTGGCTTGGTGTACACTATAATTACCTCTAAAATTTTCCATGAACGATATTGTTTCAAGACTTACAATGGATCCTTATTGAACTACCAAGATCATGAAATTGCCTTGATAATAATGTGTGATTTGAAAACTTTCATGCATCTCTACACATTACACCAAATACCCTAAAACCGCATAATTCATGCTAGACATAATGTATGTCAATACTTCTAAAAATCTTGTATAATTTTCTTGAAAATGGTACACTCATTAAACTTTAAACCCTAGGTCAATGAAAATTTATGTCCATTCTATTGACCCACCTAACTGTGTCAAAGTACTGACCAAAATGTACTTAGAGCGAAATATCTAACATGCTAAAAAATTCCCAAGTTCTGCTAAGGTCCAGATGGACCAAAGTGGAGTGCTTTAAGATGTAAAAGTACACATTTGATTGATTCAAAATCTTCTTTACCTTATGTGCTACGGAAGATAAATTATTTACATAAACATGAAAAAAGCATTGAAAAGGTATCTATATGGGTATCTTGACGAAGGTCAGTGAAAGCAATCCTTCTTAAGAAGTGTTTACCATAAAATGAATGTACATCAAATATTCTTGTAGGTAGCCGATAACAATTTAATGTTCCTGCCAATAGCTGGTGGTAGATCATTTTAATATGTGTGAAAAAACCAAAACTCCTTACTCACAATATGTCCAGTGGAAATTTCAAGTAAGTTAGCAGGTCCAAGATTGATTTGATAGGCTCTTAGCTAGAAATGTGATGTTAGCTTACAAATGCATCGCTAAAACTTACTGCCTAGATATGCCTAATGCTGTATCTGTGGTCTGTGGAAAGTGTTTAAGAAGGAGATTTTCTAGGTATATGTTTATGGACCTATTCCTCTCATCTATGTGAAAGATAAATCTATTTCCCTTATGGATTAAGTGACACCTACATTGATTCACCCATAGGGCATATGGAAAAATAAAATATGTCTATACCAAGGGGTGGTGATTAGGCAATGTGATCATCATGTAAATCTTGTGAGCTGTAAAATAATATGGTTGCACCCCAACTGAATCAATCAAGATTTAAGAAACTAATTTATGAACCATTGACTGCTTAGAATGTATGTTCTATGAACCGGTAAGGAATACCTTATATGTTAGTGAAATGAATGGGAACACCAAATTTATTAGAATCCATACATTAACTCTTTAAGGGTCTTGTCATATGTTATTTCTTACCAACACTTGGTTGAGTTGTGATAACCATCTAAAAGAACCCTAAAACATTGTATGAAGGAAAATAATGTAAAAAAACATAATATAACTAATTCAGACCTCATGTGAAATGATATCCAACATAATAATTGAAATTTTACTTCCTATACTTCTTTCAAAAGGCCTTTGCATCATATCTCTCATATGAGAATAGAGGGACTTGCGTGGATTGTGACCCTATTATTATCTTGTGATCTTAATTTGAACTCTTGTGGGACATCTAAAAGGGTATGTTGTTCGACTAGAGTTGAAAATATGTGGCATGTCCTCATGGGTAAAAGAACAGTTGCCAATGTTCACCATTGGAGTTAGTTGTCTCACTTGAATTAGTCAAGATTCATGGACTCATGATGGATACAGAGTATATAGATTTACACATTTGGTATTACTAAATGTATAAGAAATCATATCCCCTTTCCCTCCCTATCCTTAGTGTTGGAAAAATAATTTATCGACTAGGAAAAATTAGAGCTGATTTTAACCAACACTCTCGGACTAGGTCCCTCTGCTTAAATAGGGCAGGTCCCTTATTGTATGTGAAATAAAAATTAGCTCCATTGTTTGGCCAATAGGTCAGGGAATCCCAATTCAGGCACACTCCACTGCACCTGCAGACAAGATACTTGCAATTTTGTGCAAGGGAGCAAATTGCATAGATAGGTGGGGATGTGTGAGAGTGAGAAAATTAGAGAGAGACATTAATATTGCAAGTAGAATAAAGTTTAGATTCTTGTGCAAATATTAATCAGAGATATCAATCATCACACAATTTGAGAAGAATAGAAACTTTACTAACAATATCAATAACAAGATGAAACCATTAACATAAAATCTCACACATTCACTCATCTAGAAAAGTATGAAACTCCTTTCTTTATTGACATATTTCACAAAGTTATACATTGAAGGAAGGAAAGAGGAAAACATATAGAGAGGGAAAATAGAATAATTTTCTATCTTTTTCTTATTCTTGGTAGCTATATACTCTTGAACTTACAAAATTTACAACCCTTTGGAATGAGGAAGCCATTCCAATATATAGATGCCAATAAGACTCTTCACCTACCCACATATATGTCGTTTCACTTGTCTTTTTACAACTTGTGACACTTTGCATTCCTATGATAGAAATTAAGTCCCCTTTTTATTAATTGGAGGGAAACTTTTTACAAAAAATTTCAACTATAGTCACATTTAAATGAATAAGACAAAAGTAAATAAGGATGAAAATTAAAATTTCACCCTCCCTAATGAGGAAATAGAACATGAAGAAAGAGAGGAAGGGAGAGTGGGGAAGAGATGAAGAAAGGAAGATGACTACTCAAACAAAGACGAAGAGTGCTTCTTGTTCCTGGTGATCCTACTAGCCGATGGAATTTCAGAAAGTTATCTCTTGAGAGATATCTATCCCTTTGAACTCTATTACTATATCGTGCTGTCGTAGGTGCTACTTTCTCAGCCTACGGGAATATGTACAAATCTCAATGCCTTGAGCCAATTGTCGAAGAGTAGAATTGATGTCTATTGCATTCCGTGAACCATGACTGGTGATTCCTTCACAGTTTTTGATATGACAACCCTTATTTCAGCGAGAGTACTCTAGTGAATCTTTGTTGAAGGAAAATGGATCTCCATGACCTCCTTCATGATAACATGACTTATCAAATGGCTTCTAACAAATCATCCATGCAAATAATGTTTTCACTCACCGTTGGCACTCCAAGCTTTTGTACCTTAACATTTAAATCCCCTTACATCTTTACAATGTGTTCCTCTTATGAATAAAAATCACCCAGATCATGATTTATCATTTCATATTTAGCAACCAAATTCCGAGCTGAGACTTGAGTCAATTCATCTAATGCTGAAGTGAATACTTCCTTGTTTACCAGAAGGGATGAATTTACCTTACCCATATCAATGACCAGTGGATACACCTAGTCCTAATGTTTCATTTTTTCCTCAACCTCCTCTCTATTCATTCTTACTTTAATAGTTTTTTCACTCATGTACTCAAACAAGGAAAAGATCTTGGGAAGAAATACCTTACCCTTTTCTAGAATCTTGTTCACCCACTTGTTATTTTCTCTACCCTGCATGATGAAGCCTTATGTTTTTTTGATAAACTTTGTGTTGAAGCTACTAATGGGAGTAACTTCCTCGACTAGGAGAGAGGTTGTAGAATTAGGGTCTAATAATATTTATACGTATGAAGTGAGGGTCCTTATATGGTCTTCTGCTTGATCAATTTTTTCTTTGTATTCCTAGTTTCTCATGAGAAGGTAAGCGGAAGACTCTTGGATTAGATAAGCATATCCCTCATAGGTCGTTGGTCTAATGGGAATGGTGATGATTTAATAATTCGATGGGGCCATCTCGATGATAGGATTGATGACTTTAGGTTGAGCCACCTCCACATATTGGTTACATGAAGTCTCGTTGAAAAAGTGGGAGGCAATTTTTTCTTTATTCCCTTTCTTTACCTTCACTATTACAGATATTTCTTAAAATTATGGGATCACCACCTATTGTCTCATGTGTGTCTCTCTCTTGATCATATCATGTACCCATGAGAGTGTTTTGTTTATCTCAGGATTAGTTTTGGACATGATGGAAGTTTCTTGTTCTTGCTGAGAAGGTGGGTCTTAAGCCAGTTGAAAAAGTATGATTGCAGAAGAATAATTACTCTGAGTTCTTTGAATGACAAGTGGTTTAGTTGGATCAATCTCACCTTGTTCCATATACTTTTCCATCTCTTGAGTTGATTTTACCTTCTTGTGTGTACTCTTGTAGTGCATTGGCTTGGATTTCATTGATTTTATCTTTTGAATTCTTTCATAATGGGAATAACTAGAAGCTTTCTCAGCAACCTTCAAGGTGGAGAGGGGAGGTGACTATTCCTTGAGAGCATGAAGGCCTCCTGAATCGATGAATTTTGCACTCTTCTATTTTAACCACTCTCTATATCTCTACATCATTTACTTATTCCTTTCATCGATACCCCCCTAATTCTTTGATGCTCCAAGAAACTTACAAAAGATGTGAATATTTCACAACCAGATACTGAAGATCATACAATTATGTTCCATCATAATCAATTCCTTCTTCAAACCATTCAAATCCAAAATTCCTCATTTTCTCTATTTTCATCCTCATGTGATCTCTTTCCCTAACTTGGTGATCATCAGAACAGTTCACCCAATACTCCTCAATTTTTGATGCATGGTCTAAGTCAGGGATATAGAACATGTCAGGAGTGCTCCGAATGTCAAATTTTTCCCTCAAAGTGTAGGAATATAGATTCAACTAAGAGAAAGAGGCTTCTAAATTTTATGCATAAATGAGAGAGTTACAATAAAAAATTACTATAGAGATGGGGAAATATATACCTTTCTTCTTCCTACTCTTGATTTTTCCGTTGACATGGACAAGTTGTTTATAAAGCTCAAACATGAAAATATTGTCACTAAGTTATCTTAGAAGTTTTCAAGGAGAGATCAAATCTAGATACCTTGATGTATGAGAATGTTTATAATTGTGTGAAGAAGGATCTGTATCTCTGAATCAATGACGCAGCATGTGAGGATCATCTCAATTCTAGATTTCCTTCAAGAAATCTCATAACATACATGGTGAATACATCATTAATCTGTGAAAAAAAATTATTACTCTCTTTTAGGGTCAACTATGGATATCTATCATAGGCAGTATCCTTCTAGGAGATGTTTGGTGTGAGATTCAAACCCCTGAAATATATCTTACTAGAAATAGCATACACTAGGTATGATGTCATGTAAAACTTTCTTATGACTAGAAGCTAGAGAATTTGGAAGTGAATGTTGTCACTGATGATTTTACCCCAATAAATAATTTTCTTGCATTATATTATGGTGAGGATGAATAATTCCATCTAATCATGGAATTCCTTAGTTTTTTCCTCTCCCATCGCTCTTCTCAAAATAATGATAGCATTCGAGAATCCTTTGTGAAACTCATGTCTAGACCAAGGCTTTAGCACATGAAAGGGATTTATCACCTACTTCAACCAATACCCCAATACAAGGCCTTGAAATTATGAATATATCTTTGACCATCCTCTTGATGCAAACTCCTTTAAGATTACTACCATGTTCCTCTAATTTGTAATCAGCATATGTTGTGATCTTCTTGGGGGTGAGCACTACCAAGATTGAACCATCATCTACCCAAATGATTATCATGTCTAGTTCATAGTGTTGATCACAAATAATCACCAAATATATGCTCTAGAATAATATTGGATGGTCACCATCTTCAAACAAACCACTTGTGTATATCCTCTCTTCCACAGGTTCCCTAGGTCTGCCAAGCATCCAGTTTTTTAGATCCTCCAATGCTATAAGAGAAAAATTGTTGTCATCCACTTCCAGATACTCGGATGTAAGAATTGAAATGGGCTACAAACCAAAAAAAAAACTGAATTTCATTGTAGAAAAAATCCACTATGTGATAAAAAATGAGGAACACAACAACTTTCTGCACCTAAAACTAAAACTTTCTATTTTTAGTAAGTATGAGCTAAGGGTTGCTTTATTCTTGTAACATTCCTATTTTAAGACTTTAGAAACAAGGGAATTTTTTTTTACACAATGTTCTCTATTCTAAATAAAACATCATTTAGAACACACATTCCATGCTAATCAATCTCATAACAGATAACCATATGTAGGTGTAATGACTCAGTAAATTACTGATCTCTCATTTCATGACTCAGTTACTAACCAATCTCTCATGTTTTTCTTAAAGTATAGAATACTTTATGTATACTACGTATACTTGGTTTCCCTACCCTATTCTGGGTAATGAGTGATCTTTTCAAAGAACCTATCTCAATATTTGTCACTAATATTCAACAGACATCACATTTCTTTAAACTAGGTGACATAGGACAACGTAACCAGTAGCTTGTAACACTTTGGCCAAAGATTTTCAACATACTGTTCATGTTACTATTCCTAGACATCATACTTTTCAATTCAGAATACGTCCTTCACCTCACTCCGCTATTATCTAGAATGGTCTTTACTGACTTCTATCAGTTCACTTACCCAAGGTTTGACCCTAACCCAGGTTAGCGACATAAATTGTTATAGGGAGATGCTCACGATGACTTAGGGTATATGGGCATACTCGACCAACCTAATTCGATTGAATGTGCCAAGGTATCCTAGGTCATAGAAAATTACTTCATATTCTAACCATGCTACTAACTTGACCTAGAGAGAAACTAAGTTCAAGTCCAAATGTGTGTAGATCTAGATGAATGAATTCGAAAGGGTGTTTCCACATGTCAACTGCAACACTGTATCCTCGAGAATCCCTTAGTCTTCTCGAATGTACAGTCATGCCAATTGGCATGTGCCAACATCTGTTAGAACTACTTCATCATGATGTACATACCCCTTGGTGTTCATTAATTCATAATTAAATTTGGATTAAGATTCATATTGCAATAACCATGCCTAACCCTAATTCCAACATTCATTAAGTTCTTTATCCATAATTAATCTGATTTAATAATAAGAACTTTATTAACCTCATGATTGCTTTTATGTTCATTAACTCAGCATAACAAGCAGTTATCCAAAAATAGGGCAGCAAACATCAAACGGTCAAATTTTAAGGCAACTAAGTTGTCCAAAGGTGTATCATCCCCTAGGTTCAGCTAGAGTTTACTTCATATAAATCGAAGTACAAATATTAACAATCATAACCATTGTTTCTTTTATTTTTCATTCTTTTGAAAGAGGAAGAGTCTTCCTCTACATGATTAAATGTTAGGGTTCATATAACATTTTTATCATTCACCACCCATATAGTTTAATTTTATGTCCAATATATATGTCATTATTATACTATAATTTTTTAGATAGAGAACGACATCTTTATGCAACTTAACAAGTTACACTTTAGTAAGGGAGATTGAACTATTCCCTTAATCCAATTTATTAAATGATAACAGTAATAGGTATACAAATAGATATAAGAGTATCAACAAGATATCATTACTATTTTCTTCATACAAAGTACAAGAGAATTTACATCAAAATTTGGAGTCAAACTCCAAACCTTTCAATTCATCATGATAAAATATACACTTTACAAGACTATGCATTTCAAGCGTACTGCATGTCGATCAGCATTAAGATCATAAAAGAACATAACTTTTCTTTTCAATACAACTCAAGAATGAATCAAAATTCTTTACAACAGAACCAGACTTTAAATAAGCCAATGCATCATAAACATTTTTGCCTTCTTTTATCACTTACGAATTCCATCTGTAAAAATTGCTAGCACAGGTCAGTTCATTGATCTGATCATGATAAGCACTAAGCATTAAAACGAAGTGCATTCCACTAATTGTTCCATTAAGAAAAGTTTTCTTTAATGAAAAAATTAATATATCATACCAATGAGCATAAGTAATAACAACCATAAAAGAAGTACAACTAATAAGTCTGAAATCACTTTTTTTTAAAAGAGCATAATATAATCAAAAACTACTTCATTATATCAAATAAGAATTGACCCAATCAATTACTTATTTAAAACAATCAATAGATCTTGTTGTCTAAATATTTTCATAATTCTTTCTGAATTGAAATACAGAATTTAAATTTACTATGTAACGAAAAGAGTTACTTTCATAACCAAAAACCTTATTGTCATTTTTCCATGTTTCTAGAATCATGTACAGAAAAATTCATTTGAGAATAGTACATAGTTAGGATGATTCATCCTGCAACTTAAATAAATAAGAAGAAGAATCAATACAGACTATCCATGATTCACCATTCATCTAAGAGATAGAAAACAAGTTCAAAAAGTAATTAACTGATTACCTACATAAATACATCAATCAAGGAAACCAATAAAAGGATTCACCATTTAAGAGACAACATTTGATAACAAGAATCCCAAACTAATCTGAGAAGGGAGAGAATCAAAATAGTCATCATCCTACTTGCAAGCCTTAAGTATATTCTACATTATAGAAGATATCATTCAGAGATCTGAAACCATATATTCCAAAAATCAAAGAAAACCTTACACAAGGATTATATCTTACTCATGTCAATCCAAGGAAGATTTATAATATTATTGAGTGCACAGAAAGGATTCCATCTGAAAAAAATATCCTAATGATGCATGACTCAGAAATTCTTTCCAATGTTCCAAAAGAGAACACAAACCAAATGTGAAGTTTTAAAAGAAAACAATACTTCTATTTTCCATACAAATTCAAACCTTATCAGAACATCAATACCAATAGCATCCCGGTTCGAATACAAATATAAATCTAGGACACATATAATACAAAAACCACATTCATCTATTCAAAATTATTTTAACATAAGTTTGAGTTCATAAAGTAGAGTGTATAGTACAATCCTGAAGCAAAAGTATAAAATCGGGGCAAAAAAAGATACAGTTCACAAGAGTATACAATTCCTTTCTCTTTTTTAAAAACCCAGAAATCTATTCAAATGAATTTGAAAGAGAATACAAAAAACCCAACACAATTTTAAGTCAAACAAAGTTTCAACATTACCCATGAACTCAACTATAATAGAAATCCCAACTATAATAAATTTTCACAGCTCCATCTAGCAAATAAAGATCGAGGTAGAGAAATATAGTGTAGAGAAGGTAATTTTTCTAGTCAAGTTTAACACAAGTTGAAGTACGAACACAACACTTCCATATACTTCAAAAACCCACTATCGATTGCTTTCAAACGAGCTCAAATTCATACAGAAGGGTAAGTAAACAATAGAGTCTCGAACTAGAGGTTTTATATCCTCAAAAAAATATAAAGTTACATAAAATTTCATGCATCCTTCTCTCAAAACAATCAAATACTTACAGATAAAAACTAGATGCGGGTTACCCAGAACATAGGCAATCAAAATATTCTCAAACATTTTCATGCCATTACGTGTTCAAAGTAAACCGTATAGTTCGAGACAGGAGTAATACTTCTTCTTCAAACTCAAAGATTCATCAAAGTGAAGATTTCATAAGATATTACAAGTTCATACTCAACCAAAAACCATATGCTCAAGCTCTTTTTCGAGCAGACATTCCCAAATGCGAGTTCTAAACAAAACACTAAATCCTCGAAAGTTCCATATGAATTTCAACACTGAACTTTCTCAAAGAGAGAGCAATCCAGAACTAATATTATCATAAAATGGATTCATATCTAAAAATCACATAGATTCCATCGACATGAAGTAAATAACTAGAACAAAAAAAATAACCATATATCTTAAGAGAGCAGAGTTATTTTAATCAAACATTTAGAGGAAAGCAATAAATCTTAATGGGTAGAGCCTATCATGCCTGATAGTGCTTTTTCCAATTCGAAGGAGACTTTCATCCGAGCTTACAACTCTTCTTCTCCTCCAAGAAATATCAACAACCAAACATCTCTTTCTCCAATGCCTCATATACTTTCCTTGAATTGGAAATAGACCAGAGAAACCAAAAATAGCCACAAATTGAAAATCAAACTGCTAGTTTGAAGAACCATATATCTCCATGCAGAGCAAAAATTGTAATGCATGAAAGACCAAAAAACCTCCAAAAAATCCACCCTCATCTTTTCCAAGATGTTTTTCTCAAAAAAATTAATATTTATTAATGCCATTACTCCCAATCTTCCGCCTATCTCTCCTTGCCACCGCCTCCCAAAATTGGCGAATGTTATTTCAACCTCTGCATGCATTTCTAATTTCAACTACGATTCCACATAATCTTCCAACAATTTTACATGTCTCTTCCAAAACTGGAAGTACTTCCTATTAATTTGAAAATCAAATCAAATAAATTCCTTTGGAACTGTCGCTAATTTTCCATGCGACCTTTAGGTCCCTTTCATTAGTTTAGGATAGATATCCATAACTTAAGTTTTGACCTTAGGTTAGTCTAAAAATTAATTACCTTAGGTAATTTTCCAACTTAATATAGGGTATAATTCAAACCAATTTATTAGTAGGTAATGGGTTAAGAGTATACCTAACATCACCTTAGGTTTTTCCCCATCCCAACATAGAATATGAAGCTTAGGATAGATTTTCACCTATGTAAGTAGACATAGCTTAGGAAATAGGTACATTTATCTTAGTTTAGAATACCATTAGGATAAATCCCATAGGTTTATGACTTAGATTCCCTTCATAGTCATGAAGCAGGCTTCATTCCACTTAACATCATTAAATGTCCTGAAGAGATCAATCAGAAAGATCCAAGCACAAAACATACCACAAAATGCAGGCATGATATTACAAGACCATAAATAATTTATAAACATCAAAATTTCATTCTATTACATATCTTAACCTTTGAATTTAATTTTACCATTCAAACCAGGTAAGGAGATTTAAAACATTCCTTAGATCAATGGAATTGGTTTAAGGATGAGTCAATTAATAGAAATAAGTTTGCAACCATCATAACTAGATTATAACTCACCTATCTGAAGTGAAAATGGATTATTACAAGCATCAGCATTTCAATCTAATGAATCTAAGAGCAGAAATGATTTATCCCTAGCAAGCATGATTTTCAACAAGCAAAGGACCACACTGCATCAAGAAAATCACATGCCAATGCTTGCAATGCAAAAGAGAAATATAACAGTTTGTCAAAGGTGTTACATACTTCCCTCCTAAAAAGAATCATCATCATGATGATTATCTTATTTGACCATTGCATTAAGGACAATTAATTTATTCACTTTCATATCATATGTTTGTAACAATATCAAAATTTTAAAGTTCCATAAATCAGCATTCACATAGTTGCTTATTTAAAAATAAATAGTTATTTGCCCAAAACTGGTAGACTTATTGTCATATAAAGATAAAATCACAAATTTTTATAGTAATCTAAATCAATTCTGTTCAAATAAGTATGAAAAATAAATTTTCATATCTTCCATATTTTTGCAAGTATTACTTTCTTCATTAAATTGGTCCCACTTGACCTTACATTGACTTATTTCAGGATTTCTTAAATGCAACTGGCAAGTTTCAAGCACTCGTATGGGTTTAAACACAAGTATTCCTGGGTCTTGGACCCACTAGGAATTCCAATTTAACACATGTGATAAATTTGAAACATATTTCTTAAGCAAAGAAATATGGAAAACATCATGCATTCGTGACAAAGCAGGAGGTAATGCTAAATGGTAAGCTACAGGGTTGATTACTTCAACTATCTCAAAAGGTCCCAGATAATGAGGTGATAACTTGGTAGCCTTGCCAAAAGTTATAGAGCTCTTTTTTAGTTTAACCCGAAGAAATACTTTCTCACCAAGTTCAAATCTCCTGTCAAGCTTTAAATTACGATAACTCTTTTGCCTATCTATTGCTTCTTTCAAGTGTTCACGAATCAATTTAACTTGTTCCATCTCAGTAAAAATTTTAGGTCTAATTACCTCTCTATCCTCAATGTTGTCCCAACTAACAGGGGTTCTGTATTTTCTTCTGTATAATGCTTCGAAAGGTGCCATCTTAAGAGAGGCATGATATGTGTTATTGTAAGCAAACTCAACTAGTGGAAGGTACTCTTCCGACTCATACTACTGATCCATACAATACATTCATAACATATCCTCTAAAACTTGATTAAATATTTCAGTTTTTCCATCTGTTTCTGGATGATATGCAGAACTTAAATTCATGTTAGTTCCTAGAGTTGCATTAAGTGTTTTCCAAAACCTTGAATTTATTCTAGGATCTCTATTAGATATGATTAATTCAGGTACTCCATGTAATCTGAAAATTTCATGTACAAATCTCTTTGCCAAAACAGGAGAATCATCCTTCAAATTACCAGCAATAAAATGTGATACTTTTGTTATTTTATCAATAACTACCAAAATAACATCATGTTTATTTCTTGGCAAAGGCAACCCTTGTACAAAATCCATGCTTATTACTTTCCATTTTTACTACAGTATGATATGAGGATACAATAAACTGGTTGGATGCATATGTTTAGCTTTAACACGTTCGCATTCTAAGTAATGTGTCACAAAATCAATAACGTCCTTTTTCATCCCCTTTCAGAAATATTTTTGTCTTATATCAATAAGCTTCTTTGTAATACTAGGGTGTCCAAAAAAGGGTGAATTGTGAAATTATGCTAACAATTTGTTTATTAAATAATTTAGCGAAGGTATGTATACTCTGTTTTCAAATCTTAAGATTCCTTCCTTGTCAAAGGAAAAACCTCTATACCTCACATCATTTGGATCTACAGCAAGCATTGTTTTTACTTGCTGAAAGTAAGAATCAGATTCCATGACACTTTTTACTTCATCGTTAAATTGAGTTCTCAATGCTATAAGAGTAGAAATGTGCTTCCTACGACTTATAGCATTAGCTACTCAGTTTTCCTTACCTTTGATGTAATTTATGTCAAAATCATATTGAGACAAAAAATCTAACCATCTTCGTTGTATTGTATTTATATTTAGCTGAGTAAAAATATACTTCAACCCAAGATGATCAATTTTTAATTCAAAAGGTTTACCAAGGAGATAATGCCTCCAAACTTGTAGTGCATGAACAATGGCAGCAAGCTCTAAATCATGTGGACCACAATTCAACTCATGTAACTTTAGTTTTCTACTTTTGTAAGCTATGATATGATCATTTTGTAACAAAATACCTCCTAGACCTTCCCTAGATGCATCTATTACAACAGTAAAGTCTCCATTAGGGTTTGGTGTCACTAGAATAGGTGTTGATGTTAACTGTTCCTTCAAATTTATGAATGCATATTCACATTTCTCATTCTAAACAAACTTCTTATCCTTTTTCTGTAATGAATTTATTGGTGCAGCCACTTTAGAAAAAAAATTACAAATTTTCTATAGTAACCAGCAAGACCCATGAAGCTCCTAACTTCATATACATTCTTTAGCATAGGCCACTTAGTTATAGCTATAATTTTAGAAGGATCTACAGCAATTCCATTCTTACTTATTACATGTCCCAAATAGTGCACTTCTATGTTATAGAAGGAATATTTAGATAGCTTACCATATGACCATATCTTTCTCAAAAGTTCCAAAACTATCTTCAAATGCTCATAGTGTTCCTCAATACTTTTAGAATATATGAGAATGTCATCTAGGAATACAAGCACAAATTTTTCCAAGTATTCTTCAAAGATATTATTCATTAAATTCATAAAAGTTGTAGATGCATTTGTTAATCCAAAAGGTAAAACCATGAACTCATAATGTCCATACCTTGTTCTAAAAGTTGTTTTATGAATGTCCTCATCCTTAATCTGTAATTTATGATATCCAAATCAAAGATCTATCTTAGAATATACAGATGGTCCACGCATTTGATCAAATAGATCATCAATTCTAGGGAGTGGGTATCTATTCTTGATTGTTATTTTGTTTAAAATTCTATAATCAATGCACAATCTAAGTGTTCCATCCTTCTTTTTCATAAAAATTACCGGTTCTCCCCAAGGTGAAACACTCAGTCTAATCAAACCTTTGGAAAAAATTTATTACAATTATGTCTTAAGCTCTACTAATTCTATAGTAGTCATTCGATATGGTGCCTTAGAAATAGGCTTGGTTCTACTCTTGATTTCAATAGTGAAGTTGAATTCCCTTTTGAGTGGAAGACCTGGTAACTCTTCTAGAAACAAATCACTATAGTTTTGTAACAATGGATATCGTTCCATGACATCACTATTCTCTTCAGTATTTTTTGAAATCTTTACTGCATACAAGGTACAACCTTTATTTTTGGCCTTTTTAAGTTGCATAGATGACATTTCCCTAATAGAAACCTCACGTTTCACACCCTAAATCTCTATTGTTTTCTACAGAACATCTAAACAACTAATATGTTTTTCAAAATAGTCCACTTTTGACTTCTGTTCAGCTAACCAATACACCTATGATTACATCATAAGACCCCAAAGGTGCAACATAAAGATCAACTTTAGTGGAAAAAACTAGGTAAGTCAATAACTGCTCCAAAAATACACATACTAACTGTATGAACGGCGTTGTTTCTATAATGTACAGTCCATGTTTTATCCATGTTTCCAGCTTTTATTTTTAGTTTTGATGCTAATTTACTAGAAATAAAACATTCAGTAGCTCCGGTATCAAAAATAATAGTTATAGGTATGCCAAATGACTTACCCGGAACCTCTATGGGCGTGGCCTATTTTTCAGCCTGCTTGTAAGCTACTGCAGCATGTATCTTGTGTTGCTAATTATGATCATCCTTTTTCAAAGGACATTGATTTGCATAATGATCTTTTCCATAGTCATAACAGCCTCCTACATGTCCCTTTCTAGGTTCATATTTATTTCCAACCTTAGAGTTATCATTCTGACCTCCATAGGACTTATGTCTGTTATTATTATTCTTGACAAATTTGTTTCATGCATTTCAAGTAGACTTATTTGTTGTTTTTTTCTTATTATTATCAGCTAAAAACTTACTTTTCATACCAAACTTCTTCCACGGTCTTTTCTTAGGTGATAAGAGATGATGAAAAGGAGTTGGGGGCTTTCTTCCTTACTTCCTCTTTATGAGCATAAGGTTTCCTTCAATTTATGTTCCTGTCTTATGGCTTTTTCAACAACCCCTTCCATCGTGGTTGGGTTGTGAACATCCACCTCCCCTCCTATAACGGGATTCAATCCCATGATGAATTTTTGTATCCTGAACTTCTCGTCAGTTTGATACTGAGGTACATACTTTAGGATTTTAGTAAACCAATCCCAATACTCAGTTACAGTTATCTTTCCTTGAGCTAAGTTCTAGAATTTAGTCATTTTCTGATCATAATAAAGTTACGGTAGCCAGCGTTGCCTAAAGCAGCCATTAAATTGATCCAAAGTAACATTAGTTTCATCAATATTCAAATCAACATTACGGTTTGTCCCATCATGAAGATGCCTCATGGGAAAGTTGATATGCTCCCCAGATCACCTTTGTTTCTTCTCAGAAATTCCTTATTGCAAAGTAATTCTCCATTTCACTAAGCCAATTCTTGACTCCATATCCTAATTTGGTGCCATCAAACTTGGGTGGACTTATCCTTTTTATATCATAAGTGAGTTCATATGCCAGCCTATCCTTTTTATTTTTAGGCTGATCAGGTATGTTCACATTGTTACTATCAACACCTAAATTGGTGTTGTCCTCGGGAGGTGACTGATTATTATTACTAGCATCTTCTTCCTCCTCATTTCCCATTACTTGTTATTCAAGTATAGCCAAACAATCCCTTGTGTCCAACAAGGCAACAAGGATCTCATCAATTTTTTGGGTAGTTTCTGCTCCTTCCATTGGTGGAGGATTATTTGCAACATTTCCTCTTATTCTAGCCATTTTATATTAACAAGAAAATTTAAGTTTTATCAGATTAAGGACATAATAGGTCCAAGAGCTACAACCTTCAACTCTAATACCAAGATGTAACATTCCTATTTTAAGACTTTAGAAATAAGGGAAAATTTTATTTTTATTTTTTTACACAACATTCTCTTTTCTAAATAAAACATCATTTAGAACACACATTCCATGTCAATAAATCTCATAATAGATAACCATATGCAGATTTAATGACTCGGTAAATTACCAATCTCTCATTTCATGACTTGGCTACTAACCGATCTCTCATGTTTTTCTTAAAGTATAGAATAATTTATGTATACTACGTATACTTGGTTTTCCTACCCTATTCTGGGTACTGAGTGATATGTTCAAAGAACCTATCTAAATATATGTTACCAATATTCATCTGACATCATGTTTCTTCAAACTAGTTGACATAAAACAACACAACTAGCAGCTTGCAATACTTTGGAAAAATATTTTCAACATATTGTTCATGCTATTATTCCTAGATGGTATACTGGTCAATTCGGAATACGTCCTTCACTTCATTCCACTATTATCTAAAATGGTCTTTACTAACTTTTGTCAGTTCACTTGCCCAAGATTTGACCCTAACCCAGCTTAGCGACATAATATGTTATAGGGAGATGCTCACAATGACTTAGGGTATATGGGCATACTCGACCGACCTAAGTCGACAAAATGTGCCAAGGTACCGTGGGTCATAGAAAGATACTTCCTATTCTAGCCATGATACTAACTTGACCTAGAGAGAAACTAAGTTCAAGTCCAGATGTGTGTAGATCTAGATGAACAAATGTGGAAGGGTGTTGCCACATGTCAACTGCAACACTGTATCCTCGAGAAGCCCTTACTCTTCTTGAAGGTATAGTCATTCAGTTGGAATGTTCCAACATCCGTTAGAATTGCTTCATCACGATGTACATACCCCTTGGTGATCATTAATGCATAATTAAATTTGGATTAAGATTCAGATTGCAGCAACCATGCCTAACCCTAATTCCAACATTCATTAAGTTCTTTATCCATAATTAATCTAATTTAATAATAATAAATTTTTTAACCTTATGATTGCTTTTATGTTCATTAACTCGGCATAACAAGAAGTTATCCAAAAACCATGCATCAAACATAAAATGGTTAAATTTTGATGCAACTAAGTTGTCCAAAGAAGATGTGTCATCCCCTAGGTTCAGCTAGAGTTTACTTCATATAAAATGAAGCACAAAAATTAACGATCATAACAACCTTTCTTTTTATTTTTCATTCTTTTGAGAGAGTAAAATTCTTCCTCTACATGATTAAATGTTAGGGTCAATATAACCTTTTTATCATCCATCACCCATATAGTTTAATTGTATGTCCAATACATATTTCATTATTATACTATAATTGTTTAGATAGGGAATGACATCTTTATGCAACTTTACAAGTTACACTTTAGTAAGGGATATTGAACTATTACCTTAATCCAACTTATTAAAAGATAATAGTAATAGGTATACAAACAGATATAAGAGTATCGACAAGATAGAATTACTATTTCCTTCATACAAAGTACAAGAGAGTTTACATCAAAATTTGGAGTCAGTATCCAAACCTTTCAATTCATCATGATAAAATATACACTTTACAATACTATGCATTTCAAGCATACTGCATGTCGATCAACATTAAGATCATAAAAGAACATAACTTTTCTTTTTAATACAACTCAAGAATGAATCGAAATTCTTTACAAAATAACAAGACTTTAAATCATCCAATACATCATAAAATTTTATTCCTTATTTTATCACTTATGAATTTCATCTACAAAAAATACTAGCATGGATTAGTTCATTGAACTGAGCATGATAAGCACTAATCATTAAAACGAAGTGCATTTTACTAATTGTTCCATTAAACAACTTTGTTTTAATGAAACAATTAAAATATCATACCAATAAGCATAAGTAATAACAACCATAAAAGAAGTACAACTACTAAGTCTGAAATCACCTTTAAAAAAGAGCATAATATTATCAGCAACTAGTGCAGTATATCAAATAAGAATTGACCCAATAAATTACTTATTTAAAATAAGCAACAAATCTTGTCATCTAATTCTTTCTAAATTGAAATACATAATTTAACTTTACTATGTAATGAAAAGAGTTACTTTCATAACCAAAAACCTTATTGTCATTTTTCCAAGTTTCTAGAATCATGTACAGACAAATTCATTTCAGCATAGTATATATTTAGGATGATTCATCCTAAAACTTAAATAAATAAGAAGAAGAATCAATACAGACTATCCACGATTCACCATTCATCTAAGAGATAGAAAACAGGTTCAAAAAGTACTTAACTGATTACCTACATGACTGCAACAATCAAGGAAACCAATAAAAGGATTCACAATTTAAGAGACAACATCTAATAACAAGAATCCCAAACCAATCTGAGAAGGGAGAGAATCAAAATAGTCATCATCCTACTTGTAAGCCTTAAGTATATTCTACATTATAGAATATATCATTCAGAGATTTGAAACCATACATTACAAAAATCAAAGAAATCCTTACAAAAGGGTTATATCTTACTCGTGTCCATCCAAGGAAGATTCATAATATTATTGACTACATAGAATGGATTCCATCTGAAAACATTATTTTAAGTATACATGACTCGTTCATTCAAAACAGTAAGACTATAAATGACTATGTTTTCCTTTCTATAGGACAGACTCAGCTGCACACTTTTTGAATCGACACGACCATTGATTCAATACAAGTTACCCAAGATCAAGAAATATCTAACGGGGACAAATTGGTTTTCCCAGTACCAAAAATGACAATCCCAAAGTTGTCTGACATACAACTATTCCCATGAACTTTCACAACCAACTAGTAACAAGTTAAACTAGACAATCCACAAGGAAGTTTTGGTTTCTGAAGAGTGAGTTCACATTACTTCATACAAGATAAAAAGGGTAGAAAAAATGAAATCAAAAATTTGAATAGGCCTAGGATAGTAATCACCCTACAGTATGGAACAGAGATTCGATCTACAGATAAGTTTGAACAACAGAACTTAACTTCCCAAAAATTAAAGGAAACTCAATAGAAAAGATCTGAACCTAGAATTCATTCACCATTATATTATCAATTGAATTTCAACTTCCATTTAAAACTCAGAAGTTCTTTTGCAATTTCCAAAAGAGAACACAAACCAAATGCAAAGTTTTAAAGAAAACAATACTTCTATTTTCCTTATGAATTCAAATCTTATCTGAACATCAATACCAACACAATCCTAGTTTGAATACAAATAGAAATCTAGGATGCATATAATACCAAAACCACATTCATTTATTCAACATTGTTTTAACATAAGTTCGAGTTCATATTGTAGAGTAGAGTGTACAATACAATCCTGAAGTAGAAGTATAAAATATGGGAAAAACAAGATACATTCCACAAGAGTATTCAACTCCTTTCTCTTTTTTAAAAACCCAGAAATCCATTCAAATGAATCTAAAAGAGAATACAAAAAACCCAACACAATTTTAAGTCAAAAAAAGTTTCAACATTACCCACAAACTCTACTGTAACAAAAATCCCAACTATAATAACTTTCACAGATCCATCTAGCACATAAAGATCGAGGCAGAGAATTATAATGCAGAGAAGGTAATTATTCCATTCGAATTTAACACAAGTTGAAATATGAACACAACACTTCCATATACTTCAAAAACCAATTATTGATTGCTTTCAAACAAGCTTGAATTCATACCGAAGGGTAAGTAAACAATACAATCTCAAACCAGAGGTTATATATCCTCACAACAAGATACAGTTACATAAAACGTAATGCACCCTTATCTCAAAACAATCAAGGAATTATAGATAAAAACTAGACATGGGTTACCCCGAATAGTGGCAATCAGAATATCCTCAAACTTTTTCACACCATTACATGTTCAAAGTAAACTGTATAGTCTGAGACAAGAGTACTAATTCTTCTTCAAACTCAAAGATGCATCAAAGAAAATATTTCATAAGAGAATATCATTTCATACTCAACCAAAAACCATATACTCAAGCTCTTTTTCGAGAATACATTCCCAAATGCAAGTTCTAAACAAAACACAAAAGCCTCGAAAGTTCCATATGAAATTCAACATTGAACTTTCTCAGAGAGAGAGCAACCCAGAACTAATATTATAATACAATGGATTCATATCTAAAAATCACATAGATTCCATCGACATAAAGTAAATAACCAAAATAAGAAAAATAACTATATATCTCAAGAGAGAAGAGTTATTTTAATGAAACATTTAGAAGAAAGCAAGAAATCTTAATGGGTAAAGCATATCATGCCTGATAGTGCTTCTGCCAATTCGAAGGAGACTTCCATCTGAGTTTCCAACTCTTCTTCTCCTCCAATAAATATCAGCAACCAAACATATCTTTCTCCAATGCATCATCTACTTTCCTTGAATTGAAAATAGACTAGAGAAACCAAAAATAGCCACAAAGTGAAAATTGAACTGTTGGTTTGAAGAACCAGATAGCTCCATGTAGAGAAAAAATTGCAAAGCATGCAAGACCAAAAAACCTCCAACAAATCTTTCCTCAATTTTTCCAAGATGGTTTTCTCGCAAAAAGTGAGATTCATTAATGCCATTACTACCCAATCTTTCGCCTATCTCTCCTTGCCACCACCTCCCAAAATTGGTGAATGTTATTTCAACCTCTGCATGCATTTCTAATTTTAACTATGATTCCACGTAAGCTTCCACCAAGTTTACATGTCTCTGCAAAAACTTGCAGTACTTCCTATTAATTCGAAAATCAAATCAAATAAATGCCTTTGGAACTATAGCTAACTTGCCATGCGACCCTTAGGTCCCTTTCATTAATTTAGGATAGATATCCATAACTTAGGTTATGACCTTAGGTAAGTCTAAAAAGTAATTACCTTAGGTTTTAAAACATTTCCTTAGGTAATTTTCCAACTTAATATAGGGTATAATTCAAACCAATTTAGTATTAGGTAATGGGTTAAGAGTATACCTAACATCACCTTAGGTTTTTCCCCATCCCAACATAAAATATGAAGCTTAGGATAGATTATCACCCGTATAAGTAGACGTAGCTTAGAAAATAGGTACACTTACCTTAGTTTAGAATATCATTAGGATAAATCCCATAGGTTTAGGACTTATATTCCCTTCATAGTCATGAAGCAGGCTTCGTTCCACTCAACACCGTTAATTTTCCTGAAGAGATCAATCAGAAAGATCCAAGCACAAAACATACCACAGAATGCAGGCATGATCTTACAAGACCATAAATAATTTGTAAACATACAAATGTTCAGTATGTTATGTCTCTCAACCTCTAAATGTCATTTTACCATTCAGACCAGGTAAGGAGATTTAAAACATTCCTTGTATCAATGGAATTGATCCAAGGATGAGTCAATTAATAGAGATAATTTTGTAACCATCATAACCAGATTACAACTCACCTATATGAAGTGAAAATGGATTATTGTAAGCATCAACATTTTAGTCTAATGAATCTAAGAGTAGAAATAATTTATACCTAGCAAGCATGATTTTCAACAAGCAAAGGAGCACACCGCATCAAGAAAATCACATATCTGTTAAGATAAAATATTATTATCCTAATATTTAATTATGCATAGTTTAATTATTTAATTAATTTTATTAATTAAATAATAATGGTTATTTTTTTATATGGTTCATAAACCATATTTGTCTTTTATTCATGACTGTTATATTGTTTTGAACAATATATTTGTATTTATTCATTTTTGCTTCCCGGATGTTATTGGAAGCCTGTACATTTTGGAATTTGGTTACACCTATGCAACTTAATCTTTTGTTTGTATTTGGCTGTGTAATATCTATAAATATTGCAGCCCATTCTCTGTAATGGTTGATTGATTGAGCTTAATAAAATTGATCAGGATTCCGTCCCTGTTTCTCAATCATCATTTGGTACCAGAGTGAATTGCAGCTCCTAGCAAGGTTGGAGAAGGTTGCAGAAGAAGGAGAATTCGTGGAGAAGAAATCTGCAATAGAAGGAGAGCCATTGCTACCTCCTGAAGCTTCCTAGAACCCCCTGCAAACCCACAACCTCCTGTTCAGTTCTAGGTGTTTGGAACAAAAAAAAAATTTTGCACTGGTGCACTCAGCACCAGGCAAAATTTGCTGCAGGTATAAAGAATTAAAAAAAAAACAATTTACCCCATTACGGATTTTATCTCTAAATTAGGGAAGAAATATAGCTCCTGTGCATATGTGGACCTATATGTGTATGGATTTGTGAACTCTGAATAAAGGAGATCTTGTTGTTTAAATTGGGGATCCAAGTTACATTTGTAACTGTGTAACTATGTTGTACCAAGTCACATCTGGCTAAGCAAAGTCTTGCATTGATGCTAACACTATATGCTTATGCACAGATCTCGGGCTTAGGCACTACTGTCTTGGACTAGAAGTATGGCAGAAAGAGAATCACATATTTTTTTCTCAGATGAAATATACCAAGAAAATTCTTGAGAAGTTTAGGATGATGGATTGCACACAAATTGCTACACCTATGGAGAATAGATTACAGTTATCTCATTCAGATCGATCTCTTGAGGTAAGTTCCACTCTCTATCAGAAGCTGATTGGGAGTCTCATTTACCTGACCTACACTAGACCATATATCAGCTTTGCAGTGAGCTATCTATCCAGGTTCATGCAGGAACCCAAAGTTTGTCATTGGAAAGCAGCAAAGCGCATTTTGAGATATCTCAAAGGATCAGTGGATCTTGGTCTAGAATACAAGAAGAATGAAAACTTATTCTTGACTGGATATTCAGATTCAGATCATGCAGGTAACATTGATGATATAAAATCCACTTCTGGATTTGTATTCTTTATGGGATCTGGACCAATATCATGGGGAAGTAAGAAACAACACTTTGTTTCTCGCTCTTCCACAGAAGCTGAGTATCATTCTGCAGGAGAAGCTGTCTTTGAAGCGATTTGGCTATGTCGCATACTGGAAGGACTTGGAATACCTCAGGACAAACCGACCACCATGTATGTTGACAATGAAGGTGTTCTCAAACTTGTTCGCAATCCAAATTTTCATGAGAGAACAAAGCACATTGAGGTTCAGGTTCATTTCATATGCGAACATGTGTTGAAGCACAACATCCAGCTTCAATTTTTTCCAACTGCTGAACAACGAGTAGATATTTTCACAAAGTCACTTGCACGTGACAAGTTCGAGTTGTTCAGAGAGTTTCTCTCCTCATCTCTTCAGATAATGCACAATTAAGGGGGGGAATGTTAGGATAAAATATTATTATCCTAATATTTAATTATGCATAGTTTAATTATTTAATTAATTTTATTAATTAAATAATAATGATTATTTTGTTATATGGTTCATAAACCATATTTGTCTTTTATTCATGACTGTTATATTGTTTTGAACAATATATTTGTATTTATTCATTTGTGCTTCCCGAATGTTATTGGAATCCTATACATTTTGGAATTTGGTTGCACCTGTGCAACTTAATCTTTTGTTTGTATTTGGCTGTGCAATATCTATAAATATTGCAGCCCATTCTCTGTAATGTTTGATTGATTGAGCTTAATAAAATTGATCAGGCTTCTGTCCCTGTTTCTCAATCATCAATATCAACTCTTTCAATGCAAAAGAGAAATATAACAGTTTGTCAACGGTGTTACAATTCTAATTTTTTTATTTTCTTTCTTCTTTAATGTCCAAAAATTCCTAACATACTATATACAATTTCATTGGGGTTTTTTTTATGATCTTTGATGGTTACTATGTTTAGAAAGTGCTTTTTTATTTTTTGTGTTTTTTCCTTTTTTGACTAAATTTGCCTAGTTTGTCTTCACCATTGATTTCTGAGTGCATTATCTTCAGAAGGTTTTCTTTTTTCAGAGTGTTCCTATTTATAGTAAGTATAAATACTAGATATTTACTATTTTTATAAATGGTGCTTCCCCTTGTTAGTTTTCAACAAAAACAACTTCACTGGAATAGGGCCGCTCTAAGGATCTCATGCTCAACATTTCATCGCAATCCCCCTGTTGAAATGATGGAAAATCATAACAAAAATGACCGAGGGCATAGAAAAATATTTTTTTTCCAAAAATAATCAAGATCATGATATTATTTTCTTTTACTTTTTTTTTAAGGTTCTTGGATTGTGGAACTGCGAAGAAAAATTCATTTAGATCAATCACTGGTTTGAGAGTTATGAGAAAATATCGTTTCAGTGTTCATGGCTTCCCTGAAAGCAATTTTAGGTATATCTAATGAAGTTTCATGTATTCTCAAGTTTTAATATGTTTTCCATGGCTTCTTGGGTCAACCCAGTGAAATAATGGAGTGAAAAAGGTATGTAGAGCTCCTTATACGTTAAAAATAGTCTTATTTTTAACCTTTGAAAGAACGCTTTAAATCTTGGTTTTGAAATAAAATTAGGGTGGGACACATTTTATTGTCCCAACCATCCCTACTATCCCAAGAAACTTGGGAAATTTGGGGCAATATAAT
Source organism: Taxus chinensis (assembly GCA_019776745.2). Lineage (NCBI taxonomy): Eukaryota > Viridiplantae > Streptophyta > Pinopsida > Cupressales > Taxaceae > Taxus > Taxus chinensis. Next base: position 871,808,841 of record CM034150.1, on the reverse strand, counting down.
GTGCCCCCTTCCCTAGGCTTGAAAAGTGGCGAGAAATGAGTGGTGAACATGGAGGATGAGAGAGAAAGGCTAGAGCACCCGGGAGATGAATTTTAAGGTCATATGAAGAAATTTATATCTAGCTAGGGGCAGGGTGAATTTTATTGTACAAAATTTCCTTATTGTCTCAAACAATTGGGACATTTGGGGAAGAAAAATGCACCCAAGAGTTAGGAAGCTAGGACTTAGCCAAATTTGCATTCTGGATCACTTAGCACCTTGTCGAGGAGGAACAGGGTCACATAAGAGTCCAAGGGATAAAAAGAGGGGGGTAGGAAAAATTTTGTTTTCCCTATTTTCCCCACTATCTAATACAGTTGAGACAGTCAGGATAGTTTGGACACCAAAATGTGTCAGTCTTCGAACTATGAAATTGACTAACTCCTAAAATCTTGAAACCAACTTTCCCGGAGTTGTAGGAGGTATGTTTTGGAAAAAAATTATATCAATTTGACTCCCAAGACAATTTTAGGATCAATGGGAGGGTTTTAAAGAATTTATTATCCCTCCTTACCCAAAAAAATCATCTTTTTCATTCGGGATCACCAAGTGAGTCTAGTGAGATTGGTCTACATAAAGAACCTCTTAGGTATTGTGAAAGATTTGAAAACTCCATCATGTAGATAATTCTATAATATTTACGATGGTATATATTTTTCCTTTTGAATCATCTCAAAGCTCTTGAAATATTCTATTGAATTTCGGGTGCTTTTTTACACTGCGAGCTCCTTGAGCCTCTAAAACCCACTTTCATTATTCTTGCTCCAAAACCTCTTAAACTTTCCCGAATCTCCCTAAACCTATTCCAATTCATTTAATATTATTTTGTAACATCTTCATACGGTGTTAGGATTATTGGCTAACCCTAGGGGTGCACACATGCCTCGTATAAGATATAGAGTAGCCTTTCTAGGCTTAGCACAAATTTCCTCCTTTGACAACATTACACTGAATGGATTGAGAGATTTCATGAACACATTTTAGAAACTTGGAAAGGATGTACATCACACTATGAATATTTTCAAGGATGGAGGGGTCATGACATAGAAGGCAAGATGACCCAAAGGATGACTCAGGAGGGACTTCGAGTAATGTTTTTGACATTGGGATATAATTGTCATGCTTTTAACTTGAATTTTGACATTGCAAAAAGACATGACAACAAAAATAATTCCTCCAATGAAACTAATCTCTTCGGAATTATATTTCCTTTCAAATGAATCACTCCATCTTCATCAATTTGATCACTCTTGGCATTATCACTATCATTAGTAGTAAAATCCCGTAGGGGATCACATCCTTAAAAATATATAGACTTGAAATCACCATTCTTTTGCAAGAAATAAATAACATCTCCATCATCATTGAACACTTTCTAGCTCTCTAATTTGTTTGGTACACTCGTATGGAAAACCATCTCTACCAAATACTTATGTTCGCCGAAATTAGGACAAGGAATCATTAGAGATGTTGATACCTCTAATGAATCAGCTCTATAATTTTACTCATGATGAATTCCATGATATTAAATTCATCAAAATCCTCAATAAAATATCTTAATCTATTTTGGTAATGGCGGAGATGATAGTTTCTCACTTGAAACAAGTATTTCACTTGTTTCACAATCAGCTATGCATCTCCTTTCAGTACAAGATTCTTGATTCACATTTCCTCAACAACTTTCAACCCAAGTAATAAAGCCTCATATTCTTCAGTTTTTTTGGTATTAGAAAATAATAGCTTGTATGAAAAAGGAAAAAAAATCACCTTGCAAAGAAGATAAGATAATTCTGACACCTAATCATGTTGATGAACAACTTCCACCAAACTCCATACTCTAAACTTCATCAGAAGTTTCCACTAGTCTTTCTTTGACTATGAGAAGGTCTTTGCCTCATTCATAACTCATGAAATATTTCTCATCATCTTTATCCTTGAATTAAAATTTTCCAATTTCCCTACTTTGGAATAGGATGTGTGCTCTAGGGTCATCAAACTTCTTAACCGTATATTTCATATTTGGTTCAAGAAGAAAATTTTCATTTCATTATTCATTGGTATCAAAGTATAATTCCAATCCATTTGTATTTCACCTCTCATATCCTAGAACAAACTTCTACTTACAAGAATACCATAGGTAGCTGACATGTTTGTCACCAAGATTTTTGCCTTGATCCAATTTTCGAGAAAATCCACAAAATCAAGTTGTGCATAATTGGTCCTACCAACAAGAGGAACTTCATTTGTTTCCATGGAGTAAAAATGACCAAATTATCAAGAGAGATTCAAACCAAGAGCTTGGGTAACATTAGCGGGCATGAAATTTTCATATGCACCAAAATCAATAATGCAGTTATTTAGTCAATATCCATTTATTAATAAGGAAACATTGAAAGGCCCAATCTTGCTAGTAGATGGAGTAGAAGCTTAAATACTATGAATATTTATTTATATGGGAGTTGGGATTAAATCTTTATAATTATTTGAAAATTTTGACTTGGAGTTACTACATTTAATAAATTTGACCAATTTGTCAAATTGTTCATGGTGAGTTTGTAGATATTCTTATTCAGAGATTTGAACATTATATTTCTTTATATGGTCTATGATATCAAAGGTAGAAGCACTTTTGGGAATATTGGAAATACTAGAAGTAGGTTTACTAACTTTAGAGGGGGTAGAAGAAGATTTTTCATTATTATTTTGAGATGAAAATTTAAGAGAAATACTCGATAGTTTAATACCTTCCATCTCTATTCCCACCTGATTAAAGGTCAAAAATATTCTAGATATGATCGTCACCCAACTATATCTATATGTGAAGGTGAAATATATATATGATAGTCACCCTATATCTATATAGATAGGAGTGAGGATGAAAGTCATAGCTTAGATTGTCTTAGCTATATGGTGGTCTGTCTCTAGCTTTACCTCATGAGGAATCTCATCCGAAGCAAGTTATGAATAAGGGGATGAGTGATTTATGGTTCTTGGTTTATTTCAATTCTTAGAATGTTTGGAAGTTATTGAATTACTAGGATTAGAGGATGTAGACTTGAGATTCTTCTTAGCTAACTCTAGAGATGATGGAAGTTTAGAACCTATCTTGGTTACTCTTATTTATGGTTGTAGAGTCACCAGTTAGAGGTCCTCGTTCTCCTTTTCATCATTTTTATATTATTTCTATTTTTCAATAGTTTTGGAATGTGTGAAAATATCACAAGAACGGATTTTGATGTCAGCTATGGATTATTCATATTCATCTTGGAAATAATATGCATATTTTAAAAAAAAAACTTTCGTGGATCTTATCTCTTCAACGAGAAATTCACCTGCTTCCTCCTCTTCCTCTAGAGAAACATCTTCTTCATTCTCCTCATCTGAAAAATTTCCTACACATGGAATTCATGGGTGGAGCTTCAAGTACAATAATTTAAGGTGCAAAAAAATTTATTTTCTTTTTTTAGAAGCTCCTCCTTGGAATATATCTATAAGGGGTGCTTTATGTAAGCTATTTTTTAAGAGAAAATGCATCATTAACAAGTTTTTGTACCAAGGTATTTACAACTCTAGAACTAGAAGTTTGAGCCTTATTCTATATAATTTTCCGTCACACCAAAAGCTTGAACTAGTGGTGGAGAGGGATCTCATCGTGTTAAATAGTTGTTACGCCAACACCCTCCCACACGATGGAGCTAGGTATACAGCCAATCAGACCCAAAAAAAATTAGGAGACAGTGACACCATAAATTTCCTAGGAGGTCATCCATCCTAGCACTACTCTGGGGCTGACACACTTAACTGCCTGGCTCTGATACCATGTATAATTTTTTGTCACACCAAAATCTCAAATTGATGGTGGAGAGGGATTCCATCATGTTAAATAGCTATGTTTGTTAAAAATGACATTCCCAATGAATAATTAGAGCATAGAGAGATATGGAAGAAGAGAGAGAAGAAGAGAGTGATGAATATGAGGATGAAGAAGCTTCCAATGACAAAGATTTATCTCTTGGATAACTCTAAGTAAATTCTCTTGGAATGAACTCCTCGCCTTTCACTTCCTTATTAAAATAATTTTTTATGACTGATACCTTTTTTGCATGTGGAATTCAAATACAACCCAAAGAAATGATCCAAGTATTGAGAATACCGTTGATGGTGTTGCATAGATTGAGCCAAACTTGATGATATTTTTTTAGCATTATATATTGAGCCTCTAATTTCCATGAGGGATTCCAAAGTATCTTCATTGAAAGATAAAGGATACCCTACCTCTTTCTATACTAAATATTGGAAATACTTTGGGATCTCTTTCAAAGATTATTGTTCTCTGAGTGGAGGTGATATGGGCTTCTACACACTATTTTTTACATCTTCCAAGAGTTTAGATGCATACTCTCCATAAGCATCAAGTTTTGAGATAGAATCATTTATCATATCACATATAACACTAATTTTTCTAGACTACATGAGATACAAACTATATGAGATAGAACTGAATAAATTATTGATCACTATGTAGACACTAAAAATTAGGTCACGCTCCCCTTTGGTCCCTCGACAAATAAGCACCCTTCATCACATTCACCTAAGCCATGGCCCCCTTCACCCCACTAATATTAATTTAATTAATGAAATTAAATTAATTCATTATCCTCAGTATATTAATTGTTTAAATATCTTAATTTAAATAATGTCCACACATACACCTCACTTAGACACCTCATCAAGGCAACTCACCCTAAGACCTATTCTTCGTAAGTTGCCATAACTAACTGAGACTTACCCAAACCCTAAAAATCAATGCCTACATTCTCTCTAACCACATTCCCACATGTTTACAAGAAGCTCCCAGTCTAATCTATGGGTTAACGGCACGAGATCTGAGGAAATCAAGAGGATCTCCCTAGTTTAGTAAACCTTGGAAATCCCACCTTGACCAACGTCGGTTACCCCTAACCGTCACTGGTTAAGCCAAAACCTCTGTCAGTTTCCCTTTTAACCCCAAAAAAACCTTTTTCTCAAGGTTGGCAGAAGGTTGGAGAAGATCAAAAAAGTTGGAAAACATTAGCACATTCTAGAGAGATATCGCATCTTCTGAGAGTGAATCCTAGCGAGAACATGCATGCAAGGAAGGATATCAAGAATCTTTTCCTACACAGCCTCCCTAGTAATGATCTGATCTAACCAAGTAAAGAGGAATGTACATGCAGCCCATATAGAATCTTTCCTTCAGTTGGTGATCACCTATAACCTTCAAAACCTCTCATCAACACCTCTAGCCCTCACTCATAGGCATCCTATACTAGAACCCAAGTAAGTAGATGTTATACTTCTCTGGTTTATTCCATTTCATCATTATATTATCATATTTTGTTTACCTAGCCACCCATTGACCTCCCCTAACACTCACCCCTCCATATACCCATTAAAACCCCACCAAATCCTACCTAAATCACCCAATACCTCATCCCAACCAGCCAAATCCCATTTTGCAATCACAAAGGAGACCTAAATCTTGTTTTGTGGCATTCCCAGAACTCCACAGTAATCGGCACCGGTTACACCCAACTGTTGCCGGTCACCCTTAACTGACATCGGTTACTTTATTTTCCCATACAATCTAGAATAGTGACCTATCCACTTGATTCCCTTTCCCCTCATTCACTTGTGATCTTCCTGAGACCTCTGTCAGACCTGTAGAGACCTAGAACCAATTACTTGACCTTCGGATCCTATTCTAACCTATCCTGTTAGATTAGATTTATTTCTTATTGTGTTTTAAGTGAGATACCTAAATCATTTCAAATTATAATAGGATTTACCTTCTTTACCACATTAAATTTTTTAAAATAGTGGACTGACAACCATCTAGGAAGTATCACACTTCCTGGATCTAGCACACGCTAGGCAGTTCACTGCACATATTGTTTAATTCCTTCTAGTGGTCTTGCTTTGTATTATAGGCAGTTCCTCCTAGCCAAAAGAAAGCTCTCACAAATAGCTATGGATTCAGATGTCATATGCGCGCAACAACCCATCAACCAGCATTTGAACAGGTATTCCTCCTATGCCCGTTACCATATTTGTTTCATCAATACTTCAAATAAATGATCTAGAATCAGGTGAAACACACTAATCCATAGATTCAACAAATACAAAAGTTGAAATTTCCTCTCCCTTTTCCTTAGAAGAAGATTAAGAAGTAGGACCTAAAATTTTGTTTTTCTTCAATGCTTCATCTAATTTTTTCATCACATTCCAACATTGTGTCTCTAAATGACCTAATTTTCCACAAATATATACTTATCACTAGACTTATTTTTTGTCTTAGAGGATGAATCTTTAGAATTAGAAGGAGATGGATTGGTGGATTTAGAAGTGTTCTCATAAGAAGGTTGAGTGGAGTATGTTTTATAATTGGGTTTATACTATTTCATTTTCTTACCTTTTCTCTTAGGTGTATTTTCCTTAAGTGCATTTGAACTAGGGAGAGCATCAAGTTGAGAATTTTTTTATTGTTCCCTAGTGAAACGCTCACAAAATTTATCAAAAGGTGGTATCTTAAATTTTTCATGTAAGGCATCCATGGTGGAAGAAAAGGTAGAGAAAAATACTTGGTATGGACCCTTTAACTAGAAAAAATAAGAATGAAACACTCTTCATCCTTCTTGTCCTTACCACAAGCTGACAATTATGAGAGAGTGGAATTGAACTTGGAAATAAATTCTTAAATAGATGGAGAGTAACAAGGTGAAAGTGAGTACAATTTTGCATCCCAACTGAAAGGATTTTGTATTCATTTACCTTCCCAAATAATTTCTCAAGTTTGTCCCAAGCTTCTTTTGGAGTTTTACAATTCATAATGTGAAACAATAAGCTATCAAAAACATGTATACCAATTATCCCCATAGCTTCATCTTGTTTTATTTCATCCACAAATTTCTTTTAGGCCTTTTAAAAATGTAGAGGTGTATCTCATAATGTAGACCAAAAATCCTTAGATAGAAAAAATTGTTTCAATTTATATTACCATGTGTGATAATTATGTGGAGCTAAGATATATATGGACTTATAATTATATATTATGTAATATCAAATGCAAAACCCACAAGTAAAATAAAACACTCACAAGAAGAAGGAGAAAACAAGAGATAATAGGCACCTAAATTGTGCCTTGTAACCCACCCAATTTTTTTATTGCACTCAAATAAAGAACCCCCACCTAAAAATAGGTAGCACTTTATAAATAGTACAATACAATTGTTTTTAACTCTGTATTTTTTTTAAACATGGAAAAAAATATAGTTTAGTGACTAAAATTTTTAATCTGATATCTCGTCTATGTAGATCATGAAAAAATACACTTCAAAAAAATGAAACTTGAATACGATGTATTGATAAAAATCTATGGCCATTTTAAGTTTTATAATAATAAGTATCATGCTCTCAAATAGAAGAAAACTAAATTTTATAGAAAATTTGGCTGCAAATGAAAAATATCTTGAAAAAAAATGCATAGATCTCATAAAAATACTGAATTTAAAAACAAATCACCTCCGAAGCCTTTTGAAAACAAAATTTATGCCCTTCACAAGATCTTTGCTCAAATCAAGAACCGTGTTTGGTGATAGGTAGGCCCTTGGGGCATAGATCTCCTTGGCCAGTGGTCTTATGGGATTTCAAGAGCTATAAAAAAATTGGAAATTTTTAAACAAAATCAAAATAAATTGATAGGTACAATATTTTAACTCGGAACCTCTTATTCACCACAAGCCTCAATTCGCTCCAATAACCAACACACCACAAGTTAATAAATAAATAGAAAATAATTTATTTACTAGGAAAGAGATCTTTGAAAGAGACTTTAAATAGTAGTAGTGGAAGACATATCATCTAATCATACTAAATAATATCGTATATGGACAAGGTCTGAGTGTTAGGGGATGAGGAATAGATCCTTCCAAATAAGAAATCCAAAAAGACACTTGTAACTTCAAATCTCCACTGTGGGTGAATTTTTGCTCTGATCTGAGAAAATGAATAGGCATTAGAAATCTATTCATGTGTTGGATCTGATGATATATTATTGGATTGAATATTATATTAAAAATGTGAATTTTTTCGACTATTTAACTCAGATCCACATTTTCCTCTAAATTTGGATCTTCAAAAAACCATAACAAATAACCAAAAATTATGATTTATTTTTTTATTTTTTTTCAATAAATATTTGATAAAAATTAGTTTCAAATCTTAAAAAATCAGAATCTATCAAAAATGGGAAAATATGCAGAAAAATCCTAAAAAGATAATTTTTTCTCAATGAAAACCCAATATTTGAAACTTTGTCGAAAGGCTTGGGAAGCAATGTGAGAATTCTCTTTTGATTGAAAAATAAAATAAAAAAACACAAGTTAGACAATGAGATATAAGGCTTTGATACCATGAAATCTTGGTAGATGCCCAAGGATTATAGATCTTGTAGTATGGATCACACCAAGATGAAACTTAATCTACAAAGAGACAAAAATATATTGCCTTGATAATAAATTGACAAAATTATTTGCAAAAATTAATCTATGATGAACATATGTGAGGTTATATATCAATAAAAAGAGTTATATCCCTTTTTCTAATTGGTCCCACTAAGGTTGAAACCTCTACTAAAGGTTGTACTCTAATAGATAGCATTAATTAGGTGCATATCTATATTTATTCTAATCATATACGTAATGTACTAGCTATAGAAATTAACTAAATAATTTATCTTAACAATTAGGTGCATATAGTATGTTACATCAACATTCCATTCTTTGTATTCACATGAACTATGTTCCTCCATCCTATGTTATCCACTAATGGTTGGGATGCAAGTGTGGTGTAAGGTGGAAAAAATCATACACCATTAAACCACTATTACTAGGTTTGTTGAAAGTGTTACATTGTGATATTTCACAATAGGGTGTGACATGAGAATAATCATTCCTTGATCGTAGATGATAAGAAAAATCATTTTCGTTAACAAATGCATCATGATCATCATCACACTCACTTGAAGACTGGGTAAATTTTTCCAATGGGAATGTATTTCTTGGGACTATTAATTTGGGAGTGCCTTCTAAGGTGTGGGATCCAAGCTCCTTTGAGGCACTCCTTTAGAGACAACCAACTCTAATCCTAATTTAATCTCATGCTTACCACTACTCCTAATTCAGCTAAAATTTTCTATGGAAAAATGGGATAGTGAGAAAAGAAGTTAAAAATTAAAGGGGCAGCAATTGTACTAGATAATAATGGGATCACTCTCTTCGTATAGTTTTAAACACTTTGCATTAGAACCCTTTAACAATAACCCACACATAGAATAAACAAAAGAGATTAGAAGACAAGGAGATAATAATATATAAATGGAGGGATAATATGATCCCCAACTAGATCTATATTAATTTTTATAGTATGCATAATCTACTATAGTTTGTGTGTGTGTGTGAGAGAGAGAGAGAGAGAGGTACTAGATGTATTACAACAATTCAACACAGAGGCCGAGGACACAAGGGATTGGTGGGAACTCAAAAGGGAAGAGTTTCACAACATTTAGGAGAGAAGACCCTTTTACAATGAACATCCTTACATTTATAGTAGTTCCTCAGAGAAGTGAATCAGGGGAGAAGAGAGAAAAATTAAATCTTTTGAATCCCATAAGCTCACCCAAATGTGGTTGTGGACAATAAGGTACCCAAATCTGACTCCCAATTGTAAAATCTTCTACAAAAGAATGTTAAATATTAATCCTAGTAAAAATAGGTGGTACAATGATGGAGAATAGGTTTGCATGAAATATTTAAATTTTGGGCTCAAAAAACAAACTCCATCAAACTTTGAGTCTTCCTCAAACTTATATTAATTGAAAAAAATGACTACAAGAGATTTGATTATTAACTTCTTGTAAGACATAGCTGCTCAAGTATTGAAATATACTCAAATGGAAATATCTCTTGGGGTATTTCCAACATATATGATTTCTCTCAATTTTTTGACCCCAATCATAAGATATGGACAAAAATGCAAAGCTCTATAGCCAACCTACACTATTAATAATTAGAGACAAAAATTTCATGTCTAGACTATAGTCATGTCCTTTTTTCCACATTGGGCCATGTGGCAGGATCTTATTTGTTTCATGTTTGGTATTTTATTATGTGTGGACCATATATTGGTGCCACATTATAGGTCAGAATTACATCAAGTTCCAAATTATTTCTCTATTCTTTTTAGCTTCCTTGAACTTAAGGCCGTATGTCACTCATTCAGGTATCTTCACTATAAAAAATTTATGGACTTCAGAGCTTGAATTTTTGTCATGTGGAACTCATTTAGGTGCTCATATTTTCACTTGATTTTTTATCAACATACACTTTCCTGACACTTAAATTCATGGGATCACACCACGTGGTGCAATCCTATAATTTCTTTCTTAACTAATTTCACAGATCTCGGGGCCACATGTCACCCATTTGGGCCTATGTATATTGGTCATATCACTACTCAATATTAATTTTAATGGCACCTACCATCATGGGATCCCACCATTTATCACCCACATCGAGTCTACTCAACTCCATGGGATTGTAGCACATGATGCAATCCTGACTTTTCATGCCTTACTCAATTTTTCCAGGCTCAAGGCCACATGTTGCATGTTAGGCCTCTACATTGTGTCAACTCTATCAGATCCTAGGCATAAATTTGTTCCATGTGGCACTCATTTATATATTTTCACTGTCGACTGACGCTCACCCCTATCTTCATTTTCTCGATACCTGACTACAGGAGATTATGCCATGTGGCACAATCTCGACTTTTGGGCTCCATAATAATTTTCATGCCTTATTCAATTTTTTTATTTCCCATTGGCCAAACACTTAGCTACATCAAAATAAAGTGAGCCAAGAGGATCCTTAGTTCCACTTAATATAAAAATAAATTTTTCATGTAAATTTTTCTCAATCACCTTCCTGTAGTCAAAAAAACATGCACTTTAGACATTTATTTATCTCATACTTATAATACTATTTAGAAGGTTCTTGAGGGGGAAATGTACTAATTAACCCCCATCTTTTGGCCACTTTATTTTATTTTATTTTGTCATTAAAAACCTCATTCACCATTATTCCCAGTCAAATTCTATCATTCTGCATTATTTTAGCCTCTGTTGGGGTGCCCAGATTAGTACTTGGGCACCTGTGGGTGCCCCGGTCCCACCAGAGGCGTCGCGATCCTTATAGAGTTTTCCTACCACTTTTTTGGATATTTTTAGTCGTTTTTCATCTGTATATTTCTTATGGTCATCCTTTTCAGGGTTAATTATGAAATTAGACCAAGAGAACCCTATAAATATAACTTTATGAGACCATAATGAGGGACCTAGCATCACTTACTACTACCACTCCATCTAGAGTTACATCCATCTATTGTATTGGATATCACATGCATCCACATATCTTCATCATCAAGACACAAGGCTAGGACATCTATATCACACTTCATAGGGGGAAGGATTCTATTCTATTCCATGCACGTATTTTATTACATTTTCTACACGTAGTTATTTCTCACTACTTTAAAAAGTGTGACTGACATAAGAGCAACCTAGGGTGTGTTCACACACACTTTCACATAGAACTACATAAGGTTTGAGATATAGTGTAGCAATCAGTTAGTAAGTCCACCATTATGGAAATTGAGGATAGTGCAACCCCTTCATATACACTCTTACTTCTTAGGGTTTGATGCTTATTTTGGGGTCTTATAGGTATTTCTTACATCTTGAGATATCAATGGCATTCAACACAGTACAATGAAATTGATGTGATAAGTAATGAACATTACAAATTACCTTTCTGCACTGTGAAGACCAGATTTAGATATTTTGTGCAAACTAGCGTGCCTAGACTATATACAAAAGTTCCCACATGCACCGCAAACCTCCTCCAGGCACTCTAGTACAACCAGATCCTCCATATCCATCCTTTTCGACACTCCTACACATTTGTTATTGCTTATGATATTTACAATCTCCTCTACGACACAGTCCCGCCACTTCATCAAATCAATTGATTTCTTTCCTCTTTCTCATTGCACATTAGGGTTTCTATTTTCATTATTTTTATTACTTATCTCATTTACATGTTGTCTTAGTACATTTATTTACTGCATTTATATGTCCTCCTATATTAGATTAACCATATTTTACTACACCTATTTAGTCAATTTTAGTTAACAATTTTGGTGAACCCCAGATGATCATCCACATTTATAAGTGCTTCATCCATTCCTTGATTTCATATTTATTTCATTCATGATTTTGGATTTCCTCTTATTATGAACATCTCTATATGTCCTCCTAGATTATATTAACCATCTTTTACTACACCTAGTTAGTCAATTTTAGTTAATCATTTTGGTGAACCCCAGTTGATCATCCACGCTTATAAGTCCTTCATCCATTCCTTGATTTCATCTTTCTTTCATTCATGATCTTGGCTTTCCTCTTATTAAGAACATCTCTATTCACACTTATCTGTAGAACCACCCTGATTGTATCAATAACCTTAAGAAATATTTTTCTACCACTTACAATTCCCCTCATACCTTTCCCAAATATGTATACCATAAGTTCACTTCATCCCTCTCTCTTAATGAGGATCAAATAGATTTCACAACAAATCACTTACCTACTCAAGAGATACTACAACATGACTATCCATTGTATATCCAAGTTTGTATTAACATGATAGGATTCAAACATGCATTAGTTGACAATGGATCTAGTCTTAACATTTGTAATGTCACTTTCCTTCAACATATAGGCATGTCAAAAGCATCTTTATTCCCTTCTTCCATTTCTATTTTTGTATTTGATAACATCCCCAAGCATGTTTTAGGTACTGTTAGTTTACCGGTCACTATTGGTCCATGTAAAATTAGCGATGATGTGACAATTTGATACTTCCATTATTGCATCTGGAACTCATTAGCGATAATGTGTCTACTCCTTGGGATACCATTGATACTTTTGATACTAGCAGTGCATTACTTGAGTACATGGGTGCCTATGATAATCTTCCTCCTTTCCACCATAAGCGGCCTCATCCTTCGTTCCTTACCAATACAGTTTACTTAGGGGAATCTGATGAAATTGACCCACTTGACACTATTCCTACTGATCCATATATCGAAGAAGGTTCCACTCTTCCAAATGAAGAAACAATCCCATACAACTTAGGCACCTCTAATCATCCATGTATAGCTTTTCTAGCCATTTCTCTCACTCATGTTGAACAAAAGGATATTAAACAAGTCCATGATATATTAGATATTTTTTCATGGGATTATAGTGATATGCCTAGTATTGATACATCTGTCATGATGCACAAAAATTTTCTTAACTCGGGCACCAAATTGGTTCAACAAAAAATTGGTAAAATACACCCTAAAGTATCCCTCTTAGTCAAAGAATATATTCAAAAAAAATTAGATGCAGGTTTTATTCGTGTTGTCGACTATCCTGAATGGGTCTCTAATATTGTGTCGGTAATGAAACCTGATGGTCAAGTTAGTTGTTGTACTAAATTTCATGATTTAAACAAATATTTCCCTAAGGATATTTTTCCCTTACCACACATCGAAGTTATTGTTGATTCTATAGCCAAATATGATATCCTTTCCTTTGTGGATGGTTTTTCGAGTTATAATCAAATCAAGATTAATCTGGATGACTAAGAAATAAATTCCAAAGTCACCACACCATGGGGTACATTTTTTTACACCATCATACCATTTGGCCTTAAAAATTCTCGAGCCACTTACCAATGGGTAATGAAACATACATTCCATGACTACGCTCACAAAATCATCGAATACTATGTAGAAGACATCTTAGAACAATATCACCGACTATCCTCCCACGTGAAGGATATGTGAATATTATTTGAATGATTACGAAAATATCGTGTTTGCTTGAATCCAAAAAAAATATTTTTAGAGTTACAACAAGTAAAATTCTTGGATATATTATCTCTCAACGTGGCATTGAGATCAATCCCAAAAAAATTAAGGCCATTATCAATATACCTCCACCCACAAACGTTCACCAATTATGATCACTACAGCGTAAAATTCAATCTATTCAATGATTCATTACACAACTTGTTGATAAGAATCAGTACTTCAAATGAATCAGGAACAATGTCAACAAGCCTTCGATGACATTAAAGCGTACTTGTTAAATTCATCTTTTATGGTTCCACCCTTATCCGATCGACCATTCTTGTTATATATCTCTACTACGAGGAGCTTTATTGTCTCAGCATGATGACTGTCAACGTGAAATATGCATATATTATATCATTCATACTTTACTACCTTACGAATGTAACTATACCTACATCAAAAAATTATGCCTTGGCCTCATCTTCATTACAAACAAATTATGACACTATCTTATTAACAATGAGGTACATATTATAACCAAAGTTTAGCCAATACATTACCTCCTTTCCCACTCACATTTATCAGGATGCTTGGCGCATTGGGTCATGCTCCTCATTGAATTTGATTTTAAGTTCCTACCACAAAAATTAATCAAAAGACAAGTTATTTCCAATCAACTAGCTGCCACACCTCTCTCCGACGCATCACCCATTTCTAACTCCTTTTGTGATGATTTCACTGCTTACACCATCAAACCGCATACATGGATAATGTATTATAATGGTTATTATTTTTTATATGGCGTTGGGGCTGGGGTATTTTTCTTTACCCCATGGTGATCCTCTCTCCTTCGCTTATCAGTTAGGTTATTCTTTCACAAACAACATAGCTGAGTATGAAGCCCTCATCTTAGGCTTGTTTATCACTCAAAATCTCCTCATTTGCAAGATTTGCATACACGATGACTCCTAATTAGTCATTAACCAAGTCAATGATACATAAAATACTAAGGAAGAGCATCTGATTCCCTACAACACCCTTATAAAGGACCTTTTAGCCACCTTTGATTCTTACTCTATTACCAGTATCCCTAATAAATATAATCATCATGTAGATGTTATGACTAGTGCCACATCGTTCATTCTGCAAGACATCACCGATGAGCATGCCACATTCATAATTACACATTGATGACACCCTTATATCTTTGCATTATTTCTTGTATCTTGCACCATTACGCACAGTTAAGACAATGTTGAATGGTTTATGCCTATTTATAATTACTTATATAAGTAAACTATCTCCAACACCCTACAACCTCATGAAGCTTTCTGGTTGCGTTGTGAGGCTACTTGATATGTTATCATCAGGGCTGAATTGTTCAAGCATACTTTTGATGGTCATCTTCTTCATTTTCTTTCCCTTGCAAAAATCCCCACAACCATATCACAAATTCATTACATCATTTTTGGTGATCACTTTTCAGGTAAAGCTATGTCACAAAATATTTTACGTTAAGGGTATTATTAGCCTACAATGGAACAAGATTGCCTTGAATATGCTACTCATTGTGACAAATATCAAAAACACATAAATATCCATCACGCACCCATGTATGACCTTCAACCCATCACACCTACTTGGCCTTTTTCTCTTTGGGTTTTTGACCTCATTGGTATCATCAATCATGAATCTGCTAGCGGACATAAGTTCATTATCACTATTGTTGAATACTTTATTAAATGGTTTGAAGTGGCCCCTCTATGAACATTCACTGATACAGATATTTATAACTTTATCACCACCCATATCATCATGTGTTTTGGTCTCCCTTCTACTATAATTGTCAATAACAGACATTGCTTAAAAAATAAAGATGTCAAAAAAATTGTGCTAAATTCAAAATCAAACAATCATTTTCTGCACCTTATTATCCACAAGGCAATGGTCACGATGAGGTCACAAATAAAAAATTTGTAAATATCTTGTGAAATACTATTGATTCTAGTGGTACCTAATGGCATAATCAATTATTTTACACTCTATGGGCCTACCGTACTAGTGTTTGTACACCTACTAAAACTACACCCTTTTCATTAGTTTATGGCACTGAGGTCGTTATATCACTTGAGATTGAAATATATTCTTTGCAGATTTATCTCAAAGGCGTGTCCTTAAAGACAATGAATATCATGAGAACCACTTACATGAACTAGAAATGTTAGACTCACATTGTGTTCAAGCGTTAAATCACCTTTGTGCATATCAATCTCATATTTCACATTCATACAATCACAAAACTCACTCTCGAGAATTCAACATTAGTGACCTCATTTTGAAATAAAATAAAAATAATGTAAATGTTAAGGCACCACAAAAAATTAAATTCAAACCCAACTGGATGGGTCCATACATTATCACTGATAAACTCGGTGGTGGGGTATATCACCTCGCCAGCATTTTAGGTAAACCGCTCAAAACTCCACTCAACATAATGCATCTCAAGAAATACTACACTTAGATCACCATTATTTTTTCATTACCTAATGACAAACTCTTTTTCTTTGGTTCACACTTGACTATTGAGGGATTACCACACATGAACCCCACAAACTACACTATAGGACTTACACACAGCACCTACTCACATATTGCACCTCATACACCATATATTCTATATTTCATCTACAACCTTTTGAAATTTGTGTGTTTATACATCATGCATCATACTAGTCTTCCATGTTACATATACCATACTTATATCATTCACACGCTTACTATCATACACTATTCATCTTATGTATTACATACACTATTAATATATTTACGCATATTCCCTCACTTCCTATACATAGTTGTACACCATACATCATACACTACGCGTCATCATGTCATACATTTTATATATACTACAATAGTCTTCATCACATATGATTCTAGCATTACATCATTCTAGATAATCCACTACTAGCCTATCTACATACATTACATGTAACTTTCTACATTACATATTACATTGCATTCTACACATAGAGATTTTATACATTCTACTCATCATGTGTTCATCACGTACATTACATTTTTTTCTACATGTTGCAATCACCACCTGGTGACGTACTTTAGTTCCTCAGTCCATACTCAACTACCGAGGGTTGAAAAGTCAAATGGAGCTTACACATTTACTACTCAACCTTTCACCATGCGACATTCCTAGGCTAGTGACATCTGATTTTCAGCTACATCGTCACCTATTCTATATTTTTTGTAGTGGTATACACTTTAGGTTACATCACCACTATATACTATTCCTGTCATAGTGACATACGTTCTAGGATAAATCGTCAACTATTATATAATTTTCTATTTTTCTACACCTTAGGTTACATCAGCACACCCTCCTTACATTTTCTAGTGATATACGCTTAGTGTTAAATCATCACCATCACTCATCCATTCATCTTATAGTGATATACACTTAGACTAAATCATCTCTCTTACACTCATTTAGTTATGATATACGCTTTGGATATAAGTTTCACACACACACACCGTCGCTAGGCCATGTCTCATCACCACACCTACACATTCCTCACAACACGTTAGACACAACACACACTACTCAAAAATTTCCCAATGATGCACTCTTGTTTACAATTCATTCTTTACTACTGAGGGGGAAAACAAAATGAACCTCATTGCATACATTTCCTGTTGAGTTTTGGAGCTTAATTACTTCACAAATAGCATGTTTTACAACTTACAGGTTTACACAGTAGCCGGCATTGGTCGGCTGACAGATGTCGGTCACCTAGGACCAACCGGTATCGGTTGGGGTAATCAACATTGGTTACCTGTGCATTTATTTTATTTTTTAATACATGGGATTAGATCTAAACTTTGATTAAAAGGTGATCTAAGGGTTGTAATTGTATTTCTAAAGTTCCCTAAGATTTTATATGCTTATATAAGCTAGAAAGATAGGGTTAGAAAAATGAGATTAATCATAATTGTAAGAAGGAATTCTTGCATAGAGAAAAGAGTAGCTTGTGAAGGAAACATATTGTACATCCAGAGAGGTGTGGAATATTACAAATCTTCATTACATTTCCTTTATAAAGAAATGATTAATAGGTTATATATTTCTTAGCAGACGTAGCCCAAACTCGGTGAACCAAGTTATATCTTGTGTATTTTTCTTCTATTTATTTATGTGTTTATTACTTGTATGCTTAGATTTGACATATATTTGTACAACCTGTGTGATCTAACCCCAACAACTGGTATCAGATATTTTTTTTAGGGTTTTTTGGGTTGACAGATTTACTAATAAAGGGATTTCAGATTAAGTGGGAGCACAACAATGGCAGAAGATAGCAAATAAAAAGTGGAGAAATTTGATGGCCATAATTATCAATTATGGAAGATGCAGGTGGAAGATTATTTGTATCATAAATATTTATATTTACCATTGGATGTGAATGTGAAGCCTACAAAAATGACTAATGAAGAATGGAATATTCTTGAGAAAAAGGCTTTAGGATCTATAAGATTGATCCTGGAAGCATCTGTAGATTCTGAATATTACTAAAGCAAAAACTACATGGTAGAGTTGATGAAATATTTAGCTAATTTATATGAAAAACCAAGTGCTTCAAATAAAGTTTATTTGATGAAGAAATTATTTAATTTAAAAATGCAAGACAGGTGGATCTGTATCAAGCCACTTGTGAATGATTTACATTCCATTGTAAATAAATTAAAATTAGTTAAATATTTATGTTTGATGATGAACTGAAAGCAATTTTATTCTTATGCTCCTTTGCCAGATAGTTGGGATAACTTGGTTATGGTTGTTAGTAATAGAACATCGTATGCTAATACTATTTTTAAGTTTGATGATGTGGTTAGTATAATCCTGAATGAAGAAATACGTAGGAAAAGTACAGGAGAGTCATCATCTTAGAAATTATTTGAATGTAGAAATTAGGGGAAGGTATAAGGAGAGATCCAAGAGAAATAATAATGAGAAATCAAAGTCTAAAAATGGAAAATCTAAATCCAGAGGTAGAGGAATAGCCTGCTGCGAATTGTGGAAAGAAAGGACATGCAAAGAAGGATTGTTGGTTCAAGGAAAACAAAGATAATCTACCATAAAAAGGTAAAAAGGTAAATTTTACAACTGATTTAATGTAATATGCCCTTATTCTCTCCTTGGATAATAAATTATAATCATGGATTTTAGATTCAGGAGCTTCTTTCCATGCTACCCCTAATAAGGGTTATTTCAAAAATTATGTTCAGGGTAATTTTGGGCATGGTTATTGAGGAGATGATGAACCATGAAATATTAATGGTAAAGGGGAAGTTCATATAAAATTTCAGAATGGAAATACATGGATATTGAAATATTTGAGGCATGTTCCAAACCTTAGGAGAAATCTAATTACTGTAGGACAACTAGGTGAAGTTGGTTACATGGTTACATTCACATGCCGACACTTGGAAAGTTACCAAGGGAGATCTTGTTGTGGCAAGAGGAAAGAAGGTAGGAACATTGTATTTTTCTACTTATATTACTGATTCATTTTCTATTCTATCTACTTCAGATTCAGATGCAAGCATGTGTCATAATTGGGTAGGCCATATGAGTAAAAAGGGAATGTAGATATTAAAGGAAAAGGGTAAGCTATCATATTTGAAAGATGTAGGTTCTTAATTTCTATGAGCATTGCATATTTGGAAAGTAAAAGAGAGTGAAATTTCTCAAATTTGGGGTAATAAAGAAGGAGTAAAAATTGGAGTTTGTGCACTCAGATGTGTGGGGACCAGTCTAGGTAGCTTCTCATGCAGGATCCCAATATCTATTTGACTTTCATTGATGATGCCATAAAAAAGGTATGGGTTTATTGTATAAAGCATAAATCTAATGTTTTTGAGACTTTTAAAATATGGAATTCCCTTGTTGAAAATGAAGCTTGTTTAAAGTTAAAATGCCTTAGATCTGACAATGGTGGTGAGTACTGCAGTAAGTATTTTCAATGATTAATGTTCATTGAATGGAATATGCAGAGAAATAATGGTTCCTAGAACACCACAAGAGAATGGTGCAGCTAGAAATAATGAACAGGGCTACCATGGAACATGTACCAAGCATGAGGATACCTGTTCGATTACCCTTAAATAGTTTTGGGTAGAAGAAGTAGACACGATAGTATATTTAATCAACCATGTGGAACTTTAATTGCATTCAATGGTGGAATACCAGAAGAATTTTAGAATCGAAAAGAGGTAGATCTTTCTTTTCTTAGAGTATTTGGTTTAGAATATTTTGTGCATTTTGATAAATAAAATAGAAAAAAAATTAGATGTTAAATCTAAGAGATGCACATTTCATTGGTTATGGCTCTAGTGATTTCAGATTCCTTTTTTAGGGATTTAGATGATTCTAATATTGTTAGGAGTCGTGATATTGAATGGAATGAAAAGAGGTTGTACAAGGATCAAATTTTGATGCCCAGGGATAAACCGGTGAAAGATTTTGTGGAAGAAAATGTATTCTTAGATTTAAAATTAGTCACCTACAGGTACCAGTTTCGATGATCAGGGCTAAACCGGCATGGTAGACACAAGATAAGTTTCGCATCAATCACTAGGACCAGACATCGGTCACCTAGACTGACGTTAGCTACAGGTAAATAGTGTTGCTCATTGTCAAAGGTTGATACAAATTTGCAAAATGAGTAGAATGAGCCTCCAGCACCCTATATTTATGTAAGAATGTCAGAATGAGCCTCTAGTACCCTATATTTCTGTAAGAAGGTCAGAATTGATAAGTAGACCTCCACAAATATTTACACCTTCCATATTTTATCTATTATTGACTGATAGTGGTGAACCAGAAATTTTTGAAGAAGCAATGCAAGATGAAACCCACAAGAGGTGGGAGCATGGCATGGATGAGCAGATGGACTCCTTGAAATAGAACTAGACATGGGATTTGCTTAATTTTCTAGCATATAAAATAACATTATAGAATAAATGGGTTTGCAAAATCAAGGAAGAAGAGGGTGGATAGAAAAGATATAACGTAAGGCTTGTGGTAAAAGGATTTATAGATAAATTAGGTATTGACTTTGGTGAGATATTTTATTTTGTAGTAAAAATTACTTCCATACATATTGTTTTGATTTTAGTTGCAATAGAATATTTACACTTAGAACAGCTTGATGTTAAGATGGATTTCCTTCACGGTGATTTAGAGGAAGAGATATATATGCAGTAGTTGTTTGGATATGAATTCAAGGGTAGGGTGAAAGTTTTTTTTAGGTTGAAAACAATCTTGTATGGGATCAAGAAATCCCCTAGGAAATGGTATATGAGGTTTGACAGTTTTATGCATGAGCATGGTTATATGAAATGTGAATCTGACCATTTTGTTTATTTCAAGAAGCTTGAAAATGGAAGCTATATTATTTTTTTACTATATGTAGATGATATGCTTATTGTAGGATCTAGTATGCAAGACATTGTTGAGCTTAAAGAAAATTTATCTCATACATTTGCAATGAAGGATTTAGGAACTACAAAGAAAATCATTGGCATGCAAATTCACAAAGACATGAGGAAAAAGAAATTGTATTTATCTCAAGAGAATTAGATAAATAAGGTGTTGGAAAGGTTTAAAATGTAGAAATCGAAACCTATAAGTACACCTATGGTTGGACACCTCAAATTAAGAAAATATTTGTGTCTTACATCACATGAGGAGGTTGAGTACATGGCACGAGTTCCATATACTTCAGCAGTTGGAATCCTTATGTATATTATGGTTTATACCAGACCAAACATTGCATAGGTAGTGGGAGTTATGAGTAGATTTATGGCCATTCCAAGTAAAGATCATTGGAAAGCATTCCAATGGATACTCATATATTTGAGAGGGACATCCAGCATGTAGTTATGCTATGGAGGGTCAGATACTTCTTTATATGGCTATGTTGATTCATATATGGCTGAATATTTGGATGGTAGGAGAAGCACCAGTGGATATGTATTCATAGTAGGTGGCATGGAAATTAGCTTGATTTTGAGATTGCAGAAGGTTGTGGCCTTATCTACTACAGAGGTTGAATATGTTGTAGCTATAGATTCTAGCAAAGAAATGATTTGGATGGGTAGGTTCATGGAAGAGTTAGGAAAGGAGAAAGAGGATTATAGGTTGTGCATAATGATATTCAAAGTGTGATTCATCTAGAAAAAAACGCAGCATTTCATTTAAGAACAAAACACATTTAGTTTGGATATCACTTCATATGACATGTGCTGGAGGATGGGCAATTGAAACTTGATAAAATTCATACAAATGAGAACCTTGTGGATATGCTAATGAATTCATTGGAAAAGGAGAATTTGGAGCTTCACTCCACTTCTATTGGTCTTCGAGTTTGAGACTTGAACGGGAAGAAACATGCCAAGGAAAGGATCCAAGGATGGAGTTGTACGGTACAGTGCAGAAATTTATCTCCAAGTGGGAGATTATTGGGTTGTGTAGCTTAATCTCTTCACAAATAGAATGTTTTACAAATTTCAAGTTTACACAATAACCGGCATCAGTCGGTTGACCAACGTTGGTCACCTAGGACCAACCAGTATCGATTGCGATAACCGACATCAGTTACCTATGTGTGTATGTTTTTATTTAAGATGCGGGATTAGATATAACCTTTGGTTAAAAGGTGATCTAAGAGTTGTAATTTTATTGATAAAGTTCCCGAAGTTTGTACATTCTTATTTAAGCTAGAAATCTAGGGTTAGAACATGAGATTTATCATAATTGTAAGAAGGAATTCTTGGAGAAAGAAAAGAGAATCTTGTAAAGGAAAATTATTGTACATCCAGAGAGGTGTGGAAGATTGTACATCTTCATTGTATTTCCTCTGTAAAGAAAGGATTAATAGATTGGCTATTTCTTGGTGGACGTAGCCCACACTGGGTGAACCATGTTATATCTTATGTATTGTTATTCTAGTTTATTTATGTATTTATTGCTTGTATGCTTAATTCTAATTATATATCTATAAAACAAGAGTGTTTTAACCCCCAACATTTCCATCCACTCAAGGGGCACATGGCTCCTATCACTCCATTTTTCATTCTATTCCATCCATCCACAACATGTTGCATATTATGGGTGCTTGTACTCTTGCTTAATATTTTTTGTTCATGATCACTTTAATACACATGCTAGTTTGATTACTTATATGTCATATATCTATACTATCCACACATGTGTGTTCATGCCTTCTTCTATTTGTGATCACAGATTCAGGTCTCTTACACGTAACATGGATGCTCACCTTCTACCCTTCCTACTTTGGTCACTGGGGGCATCCACATTCATCTCTTCTAGGTGTTATTGTTTCATTTTTTACTTAGCACATTACATTACTTGGTTATACATGCTTTTTACATACTAGTTATATTTCTAATATGTTAACGGGTGCTTCATGTGTAGAATTTATTATGTAGGGATATTTTTTCCATACTTTTTTGTTACATTATCTTCCATTATTTGCTATTGTTTGCAGGCCTTGCCCTATGTTTGGTTTGCACACTTGTTTGTTATTTATGGACATGATGTCCTTACGTGTCTTGTGACATCGTGAGTGGTGTCCCATGTTTACATCCCACTTTGTGTGGCTTACTTTTTTTCTTGTTTGTTTTCATTACTTTTCTTGGTGGCTTACACATTGTTTTCCTAGTTTATACATTTTTTTCTACATGGATGCGTGTTTACACTTGTTTTTAGCTAACCTTATTTTTTGTGCATGCCTTGGTTTCCACCAAGCACTTTTCAATGTTACAGCGTACATGTGGTTGGCTCTATTTTGGGGCCATATTATCCTATCAATGACGTCGCATGTGCCCCCAAAGAGGGGAGCATCATTTGGGGTTTACATACTAACAAATCGTATTTACACTGGTTCAATTTAGTGCACTTTCTACCCTTGGCATTGTGGGTTACATATAGTGAGTGGGTTCATACCGGTATACAAAACCCATACACAAAGGCCATTGGTGTCCTTAGCATTCTGGGAAGCAGTTACAGGCTTAGAGGCTACAGTGTGTGTACCTCTCTACACTACTTCAGTCATTGGCGTCAGATCACCCATAAAACCAAGATGTATAGAGATCTCTACACACATTCAGGGAAGTAATTAGAGCTTAGAGGACACAAAGCATTTCCTCCCTACACTTCTTCACCCTATGACATGAGATCACCCAAAAAACTCACAGTACAAGATATCCTTCTACACTTTCTCTCAACATGGATCAAGTGCACATATTCCATTTACATTTGCATTTGCATATTTTACATTTACATACATATGTGTCTTTTACATAGCATTTTGTTTCATTTACATACATACAAATTTGACTACTTGATCGTTTTCTCCTTGCAGGTCCAGCCATATGAGAAACAAGTAGTTAAATGGGGGAAATAACAAGCAAAAACAACAATGACAAAAAAAATATTTTGCGATAGCACACATGCTCTACTAATCATGCAGGTACAATACACACCATGGAAGCTACACACATGTTCACCCTACGTTCACTCTCATCAATTTTTCTTTACACATTTTTCATCTTTAGTTTCCATGCTCTTCCATATTTTTTATCATTCCATGCTTTATCCATTCCTTCAACATGCCTTCTTCATCATTCTACATCATCATCAGGTAAGCATCTCTATCGAATTTGTGTTACCGATCTTTCCACTCGCCAACATAAGGTGGGGGAAAAATGTAGTCAAAAAATCATGCACTTTAGGCATTTATTTATCCTGGTCTCATACTACTACTTAGAAGGTTCCTTAGGGAAAAAATTACTAATCAACCCCCATTTTATGGTCACTTTATTTTATTTTATTTCGTCATTACGAACCTCTTGCACCCTTATTCCTAGTTATATTATGTCATCCTATGTTATTTTAGCCTTTGTTGGGATGCCTAGATTAGTACTGGGATGCCCGTGGGTGCCCTGGTCCCACCAGGGGCGCCCCGATCCTTCTATAGTTTTTTCTGCCACTTTTTTGGCTCTTTCTATCCATTTTACATCTTTATCTTTCTTATGGTCATTATATTTGGGGTTAACTAAAAAATTAGACCGATAGAACCCTATAAATATAAAGTTATGAGACCATAATGAGGGACCTACCATCACTTACTACTATCACTCCACCTATATTTACATCCATCTATTGCATTGGACATCACTTACATCCACATAGCTCCATCATCAAAACACAAGGCTAAGACATCTACATGACACTTCATAGGGGGAGGGATTCTATTATATTCCATGCACACATTTTCTACACATAGTTACTACTCGCTACTTCACAAATTGTGACTGGCACAAGAGCAACCTAGGGCATGTTCACACACACTTGCACATAGAACTACATCAGGTTTGATATGTAATGCAGCACTCAGTTAGTAATTCCACCATTGTGGTAGCTGAGGATAGTATGACCCCTTCATATTTATTCCTATTTTTTAGGGTTTGATGTTTGTTTGGGGTCTTGCAGGTCTTTCTTCCATCTTTATATATCGGTAAAATTCGGCATAGTACAATGAAATTTATAAGACAGGAAGCAAACATTGTAGATTACCTGTTGGCCCTATAAAGACTAGATTCAGATAATTTTTGCAGACCAGTGTGCCTAGACTATATACCAAAGCACCCATAGGTGCCCTAGACATCCTCCACGCACTCCAGTATAGCCAGATCCTCCATCTCCATCCTTTTCGGCACTCTTGCATAGTCATTCCTACTTATAATTTTTCTAGTATTCTCTACGACATAGTCCCACCTCTTCATCGAATCATTTGAGTTCTTTCCTCTTTCTCCTTACACATTAGGGCTTCTATTTTCATTAATTTTATTACTTATCTCATTTACATGTTTTCTTAGTACATTTATTTACTGCATTTATATGTCCTCCTAGATTATATTAACTATCATTTACTACACCTAGTTAATCAATTTTAGTTAATCACTTCCTTAGAGAATGTGGTACAATTCCCCAAATCCAAAACACAAAGGTTGTCATTAAATCCTCTTGGGGAAAAGTGGCAAAAAATGTTTCCTCAAGGATTTCTCCCAACTACAAAGGTAATGTAGAGGCATGGATACATCCCAAAGAAGACTAACAAAATTGAAATCTCAAATTCTCCCAAGGCCGACTAGAAAGAAGACAACATTTTGGAGAAAGATTCCAGGCATCACATGAGTGAAATCATATGAAGATAATTGTGATCCATTAGCCTAAAACCCATCCAATATCCTACACATGCTATTATGAGCATCTGTAGATAAAACATATTCATAAAGAGACGTGAAATCTCTTGAAAATGTGAGAAAATAGGGGAAATATAGTTCAGTTGCATAAAATAGAGAAAGACACTCATTTTGGCAATATTTCTGGTGATACACGAGGATAAATTTTCTTCTAAATGAAAATACCAATAGCTTTGGATACCCATTGGGCATGGAATATGAATAAAGACTTGAAATATCACAAAAAGAAGTTTGGAAACCACTTAAACCTTTCCCTTTGGATCTCCTTATAAACATTGTGCAAGCAACAACATTTGAACAAATCCCCAAAATATTGGCTTGCAAAAATTATGTATAAAATTGAAACATGTACACTTCCCAAGTGGAAATGTAGGGTGTGAAACAACACTTTTTATGAAAAAATTAAACATGAACTAATCTATACAAACATATTACAAAAGAATATTATACAAAGCCAAAAATGGTCTGGGAGAAGTAGCTTCCCAATTTAGTGAAATGTGGCCATGAGATCATATTTGAAGTACCCATAGCAAGTGAGAGGATTGAAAACAAGGTTTGCAACTCTTCTTTGTCAAGAATATCAGATCCAATAAAATAATACACATCCTCTTGATCTTTTCTTTATTTTTGAAGGTGTATCAAATGAATTTTGGGACATTGTAGCTCTTTCTCATGCTCTGTGATAAACATGATTGGTGGCATTTTTTGGTTCAAAATTTGAATTGGTTATATTTCTAATGATACATCCATTTTTCAAAGCCAATAGAGTACACTATGTTGTTAGCATGTTCCCCATGTGTTCAATTCTATATATAGAGCTTGTGATCATATTTCCTTTATTCTCCTCTAAGGAATTAAGCTCATTCATCTCCCTTTTATTGACTTTTGACTCTAATAAGCCAATGATATCTTCCCATGTAGGCTTTGTAATTGGAGACATAGCCTCCTCATTATTATCATACCCAATGAAAATCATGAGGCTTTCAAAGTCCTCAAGAATGGTGGAAAATAGATCCCTCCCTCCCTTGTAGCTTAGAGAGGTAGCTTCCTCAACTGGATAATGTGCACAATCCTCCTCCTTGTCTTATGGCTCTAACTAATCTCCCTTGATGGAAGAAACCTCTTGATAATGCAAAGACAAGGCTTCATATTCACTATTATAATCATTTCACTCTAATATAATTCTTTCTTGATCTCCAAAGATGAAATATATCCCAACATGTCATGAAGTGCTAGCAAGGGGTTCACTACCACCTAGATTTTTAGGAAGATATTTCAAATATTTTTTAATACACTCTTACTTCCGAACTTAAGTGAAAATAAGAAATCATGTCTGATTTTCTCTTTATCATGGTAGTTCTCTAAGTTGGTTGAGTGGGTTAGGAATTGGGGTTGTTTTGGAGTGTTGTATTGTATTATTTAGGGTTCCATACTCATCATAAAAATTGAAAACACCTCAATCTTCCATCACCGAATCATGTCCAAACTTGAATAAGGTTGGGTATTTGAAATGAAAATATTGTAAATTGTCATAGCCTCCCAAATCTTTATGAAAAGACTTTTTGGGATTAGGTAATTATTTAGTTGGGGGTGGGAGGGAGTTTTAAAAATTAAATGGGATGATTAGGACCATAAGATATTTCTACAATGCAAACAGAGTGGGGGTTAGGAAATAAGATCCTTTTGCATAGGAGTTGGGTTAGGGGATTGTGATATAGGTGTCTATAGAGCTAAGGAGAAGTCACAATGTAAGAGGAGGATAGGTAGAATGGGGATGGGATTCCTATTTATATCTTGAATGAGGATATTCTCTTCCAAAATAACTCTATCATAGGCCTAAGGAAGATCACCTCCTCTAGGAGATTGAATTATAACAAAAAATTTGGGATCAAAAGAGCTAAAATAAAATAAGAATTTTATACCTAGTTTGGGTATGTATTCTTGAGTGATTCTCTCCCAAGTCCTCTTGAATATAAGAGTTAAGTCTAAAAAATACTCCATGGGTTCCCTCTTTATGGTGTTGAGGTGTTCCAAGAGAGATATGATGTCTACATTATCCTTGAATCGTTTGTTCAACTTTTCTCCCATATGGTCCCGTGTAAAGACTGATTGTGTAGCCAAACTTATATACCTATATAGAGATTTTCCTATGAATCAATATAGAAATATCAAGAGACATACATTATCTTTTGATGTTGTGTATTACACAATGATTAACTATATCTTGAATATGATCCACTAGAATCATTTCCATAATAGATGGGAAAAATTATCAATGTTTTTATAGGAATATCATCCTACTATTACAAATGGAGGGGGATCGAGTTCCAATTAGGGGAAGGAATATATATATGAAGATCCGTGGAGATGAAAAAACATTAGGATACTAAGGGAGGTGAAAGGAATGGTATGAAAATGGGAGAACGGGTTCTTGGATGATTGGAGTTGTTAAGTGATTGGTTTATTCTTCTAAGAACAAAAAAATAAATATCCTCGCCAAAATCTTAACTAAAAATATAAAACAACTGTTTTTCTTAATATTTTCAACAAAACAAAGCATGTCCCACCAGGCATGCTAAAAAAAAATCCAATGGAAATTTCTACACTTGGACTACCAATTTAGGAGTTCTTCCTAAGGCGTGTGACCCTAGTTCCTTTGAGACAGTCCTTAGGAGACAATTGACTTTGATCCTAGTCTAAGTTAATGCCTACAACTACTACTAACTAAGATAGAATTTTCCAAGGAAAAGTGGGGAGATAGAAAACAAAATAAAAATATAAGGGATGGTGATTGCACCAAAGAATAAGGGAGATCACTATCTTCCTTTCATTTTAGACAATGTATAAGAACATTTCATTTATAACCAATACATAGTATAAACCACAGAGATTAGAAGGAAAGGATACAATAATACAACAATAGAGGTAATATACAAGCTATAACCAAAGTTATATAAATGCTTATAGTATACACAATTTGTTACAAAGTCAGAGAGAGGCTCTAAATGGATTACAACAGTTCAACACATAAGCCAAGGACATAAAAATGGTAGGAAATAAAAAGGGCAGAATTTCCTTGCATCCAAGAGAGAAGACCCTTTAACAATGAACATCCTTTCATTTATAATAACATAAAAGAGAAGAACAAGAGGAGATGGAAATTTTGAATCTTTAGAGCCCACAAGACACCCAAAATGTGGTTATGGACAATAACTTACCAAAATCTGACTCACAATTGTAAAATCCTTTGCAGAAGAATGTCATATTTTAATCATACTGAAATGGGTGGTGCATTGGTCGAGAACAAGTTTGCATGAAACAATGAAGTGTTAGGCTCAATAAATGAACTTCATTGAGCTCTAAATCCACCTCTAACAAGAATTAAATGAGAAAAACAACCACAAGAGATTTGATTGTAAAGTGATCATAGGACACAATGGCTCAACACTCGAAATACACTCCTTCGGAAAGTACTCCTTGGGAGATTTCTAATGGATCTAATTTTTCTTGATTTGGTGGCCCTAATCAAAATATATGGTCAAAAACATAAATATCTACAACCACCTAAAACCATTAAAACTCAAAGACATATATATTTTCTAGAATATAGTCATGTCCTCTTTTTCTCATTGGGCCATTTGGTAGGCTTTGATTGGTTTCCTATTTGGGATTTGATTATGTGAGGGGCCCGGATTGGTGCCACATGGAAGGTCATGATTTCCTTGGGCTTCAGATTGTTTCTCTACTCTTCTTATCTTCCTTGAGCTTAGGGACACGAGTCACTTAGTCAAGTTTCCACACTATGCCAACTTTGTAGTCTTTCGAGCTCAAATTTATGCCATGTGGCACTCATTTTGGCACTCACATTTTTGGTTGAATGTCATTCAATCTCCACCTTATTAAAACATGAATCCATGGCATCGTGGCATGCGGCACAATCCCAACTTTCCTCTCTTAACCAATTTCACTAAACTCAGTGTCATGTGTTGCATATTTGGGCCTCTACATATTGGTCCTACTAGTATTCAATCCTTTTTTTCTTGTCATATGATTGTTTTCCACTTTTGCATCCCTTGCAAAATTTGAACAACTTGGGAAATTGGACTTGAGAATTTTTTATGGATCTTCAATTGAGAATCTGGAGAGACATGTAACTTCATGTTTTTAGGTACTTATGGCCATTTAGAAGCATTTACCTCATTTTTTATGGCTTCAGAACTTCATACTTAGCAAAAAAATTATTAAAATTGGGAAATATTAGCTTTGGGGCAGTTCACTCCATTTTCCCTAACTTCTCAGTCTAAGAAAAATCCAAAGAGTTAGTGAAGATCTACAAAATATAGAAAAATGGGTCTATTTCAGTGTAATGTAGACATTTCAAGTTTACGAGGAAAGAGTGGTACAAGTGCCTTGGCGGATCCAGTTCTATGAAAGGTTGAAAAGGTTGAAATTCAAAGGATTTTGATCAGACTCAGAGTATTGCAGAAAACTTGGGTTTTTCAGGGCCCGGGTGGTACAAGTTTTTGTGGGTCAAGTGTTCCCTAGATTTCAAAAATCCCCACAAGTCAAAGGATCGGCAAGATTTAGTGTTTTACAAGTCAGGTGTTGGTGTGAAGAACAAGGATCGATGAGGAACAGGTTCTGTGGGGATTCAAGTTCCCCATGGGACCAATTTATCTACAATGTGTAGGATGTGTCAAGGAGAGTTAAGTGTGTGGCGGGGCCAAGTTTGGGGAACTCGAGCTTTTGGGGCCCAAGTGGAACAAGTTCTGTAGGGACGTTTTTTCCCCACAAACCTGAATTTGTTAATTTTCAAAAGGAGGAAGATGTTGTGGATAATGCGGGCCCACGAGTCCTATGAGATCAAGTTCCTTGCATACCCCAAGAGCCCCATTTACTCGATTTATCTTATCCAAAGGATTTAAAGGGTAAAATATTAAAGTGTAAAGGGATAAAAGGGGATGAAATTATTATAACTGTGAACTGTAACAATGAATCTAGAACCCATGTTCCACATGACACGTAAAAATCCACATGTCCATATCTTTCACCTAGGTGTTATTTTTTTCATGAAATTGGACTATTTGTAAATGTATCTCAAAGCACTTCATCATGGAACCATCATATCTTGAGTTAGATGGGAGTAGCTGGGAAAAAAATTAAGAAAACTCTCCAACATTAAAATGTATAGTTCCAAGTGGCTAAAATAATATTTAATCAAGTATGGTTCCCATTTCTTCTTCCTAAAGGAATGTATGGTGGGGGAGTGGGTTTATAAGGTTGCCCATGATGTTTTTCAAACATTTATTCCATATTTTTTTGTGGGTGAATAGAGGAATTATAGTTTCTTTATTTTTCTTCCTATCCTTTCTTTCTCATCTTCTTTATATATTGTAAAGGAAGGATCATTTGTAATGTTGGATACTTTGGGAATATAAGGGAATCATTGTAACAGTTGCACAAGTGTTCTAGAGTTACATTCCTTGGATTATGATCTTGTAAATGAGTCTACATATCCTTCCTTCATTGTAATGATTTGTGCATCATATTGGAGAAATAAAATTATTGGTTTCATGGTTCATTACTACCTTAGCTAGTGATCTATTGTATCTCTTTCCCTCTTCATTTATTTGCAGGTATGTTGTGTGTACTTTTTCATGTTACGGGGTTCATTTCTACTATGCATTATCTAAAAATGGGAATATATATGCTATTTTTTTACTGTGGTAATTATCTCTTCCCTTTCCATCACTGTTCTATCCCCATTTTCTCTCTTTTAGAAGTATATTTCCCCTTATTTTTGGTTTTTTCACCTCTTATAGTGTAGGATTTAAATTTATGCAACTCCTTATAATCTTGGTCACTTGGGCAGTTAGTTTAGGATTAGATAATTTCATTTCAAGCATTAGGAGTAGTTTAGAAGTAGGAATAAGTTGAGGAACCAACCTTCTCTAGAGGCCTATCTCAGTTCAAGTCCCACAACTTTGTGACATTACCATGTTTCCTTAAAGCCCTAGATTCTTGTGATTTATGATGGGTGCAAATTTGAAATCCAACAGTTTTGTCACGCCCTGTGGGACTATCAGAAATCAATATTTCTATTTTTACTAGGTTTGGATGTGTATCTTGGTAAAATTATATCTTTTGGACGCTTTGTAGCAACACATCTGGTGACTTCATGTAGTAAATATACTGGTTTTAATAGTTCAAGTGTTCCAAATTCATAAGAAGGATCCAAACAAGTTCTACAACAAGAGAAGGAGTATTTGAATACCTAAAACTATCATCAAGAAGAGGAAGAAGGGGAAGACAAGTTCAGATATCACCATCTCCACTAAACATAACTCTTTCAATAACACCACCTAGTAGCTCCTTATAGTCTACTAGATTTCTTAGACCCGTCATAATAGTAGTACAACAGAATCATGGATTTGTAAATTTCAATGGAAGTATTCCACTTACTCTAAATGCTTATAATCCCATCCCATTATCAGCTTTGAAGAATATTCCATTATTTACATGAGAAAATCACACTACTTCAGTTGATCATATCCAGGACATTGCAAATGTTTATGTTATCCATGAAATTATCGACATGGATGTAGTTGTGAAACTTCTAGCTTCCTCATTCAAAAGGAAGGATTTACATTGGTTCAAGAGTCTCACAGCATGATCAATTCAAATTTAGAATGCACTATGCATAGCCTTGTGCAATTAGTTTAGAGAGAGGGAAGATAACTTGTCTTTGCTAAATAATTAGACCACCATAAAGAGGGCTCCAAATGAACTCATGACATATTTCAACTTCATGTTCCAAAGGATGTGGGACACAATTCCAGTTTTAGTAAGGCCAATGGCAGAAGATGTTTTTCTTTACTATTTAAAAGCTTTAAATTATGACATTTTTGTTATGGTTGAATCTATGGTGGTATAACTTTTCATGGGGCCTATGCATTAGATATTAGGGCTGAAAAATGTTTAATAAAAGCTGGGAAACTAGCCCCTAGGCCACACATGCTCTTATATTCTGAATTACCTCAAGTTGTTCAACCTTCTATTACTCCTATCCCTTATTAAAATTCATAACTTGTTGCCTCCACATCTCATACTCTTGCACAACAAAATGAAGATGAGGATATGAAATATTTAATCATAAATTTGACCAACAAATTCATATCCCTAGAAAAACAACAAGCCTAATCCTATATAAATTATCAAAATAAGGGGAAATCTTCAAATCAGGGATATCAGCCATATAGAAATCAACAATCTAATCAAAGATATGCACAAAATAAGCAAAATAACATATGGCAGGGTCAAAATTCTCCTCTTCCATTGGAAACAATTCCTCCTCCACAAACACTTCCTGATCTTAGTTCAATCCAAACATTGGTTCCAATACAGAATAATATGGTCTTGGAAAGTGAATGGTGTTTTCCATGTGATCAACCACATAACCAATTTAATTGTGAGAGGGCATTGCATGTCCAAGTATATATTGTTCAAACTTCTTCCAATCAGCAAGAGTCATTTCTAGAAGCACCCAATCCTAATGTAGAAGGATTTCAGGAGGCCAATTCTGACGTCAATCTCATGTTCTTTGGATACGATTAGTTTTTTGCAGTTAATTAAGTGGTGCCAAGCTCTAGCAGACCTCAAACTAACATTTTTGATAATACAAGACATAATAAAAGTATGTTGGAATCACAACCTTCATCTTCCTTTGGTCAAGACAATGATGCTAATAAGGAGAAATAGGTTAATGCTAGCAATAACAACTTGCTTCAAGTTCCTGACAAACCTATTTCACACAAGGAAGATACTTCCCAACCAAAGCTACCTGCTCCAACATTACAACATTAGAAAATGGAGAATAGTGTGCCACATATGCAAAAATCCATGGGTCTTCCATTTAATATTTTTGAGAAAATGAATAAAACAAAGTCAATGTGACAATGTGGGATGCGTTGTCTACTCTATCATAAAGAGATATCATATGTGAAACCCTCAAGCAACTTCCCCAAGCTAATCAAGTGGTGGAAAAGACTCATGCTACCGTGAAAATGTTTCAAAAAAAGGAAGACCAAGTAAGTAAATTTGTCAAGACCCCACCTTTTTACATGTCATTAATTGTGGAAAAATACTTAGTGCATAACTATATGATTGATTCGAGGGCTAGTACCTCTGTAATGCCCAAGAAAATTGTTAATATCATGGGTTTCAAATATAGTCATGTGTCTAAGGGATTTTTGAAACTTGATGGGTCAATCATTGGTGTATTGTGAGTAATTAATGATCTTGAGTTAACCCTTCATGCCTACCCAAGCCTCACTATAACCCATGACATATCAATAATTGACTTGCCTCCCATGTTTTCCATCTATTTGTCTAGATATTTCACTACCAAGGTAGGTGGTTATGTGTCTTCATATTAGACTCACATGCTTTTGAGAGCTAGATATGGTAAAAGGTTTAGAATACAGGTTGAGCCCATCTTTTCCTACCAAATTGAGTTATATGATCCCACCCCTTTCCAATCAAATTGTCTAATCCAAGAAGAACATGAACAAGATTCAGTTGTAGAAGACCATCCTATTCCTCCTCCAATTCCTGCTCTATTGCTAGATGAATATTTAATGCCTCTGTCATTTTGATATCTGCACTTGCTTCTATAGCTGAAGTTTGAAAATGTTGATATGTGATTACTGTTCTAAGATAACATACTCTTCTGAACTATTGATCATGTTTTTTTGTAGATGATATGTTTTACCTTCTAAAACAAATGTAATCATGTTTTTTTCAGTATTCTACTGATGTTTGAATGTATTCATGTACTCAATATGCTAGGATTTGAAGTACATTCTATGAATCCATGTGTTAATAAGTAAAATGCAATCTTATGGGGCTATGTTGGTAAGAAAATCCAAGTTACATTACTAAAGTTGTTCCTTATTCTATAGCATTACAATGAAAGGAATAGTCATACCTTGGATCAATTTCAGTGATCCAAGGCATGCCTTTGATCAATATATGTTTATGATCATTTTGTTAGTCTTATTGACTTCGTTTTATTGTTAAATATCATATCGTCCAGGCTTGAATGAAGTGATGTCATTGGATCACCTAGTAGCATCCAGTGAATGCACTCTTTCTGTGAGATATAATTACTTTGATATGATATTTATGTGAGTAATGGTCATGTTGAATATTTAAAAGGACCTACCTAGACCTAATCTATGGTGATAGTTAATTAAGTATGAGAACCTAACTATGCTAGATGCATTTTTGGTAAGGGGTCTTAATCCCTAAAACCATCCTATGGAATTCAACATTAATCTACCCTAAGCTATTGTTGATTCATTTATGTTGGGGAAACTAACCCTAAACCTAACCTATGGTTAAATTACTATTGGCATTGTTGGATGGTGGGTTATGGATAAGGGTGGTGGAGCCAATCCAAAGGGTACTTGGTGAACTTAATTGGAAATTAATGTTATCCTACCATTATTTTTTACAGCAGCTCGGTTTATTTTGCATGCCCATTATTCTCATTTATAAATGGTTTAGTGATGTGGTTTTTAAATCGATAGTTGTTGCTAAGTTTAAATGGCGGTTGACAAGTTTTTTGGTGGCTTCTGACAATTTAACAGGGCATTAATGAATCTCGAATCATGAAAAAAAAACCACCTTGGAAACAATGAGATGGTTTGAGGCAAAAGGAAATGAGTTGGTTTTACCCTTCATTTCAATTTTTCAAGCTCAATGGATCTGCATGTCATTTTTCCATTTTTTGAACTGTTAGTTCATCTATGTTGCATTTGTAAACTTTTCATTGCATGGCATAAATAGTGGAAGAAATTTAATTCAGATGATATAAAAATTAAGGAGGAAGAGATGAAAGGGTTTGGGTTGGTTCTGTTACAAATTTTTCATGGGATCTACTGTGAAATTTTTCCAAAGAATTTTGGAATTTTTGTGGAGGAGTTAAAGAGCGCTATTAGGCATGATATGCTCCAACTCATTACACCAATTTTCTCTATTTAACCGCTTTCATGAAAAGAACTCTCAGATTTATTGAAAATGTGATGGGTTTGATTTTTGTGGTTGGTTTTTAATTTTTTTCTCTGGTTCGTTCGCTTGAATACGACTCTTCTTGCAATATTTTGGGTCTATGATTGTTTTGGTAATGTTCAATGGTTGTCTTGTTACTGGTTGTTATTTCCAATGAATAATTATTTTTTTTTGATGGCTTAGTCATTTTCTGACTTTTTAGTTATATGCATCGATGTCATTTTTTGAATAATGTTGTTTGAGTATTGTTTTTGAGAAAGTAATATAGATCTGAAAATGGTTTTGCATAAGATATTTTGTGTATCCTTGCTTCTGTTGTATTTTAATGGTTGCATTTTCATTTTTGGAGTTTAGTTGGAATATATCGAAAATGGAATTGATACCTATATTTAAAAAAGACATGGGTGTAATGTTGATTTGATACGAGGGTAGTTTTGTGACTTGTTGTAGTTTTTGTTTTTGTTGGAAAAGTTTCTTTTGGTATATCAATTAATTTAGATGTTAAGTAATGACTAACTAGTCAATTAATTAGCCTTCATTATTCTTATTAAAAAATGTGAAGTAATATTTTAGTGGAAGTATTATTGATTGATAATAAAAATACATTGGTGGTGTCCCCAGATTTCACCCTGAAATTTGGGACTACCCATTTGAAAAAAAAAATGTTCTTTTTAAAATAATTCGTCTTTTCATGTTTTTATTGCCAGAAGATTTCTTTATTACGTTAAGATATTCCTAGTGAATCATATGAGCCAATTTCAAAAAATACTCAAATGTTGAAACTCATTTTATCCCTCCACCAAGTTTTTTCTACGGTAATTTTTTATTTAAGTATTTATTGAATTAATAAAGCCCCATTTGAATTAAATTGTGCTCCGATTAAATCATTTTGAAGTTTTACATGCTAGTATTCACAATTTTCACTAGGAATGAATTTAGAGCATTGTTTGCAACTTCTGACACCATTTTTTGTTTTTATTTATTTCTTTTCTTTTTTTTCTTCGATTTTCTCCATTGTTTGTCTATTAAATTCCCTTGGATCCGTTCTTTATTTTGTATAGTCTATTTAATTTCTTGGAACATTTGGAGATCATTTATGGAATCAGTACTAGAAGGAATCAGTCTCAGAAGGCAAACTTCTGACCAATAAAGATGAAGTTAAGCAGAAAAAGCCTCTCCTAGGAAAGTCACACTTTTTGGAATAAATAGATTTAAGCTGCAATGGGAATTTTTGCAGTGGTAGGCAGGTGAGAATTTCTTACCTGCCTTGCAGGGTACTTTTCCCATGAAGTCAAAGTCACTTAAGTTGTAATGGGAATATTAGAGGTGGCAGGTAGGCGGGAATTTCTTACCTACCTTGCAGGGTAAAAATTCTAATTATAAAAGAAAAATCACTTAAAGCACCGACGGGAATTTCTTACCTGCCTTGCAAGGTAAATATTCTCATGATGAAAGTCAAATCACTTGAGTGGAAGAGGGGATTTTTGGAGCTGCAGTACAAGGTGGAAATTCCCATCAAGTTGACTTCCTATTTTTAGCATCTACCCCTAGCAAAAAGTATGACCCACCTTGGCATTAAATAATGCATTTAATGTTATTTATTAATGTCTTTTTTATGTAATGTTAGCACCATGTATGGAAGGAAATTCAATGCAAAAGGGAAATCTGGAGAGAATTCAAGGATGTGTGCTAAAAATAAATAAAATAAATTCATAAAAAACAACTAACAGCATGCATAATTGGGCGCCCAAATTGGATGAACAGACATGCCTATTAATTAATTAAATTTCTAGAAATAGGAATATGTAATTATTAAAAATAGCATGCAGGAGGTTATTTAAGCATGGGATTTCATAAATTAAAATAACTTATTTCTTTTTTATGAATATTACATCCCAGATAGGTTTAGGTGCCAAAAGAAGGACGATGTTGCATTAATAAATATTTTCCAATTCCGAGAAGCTTCCAGTTTTGGCACCTAAGGTTGGAATAGCCTAGTTTTATTCATTCTGAGTATCTACGTATTGGTATATGTTCTAAGCTGAATTAAATTAAAAAAATTCTTTGCATGCAAGAAAAACCTCAAATTTTAGGGTAGAAGGTTTTATATGCAAATTTTGGTGATAAAAATCAAGTATTCATGCCATAGACTCCATCTTTGTCTGAGTAAATTGTAGGTATTCATCACAAGTGCTCAAATCAATGTCAAGTACATTGAATATATCTTCTAAATCTGAAGAAGTTGCTATATCTACACAAATTGATCCAATTACAAGGGATTCCGGTAGAATTAAAAGAAAAGGAGCTCAAACAAAGATTATTCCAGCCATGATGAAGCGTGATGAAATAAAAGGATCAGCAGAATCATGTATATCTTCTAGATTTGTTGAATTCAATGATACAGACATAGGCCCTGAACCTATCACTGATTTAATTGAAAAATCCATATCTCATAATTGCAAAGGATTTCGAAAAAAAATCATCCTCTTGTTTCTAACATAGCCAACATAGAAATTGGTGAATGGAAAATTCCTTCCAGGATCTTGTGCATGTGCTCCCAATATTTCAGTTGAAGCCATCATTGAATTTACTTGTATTCTCATTCACCCAGAGTGCTTTCCAGAATTTAAAATTTCTCATATGAAATTAAAAACAAACGTGATGAGTTTTGTTTGAATTATTTACGGCAAACATTGCACCGGTGCATGTAATGGAGAAGAACTAAAAAATATTCAAGGATAAGAGGGAAGAAAATTCAAAGGCAATACCCACAAGAAAACCACAATCAGCTGCTTCCAGATCCATTTTGGTGAGATTCAAAGGCAAAAGATTCAACTGCATGCAAAATATGGAAAAATAACAAGACTGGAAGTGTTACAACTTTCTTCTAATTTATTTTCCTCTTTCTTCTTCTTTCTCTTATTTTCTCTGACAAAGTAATTGAGAAATAAATTAAATTATAAAACTTAATTGATTTATTCAAAATTCGTTACTTGAAGAAGTCAATTACTTGGAAATAGGTGGTAGACATGCAAAATAGAAGGTTTTATTTTTCAATTATAAATAATGCATGTCATGCAAAAAGGAATTCTAGCAGAGAGAGATTACCAGCTGTTTCCTTTAGAAATTCCACATGTGTCAGTTCAGTTATAGTTTCCTATTTGTAATTTACCATCCATACACTATTAATCAAGGAAGAGCCTACAGGTTAAATATTAGAATTTATAATCAGCATTCTTGTGTTCCATACTTTGAGCTGAAACCCTTGATAGCTTTTTGAAAGTTGAGGAATAGAGAGGAGGAAAATTTCTGGAGAACTTTGTGTCAACGATGCATTTGTTTCTTATTTTTTTAGATCTTTGCATAAACTTTGTGTTATCTTAGATCTAGATATGAAACTTTCCTTTGCTTTAAATTCAGCATTTCAAGATCTAT
Source organism: Taxus chinensis (assembly GCA_019776745.2). Taxonomy (NCBI): domain Eukaryota; kingdom Viridiplantae; phylum Streptophyta; class Pinopsida; order Cupressales; family Taxaceae; genus Taxus; species Taxus chinensis. The sequence continues at coordinate 871,768,932 of CM034150.1, read as the reverse complement.
TTATTTCTTCTATGTGCATGTGACCAACTCTGTAAACTATTGGTTAGGTTTCACATCTCCTTTCCTGCTTCTCGCATTCAATTATTTCCCTCTTCTGCATATATACATTTCTTACAACTGCTTACTTGCTGCAAAATTTCCTAGCTATAGTCCATGAGTTACGTAGTTAAAGTAACACCAGTAGATAAATACTAGGACATATAATTAACAAAATCTTACACGAGAGCCTCACTAGTAAATGAGGGAGATTTATCTCATGACTGCTTAGTTTGTTAGCTATGCAGAAAATCTAGCCAATAGTTTTTGGCGACTCTGCTGGTGAATAACACAAATTATCAGACCAGAGATTTCTCTTACCAGTTCCCTTTTATATTATAAGCTCAAACTGGTAGAACATTCATTCACGCAGTCTAGTAGAGCTCAAGGAAGGATTAACCATTTTTATAGATTGTAGGAGCAATTAATTTCAGTCATCCTCCTCAAGTTAAAAGCCGCAAATCTAGTCTTTCACCAGGAAGAAGAGTGCACACTCCTCCAGATCCGTATCGTGTCCAGGACAATCCAGTAGCTAGGATTCTTCACCAAGTTTATTTTCAGATAATGTGTGCTCCTTTCATGATGCAGAATCAACCACTTGCCCCTATAGCACCTGTTCCATGGGGTGCAGCCTTTGGACCTCTGAATCTAACTCCTAATATACATGACCTACCTAAATGGATGAGAAATAATTTTCCAAAATTATTTGGAGATGGCAAGCAGAATCCAGATGACCATTTGGTTGCATTTTTAATATCCCGTGGAGTGTTTGCAGTCGAACATGAAGATGTGTCTATCAAACTCTTCATAGAAACTCTCCATGACTTGGCTAGATAATGGTTCTACCAGCTAGCTCCTGGCACCATAACCAACTGGGCCACTATGAGAGATGTATTCCTGAGAAGATTCAAGTCAACTAAATATTCAAGTACATTGATAACCCAACTGAATTAGCTAAAGAAGGAGCCACAAGAGCACATGCGGGATTTTATTACAAAATTCCAAAGAATAATTTACAAAATTCTGGCATTTGCTTCTCTGAATGATGAGAATCAAAAGGTATTCTTCATCAATGATTTTTTTCTTGAAGTAATATATCAACTGCAAAGAGCACGTCCTACTGATTTGTTAGTAGCCCAAAACATGGCGGTTGAAATTGAAGACGACCTCATCATGGCTGGAAAAATAAAGAACAGTACTTCTAGAGTTGAAATTTCATCTTCTGCTACTACATCTAATTCACTATTACAAAATTTAGCAAATGAGATGTTGTAGATGAAGAAACAAATGGCTCAAATGGCTTAAGGCAACAACACTGCCCCTACTCAGAATTTCAACAACAACAACCAGAACCACATTGTTGGTTCCCAAAGATTAGCAATTGAAGCTACTCCCAGAAACAACATGGAGATGAATGAAGAAGACCATGAAGCTGATGTTGATCATCTTGAGAATGATGATTTTTGTAGGTCTTGCTGGCAACTCCAATATTAATTACCTAAACTACAAATCTAAACATGAATATGAGGATCTTCTTGAAGATGATCATGGTTGTGCATATGCAGTATTTACAAAATCACAAACTCACCAAGTTGAGGCATTAGCCAATGAACAAAGAAGGGGTAGCCCTTTACCTTCTTCCTTATTTTCCAGAAATAAGAATGTGAGTTCTTCATCTTGACCAAAGAAATCAGCTTAGGTATCTAAATCTATACCTTCCTTCGACATTTTTTATCATGTCAAGAAAACTAGGATTCAAATGTCAGAAGCTTAATACCTGAAAGCCTTTCCTAAGCAGTTAAATAGGCTAGTTAAATATGTGCAATCACCAGGAAAATCTAATGCATCAAAGAGCCTTTTTCCTAAGCCCAATGATACCCCCCCCCCCATAACAACACTCCAGTTTTTAAATCCTCACCATCTTCTGAAAGAGTGGAAACATTCTATGTTTCCCTATTGCTTAATGGTTTCAAGTCAAGTAACTTCACTCTAGATTCAGGTGCTTCTGACAATGTCATGCCAGCTAAAGTTACAGATGTTCTTGGGCTTACCTTGGAAAAAACCATAAAGAGGTGCTACTCCATGGAGAGACATGTCCCTTTAATCAAATAAATCAAAGATGCACAAGTTGTTCTAGAATATTTTCATGAAAAAAGATTAAAGATGAAAATATTAGTTGTAGCTATTCATTTCTCCTATGGGATGTTGTTGCACAGAAACTTCTACAAAGATCTATAAGGATAATTAAATATGGATTGGTCTTGTGCTCATATTCCTATTGTTGTTGCAAATCAGCAACACCCCCTGGATGTTGATTAGATTTCTAGTTTGATCATACTAGCATCCAGTGTGATTGCACAACATTGAAACCTATCTCCAAGTGTGGGACTTGTAAAATGAGAGAGGAATCTCCAGATTAGAGGCTAGTTCCTCAAACTCCTCTAATCAGATCTATTATTTGCACAATTGCAGAGGTTTGAATCCTAATCCTACTCTAAATTCCAAGGAGACAGAGATAGAAAGTGTAAAAATTGAAACTAAACTAATAGGTGATACACCAAAGGAGTGGTGAACACTTCTTGTTCATGCAAATTGACACAATTTCATGAAATGCAACATGAAACATCATACATAGGCTGATAATGTGTAATTAGAGGTCTAAAATGAAGTAAGACAATACAAACAAAGGACTGAAAATTGATCACAAAGTCTGCACTATCATTTTCACTGTCAAAATCCTTGCATTTGCAACATCAAAGAGGCAGAAAACCTGTTACAATCATGAATAAGGTTTGATACTTGCAAAAATCACTTGTTGAAGGTGAAAGAAGAAGCTTGTTATCCAAAAAAATGTTCAACCCTCAAAAAATGAGCCAAATCTGGCTTTTACAATGCATGGGTCGAGCCCAGGAGAGAGAAAATGTGTAAAAAACATGGGAACCATTCCCCATTGAATGAAGATGCATTAAAACAACATGGGTCATCCTTACATACCCATTCCCTGACATTTTTGGCCATGCTGAAGAAGAATGTGATCCATTTTCTATTAAAACTGGTTGTTGAAACGTCACTTCTGGCCATTACCACGTGTTAGAGGCATTTCTTGATTTTCTCTCTCCAAAAAAACCAAAATGCTAAATTGACCCCAGAATCATGTAGAGAATTTCACCATCTTTCCATTGATATAAAGAACATGAAAATCTGAGCTCTGGATCGAAAGATATGGCGATTTGAAAATTTAGGGAAAAAAACAGGCCAAAATCGGATCGACGGGCAAAAAAGTTTGAATTTTTTACCCGTTTTGGTCATTTGGAATTTTTTTTCAAAAATTTCCCCATGCTCCACCACTCCAGGTGCCATGTGGAACATGTTATAATTAGTCACGGGCCCTTCCTACTCCATTTTACTTCATTTTTGCCTTTGGAAATTTTTTCAAAATTTCCCTGCCGGGCCGATGAGGTGAAGACACGTGGCGTGATGTGATTGGCTCGGGCCTGTCTCTCCTGAATTTTCTGCAGGTCATTTCAAATTTTTTTGGCTTGGACACATGTCAAAACCCCATTGGGTGTAGGTTTTACCCTCCAAAATTTCCTCGTCAGGCTTGCTCTAAATTTTTCACCCTACCTGGACACGTGGTGAGATTCCATTGGCTTGCAATAAGGGGGCGGGCTTTCCCTTCTAAATTTTCCTCTGTTTCCTCCTTGGGAAAATTTCCCAAATATTCCCCGTGCTCCACCCGGTCAGGACACGTGGTGAGATTCCATTTGTTGGCAGGGCACAGCGGGCCAAAACTCACCCTTTGGACTTTCAGACAAAACATTTTGCCAAAAATTCTAATTCTTCCCCTCGCTCCGCTAGTGTGGATCTCCTTAGACACGTGTCGCATTGTGATTAGGTGGTGGGAAAATGGGTGAAAGTTTCCTTCTTTGAAATTTTGGCCAACACTTAGCAAAATTTCCAATTTTACCCCCACGCTCCACTTTCCGATTCTTTATGACACGTGTCACATTTTGATTGGCCGCAGGGCCATCTCTACAAAATTTCCTTGTGCCAACACTTAGGTGATTTTACCAAATTTTTTCCCTGGGACACGTGACAGCTCTTGATTCATCGGTGGACCCCGCGGGAAGAATTTTTATTTTGAAACCTTTTCCAAAACACTTGGCAAAAAACCAAGTTCTCCTCTGACCCCCGCCACTTCCTGGACACGTGGCAGCATCCTCATTGGCTGCGGGCCTTCTAGGGGAAAATTTCCCACAAAAACTCCGCCGAGCCATAACTTGAAAAGTATGAGGAGTTAGGAGGAAAACTTTACCTTTATAGAAATCTGAGAGAGATCTCTATCCAATGGTGCCATTTTTCAAAAGATTTTGAGTGCCTAAAAAGCAAAATTTTATGTCTGAGGCACAAGAGAAGGAAAGATGAAAGGAGTTAGCTAGAAAATGAGTAGGGGGCACATTTTGGATAACAATTTTGGTGACTTAGAGGGGTCATCTACCTACTAGATGAAGATACCAGTTGCCTGAAGTAATCCATTGGGCATGGAGTCATCAAATTTTTTGTTCAATACCCTAACTAACTTAGAATGTTGCAAGGAGGAAGATGGAATATCACCTGATGGAAGCAACGACTGCAAAACATCTTCAGGGACAGCAAGCCTGTGCCAAAGCACTTAGGGAAAGAAAAAAAACCTACAGACAAAACAATGTGCACAAGCACTTGGAGGAATGAAAACCTAAGCTAATATTTACAAGGTGGAGAATTTCCCTTTAGTAGCAATGCTTTAGATAAATTCCATTGACTGGAATCTATAGTTCTTCGCCATCCAATGAAGACAATTGGAAGGCATTATTGTCCTTACACTTTGTGACCATGTATGGGCCACTCCAAATGGCATCAAATTTTGAATGCCTTCCCGGTTTTTCTCTATCTGCATCCCATTTTAACACTAGATCTCTAACTTGGAAAGATCTACTCTTGGCCTTCCTATCAAAGGTCTTCTTGATCAAAGCTTGATCCTTCTCCATTGCTTGGGATGCCTAATCTCTGATCTCTTGGAGCTCCATCAACTTTGCATATCTCACCTCCATGGGCCCAAAATCTAGCAACTCTAACTGCTTCATGAGTTCCAATGTTGGCAACTCAAGTGACATGGGCAAGATTGCCTCTCTTCCATAAACAAGCCTGAATGGAGAGTTACCTGTGGATCTCTTGGGAGTTATCCTATCAGCCCATAAGGCTGATTTTAGTTTGGTATGCCAAGACCTCTGATTCTCATCAAGAGTCCTCCTAATGATCCTCAACAAATTCTTGTTTGTAGATTCAGCCTGGCCATTACCTTGATGCGTAGTAGTTTGATGAAGTACTTAAGTAGATCCCGTTCTTGACAGCCCACTCAGTCACCTTGGATCCAATGAATGCTAATGCATTATCTGATATTATTGTAGAAGGTATGCCAAATCTGGTTACTATCCCCTCATAGAAGTCTAAGATGCTAGACTTATTTGCTTCCTTGAGTGCTACTGCTTCAGTCCACTTGGTGAAGTAGTCTGTGGCTGTCAAAATCCACTTATGCCCTTGGCTTGAATTGGGATTAATGACTCCAATGAAGTCCAAACCCCATTGCATGAATGGCTGGTCAACTGAAATTGGATGCAATGGAAGGGCAGACAAGCCTCTCTTTACCTATGAAGAATGCATAATTCTTGCACCTTTTGATCCACGCAAAGCAATCACTGAAAATCTTGGGCCAATAATAACTAGCCTTCATGATTTTTAGAGCTGTCACTCTTGGTGCAAAATGACCACCAGCTGGTCCACCATGGAACTCTTCCAACACCCTATGAATCTGATTTGTGCTAATGTATCTCAGCAGCACTCCATTCACATCTTTCTTGAACTAAAACATCGTCTACTATGGCATATGGGACAGCCTGCAATCTGAAGTGTCTTCTTTGGGTTTTGTTCATCTTTGGAGGGCATAGGCCTATGCTTAGGAAGTGCATTATACCTTGGGTCCAGCAAGGAGTGGGGACAACATTATCCTCTTCTTGAGTGCTAACTTGCACATGGCTATCTTGAACAGTCAAAACAACCTCTTCTTTATTACATACTCCTTTTTGCTTGCCCAGAATCAACTGCTCACACAATCCTTTTCCTCTTACCAACTTGGTGACCTTGATCTCAATGTCATACTCCATGACACGAGTGATCCAACCTACCCTTTCCTCATTCAAATCCTTGTTGAGGAGGAATTCCTTTACTCCCGCATGAGATACCAACAACTGAACCTTGTTGTTTGAGACTAGATGCTTGAATTTCTTCAAGCTTTTGATTACTGCAAGTACATGATTCTCAATAAAATAATATCTCACCTCATAGTCATCTAGGCTTTGGCTGAAGAAAGCAATTGGCTGCTTATCATTGTCCTTGTTCTGCTGTACCAAAATGGTAGAAATAGTGTCATTACCTCCAAATGCATAGAGGATGAAATCCTTGGAGAAATCTGGGTTGATGAGAGTTGGTGCTTGAGAGATGGCTTCTTTGATTGCTTCAAAACTCTCCTTTCCTTCTGTCTGTCCATTTGAAAGCCATGCTTTTCTTCAACACTCTTGGTGATAGGTCTGACAAGGACTGCAAAATCTAGGACAAACCTCTGAAACAAATTTTATTCTCCCCAAGAAACTCTGAAGGGCCTTCTTGTGGCTTGGCAATGGTAGTGCTCTTATGGCTTCAACCCTCTCTGGATCAATTTCTAATCCTTCCTTGGAGACAATATGGCCAAGGAGCTTTCCTTCATGTGCTAGGAAGATACACTTCTTAGGATTCAAAGACACTCCAAATCTCTTGCACCTTTGGAAGACTTGTCTCAAATGAGAGAGGTGGTCTACTGCATTCTTTGATAAAACAGTGATATCATCAAGGTATATCAGCACCACGTTGTTAATAAAACCTTTGAACGCCATGTCCATTTCTCTTTGGAAGGTAGCTCCAGCGTTGGATAGCCCAAATGGCTTTTTCCTATATGCATAAGTTCCCCATTTGGTTGTGAAGGCTGTCTTGAACTGATCTTCTTCCTTCATCATAATCTAATTGTACCCTGAGTAGCCATCAAGCAGTGAAAACCTTTCGAAGCTAGCAACAACTTGTAAAATCTACTCCATAGAAGGAAGTGGGTAATGGTCCTTGAGAGATGCTCTATTCAAATCTCTGAAATCAACACATAATCTGATCTCTCCACTCTTCTTTCTGACTGGAACTAAGTTGGCAACCCAACTAGAATGCTTGATTGGGAATATAATTCTTGACTCAATCAACTTGTTCAATTCCTTCCTCATGAGAGGTTCCATGTGTGGATTGACTGGCCTTTGTTTCTACCTAATGGGCTTAGTATTTGGATCCAACTCAATGGTGTGCTGAGCTAACTTGGGATTGAAACCTTTCAAATCTTTTTAGCCCCAAGCAAAACACATCAGGGAACTCTTGACACAGTTGTATGAACTCATACCTTTCTTGTTCAGTTGTCATCTTTCCAATTTGCAATGGTTTGTTCTCTTCCACCAAGATGGGTACTGAATCTTCTCTCTTCACCTGAATGTTTTCTTTCTCTTTCCTAAACTGATCATTGGGATTGAAAATGGACTCCAAAGTGATAAGTCCCTTGGGCAGCTTGTTAGTTCTCAGATGTACCACTTGGTCACCATACTGCTGTTCCAATTTTTCCTAATTTTTAGCTGAGAACTCAGCTTCTTCTTGTAATAAATGGATGATTTTCTAGTCATTCTCAAACACTTGCCAACTTACATTGTTATCTGGCACTGAAGGCCTCACAATCACATGGATGTTTGGCTATACCTTGTCCTTTTGAATGCTTTCCACAATATCAAAGGCTGCCCCAACTACTGCAAGCCTGTCAGCAGCTTGGTTTTCTTTTCTAGGAATGGATTTTATGCTAAAGCCCTCAAAATCTTCAATGAGGTCCCACACCCTGTTCTTGTAGCACTTGAGAAGATTATTCTTGACAGCATGCTACCCCTTAACTTGGTTTACAATCAATTCACTGTCACCAAAGACTTGTAAGTTCTTGATTCCTCTCTTTATTGCCCAATGCATCCCTTGCACCAAGGCTTCATATTCAACAGTGTTATTGGAGCATGCAAACTGAAATCTAAAATCTGAATAGTACTTTACTCCTTGAGGTGAAATAAGTATAGCTCCACCTCTTGCACCTTGTCTACTCCTTGATCCATCAAAAAACAGCTGCCATACCTCATTGTCATCCTTGTGGTTTGGCTTGGTGATGCTAGGAATGGGCTGATCTTCTTGATGTATGCAATAGACTCCTAGCTCAGATTCTTCTACTTCTTGGTAAGGATCAAAAGCATGTACCTTGTTTGCCCATTCATCAAGAGTTAGATCTGGGATGTTTCCAACCTTGGTGTCAGCTTCATCAGTGCTTGGGTGATCTTCCTGATCAAATGTTGAACAATTGGCATTGATCTGACTTGGACTGTAAGGCTCAATGTGAAAGTTTGCAATAGGTTCAGACCTGATTGTAGCTTTGGTTCCATACCTTGTTCTGAACAGCATGTGTGACCAATCAGCAAACAAATATCCTCCAATATTGGCTATGAAATCTCTTGACAAACATAGGGAAAAGAGTGGTGGAAGGTCTATAACTGATACATCTTGTAAAACAACAACATTTGGACATGCATGCAAGGTAAGACTCGTGTTTCTAATCACCCCAACTGTTGTTACTGTTGTCCCATCCAACTGCACTACCCCTTTGGATATGGTTTCATATTGAAGTCCTAGCTAATCAGCTATTTGCTTGGGCATCACTGAGCTACTTTCCCCGGAATCAATCATGCAATTGTGCACCAATTGGTTTCCAATGATTAATGAGACATAAAAAGGAGGGTGCTTTAACATTTTACCTTTCTATCCTCCATGATTCCCTTCAAGCTGGGCAGCATTTGTGAGCACCTTCTTTTGCATTTGGACTTGCTGATTCGAATTTAGCCAGTCCTTCATGGCAGCTTATAGCAAATCTCTCTGGCCTCGGATAGATAGGGATTCCCACATTGATATATTTACATTTGTCTTCTTCATTTGATCAATGATATTAAATGGTGATGAAGGATCTCTTTGCTATCCCTTGGTTTGCATATTCATCCCTTGCATGTGAGCAGCAACAACTGGTATTTGAGTTGGTCTAGGAGTTGTTCTTGGCTGCCCTTGTGCATTTACAACTAGATTTTGTTTGCCAACCATTTTTGGAGCCATAAAAGGTTGTGGATTGGTTGGAGCTAATGGCTGTTCTTCACCAAAATTCCTTCTTTTTGACCTTGTGTTGGCTGCAACACCCTGAGAGACTGTTTGATTTATGCCACAAAAATTCTCTGCCTGCCAGTTCACAAGTGTGGTGTCATTTGGAGCTGATTGCTGCTGGAATTTTTAATGTTGTTGGTTGTTTCCTTGACTACCCTCACCCTCCACACCAGTAGTTTTCACCATTAATGCTTGATTCAAGGTACCATTGAAGCACATAGATTGGTTGTGAGGTTCATTACATGGAAAACACCAATCATACTCCTGAGCAACGTTGTTTTGTGTTGGCACAAATGCCTTAGAGGAAGATATAGCATTTGGATTATAGGGTTGAAATGGTCTATTGGTAGGAGGCCTTGCTTGATTTAGATTTGCAGCTGGATTGGGTTGTCTATGAGGTTGATATGGCTGCCTGTTAGGCTGAGCTTGAGGCTGGAAGGAAGGTCTAAAACTTTGGGCTTGTTGCCTCTTGAGAGTAACCAGCTCATTACCTAAATTTTGCAATTACTTCATGACTTCTTGAAGCTCATTTGGGGCACTTGGAGATGAAGTAGAAGCTTCATTTGAACTCTGATTTCTAGGAGTGCAAGAAGGAGCCAAATTAGGTGCTTGATTAGTGTTTGGGCTCTCTAAACTTGGAAACAATGGCATGGGAGGTCTAGGGGCTAGTTTTCCAGCTTGGATCAAACAATTTTCATCCCTAATGGAAATTCTATAAGCCATAGGGATAGCTATGCCTCCCATGGACTGAATCAACATCGAAATATCAGAATTTAGAGCTTTGAGATAGTAAAGAAAAGAACCTTCTACTGTTGGCCTAACTGCCACTGGAATTCTCTCCCAAGTACTTTGAAATCTGAAGTTGAAATCAGTCAGCTGCTCATTGGGAGCTCTCTTAATGGTTGTCACCTACTCCAAAAGAGACAAGTTGTCTCCCTTCTCTCCAAATTGCTCATGAAGTGCTACACATAACTAGTTCCAATTTTGAATAGAACCTTAGGCAAGGATTCTAAACCATTGCAAAGCCTTCCCCTTGAATAAAGATGCCAGCAATTTGACAACAACTTGCATCTCATTGATTTCATGAATTGCACAAAGGTTGGCAATGTCTTTAACATGATCACCAGGAGTAGTCTGATTCTCTCCAGTGAAGTATGGAATGTTCTTCAAGGCTGCAATTGGAATTGGATTTTGTGCATTGAGAGCAAGTGGGCTGCTGCCAGTGAAATTGACATAGGGGTTGTTTTGTGCCATTTTAATTGGTCTTAGAACCCTTGTTGACTGAATGAAAGGCCTACCAGGTGGAGGAGTTGAGAGAGTTTTGTTTGGTGGAGATGGAGACCATTGAATCCTTCTTCCTCTTTGCCTTCTTCTTGGAGATAACTGCAGATATTCAAACAACACCTCTTCTTCTCTAGCTCTTGACCTTGTAGTGATTCTTCTCATGAGCTTTCAGGTCTGCACTACTAAAACAAGTTGATTCTTCCCCTTGGAGTCGTCAGATGTGCAATGTATAGCTCTTTTAAGCAAGAAAATTACAACAGATGCACATCAACTTCGCTGCAATGAAAATGACACCTCTAAGGTCCCACCGGGTGTGCCAAAACTGTTGTTGCAAATCAGCAGCACCCCCTAGATGTTGATCAGATTTCTAGTTTGATCATACTAGCATCTAGTGTGATTGCACAACATTGAAACCTCTCTCCAAGTGTGGGACTTATAAAATAAGAGAGGAATCTCTAGATTAGAGGCTGGTTCCTCAAACTCCTCTGATCAGGTCTATTATTTGCACAATTGCAGAGGTTTGAATCCTAATCCTACTCTAAATTCCAAGGAGACAAAGATAGAAAGTGTAAAAATTGAAACTAAACTAATAGGTGATACACCAAAGGAGTGATGAACACTTCTTGTTCATGCAAATTGACACAATTTCATGAAATGCAACATGAAACATCATACACAGGCTGATAAGATGCAATTAGAGGTCTGAAATGAAGAAAGACAATACAAACAAAGGACTGAAAAATTGATCACATAGTCTACACTGTCATTTTCACTGTCAAAATCCTTGCATTTGCAACATCAAAGAGGTAGAAACCTATTACAATCATGAAGAAGGACTGATACTTGCAAAAATCACTTGTTGAAGGTGAAAGAAGAAGCTTTCTATCCAAAAAAATGTTCAACCCCCAAAAAATGAGCCAAATCTAGCTTTTACAATGCATGGGTCGAGCCCAGGAGAGAGAAAACATGTAAAAAATGTGGGAGCCATTCCCCATTGAATGAAGATGGATTAAAACAGTATGGGTATCCTTACAGACCCATGCCCTAAAATTTTTGGCCATGCTGAAGAAGAATGCGACCCATTTTGCATTAAAACTGGTTGTTGAAACGTCATTTCTAGCCATTACCACGTGCCAGAGGCGTTTCTTGATTTTCTCTCTCTAAACTGAACCAAAATTCAAAATTTAACCCAGAATCATGTAGATAATTTCACCATCTTTCTATTGATATAAAGAACATGAAAATCTGAGCTCTGGATCGAAAGATATGGTGATTTGAAAATTTAGGGCAAAAACAGGCCAAAATCAGGTCGGTGGGCAAAAAATTTGAATTTTTTACCTTTTTGGTCATTTGGAAAATTTTCAAAAATTTCCCCACACCCCACTGGTTCAGGTGCCATGTGGCACGTTTTGATTGGTCACGGGCCCTTCCTACTCCATTTTACTTCATTTTTTCCTTTGGAAAATTTTTCAAAATTTCCCCGCCGGGCCGATGAGGTGAAGACACGTGGCGTGATGTGATTAGCTCGGTCCTGTCTCTCCTAAATTTTCCGCGGGTCACTTCAAATTTTTTGGCCTGGACACATGTCAAAACCCCATTGGGTGTAGGTTTTACCCTCTAAAATTTCCTCGCCGGCTTGCTCTGAACTTTTTGCCCTACCAGGACACGTGGCGAGATTCAATTGGCTCGCAATAAGGGGGCGGGCTTTCCCTTCTAAATTTTCCTCTATTTCCTCCTTGGGAAAATTTCCCAAATATTTCCCATGCTCCACCCAGTCAGGACACGTGGCGAGATTCCATTTGTTGGTGGGGGCAGTAAGCCAAAACTCGCCCTTTGGACTTTCGGCAAAACATTTTGCCAAAAATTCTAATTCTTCCCCGTCGCTTCGCTGGTGTGGACCTCCTTGGACACGTGTCGCATTGTGATTAGATGGCAGGAAAATGGGTGAAAATTTCCTTCTTTGAAACTTCGGCCAACACTTAGCCAAATTTCCAATTTTACCCCCGCGCTCCACTTTTCGATTCCTTATGACACGTGTCACGTTTTGATTAGCCGCGGGGATATCTCTTCAAAATTTCCTTGCGCCAACACTTAGCCGATTTTCCCAAATTTTTTCCCTGGGACACGTGGCAGATCCTGATTCATCAGCGGGCCCCGCAGGAAGAATTTTTCTTTTGAAACCTATGCCAAAACACTTGGCAAAAAACCAAATTCTCCTCTGACCCCCGCCACTTCCTGGACACGTGGCACATCCTCATTGGCTGCGGGCCTTCTAGGGGAAAATTTCCCAAAAAAACTCCACTGAGCCATAACTTGAAACATATGTAGGAGTTCAGGAGGAAAAATTTACCTTTCTGGAAAGATGAGAGAGAGCTCTATCTAATGGTGCCATTTCTAGAAGATTTTGAGTTCTTGAAAAGCAAAATTTTTATGTCTAAGGCACAAGAGAAGGAAAGATGAAAGGAGTTAACCAGAAAATGAGCAGGGGGCACATTTTGGGTAACACCTATCAAAGGAATAAATCCGAATCTAGAACCAGAAAATAAATCTAAGTACACTGTGAAAAAATTTGAAGATCCTAGATCTTAGTTTTTTTCCATGAATCTGACCGTGGGGTCTATTTCTTAGAAATGGATAAAGATGTTCCAGATCCTGAACTTCAACTAGGGTCTATTTCTAGGAAAAAATTTTGAACTCTAGAGTTTAAAGGCACCTGTTGTTCTTTTGGATTAAGAGCTGGCATTCTATTAATATCTCCAAATCATAAGATATTCCCATATTCCCACAATGTGATGTTCAAGAACACCAACAATACGGTGGAGTATGAAGCATTTTTGTTAGGAATGGAGCAAGATAGAAAGAAATGAGTTAAAATCATCAAAGCCCAAGGAGATGTTGAACTTCTAGTAAAGAAAGTTCAAGGGGAAAATCAAGTCAAAAGAGATGAGCTGAAGCATTACAGAGTTAGAGTGATTTCTACCACACTCGATTCTGCAGCCTTCTCTATAGACTTCAGTCCAACAAATCAGAATTCCAAAATAGACTCTTTGGCAGTCACAACTACACTATTGAATCCCAATAGAGCACTATTCATATTCAGACAATGAAACCATAAAGTGGAAATGGTCTACTGCCCTAAAATCTATAATAGTTTTGAACAGTGGAAAAATTTCAATGATGACAAACAAACATCTGCATGTCTGGAACAAGACAACCTTGACAAGTTATATGTTGAAGGGAGTACACCACCATGAAAAATAGTCACAGGCATGATGGATCCAGATTATGGTGATAGTAGTAGAGTAATCCAACCAAAATGTAACAAAATCCCCAAGGTTTTAGTTTCCTTAGTGCAGACTTTCGACAAGCATGATCGGTACTTGAATAAAAATAAAGAATGTGGTGATAATTCCTCCTCAAGAATGCAACTGGTAAATTTGGGAATGCAATAATTTGATGAAGACTTACTCACCACAGAGATAAGAAAGGATGAGCCACCACAAGATGAAGTTGATGAAGACTTTCCCAAGGTATTTGACAAAAAGGCCAGAGAAACAAAATTCAAGATCAGAGAATGGGTTCTCTTGTGGGACCAAATACATGAATCAAAGGGCATGCATGACAAATCTGATTTGCTCTAGAAAGGTCCCTTCGTGATCAAAAGTGTAATGAACCATTACACAAAAACCTCGAGGTGTTAGTGAAATATGCACATGAGGATCATAACATCCCACCATGCTTCCATAGCCCATACCCCAGGCTAGATTTGTGCATGTATATTGGGACCACACCCTACCCTATACGAGCCCCGAGTGAACACTACAATGCCGACATAGCTACCCATGTCAGGACTCGAACCTGGGTGGTCACTCTGATACCAAATGTAATGTAATTACTTGTATAAATCTGATTATTAGCAGCAATATAACACCAATGAACACAATATTTAATATAACTGATCTCAATGTGCAAGAAGAATAGCTTATCCACTTCGAGGGGGAAACCTCCAAACCAAAAAATAAGACTCAAATGATGAATATGATGATCAAATACTACCTACTAACCCCTATATATGCTATTCCTATGCTATGGCCAACACCAAGGCTGACCCACTAATGAAAATATAACATATATGAAAGAGATACATAATGATAAGAAGTTATGATAGCAACAAGTCAGCTATATAGTCCCAATATAAGATATATGATTAAGGGCATAGCATGCCCCTCCCCTTCGAAGAAAAATTGTCCCCAATGTTGAGAAGATCTAAATGCTACTACAAAAAAAATTCATCCTCCCAATTTGTGTCTTCATTGACTAGATTTTTCCACTTGATAAAATACTCAATGATGACCCTTGTCCTCAATCACTTAGTGCGTGTCTAAAGGATGCATTCTAGTTCTAGGAGGATTCTTCCATCTTCATAAAACTCGAGTAACATTGTCTGGGTTGATATTATTTTTCCAATTACCTTATTTAGGAAAGATACATGGAATACTAGATGAATTCGAGTAGCAAGAGGAAGTTCCAGTTTGTATGCTACATTGCCAATCTTCTGTAACACTTGATAAGGACCATAATACTTAGGTGAAAGATTTTAATCCTTTTTCTTTTGTTTTAAGGACATTTTCTTATATGGTTGTAAACACACAAAAACCCATTCATTGACTTCAAAATGTCTTTCACTATGATGTTGGTCTACCTTCTTCATCATGCGGTTTTGTGACATGGCCAAATTCTCCCTGAGACTAGAAAGCACCTCTTTTTGGTGTTCAATATGTTCTTTAACTACTCAAACCTTTGGCTGGAATCTCAAAGATGAAGTGATAGATGGTGGATGGTACCCATATAATACCAAGAAAGGAGACATTTTAGATGAAGTATGAAAGGATGTGTTATACCACCATTCTGCCAACGGTAACCATTGGACCCATCTTGCTTGTTTATCTAATGTAAAACAATGAAGATATCCCTCCAAGACCTTGTTTACCACCTTTGTTTTCCCATCATACCAGGGATGATAAGAGGAACTACGAGCTAATTGTTTTCCTAAGCATGAGAACAAGTCAGTCCAAAAATTACTAGTAAAGATAGGGTCTCGATCACTTACTATAATCTTTGGTGTCCCATGTAGCTTTTGAATTATATCCCTGAAGGTTGTTACTACTGTACTCACAACAAATGGATGTGATAAAGCACAAAAATGGGCATATTTGGTGAGTCTATCCACCACCACCATGATTACATTTTTACCTTCTGATTTAGGCAATCCTGTGATGAAATCCATGGACACATCTTCCCACCTTTGGCTAGGAATAGATAGAGGTTGTAAAAGACCTGGGGACTTAATTGCTTCACCCTTATTTTGCTGAAAAACTATGCATTCTGCCACAAACTTTTGGACATATCCTTTTAGCCCTTCCCAAAAAAATCATGCTTAATTTGATGATAAGTCTTTAAGAAGCCACATTGACCCCCTACTGGAGAAGCATGGAGCTCAGATAGAACCCTATTTTTAAGGATTAAATTCTTGCATAGATATAATCTATCTTTATACCATAAAACATCTTCTTTCCATACAAATTTTTCTGACATGCTTGGAACTTGTTGGATATTATAAATGATATTTTGTGTACCTGGGTCATTTTTCCATTCAGAACTTGCATCCTCTATCCAATCCTCTTGTAATACAGATATGGCACACAACAATGCCTGGGCAGATTCATCCTTTCAAGATAAAGCATCAGCAACTACATTTTCTTTCCCTTTCTTGTATATTATCTCGAAATCATACCCCAACATTTTTTAGACCCATTTTTGTTGTTCTTCTAATGATAAATGTTTCTCTAAGAAGTATTTCAAACTATCATGATCTGTCTTTACTTAGAAATGTCGTCCCATTAGATATGGTCTCCATTGCTTCACTGCATGAAGTATTGCTAACATTTCATTCTCATAAACTGGTTTAGAGATATTCTTACATTTGAATTAACAGCTCTTGAAGGCAATGGGTTGCCCTTATTACATGAGTACTTCCCCCATACCATACCCTTAAGCATCACATTCAACAATGAATGCTTTTGAAAAATCTGGGGTGGCTAGAACTAGAGTGGTGCACATGGCCTCTTTCAACTTCTCAAAGGCCATAGTAGCTTCCTCATTCCAATGAAAAGAGTCCTTCAATAAAGTTGTGAGTGGTGCTGCAATGCTGCCATAATTCCTTACAAATCTACGATAATAACCTGTAATCCCCAAAAATCCTTGGAGATTTATTAGGGTTTTGGGAACCTTTCATTCAAGCATGGATTTTATCTTGTTAGGATCCACTTTAACACCTTCAGAAGAGACAATATGACCCAGATATTCAACCTCCTTGACATCAAAAGAACACTTAGAGGGCTTTACATAAAGTTGATGTTGTTCAAGAGTTTCCAGCACCTTATTTACATGATGCAAGTGTTCCTCCCATTTTTTACTATAGATTAATATATCATCAAATAACACTAAAACAAACTTTCAAAGAAATGGATTAAAGAAGGAATTCATCAATATTAGAAATGTAGAGGGTACATTTGTTAGTCCAAAAGGCATTACCAAGAAATCATAGTGTCCTTCATGTGTCCTAAAGACTATTGTATGAATATCTTCATCCTTGATTCTAATCTGATGATATCCAGAAGGAAAATCAAGTTTTGTAAAGTAAACAACACCATGTAACTCATCTAGAAAATCATCAATTACAGAAATAGGAAACTTATATTTAACTATGTACTTATTGAGTTCCCTGTAATCTAGACACATGCACCAATTGTCATCTTTTTTCTGTACCATCACTACATGAGAAGAGTAAGCACTTTAACTATGATGAATAAGTCCTACTTCTAACATCTCTTGAACTATCTTCTCAATCTCACTCTTTTGCATATAGGGGTACCTATAAGGTATGATGTTGGGTGGTTAACTCCCTGGTACTAGCTAGATGGCATGGTCATGGTCTCTTTTCAGAGGTAGACCCTTGGGCATTTCTCCAAACACCACTGAGTGCTCATCTATAACTAATTGCATATCTGCGGGTATAAATGTATTGGAATGATGTGCTTCCAATGAAAATAGTTGTGCCACAAACCCTTCTGCACCCTTTCTAAGTAATTTTTACATCTAATGAGAACTTACCATCTATGGGAACTTTGCTCTTAGTCCTTTTAGTTTAAAATTCCTCCCTTCTGACTGAAATTACATGAACAACTCTTGGAAATTCATTTCAATGGTTCCCAAGGTGGTAAGCCACTGAAATCCTAACACAATGTCTACTCCTCCCATGGAAATGGCATACATATTGCTAATTAGCAAGTAATCTCCCATGGCAAGATTAATGTTATGGCATTTTCTAGAACAACTAACAGTTTTCCCATCAGTGATCATGACTTGAAATTCTAGAGTTGGATAAACAAAGCAGTTCAAGCGTACTGCCAACTTATGATTGATGAAATTGTGAGTACTTCTTGAATCAATCAACATTGTTACCCTCTATTTTGTTAAGAATCCAACTACTTTGAGAGTTTGGGGAATGTTAATACCAGAAATTACATGGCATGATATTATTGGCTGGGGATCTCTTAATTCCTCCTCTGGCTCTACCTCTTCATCTTCTTCATTTTCTTCTTCTTCAGTAGGTCCCTCAATGTAGAATAGCTTCTTTTCAGCACACTTATGTCCTGGTCCAAATTTTCTGTCACAATTAAAACATAACCCTTTGGCTCTCTTTTCTTCAATTTGTTAAGGTGTCATTCTCACTGGCCGAGGGAATGATGGTGGAAGGGTGTTATAATCTCTGATATTACTGACAGTTTGTTTCCTAATGGAAAGAAATTTTTCCTGTGGCCTACGTGCCATGATCATAGAGTTTGAAACCTTATGAGGATTAAAGATGCGCACCTTGATCTAAATTTTTTCTTTAAGACCCCCAAGAAATAAGTCATTCAAATTATCTTCAGGAATATTTTCCACCCGTAAGGAAAATTTTTAGAATTGATGGATGTAATATTTGACTGTGCATGTTTTTCTGAGCTTTTCTAATTGACTTAAATAATTCTCTGACACACTAGAACTATAGTGCAATTACAACTCTTTTGTGGATACTGTCCATGTAACATTGAGGCCACTCTTTTTCCTTTGAGCACATAACCATCGATACCAAATGAATTGGTCAGGTTCAAGGTACAACGATGTCATGGTAACCTTTTGTCCGATGGAATCTAATGAAGATCAAAGAAATTATCCATCTGGTTAATCCAATTAAGTGGATTCTTTCCATCAAACTTATGCATTTCCACTTTTGGAATCATGTTATGGGCTTGCAGAGTGTTTGTATTTGGATTGGTCATGTTTGCAGATCCACCCTGGCTAGTTTATCTATAACTTTGACCTAAAGATCCACCCTAGTTAATATGAGTATGACTGAGTTGTGGATAATTAGGAAGGATATGATGACCCATTATATTTTAACTAAATTGGTGAATGAAATCCTCCAATCGTTGTCCAATATTTTCTACATTTTCTTTGTTGTCCACTCTACCCTCGAGGTTTTGCAACTCTAACTCAAGATAGTTGACCTTATGGTCAGTTAAAGTAAACCCTAACCCTGAGGACTCTGTAGATAGCCCTTCTGACTCTAACTCCTCAACTATTATCTCATCCTTATCAGTGGTTTTACCCGAAGTTATGGGATTCTTTTTGCCTCTTGTCAAAGGCCCAGCCATGATGCCCCAAAATGGTAAGATTTAAGGATCAAGGTCAAAATTTAGGGTTTGGGATTTCAATAGGAATTCGGCCAAATTTTATAAAACTCAAAGAATGAACTCAAACTAATTTTTAATCTTATTTCTGGAAATGTAAATAAATTTGAAAAATTCCACAAATTAAACCCCAAGTAGCCGAATTATGAAAAAACATAAAACCGCTATAACTTTTACAAAACAAGTAAACCTTATTAAAATTTAGAGGGAAGATTACTTGGATGATTTTGCCACACCACTGAAAAATTTGTAGAAAAATTTGCTACCAATTTTGAGATATGGACGAATCTTCATAATTAGGGTTTGACGCAGTGCTGGCTGAATTCAAGCTCTAATACCAAATTTAACAAACTATTAAACCAAAACCTCGAGGCGTTAGTAAAATCCACACATGAGGATCATAAAAAAAAGAGTTTCCAGAATGGATATTTTCTTCCTTTCCTACCGGGATGGAATTGAGTTACCACTACCTTTCAACGGACATCACTTGAAGCCTTTCCGAAATTAAAAAAGCAGGGTAAACCCTGTATGTATATAAATAAAAAATTGTCTATTTTTTTTCAATGTTTTGTTGTCTTTTGTTTACCTGAACCTAAACCCAATGGACAAGATACCAAAATATAGAATTTGGGATCTCATCTTTACTCCTATCATTTTGACAGAGACAAATATTTCCATAGACGAAGCCGACTGGTGTCCCCAGATTTCACCCTAAAATCTAGGACTACCCATTTGAAAAAAAAATTGTTCTTTTTAAAATAATGGGTATTTTTCATGTTTTTATTTCTAGAAGATGTCTTTATTACATTAATATATTCCCAATGAATCATATGAGCCAATTTAAAAAAATATCCAAATATTGAAACTCATTTTATCCCTCCGCCAAGTTTTTTCTATGCGAAATTTTTATTTAAGTATTTATTGAATAAATAAAGCCCCGTTTGAAGTAAATTGTGCTCCGATTGAATATTTTTGAAGTTTTGCATGCCATTATTCACACATCTCAATAGGATTTTCACCAAGAATGAATTCAGAGCATTTTCTGCAACTTCTGACAACTTTTTTTGTTCTTATTTATTTCTTTTGTTTTTTTTCTCCGGTTTTCTCCGTTGTATATATGTTAAATTCCCCTAGATCTGTTCTTTCTTCTGTATAGTCTGTTTAATTTCCTGGAACATCTGGAGATCATTTATGGCCTTAGCACCAAAATGAGTCAATCTCAGAAGGAAAACTTCTAACCAAAAAATATGAAGTTAAGTAGAAAAAGTATCTCCTAGGCAAGTCACACTTTTTGGAATAAATAGATCTAAGCTACAATGGGAATTTAGCAGTGGCAGGCAGGCTGGAATTTCTTACCTGCCTTGCAGGGTACTTTTTCCCATGAAATCAAAGTCACTTAAGCTACACTGGGAATATTAGAGGTGGAAGACAGACACGCGGGAATTTCTTACCTACCTTGTAGGGTAAAAATTCTCATTATAAAAGAAAAAACACTTAAAGCACTAGTAAGAATTTCTTACCTATCTTTCAGGGTAAAAATTCTCATGATGAAAGTCAAATAACTTAAGTGAAAGAGGGGGATTTTAATTAATTAAATTTTTATTAATTAATTAAATTGCCAGAAATAGGAATAGGCAATTATTAACAATATCATACTTGAGGTTATATAAGCATGGGATGTTATAAAGGAGAAGCACTTATTTATTTTTGATGAAGATTGCAGCCTGGATAGGTTTTGACGCCAAAGGAAGGAGGATGTTGCAGTAATAAATATTTTCCACTGTCGAGAAACTTCCAGTTTTGGCACCTAGGGTTGGAATAGCCTAATTTTTGTCATTTTGAGTGTCTGCATGTTGGTATATGTGCCAAGGTGAATTAAATAAAAAAATTCTTTGCATGCAAGCAAAACCTCAAATTGTAGGGCAGCAAGCTTTATATATAGATTTTGGTGATAAAAATCAAGTATTCATGCCATGGACTCCATCTTTGTCTGAATAAATTGTAGGTATTTATCACAGGTGCTCAAATCAATGTCAGGTACATTGAATATATCTTTTGAATCAGAAGAAGTTGTAGTACATTGAATATATTTTGGTGAGACTCAAAGGCAAAAGAGTCAACTACATACAGAATATGGAAAAAGAACAAGACTAGAAGTGTTGCAACTTTCTTCTAATTTCTTTTCCTCTTTCTTCTTATTTCTCTTATTTTCTCCGACAAAGTAATTGAGCAATCAATTAAATTATAAAACTTAAGTGATTGGTTTAAAATTTCTTACTTGAAGAAGTCAATTACTTGGAAATATGTGGTAGACATGCAAAATAGAAGGTTTTATTTTTCAATTATAAATAATGCATGTCATGCAAAAAGGAATTCTAGCAGAGAGAGATTACCAGCTATTTCCTTTAAAACTTCCACATGTGTCAATTCAGTTATAGTTTCCTATTTGTAATTTACCATCCATACACTATGAATCAAGGAAGATCCTATAGGTTAAATATCAAAATTTGTAATCAGCATTCTTGTGTTCCAGGCTTTGAGCTAAAACCCTTTATAGCTTTCTAAAAGTTGAGGAATAGAGAGGAGGCAGATTTCTAGAGAACTTTTTGTAAACAGTGCATTTGTTTCTTATTTCTTTTTAGATCTTTGCATAAACTTTGTGTTATCTTAGATCTGGATCTGAAACTTTCCTTTTCTTTAAATTTTTCATTTCAAGATCTATTTGTTTTGTCTATGTGCATGTGACCAACTCTGTAAACTATTGGTTAGGTTGCACATCTCCTTTCCTGCTTCTCACATTCAAGTATTTCCCTCTTTTACATATATACATTTCTTACAACTATTTACTTACTCCAAAATTTCCTAGCTATGGTCCATGAGCTACACAGTTAAAGTAACACCAAAAAATAGATAATAAGACATATAATTGACAAAATCTTACACAGGAGCCTCACCGGTAAATAAGGGAGATTTATCTCATGATTGCTTAGGTTTTCAGCTGTGCAGAAAATCTAGCCAATAACTTGATACTTTGTTTGACTTCTAGGGTCAATGGCCTTAACTTGAATGATTATTAAACTTTAGTCATTTTAAAGAAAAGGTTCATAAATGGTACGTATGACTTATTTTCCTAACTTGACATTGTGGCATTTTTGGTATGTTTAAATAAGTTATTAGTGTTTTGAAACTTAGAACAATTTCATTAATAATTGAAGTTCCTTATAGGAAATATATGAGATAGAAGCATGTTATTATAATGATTTAGTACTTATCATACTTAGTTCTTGTGAATTGACACATGCTCACAATTTTGTAGATGGATTTCGTGAAAGGTGAAGAGAAAGACTTATAGAAAGTTACATTTTTTTCTGATGATGTTCATTTAATTCGAATACTTGGAAGTGTTAAAATTTTTGAGATGATTATGTTTAAGCACTATAAAGGCCTTATTGTTGGGCCCCTAGAATATTGACCAAGTATGAAGGCACTTAGGCACACGGGATTCCAGTTATAGAATGGCGTGCAAGGTAAAATCGCACAAGAGAAAGGATTAAGGAAGTAAATAGCAGGTGCGATGCACGAAAGGAGTTTTGAGAATTATCCAATTTCAGTGCCCAAGGTAGAACACGTGAAAAGCGTGATTGGTTGTGTGTGGATAAGATGTCAGCCTAGCAATAGGTTGGCCCAGTAAATAACATGCCCCGGATGGAATCTTCTAGAAGATCATCATGAGATGGAGTGGAGAGCTCAGGCCTAAAGGAACATGCTCGCATGGAGGACCACATTCAACACTTGGCGATAGATTTGAGGGCACGACAAGGCAAGTTGGCAGCCCTGGAAAGTGATAAATACAAGTGCCTACCGTGGAAAAGAGATATACACACACACAGATATATCATCTGGATATACATAGGGAATAGCGGGTTAGAGAGTAAGCAAAGCTCTGCAGAATTGTTGCGAGTGGATATTTTGGTTCAAGAAAGGATGTATTAAGCATGGAGTTGTTATTTTCCTTTTTTATTAGCTTAGCTACATATGTCCAGTGATGTGCATGACTGCGGTCTGCTCTCTGTGACACTCTATAATGAACCAATGAATATATTGAGGTTACCTATTATAAATAGATATGAATATCGATGGGTTTACTGTATATTTCGTTCATATGAGTTCTCTTTCCTTTCATGTTATGAATGAATGGTTGTGTCTTTCTTTCTATTATAGTATATGTTATGGAATCTGTTGAAGCACTCAGTCTGAAGTGACTGTAAGGATCTAGAGGCCATTCTGAGCCCTATGGTTCTTGTATGTCTCAAATTCTTTCCTAAATACTCTTACACTAATCATAGATAATGTTTCGCACTAAACTCACATAAAAGAGAGACTCGATACCCGCGCATGCCTCGAGTGAGTGTTCAACTTCTGTGGGTGATAGGCTAGTGCACATGGTGTTCTTCCTTTTGTGATAGAAGTAAAAAAAGCTACATCTTGGTTCCGTTGTCGAGACCTCTTTTCGAAGTTGTAGTGGGATATAGCATGCATCATGATCTGTGTAAAGAGTAATGATGGATCGGTTAACATTGGAAAATGGTGAATCATGGTTCAAGAGCACAGAGGATGAAATTACTCAGAGATTCAACACTAGACCTAATTTTAATACATGTAGATGGGTAGAAGAGAACCTCTACCATGAGCTATACGAGACCTTCTTCTGCTACTTCCCAGTAGAGTTATGTGAATGGCTTTCAGCCTATATGTCTAGATCAAGTATGGCATTATAGATCGTATGTATGGGCTGAAGAAGACTACCAAAGGTTGCAGGATGCAGATCTAATGTGGACCCATGTTGTCAATCATTGGTGGAGAGGAGTACTAACTAGCTACACTCTGGAATATGCCATCTCTATGTATTCTTGTCCAGAGGTTGCTGAGTTTGAATTTATGTGAGAACCTAGAGGAACATTTCTACATTCTATTCCTCTAGCTATGAAGATATTGATGGTTACCATGAGTTTAGAGGCACTCCTAATGGCCGGGTAAACCGTTCTGAGCTCCAGGTAAGGGAACTTATGTGGAGGAAGATGGCAGATATCACGATAGAGAAGGAGAGGGAAGAAAGATGGCTCAAGTATAGCGAAGCATGAGAAATGGAGATTGCTAGACAACACGAGGCTGTTAGTGTGATGGATCTATAGAGACAAACATTTTGGGAAGGATTTGAGGTTCATGCGGAGGATGTGGAACCTGAGTAGTCTATGCTACCCCATCTTGGCAAGCATGTGAGGGAGACCCCTTCAGCTTCTGGTGAGAGTTTTTCACACGGAGAGAGGAGAGTCGTTGGCACATATCTAAACCCACCCAGTGACCGAGCCCTGGCACTTGGTTTTCCTGATCCAGGAAGAAGTGTTATTGACCCAATTGACATAAGTGGAAGAGACAGATCCGTGCCTAAGAGCTATAATTTTTTAGTTCCTTCTTTTATGACTACACATATTCCACTATTCAGAGGAGTTTTTGGGCAAGGGGAAAGTGTACAAGCTTTCGGGCTCAGATCAGGTAGTGGCGCGGGACAAAGTAGTGGTAGTGGGGTGCTATCACATACCATCGATGCATAGTTCAATAGGACCATGGGGGTGCTTGGCACAGCTCCTATAGGCCCTATTCGACCCAGTGGTTCTAGTGGATCTGGTGGCTCTGGAGGTACAGGACACTGTGGACCTGGTGGATCAGGTGGTGGAGGAAACACTGGAGGGAACCAAGGCTCTAGTTCAGGACAAGGACCCAAGCCACCAACTCAAGTATTATTTAAAATGTCTCTACATTAGCTAGATTACAAGGGCATTGAAGATGTTGCGGAACATGTTCACAAGTGTGAACTACTATGGCGCACGAACGGTATCACAACACTAGAATGAAAGGCTAGTCAATTTGTGACCACACTATAAGGGCATGCGCATAGCTGGTATAGAAAGTATGACCCTCATCAAATGGTGGTGGACTACACTGCTTTAAAAAATGCATTCCTGGTAGAATTCCACATTCCTAAGTTTGAGCAGAAGAGCATCAGCACTTTGAAGGAGATTCAGCAAGGAATGGTAGAGAGTGTGTTGGAGTATGATGTGCATTTTAAAACTCTCTTGTCTAAATTATCATATGATATTCACCCTTCACAGCAGGAGGATTGATCACCCCTTTTAGAAGGTCCTTGTCTCATAAGAATTTTACAGATCTGCGTGAAGCATTGGAAGCTGCCTTACACACCGAGGCTGTTGGTAGTATTGATAAAGGCATTAGCCTGTTCTTGGAGGATCAAATTGTTGTTATGGCCAAACAATTGGAAAAATTGTCTGTGAACTTAGTCCATGAGACTTGCAATGGTTTGTGGTGCATAGATTGTGAAATAAAGGGGCACGTTAAGGATTATTTCCCCAGAGGATGGTATGCATTGTGATAGTAGATATTGATATTTTTCAAGGGGACCATGATGCAAGTAGATGTCCCTTGCTGCAATGTGCAATCAGGAAGAATGTATCTTGTTATTGCAAGATTTACACCTCCGCAACCCATGATACTAAAGAATGTAGGCTCATTGACCAGATCCATGAGGCCATTGATCATGGGGTATGCCAAACCAACATTACCAGTGGTTCTAAAAATGATGATCGCTATTACGAGGAGCACGCAGATGGAGGCGGCATGGAAGAAGATTTTGAGGAGGATTTTAGGGTTGGGGTAACCGCAGAGGAAGGAGTGAGTTCCTGCGTGGAACATGTTTCAACTATGAATCTCCAGAACATCACAAGTGTGAGTGCCTAGACTTTTTGTAGTGCTCATGGTGTGAAAAGAAGCATAAGTATGAGGAGTGCCTTGAATTAATTGAGCATATGAATCAGCAGCACCCGGAAGGATAAGGGAGCTGCAATGTTCAGCATTAAGAAGGCAGACATAAATTGGATGCCTTAGGTAACACGAGATGAATTTTTAGAGCCTATCTTGGTAATAACAAGGGCAGAAGTAGCACGTGTAAGAGAGGTACCAAGACAGAAGACCCTATTTGTGAGGGAGGAGGTCATTCATGGAAAATATCCAGACCCTTCACATCAGAAGGATATATATCAGAACACCATGGATGTTATTCAAAGCTTACAAGGGGAGATCCAATATCTGAATGAGTAATCCAGAAAGGAGGAACAAGGAAGGAGATTCGAGGTGCAAAAGGATGACCTGGAAGAGGTCAAGGAGGTGTGTAAAATTCTAAGGCAAGAGAACATCATTCCTTTGCTAGGATCTTGGTTGAGAGAAAAGGTGTCGTGCACCGGGGGAGAAAATGAAAGGTAGATCTTACATGCGAACCTCCCACCTCACAACCTTGATTATGACAAAGAGATTACCTTGAACGTAGTAGTGGATGGATGATTGCTTAGCAACATCCTCATTGACATAGGCGCAGAGGTTAATGTTCTGACTTTAGATGTATGGCATCAGATGGGGAGACCTGCATTATAGCCATCTTTGAATGTGTTGTTTATGGAAAAAAAAAATAAGGTAATTCCCATTGGTGTCTTGAAGGATGTAGCTATTACTATCCAGGGAGCCAAGTTTATTAGGGAATTCAAAGTCTTGTCGCTCGCCGAGGTGGAAAATTTCCTAGCACTACTTGGGCACCCTTGGTGCTACAAAAATAATGCGGACCTTCGGTTCAACAAAGGGTACATCAGCTTCGAGAACAAAGAGGAACGGGTCATTATACCCATGGTTGATGGGAATTCGATGCCTTATATTGAACCATTGGGAGAAGAAGTTCTCGACAAGATTTATGTGCACTCAATCAGAGACCCTGAGATGGTACACCCTACTAATAGAGTTATCCTGTTTGAAGATGCTCATTCAATAAGTGATACCACCATTTTGGCTTGTGACAATTGGGTGCATGGAACTTATGAATTAATGGGATGGTATTTGAGAGGGTCAGTGACCAAGGTAACAAAGTTGCACACTATTAGGCACCTTATTGGAAAAGAACTACCCAAGTATTCAGAGGGAGCCTTCCTTGTGATCTTTCTACGGGAGGTAGAAGCTCAGTGGAAGAATGAGAAGGAACAAAGGGAGATGTTAAGTTATGTCTTGCTTGGCATAGCAGCTCATTGGTGGACCACACATCAAGAGATCCTTTTAGAGTGGTGTGAGGTAAGAATTTCTCTCTCTGTCAGATTTTCTAGGAGTAATGTACCCACCATTATCAAGGACTACCATGGGAAGCAGCCTACCTCTTTCCATGTCGAGGAGTGTGAAGAGTTCTAGAGAGAAGGCGCAGAAGCTTTGTCACCATCCCTCTGGGTACACAAGTTGTATTCTACACTGTAGGGTTGTGTGTGCACATGGTACATTCATTCGGAGACACGCCTCCAGACAAGGAATTGGCAGGAGCTCATGGTTGACCTTATTCAAACATTTGAGTATCGGAGTACCAAGCCATCGATTGATAAGGCCTTCTAGGGTATCAAGCCCTTACCATGGGTGATAGTGCCAGAACGGAAGATAGGCTATTATAATTATTAGGTGAACCAGGTATAGGGGTGTGCTTTGAAGAAGTTGAGGAAACAGAAGAGTTACAGCTTGAGCACGCATGTTTGGAAAAGGAGAAGGGAAAGTTGGTATATGTGATTGATGGAGAGGAATCGGAAAGCTTAGATGTTATCCATTCTGTAGGGACATGTAAGGTAGTGGACAATATAGATGCTTGTGTGCATGCCTACCATGAGCCTTTAAAGACAAAGAAATTTAACATTGATTTAGAAGAAGAACCTAAGGAAGATATTATTGGGGATTACTGGATAGAAGAGGAAGTATCAAAGATCATTGATCTATTGCGTGAATTTTAGGATTTATTCCCATGTGGGTGCCATGAGCTCAAAGGCGTTCACCATTCCTTGGGGGAGATGAAGATAAAACTAAAGGACAGTGTGCGCCCAGTTAGAAAAAGGCCCTATCGGATGAATCCCAATTTGCATGTGAAAGGTAAGGAGGAGATAGACAAAATGATAGCTTCTAGGATCATTGAGGCAGTGGAATAATCAGAGTGGATAAGTCTAATGGTAATCAGCATCAAAAAGGATGGGTGAATTAGGATTTGTTTGGACTATATGGAATTGAATGTAGTTTGTGTCATTCATCCATTTCCAACTCCCTTCAATGAAGAAATTTTGGAAGGAGTCACTGGACGAGAAATCTACTCCTTTACAGATGGATTTTCAAGGTACCACCAAGTCTAGATTGCAAAGGAAGACTAGAAGAAGATGACTTTTTCCACCGAATGGGGAAGTTTTGCATATACGGTCATGCCCTTTGGGTTGAAGAATGCACCTACTATTTTTTCACACATAGTGGTGCAAGCATTCCAGGACTTCATCCATAAATTTCTTCAAGTCTATTTGGATGATTGGATAGTATATGGTCTGGTTAAGGACCATTGTGACAACTTGAGATTAATGTTTGAGAGGTGTAGGTAGTTGAGGATATCCCTCAACATTAAGAAGTGTGTGTTTTCTACACCCTTTGGGGCCTTATTGGGGCATATCATATGTAAGGAGGGCTTGTTGGTAGATCTCGCCAAGGTTGCAGTTATTGTGGGGTTAAGGGAGCCTACTAGCCAGAGTGCAGTGCGTGGATTCCTTGGGCATATGAGGTATTATAGAAAATTCATTAAGGGATATGTCAAGATTGTCGTACCTTTAGAGGAGTTGCTTGGACATAAAAGTTCCTTCCATTAGGGATAGGTGCAATAGGGGGTGTTTGATACATTAAAAGATAGGCTTATTACCGTGCCTATTTTACATTTTCCCTCTTAGAAAAATCCCTTCCATGTCCATGTAGATGCCTCAGAGACCGTCATTAGAGTAGTACTTACACAACCAGGTGAAGAGTTTATTGATCATCCTCTCAGTTTTGCAAGCAAGACGCTGACACCAACAGAGTAGAATTATACCATAACCAAGTGCAAGGCATTGTCGATGATCTACGTGCTCTTCAAGTTTAGATAGTATCTGCTGGCAACACCCTTTGTATTTTACACTAACCACATGGCATTAAATTATTTAGTAAACAAGCCCATTCTTCAAGGGTACATATGTCAATGGGTGTTGTTGTTTCAAGATTTTGAATTCACCGTTGTGTTGGTCTGAAAATCTGTCACCCGGACAGATCTATGGATAGACGAGCCAACAGTGTTGCAGGGCATAGCCCCTCTTTGAGTCAGCAAAGTGAAACTGGTTTATTGCTATTCTACCAGCAGGAATCTTGTGCAAATCTCACAGTATTCTGCCTTCGGGGGTTTGGGATCTCATCCCAGTAGTGTTTCAGACTGCGAAAAGAAAGGAATAAAAGAGGGAATAGAGAAAGAGCAGATCCGAAGGAAGAAAAGAAATGAATTCCAAAGCAGAAAGGTCAGAAGATTTATGTTTTTGGGTTGGTAGTAAACAGAGCCAAACCTACTTGCATAAATAAACAAAGTAATACTGATGAGAAAATGACAGAAAAGTAGATATGAATCTAACAGATTAAACACATACAGATCTAACATAAGAAAGATCTTATGCATAACACAGCTATTGAGCACAAAGTCTTAATATTTGTATTACTATTTTCTTCTGTTACAAGAAAGCTCAAAGTCTTTCTCTCCTCACTTCTATTTTCATCTAAAAAATGTCCACACTGAATACAACAAGTATTCCCATATATATAGGAGAGAGGAGAAGGAAAGAAGGCAAAATGGAGCCAACCATCTCCAAAACTGGCCGCTGGAAAAGTAATGCGACCCATTCTGCATTAAATCTGGTCGCTGGAATGTCATTTCTGGCCATGAACACGCGTCAGATCCGTTTCTCGATTTTCTCCCTCCAAACTGCACCAAAACGCAATATTGACCCCAAAATCGTGTAGAGAACTTCACCATCTTTCCGTTGATATAAAGAACGTGCAAATCTGAGCTATGGATCGAAAGTTATGGTGATCTGAAGATGTAGGGCACAAAACAGGCGAAAAAGTGTTTTGAAATCTTTCCCACGCTTCGCCACCTGGATGACATGTGTCATGTGTTGATTGGATGAGCAAGGTCTTCAGCCTGTCGGGTTTGGGATTCTCCTCTGCATTTGCATTGGGTTTGGGAGGTGGCTCGACATATGTTTGATGCTCGTGTTTTCCCGAAACCCGCTTCCGCCGGTATCTCCAAGTTTTCTTTGTTGTCGGGGGCGGAAGGTGAACCTGCATGTGCATCGGGTTCGGAGGGTTGCTTGACATGTTCTTTCCTGTCAGGTTTTCTAATCCTTCTGACATGTTCTTGCGCCATGTTTCTCCACCGTGTTTTCCCGACTTCGAAACCCGCTTTCCCTTTGCATCGGGTTCTCCAACCCTTCCGACATGTCTTTGATGTCGGGTTTTCTAAACCCTCCGACATGCCTTTGATGTCGGGTTTTCCTTTCCTTCCGACATGTCTTCTTGGTGAGGACACATGGCAACTTCTCATTGGCTCGGGCTGACCCTTCAAAACTCGCCCTTTGACTTTTTGACTTTTCTCCTTACGACACGTGGCGTGCGTTGATTGGTCGACGGGTCTGCCGGCTCTTTCGGGTCCTTCGCGCCTTTTCGTCCCAAATGTCCCATTTGCTTTTGGACCGTCTGGACCCATTTCGGCCGATTCGGCCAGTTCGGGTCTTTTTGTCCCAGATGTCCCAAATGCTCTCGGACTCTTGTGCTCATTTCGGCCGATTCGGCCGGTTAGGGTCTTTTTGTCCCAACTGTCCCGACCGTTCCTAGGACAAGGACTTAGCCGATTTTCACAATTTTTTCTGGCCCAAGCTTATTTTCTGCAACTTTTCACATTTTCTCAGAGCTTTCTCCTTCCTCTCAGACAGGGGACTTAAAGAAAATTTGAGGGGACTCTAGCAACATGATTTTTGGCCCTGAATCAATCAATTTTCCTGGGACTTTGAGAATCTGATGCATGTTATCAACAATTACCCTGGGGTATGCGCCAAAGGCTTTAAAGGGGGCGCACCAAAAGTTAGTGTTACATAGTAATTCCATGCGCCCAGCCAAAAAAGACTCAAAAGACTAAGTTCGAAAAACCAGATTTCCCAGGAAGGGATTTTGCAACGTTTCGAACACAAGGGATCCCTTACGAGGGATCGGAACAAAATTTTTGGTATGGTTATCGGTAAAATTGCCCTTGTCAATTTTATGGGATAACAGCTGGCTCTTTCTGGGGACTATCCCTGAGCAAACTCGGGGGTAGAGAATCCCAGATCACTTGTGCCTATCCATTGGGTAACAGAGTCAAAAACAAGGGGGACCGGAGGGAGAACAAAGGAAACACACAACAAACCGAAAGCAAACACACGACGAAAGCAAACACACAACGAAAGCAAACTGTACAAAGAAGAGAGCAAGCTCTACTTCCTGAAGATCTTCAGATGCTGCCCACTATAGGGAAGCGGGAGCTCAATTCCATCCAGATATGAGAGATAGAAACTATTCTCTCTGTTGAGCTGCTTGATTTTAAAAGGTCCTCTCCACAGGGAATCAAACTTTCCGTGCATGCCCTTTGGCTCTCTTCGCTTGTCCCACAAAAGGACGAGATCTCCCACTTGAAAATCTCTCTGCTTGGCTTTCTTATCGAACAGTCTCTTAACTTGATTCTGATGTTCAGTGATCCTGTCGACCACTCTTACTCTCTTTTTTTCAAGTTCTGCCAGATACATGATTCTCTTTTCTAGAGAATTCTGGAAATTTTCATCTTCTATGGCTCGTGCCAAGCGCAAAGCAGGAAGTTCTGCAGAAATGGGAAGCTCAGCATCAGTGCCATATAACACTTGAAAAGGTGACATGCCGAGAGATCTCTTGGGAGTGATACGATCTGCCCATAAAGCATCATACAATGACTTGTGCCAAGACTGCTGATTCTCATTTACCAGCTTCCGTATGATGGTTACCAAGTTCTTGTTGATGGATTCTGCCTGACCATTTCCTTGAGGGTAATAGTCTGAGGCATGAGCCAAAGTTATCCCATATTCATAGAAAAAACTAATAACTTCTCGTGAGGAAAAGTTAGAAGCATTATCAGCAACGATTTTGTTTGGAACGCGAACCTGACAATGATATTTTCTTTAATGAAAGTGCAAACCACCTCAGAAGTGGCATGCTTGACAGGTATGGCTTCCACCCACTTGGTGAAGTAATCCATTACTGTAAGGACATAACTATGTCCAACACTCGATTGGGGATTGAGTGCGCCAATAAAATCAATTCCCCATTTCCTGAATGGTTCATTGATAATGACTAGCCTTAGGGGAAAGGCAGCCAACTTGGGCTTGCCGACGAACTGCTGGCAAGGTTCACACTTTGCTACCCAGGTAGCTGTATCTTGGAAGAGCGTCGGCCAATAGTACCTGGCTCGAATGATCTTGTGTGCCGTCACAGAGGAAGAGAAATGGCCTCCACAGGCTGAATTGTGAAAACTTTCCAGTAGTCTCACCTACTGGGGTTTGTCGACACATCGCAGGAAGACACCATCTATTCCGCGCTTGTATAAACAGTCATCCCAGATGACATACTTGGCCGCCCTAAGCTTTGTAGTGCGCTTCTCCTTTGCGGTTAGGTGGGTTGGACATTCACCGTAGGTGAGAAAGAAATCAATATCTGAATACCATTCATCTTTGGTTGCAACAAATAGGACCACAGGCAGAGAATGGGTTTCCTCCAGAGGGCTTTGTGCTTCATTGGTACAGTCCTCTTTTTCCTTAGGGATTTCTGGAACTTTGTTTTCAGCCATAAGCTGACATAGGCCCTTGCCTCTCACCAGCTTGGTTGGTTTAATATCCAAGTCATACTCCTGGACCTTTGCAATCCAATTTCCTCGCAAGCTCCCTAACTCCTGTTGAGTTAGGATTGACTTCACTGCTGTGTCAGGAACTAGTACTACTGTATGAGAATTTAAAATATAGTACCTGAAAGTCTTAACTGCTTTGACAACGGCAAAGGCATGCTTTTCCAGTTGAGTCATTTTTAGTTCGTGAGGCTTGAGAGGATAACTCATGAATACAATCGGGGATTCAACGTCTTCAGAATTCTTTTGCATTAATATCGCAGACACAGTATGCTCAGATGCATAACTATACATGATAAAATCTTTGGAGAAATCGGGACATACCAAGACTGGTACATGAGCAACAGAAGATTTTATTTCTTCAAACGACCTTTTCCCCTCTTCACTCTATCTGAAAGTTGGTGTCCCCTTCATCATGTTTAATATGTGGCGACTCTTCTCAGCAAAGTCGGGAACAAAACGCCTAAGGAAGTTCACCTTTCCAAAGAAAGAATGAACGCCAATCTTGCTTGTAGGCAAAGTAAGGCTCTGAATAGCCTTAACTCTTTCAGTATCTATCCTTGTTCCTTCCTTGCTAACGACATGCCCCAGAAGCTTTCCTTCTGTGACTCCAAAAACATACTTTTTTAGGTTTAGGGAAATCCCATGCTCTCGGAATCTGGCCAATACTTGCTCCAAATGATCACAATGATCACTTCGTTTTTTAGAGAACATAGTTAAGTCATCTAAATAAACCACAATGACCTTTCCCATCATACCTTTGAACGCCAGGTCCATGGCCCACTGAAAAGTGGCACCAGCATTGGTTAAACCGAACGGCATTCTGTTGTAGGCGAATGTACCCCAGGGAGTAGTGAATGCTGTTTTGAATTGATCTTCAGGCGAGACCTCAATCTGATTGTAGCCTGAAAAACCATCAAGCATGGACAGCATCTCTGTTCCAGTCACTACTTGCAGAACTTGATCCATTATTGGAAGGGGGTAGTTTTCTTTTAAGGACGCCTGATTCAGATTCTGAAAATCTACGCATATACGTATTTCACCATTCGTCTTGCGTACTGGCACAATATTCACTACCCAAGTACTGTGATGGATAGGAAAAATTATTCTTGCATCCAGCATCTTCTGAATTTCAGCCTGGATAGTACCCGAGATCTTAGGATTGTAGTGCCTCTGCTTCTGGCGAAAGGCTTTGACATCTTCTTTCAGCGGGATATCATGTTGAACGTCCTTTGGCTTAAAAGACTTTAAATCAGCATAGGACCATGCCAATACATCCATGTATTTCTTTAGTAGCTTGAAAAATTTCCGCTTCTCTTCTGGTGTGCAACATTTCCCAATGTTCACAAATTGCGGATGTGTCTCCAAACCTATATTGACTGGTTCGGTCTCTGGGGATGAGTCAGGATCATCTCGCCTCTTCTTTTTCACAAAACGATCATGCCTATCGAACAGCCGTTCGAGAGAAACCAGGCCCTTCGGAATTTTATTTCCTTTGAGCTAACATATGCCGTCGTTCTCTTTTGATTCATGGTTTTGACCGGTGATTGATTCACGGCATGTAGAAGTGGATCCTTCAAAATACAACTCGTCAAAATTTTCTGATTTTTCCAGAAAGGCAATGAGTTGATTATCATCGTTGAATACTTGCCAATGCTGAGAGTTGTCTGGCACGCTCGGGCGGAAAACCACCTCAATGGTGTATTTTTCTGTTTTCAAACCTGGGTGTGGGAGCATGAGAGATGCTGAAACGGCCAATGAATCGGCCATGTCATTTTGAGCTCTTGGAATTGCCCCTATTGAAAGAGCATCAAATTCTTCGATGTTGTCCCATACTACATTACGGTAGTGCCTGAGCCTCTCATTTTTCACTTGGTAAATCCTTTTGACCTGATTTACAACTAGCTCTGCATCACCTTGTACTTTTAGATTTTTAATTCCTCTTTCCTTTGCGGCTTGCATACCGAGTAACAGAGATTCATACTCAGCAGTATTGTTAGTGTTGAAAAACTCTAATTTGAAAGAGAGAGGAATTACCTCCTCTTTGGGAGATATCAGCACAGCCCCGGCGCCACACCCACTGGTCGCGCAACTGCCATCAAACTGCAAGGTCCAGATCTCATTAAGATCCTTTTCCTGAACGAGAACACCCGTTTTATCCGTCTCGGTAGATAGGAAGTAGTTCCCCATCCCTGATGATTCAAAAAGGATTTGGGCTTTGGGGTCTTCGAAGCTAGTAACCAAGTATTTCTTCTGTGATTCTGGCTCTAATGTCTGCATTACACCTTTGATGGGAATTCTAGCTTTAGACCAGTCCATATGAATTTCTCCACCAACTTCGCTGCAGAAACTTCTTCCTAGCAAAATCCCATAGGCTGTCGGAATGTCAGCGAAAAGGACGGTCATCTTTACCCTCTTATCAGGGAATGCCGCAAATGCAAATTGCGCGTCTTTGATTTGGCCAATCAACGGCACCTGTTTGGTTTCCAAGGAATAACATCTGCCGAAAGGCTTGGTAAGGGTGAGACCCAAAGCATGGGCGACTTTCGCCGGCATGACATTGTCCGAAGCTCCGGAATCAATTATGCAATTACTCAACTTATGGCCATTGATTAGGAGGGAGAGATAGAAAGGCTCTATCTTGCCTGATGCAGATGTTGAGGCAACATTAATGCGAGATTCAGGAGTGGAAAGAATTCCTTTCGGGGAAACCTGCTTAGATATAACAGCTTGATTCTGAATATATTTAGTTAATCTTACAAGTTGTTTGGGATTTTACTGAAGGTACTCAGCTTCAGACATTTGGATCTTGGTCTTTTTAGCATGATCTATGATATCAAACGCGGCCAAGGGTTGCGCTGGTGAGGGAATGAGTCCCTCTCCTTGCGATGGTGGAACAGGGTTACTGATCTTGATAGGAATATGAGGGGGCTGATTTGGAGGAGAGATGGGAGGAAAAGATTTCTTTGTAAAAGACTTAACAGGGAGTTGAGTAGGAAGAGGATTACCTCTTTTTGCAATGGTTGGAGGCACGCTTGACACGGCCTTCTCCTTCTGCACATGGGCAGCAACTTCTGCTTCTTTTCCTTTTGAGCGGGTAAAAACAACATATGATTGTCCGCTTGCATAGCCCTGAGTACCCTCCTCTTCATCAGATTCTTCCTCATCAAATTCCATGTATCCAATAGTAGAGTCTCCAGTCGGCTCACCGACATCTTGATCATCTTCTCCTTGAGACGAAGGTTCTTCATAGTACTGCTCTTCCTCTTCGATTTCGGCCAGAGCGTTGACCGGAGGAGCCTCAAGCGCCAATCGCGGAGCAGCTATAGGTAAGCGCGGCCTTTGTGAAACATTGTTAGGAACGAAACTCCTTCGTGGAACATCTCGATATGAGGAACTAGAAGCCTGGGCCAACTGCTTCTTCAATGTGAGCAAATCATTCGCCATCTTTTGGAATGCCAGATCAGACGAAGTAGTAGGCGAAGGGTCTAAGTAGCACCTGAGGAGATGAAACAGATTCTCCAGTTGAACATCATATTATTCGAGCCTGAAGGCTCTGTTTGTGTTTGAGCGAGTTGTTCCAACCCCTCTGCTTGGAAGGATGAGCTATATCTAGTCCTTGGAGTTTGCGTTGACAACTGACTAGTTGAATAGTTGTCGCCCCACATTGAGAGTGAGGGTGATGACTGTCTATTCTGTTGGGCATAGTAATGCCTCAAGACCCAGGAGGGGTCTGCCGTATGCATCGAATACCCGACATATTCGGGGGGTATATGAATACCCGTAGAATAATGGGAAGGAGTGAAGGTGATTTTATGAAAAAGCAGAAGGTGAAACAGTTGTTCGTTTCACGTTGGGTTCACCAATTTTGTACGCCAGAAAAGCGGATAAGTGAGCGTGGGAATCTACAAGTGACTCTTCCGCGTACCCGACCTCCCGAGGTCGTGCCGAGACAGCCGGTGGGGATGGAATACAGGTAGTATACGGATAGACTAGTTAGGCAATCTAATATCTTCGACACGCACTAATGGAATCTGTGAATCTAAGGCAAAGAAGGCCCTTCTAACCTGGACCGGTGTGATAGATCGATCAGTCAAGGATGACTACTCGAAGGCTCCAATCAATATCGAGCTCTGGCGTGATTCGATCTATGGGTTGTGGAATGCGTGGGAAATGACCCGGGATGGTTTCGTGTATTTCTCCTGATAGGGTCATATGGTGAATATAATCAACTCTATGGACGATTTTCTGGCCTAGTCCAGAATTCTCTAGCTTCGTTAGCTGTTGTGTCCAGTAGGGATAACTGTTGGATGATGATAGGTGGAATTGGAGTAGACTGAAATACTAGTGTGCGTAGGCCAGTGTCTATATCCAATTCTCTTATGGATTCGTTAGGCTGTGGGATTTGTGGATCACAACCATAGACTCTCGGTTGTTGCGGTCCTGTTATGGTCATACGCGAGATCAAGTTCTAATCCCTAGTATCCAGTAATCGTATGCTTTCTCAGCTTCTATGTTTAGAACCAACAGTTGTGCAATCTTCTCAGAATACCTTACAGGCGTTCTTGCAACCTGGATTCTTAAGCTGGTATCTATATCTACGAGGGTGTCTCCAGCATCTGGCTGTGGAACTAAAGGATCACACCCGAATGTTTGTTCTCTTTCGAGCCCTTCTACAGTCATGTGGATGTTTTCTAGGGTAATCTGTAGTTTGGCTGACTTGACCAAAACGCATGTGCTTGGTCGTCTTCTATGTTTAATCCTCTTAACTGTGAACTGATCAGTTGTAAATCTGTGGTTGTTTGGAATACTTGTATCCTGAGATTTTGGTCTATGTCAACTATTGCTGTGACGAGGTTTGGTTGAGGCACGATTGGCTCAAATATATATTCCCTGGGCTCTTGAGGTCCCGTGATTGTCATACGAAACAAAATGCAATCTAACTGTAATGAAACAAATTCTAACTACGTGAAATAAATCTAACTGCATATAACCTTTATTCTTCTATGAAATATTTAACAATTTTAAGGGAAGCAAACTATTTTAAACGTATCTAGAAATAATAACTAAACAGTAATTAAAACAGACAAGATAACCGAGTGTAGTTATTTGCCTGTGCGATTTGATAGAATTCTAAATAAGTAAAATAGCTCGTCTAATCTATCTGCAAGACTCTCGATCCTACCTCAGAAGTGAGGAGTGAATCATAGTTTCTCAGAAACTATCAATCCCCACAGCTTCCCTGGCAATATCGAGAATAGAATGAAATGAAATAAAGCGATTAACTACTCTATTTGATATGATTCTGACTAGAACTTTGAAATTTAAAACCTGGATTCCGCAGAACAGTGGCGAATCCGATGGTGTGTGTGTGATCTCGTCCCCTCAGTATGGTCTCTTCGTTCTTTCGTGTTCACGTGGATCCAGAAAAGCGTGTGATGCTAGCACCGATAGGAGTAGATTTTGGGATAAGGACAGCTCAGAATGCAGACCGAGAATGCGAGTAGGAGAGGGATAGCGCAAGAGTACAGAGCTTGGCTTATGCGATTCCTAGCGGGATTTTACTGCAAGTCATGCAACATGAAGCGACCAGAACCTGTAACTATCCTATACGAAGAGCAAAACCTGCAACTTTAATGGCTTCCTAAGCTATCCTGTTCCAATGGTTTGGATAAAACAACAACACTGTTTGCACAAGTTGGATATGTGGCTTACCAACAGCTGAATAAAGCTAACCAGGTAAATAATGAATTAAACTAAGAACTCCAAGACACAATGAAAGTAAATCTACAGCAAAGAGAAATTCAGAAGCAAGCTTCTAACTGGATTGGATGAAATGACAGCACTGCCTGCACAAGATGGGTCTGTGGCTTACCAACAGCTGAGCAATTTAACAAAAGATGCAAGTGAATTCAAGCTATGGCTTCTAAACAAGCTAACTAACTAAAACACTAAAATGAGGGAATGAGAGCAAAGATCAAACTTCAAAATCCAGCCAAGCTTCAGACCAAAAACTCCAGACCATTTGCATGTGCACAAACCATGCATTTATAGGAATTCAAACATCCAAGAACCAAAACCAAATTGAACTCCTAAACAATAAACAAAGGAAAAACACTATTCCAGGGGACCAAAAACATAAATGCATGCTCAAGTCGGCAAAGAAAAGCTGGTGAAATGTGATATTTCACGCGGGTCGCGTCAAAAGAGCGTTCTGGAAAACGCGCATGGGACCGCCGCTCTGAGCAGGGCGGCGGTTACAGGACCGCCGCCCTGTTCAGGGCGGCGGTTTCGTCACTGAAGGTCAAGAGGCCAAGGAAAGAGGGAAAAAAAAGGGGAAAACAAAGGGCGCGGGGGCTAAGCGGGGCATGCGGGATGTTAACGCATACTCCGAAGGCTTTTCCGGATCCCGAACACCTTGCGAAGAGACCTGTATCATCATTGGGGCATTTATTACACCGTTCCGCAGTACAGTACCTTACAATTTTGGGTACGTACATATTGCCCCCTCGGAGAAGCGTTTTAGCCATGAAGAGGCATAAAACGGTGGGTCTGAGTATGGCAGTCCCGAAATGGGGAGTTAGAAGTTATACCTTACACGTCCGTGTGTTGAAATGACGCCATCCAAAATTCCCGCTACCTGCAAAATGAAAAGAGAACTCAAGTGCAGATAGATACAATAATTTGGAAAATAAACACTAAAATAACAGGGAAAGAGGACGTACCATTTGTGCGGGGATAGGAACTTACCTCCGTCGGCGCTCCGAACCTGCGAAAAAGTCATTTTAAAATGAAACAGAACAATATATATATGAAAGTGGGCCCATTTTCCTATTCATTTGCGCGAGTCGATTTGATAGATTTTGAGCTCTGGGACCCACGGTGACGGTTTCTTGCGTGAATAGAGTCAAAACGTCCGGAGTGAGATAGCGATCATGCCCCCACGTGCGGAACGCCACCCCGCGAGATCACAGGTTGGTTTTCTTTAATTTTGCATTTTTCCCCCTTCAAATTTGAAATGGTAAATTCTTTGCAATGGGGGGGTATTTTTGAAAATGCTAGGTTCAAAAGGTCCACCTAGGGGGGGCGCCTACTGGGTAGGCTTTGTTTTTAGCCAAAATGGTCTATTTTTGCATTTTTTGGACTTTTTAGGGTTAAAAACCCGCGCGGGTTTTCGGACCGCGACCGCCGCCCTGGCCAGGGCGGCGGTTACACGACCGCCGCCCTGATCAGGGCGGCGGTTACGCGACCGCCGCCCTTAAGGCGGCGGTTACAAAACCGCCCCCTGCTCAGGGCGGCGGTTTTGCACAGAAAGCAAAAGGGGCTTGCTTTTGGAGATTGCACTTGTATTTTTATCACTTCTACATGTTTTTACGACTCTCTCGGCATTGATTAGATACTAACTTGCTCTGTTTTGTGTGTTTTTGGGTGTATGCAGGCGAGGGAGGAGTACATTAGATGGAGCCGAGAGAGAGAGTGTGATTGGTTGCCCGGGGTATTGGATGCCCTCTCACCAGATGAGGAGGACACATTGCAGAGGGCCGGCATACTGCGTATATCGCGTGTGCCTCATGTCGCACCATCTAGTCACATCCTTTGTGACTTGTTTTCTTATTGGGATGCAGATCGGAACACTTTCCGACTGCCAGGGGTCCGCGGTGAGTGGACTATTACTTTGGAGGATGTCTACCGTATCCTGGGGGTCCCGATCATCGGGAGGAGGCTCACACTGGAGACAGCTGGGTCCAGAGCACAGATTGCACAGTGGGCAGGTTATATGGGGGATGCAGCTATCTCCACGGGGCTGAAGAAGGGAGTGAGAGTTAGATCCATTCCTTCTTTGCCCATCCCCGTATTTCGACAGGCTATCATGGGGATCCTTGCCTCGAGACTGATCGGGGACAAGGGAGGGGATACCTTGTTATACTGCTGGGCCCCCATCATTGCACAGATAGAGGGGCATGGTCGGATATACGCCTGGGGCGTAGATATTTTGGGGACCACCTACCACGACTTATATAGGGTGGTCCGTTTACAGGGACAGTCTTTGAGCCACCCTACTCTAGTTATGAGTTGGGTGTATGAGCGCTTCATTCCCTATGGCAGAGGCGTGGAGGTGGCAGATCCCGGGGCTGTGAGGGCAGCCAGATGGTCAGACATGTCGGTGCTTAGAGCACCTCACCAGCCAGTAGCTTCCCTCACCATAGCAGATATGGAGGCCACACCGTACCAGCTCATGGCCGGCATTTGGGGAGAGGAGACTCTCACATTGATCTCTTGCTCCACCACAGGGCAGCTTATTGACCGTGTGGGACGGGTGGAGGTACATCCTTTCGGCAGGGTTCCTCAGCAGTTCGGCCTCCCATATGTGGGCATGCTTCCTCCAGTGGCACCAGTCTATAGATCAGTCCGGGAGGCTAGAGGGGGGCCTAGAGGCCGTGGTTGGACAGTGGTCACTCCTGGTATTCCTATTGCAGCCAGGGGGATTGTTCGGGCCAGAGGGAGAGCTGGTGCGCCTCGGGCACCTTTACTTCGGATTACTGCGGGTCCTGCTCATAGCAGCGATGACCCTATAGATATTGACTCCGATTCTGAGGAGTCCACAGAGGGAGGGTCGGAGGAGCAGACGGATGATAGTGATCCTGAGTGGCATGACACCCAGGATATCATGCAGGCAGAGAGGGAGGAGCAGAGTGCAGAGAGAGAGACTCTAGTTTCAGAGGAGCCACTCTCTCAGGGCCGTGGTGGAGAGGACGAGTCCGTTGCGGGGCGTCATGTTGCCCCTACCACAGGAGCAGCCCCTCAGTCAGCAGCGGCATCAGCGGCAGGTGCTGGCCCTAGTGACCCATCTTGGAGGCCCGGTGATCCGAGTAAGTTATCCTCTATTCCCTTTCAGTGTTAGTTTGATTTAGGACTTGTTTTAACTGCTATCTCTCCTTATATTTGTATCTTGTATATTTTAGCCTCTTGCCTAGTTTCTAATTCATCTTTCTTCTTTGTTTGCAGAGACTGTCGACGAGTGGCGGGATCTAATCCGTAGGGTATGCACTGATTCTCTGATGATCCCTATGGATAAGACCCGTGCGGAGTTATCTGTAGATGCCGGGGAGCCTTCAGCAGCCGGCAGGCACACCGACGTCTTCGCTCCCGTTTGGCATGTGGCCAAGATGGTGTCGACTCTCCGTACAGAGTTGGCAGGCTATAGGACAGCCGAGCGTCTTATGAGGAGCCATTCTCATGGCGAGACCACGGCTGCTCCTCGGGACCCTGAGCCCTCCGTCCATTCAGAGCGCCGGCGTAGCCGGAGTCCTAGGCGAGGGCGCGCACCTTCGGCGGGATCGCGTAGGGGTTGAGAGGCCACTTGGCCCTTGTATATTTTGTATCATTGATTCTTTTGTATATCACGGGCTCTTTGAGCGTTTTGACCATGCCTAGTGCATGATGGCATTGTATACAAACATTGATTATTTATATATATGCATTCGATTTTTGGATCAAAACTTGTCACTCATGTTTGTCCTTTCTATTTCCAACTGCTTTGTGTATACTACGATGTATGTTTTATATGCTTTCTAGAATGTATGCAATGGAAAACAGATGATGCAAATGTTTGCTTTCTTTTTGTGTTTCATGATGCTGATACATGATATTGTAGATATACTGTGATCTTGAATCTTAACTTTTGTTAGCAATTTGGATACCTCATGTTTGTTTTGGCAAAGTGATGAAAATAACCAGTATGATGAACAGATTAACTTGCCCCGCTCCTAACTCCACGCAACCAGTAAGATGCGAGGGCTCATCACCAAGAGCCAAGAAGGGCGCAAGTTATGAAAAATGGTGAAATGATAGTGATGAAAGACAGACGAAGCTTTGGTGGAACCAAATTGAAAACTACAAGCTTACTCTACCTGAATGACTTCATAGTTTTGGGTGCAACTTGCTTTGCGGTTTATCCAGACTTAGACCCGTAGATGGCCACATAGTAGACAAAATCTGGTTTTTAGGATTTTTAACTCTCTTGGAATTTTGAACATCTGATTCATTCGTTTTTGACTCAAAGTTTGAATAGTTTGTTTATGACCTTTTAACGTTTGCATTGTCTAGAGGACCCCCTACACTTTGCCCCATGCTACTAGTAAGAAGCGTGGGTTTATCACCGTGGGCAAGGCATAGGCGAGTAAGGGCATTTCCATCCTTTCCCAACCCTACGTCACTAGTAAGAGACGCAAGCTCATCACCGAAGGTTGGTGGGGCAAGGAAATGTGTAAAAATAAATTTTTTTGTTTAATCACTTTTTGACTTGTCTTTTTGAGTAAAATGTCAGTATATGCTTGTTTCCAAAGAGATGTGTATATGGGATAGATGTGACACCATGAAGCTTCTAGAACAGACCATAGGCAAGACACCTATCCTAAGAAGAAATCAAAGCGAGAACAAACTTGCAGATCTTGGTATGGTTACCGTTAGGACTTCGTCATGTTTGATTTTATTTGATAAAAGATTCCAAGATGACTTGATGATATCGAAGATGGAGAGGTATGATTAAAGAACTTTATGCCAGAAACATCACGAGTTTGAAATAAATTGCTTTGAGAATAGATTCCTTGATCACAATTTGTGTAAGAACAAGTGGACAAAATGATCCTAATCTATATGAAAATGCAATGTAGATAGTTATATAAGTAGCGTTAGCTGCTTATGCGTAGAAACGTTTGAGGTGGAGAGAATTGACTGTTTCGCCAAACTCCTCACCTTCTAGCGTGCATAAGAGGTATGCACCATTTCCGTAGTCCTTCATGACTCGGTATGGGCCCAACCATTTGGGCCGGAATTTCCTTCCTTCGCCGGTCTTCTTGTCGATCCGGCTGTCCAGCCTTAGAACTAGATCGCCTTCGTATATGTCACGTTCATAAACCTTCTTGTTATACTGCCGGCACATTCGGTCAGCATAAGCTCTATGCCGTTGTTCAGCATCTAACCTAGTTTCATCTAGGCTTTCTAGTTGGGAAAGACGTGCTTCTCTGTAAGCGTCTTCATCCAGAATCCCTTGTAGTGAAATGCGGAGACTGGGTATTTCAACCTCAAGTGGGAGAACTGCTTC
This sequence comes from Taxus chinensis, assembly GCA_019776745.2. Taxonomy (NCBI): domain Eukaryota; kingdom Viridiplantae; phylum Streptophyta; class Pinopsida; order Cupressales; family Taxaceae; genus Taxus; species Taxus chinensis. The sequence goes on along the minus strand of CM034150.1, from coordinate 871,724,504 downwards.
TGCCCCAAATACTAGCGAGAAAGGAGTTGCTCCCGTTGGTGTTCTTATTGAGGTTCGGTGGGCCCACAAGGCCGGGTATAACTTTAAGTGCCAATCCCGTTTGTTTTCTTTTACCGTTTTAAGGAGAATGGCTTTCAATGTTTTGTTTGTTGCTTCAGCCTGCCCATTGGCTTGGGGATAATACAAGGAAGCCGTATGATGGCTTATTTTGAATTTACTGCACATAGTTCACGAACTTCTTCATTCTTGAAAGAAGTTCCATTATCTGAAATAATGATTTGCGGGATACCGTACCTGCAAATGATTTGGTTCAAAATGAACTTGGCGATTACTGAACCAGGTACAGTGGTAAGAGGCATGGCCTCTACCCATTTGGTGAAATATTCAGTGGCCGTGATTATAAAATTATGGCCGTCTGTGGATGAGGGAGAGAACTTCCCTATCAAGTCCAGGCCCCATGTAGAAAAGGGCCATGGAGTAGCGATTGGTTGCAGAGCTTGTGCCGGCATGTGAATCTCATGGGAGAATTCTTGGCACTTGCGACACCTGCGTGCAAACTCTATTGTGTCATGTTCTAGAGTGGGCCAGAAATAGCCCATTCGATGTATTTTTCGAGCGGTGGCATGGCCACCGAAGTGGCCTCCACATATACCGCTGTGAGATTCATAGAGAATCTTCTTGGATTCCTCTGTGTCGACACACCTTAAGAGCATTCCATCGAATGCCTTTCGATAGAGAACCTGCTCTATAATGACGTATTTAGCTACGATAATGCGTAACCACCTTCTTTGTTGCGGTGTAGCTCCTTCTGGATACCTATGGTCCATGATATAGCTAATGATATCAGCGTACCAAGGGCACTCAGATATAGCAGGTCGGGTTTCGACGTAGTATACGCACTCATCTGGAAAATCTAAATCTACTAAATCTCCCCGTCTAATGGGTTATCAGCTAACCAATCCGCAATGATTTGTCCTTTAACTAACTTCTGATTTACAAATGTTAATTCGAACTCTCCCATTAAGGTTATAAAACGTCCAGCTTTTTTGGACAAGGACCCTTGTGTGAGAAAAGTCCGTAAATGGTCTGTCTTTACCATGACCTTCGTTTCTTGATTCAGCATGTAATGTCTTAGGCGTTTAGTAGCAAAGACTATGGCAAGGCATTCTCGTTCTGCCTGTGTATAGCGTGTTTCATAGTCGAGCAATGTTCGGCTAATGAAATAAATCACACGTTCTCTCTTGTCATCGTCTTCTTGGGCCAACATACAGGCCAACGAGACATTGGTAGCTCGCGAATATAGGATTAACGGGCGATCCAGCTTAGGTGGCATTAGCGTAGGTGGTGATAACAGAAAACGCTTAACTGCATCAAAAGCTTCATTGCAATCTTCAGTCCAATCAATGCTATAGTCCTTCTTGAGTAAATTGTTGATTGGATGAACGGCGAAGCTTAGGTCTGGGATAAATCTCCGGATTGCACCCAGCTTTCCGAGAAATGATCTGATTCCAGATTCACTCGAAGGTGGGACCATTTCGAGGACAGCCCGAATTTTGGTTGGATCAACATCGATCCCTCGTGACGATATGATGTAACCTAGGAGCTTTCCTCCTGTTACACCAAAGACGCATTTCTCTGGGTTTAGCGTGACTCCGTATTCTATTAGGCGTGAAAGAATGATGCGGAGTACTTCAGGGTGGTCACTGCGCTTCTTGGCCTTAGCCAACAAGTCATCCACGTAAGATTCCACGATTTTATGAATTAGATCGTGAAATATGTATGTCATAGCCCGTTGGTAAGTAGCACCAGCGTTTTTGAGACCGAAAGGCATGACAACATAGCAATAGGTTCCCCAAGGAGTTATAAACGTAGTTTTAGCTTGATCTTGCTCGGATATTCTGATTTGGTTGTATCCCGAGAATCCATCCATGAGAGACAAAAGCTCAAACCCAGCTGTTGCATCAACAATGACGTCAATAGATGGTAATGGGAAGTCATCCTTAGGACATGCTTTGTTGATGTCTCGAAATCTATGCAAATGCGTATCTTTCCATTCTTTTTGAGAACGGGAACGATGTTAGATACCCATTGGGAGTAGTCAACTGGCTTGATGAATCCTACCTGAAGGAGTTTTATTACCTCCTCTTTTACCATGAGGGCTACCTTGGGCTTCATAGGTCTTGATTTTTGTTTAATTGGCTTTGCATCTGATCTAGTGACGAGGTTGTGTACCGCAATGTGGGGTGCAACTCCTGTCATTTCTTTATACTTAAATGCAAACGCCTTCTGATGCTCTTTAAGGATCTGAGTGTGTATTTCCACTTCTTCTGGGGTTAACGAAGATCCTAGTTTCAAGATTCTCGGCTCGTCTTCCGTTCCGATGTTGACATCGATCGTTTCTTCGATTAAAGAGGCGTTACCCTCTTCGAACTCAGGTGGTGCTGGAGGTAAATCCAAATCATCCCCATCTTCTACCATGTATATGCTAGGTTCCCTTTGTGAGGGAAGATCCGTTATGGGATTTCCAAAGTAGGAAGACGAATGTGGAATTAAGGATAAATCTAGCATAGGATAGGAAAGATGCAATGTTGCATAGGCGTTTAAGTAATGCCAAAGTAGCTATATCATTATCCATATGGTTTAGGGAGGTAGATTCACTTCCACTTGAAAGGGGATTTGTCATTGTTTTTATTAATGGTTCGTCACGAATGGACACTGTGAAGTGAGTATTTCCTAATTCATTGCTTGGAGTAAAACGTGACGCTGAAGTTGCTATCGAGTCAGCGAGGAGATTTTTCTCTCGGGGAATTGCTTCGATGGATATGAAGTTGAATGCCTTACTCAAATCTAATACGACATTTTTGTAAAGTTGCAAGTGTTCAGCTTTAGTTTCATATACCTCAGAGACTTGGTTTGCCACTAGTTGCGAGTCTCCTAAGACTCTGATGTTGTCAATACCAATTCTCTTGGCTAAGGTGAGGCCAAGGAGGAGGGCTTCGTATTATGCGCCATTGTTTGTGCATTCGAAATTAAGTTTGAAGGCAAACGGCATGACTTTCCCCTCGGGCGAAGTAAGAATTATACCTGCCCCCACTCCATAATGGCACCTAGCCCCATCAAAATGGAGAGTCCAATACTTAGCTGGAAATGTAGAGGTTGGGGGGTTCATTGCGTTTGCGCATTCTACTTCGACCATGCAGAGATCTTCTGCTGGAAGAGAGCCAACCCCTAGGGAAAATCCTATGCCTACTGAATCGAATGGTAAGAACATTGGTGAATCTTGTTCTATCAACTCAACGATTTTCGCAGTAGTCCCTAATGATACTGTTTCTTTAGTTTTACCTTTAGGGGTTGGAATTGTTTTGGCTATGCTGATAGTTTCAAGATCCGTCGTAGGTACCAACTTTTCCTCTGGCTTTGAGTCAGTGGGTTTGTTAAGTTGGTTTGTTGGAAGTTCAAATTCCGAGTGTACACCTGGTCTTTTCTTTAAATCAGCTAGGTGCACATCAAATGGCTTTGGATCACCTTTGGCTACAAATACCTTTCCTAGATGCAAGAATCTTACTTCTTGAAATAATGTAGAAGGGATTGCCTTCATGCGGTGTATCCATGGTCGGCCGAGGATCATATTATAATTGGTTTCCCGATCTATAATATAAAACTCAGTCAGGATTGTTTTAGGTCCCAAGGTGACCGGCAATATTATAGTTCCTATCGAAGTGGCTTTAAGGCTATCATAGCCTCTTAAGGTATTTCGGGTGGTGGAACAGTTTGTTTCTCCATATCCTAGTTTTTGGAGGAAAGAGAAGGGGACTATGTTAACTGCGGCCCCATCGTCAACCATTGCCCGTTTTACGTAATTATTGTAAACCCACACTTGCAAGTGTAAGGCTGGATCGCCTCGGCGTGCGATCTCAGCATCTGTAGGCATTTTACTTATGTCGAATATGAATTCGACATCTGTATCTGCCTGTCCCGGAGGATGAACATCAAAGTCTATATGATTTACCTGTGTTTCAGGTGGTGGAGTGATATTAATTAAATGACCTAAGCCTAACGCCTCTAAAAGAGCGGCCCTGTGGGCAGGGGAGTTCTTTAGCAAGTCAAGGAACGAAATATGCGAGAAGGTTTTCGTTAGATCATTAATTAAATCGTAAGCACCCACAGGTTTTGTTATAAGTTGCTGGATGTTATCCGTGTCTGGCAAGTGGCTTGGACTTGGTTGAGAAAAATATTCTCGTGTCCTTGTTACAGCTTCAATGGGTAATTCTGAGTCTAACTCTACCAATCCAACTACCTTAGGTCGTGGTTGACTCCCTAGTTGGGGCGCAACTAATGGATTTAGCGAAGTCGAGGCTTCATGGTCATTGTTTCCTATTATTGCACCCTTGTTTATTCCCGTTGAATTTAGTCGATTATTATCGTGATTTGGGAGTGGATCGTTAAAGATCTTGAGAGGAGCATTCTGAGGGGAAACTGCCCCTGCGAACGTATTGGGTGGCGATGGCGCAGGATCTGCCAAAAACAAATCTGTGAAGAATTGTTTTTGTTCTTCTGGTAAACGTTGCATGAATTTGTTGTAGTCACGACACGTTCTAGTGTCATGACCCCGAATTTTATGGAAACCACAATAAGAATTGGGATTGTAATTCGTGTTTTGTTGGTTTGGTGTGTATTGTGGCCTAAAATTCCGATCAAACTGTTGCCTATTAGGACTAAAATTTTGTTGTTTCTGTTTTGACTTTGGTTTTGATAACCAAATGAGTTTTGGCTCGGTCCTTGCATGGGATTTCGCCGTTGTTGTTGTTGTTGTGGATGATTAAAATCCACTGTATTGACCGTTGGGGTAAAATTGTTGTTTCGCTGGTTGTTTGTTTGTGACGGAGTATTAACAACATTTACCCTCTTGGGCTGGTCGGTTACCCCATCCGTTGTTACCCCACGATTTTTGTTAAGGATTTTGGGTCCTTGATTGACATTTGTGGTAGTTGTAGTATTTTGAGTGGAGGTGATTAACCTCCCGTTTGCTCCATACGTCTTACGACCACTATCTATTGCTGCCTGGTCTATTCGTAGAGCGCTCTCAAGTACTTCATCATAAGTCCTTAGTGGGAACTTCTGGACTTCTTCCTTCACTTCTCTGCTGAGAGAATGAAGGAATAAATCGCATAGTTCCATCTGATCCATGTTTGGAGCACTTGCTGACGAATAAAGAACTGTACGCCACCTTTGGATGAAATGGGCGACAGATTCGTTATGTTCTTGCTTGATGTGTAAGAACTCCCTGATTCCTGTCCTTAACAGTTTGTTCATGTCGAAGGCTTTGATGAACTCAGACACGAGTTGTTTGAATGAATGTATGGAAGCCTCGGGTATTCTGTAATACCAATCGAGAGCAATGCCTTCCAAGGTTTTGGGGAATATTTTAGCAACAACCCCATCCCATGGGAGTAATTCTCGAATGGCTGTAGCGTAAGCTTTGATATGCGCATTCGGATCTCCCTCTCCTTTGTATTTGGGCAAATCGGGAAGAGGCCTTGGAAGCATAACGCTTCGTATGGTGAAATCTAAGGGCTCCTTCAAATATTCTGAATAAGTCCCTATCGCATATGTTTCAACCATTGATGGTGTCTGTTGAGGAGGCGGTGGCGGAACGGGTTGTTGATATGGCGTAACGTACGCGTTGGCAGGGGCATAAGGCAACCCCTGTATTTGAGCAAACATGCCGGGAGAGGAGAACATATCCCCTTGTGGTGATTTGGAGTACATGTTTAAGTACGAAGGGGTACTATCCAGGAATGGATTGCTCTGTACTGGACCAGGAGGAACAGTGCTAGCGATAGTGGGTCTAGTTGGCACTTGTTGTGAATACTGAGGAGTCATACCTAATGTGCCTACTCCTGTGAGGAGATCTACTTGGCTAGGATGGTGCGGAGGATTGGAACTCCCTGTTTGTATGAATCTTGAATTTTGACTTGCTTGGGCAAGTTCTAATCCTCTAACCTTCTCTATTAGAGTTGAAATGACTTCGTTTGGTGAAGTCACGATATCGTGCCTTGGTGGCGTTTGTTGTATACTATGGTTTTGCGGAGGTATGTGATATCCTGCTATGAACTGATCATTATCTTGCCAAGCATCTCTGAGAGTATTTTCTATACGTGATGGCATAGAGGTATTTTCTTGAGGAGAGAACTCGGGCTGTATTTGCAAACCTCCCACAGGTGGGTACATGCCTTGAGAGCGTTGTTCATTTCGGGAATAACGCGTTGAGTACTCGTCATCTAGAACCGAGTATGGGTCTGATTGTCTACTAATATGTGGTCTAAGTAGCACCTGAGGAGATGAAACAGATTCTCCAGTGAATGTCATATTATTTGAGCCTGAAGGCTCTGTTTGTGTTTGAGCGAGTTGTTCCAACCCCTCTGCTTGGAAGGACGAGTTATATCTAGTCCTTGGAGTTTGCGTTGACAACTGACTAGTTGAATAGTTGTCGCCCCACATTGAGAGTGAGGGTGATGACTGTCTATTCTGTTGGGCATAGTATGCCTCAAGACCCAGGAGGGGTCTGCCATATGCATCGAATCCCGACATATTCGGGGGGTATATGAATACCCGCAGAATAATGGGAAGGAGCGAAGGTGATTTGTGAAAGGAAACATGATACTATGAAGTAGGAAGTTTTAAGCTTCACTAATTTTGTGGTTCACGTCGGGTTCACCAATGAAAGGCTAATGAGGTACAGAAGGTGAAACAGTTGTTTGTTTCACGTCAGGTTCACCAATTTTGTAAGCTGATGTGAAGGCTAATGAGGTACAGAAGGTGAAACAGTTGTTTGTTTCACGTCAGGTTCACCAATTTTGTACGCCGGAAAAGCGACAAGCGAGCGTGGGAATCTACAAGTGACTCTTCCGCGTACCTGACCTCCCGAGGTCGTGCCGAGACAGCCGGTGGGGATGGAATATAGGTAGTATACGGATAGACTAGTTAGGCAATCTAATATCTTCGACACGCACTAATGGAATCTGCGAATCTAAGGCAAAGAAGGCCCTTCTAACCTGGACCGGTGTGATAGATCGATCAGCAAGGATGACTACTCGAAGGCTCCAATCAATATCGAGCTCTGGCGTGATTCGATCTATGGGTTGTGGAATGCGTGGGAAATGACCCGGGATGGTTTCGTGTATTTCTCCTGATAGGGTCATATGGTGAATATAATCAACTCTATGGACGATTTTCTGGCCTAGTCCAGAATTCTCTAGCTTCGTTAGCTGTTGTATCCAGTAGGGATAATTGTTGGATGATGATAGGTGGAATTGGAGTAGACTGAAATACTAGTGTGCGTAGGCCAGTGTCTATATCCAATTCTCTTATGGATTCGTTAGGCTGTGGGATTTGTGGATCACAACCGTAGACTCTGGTTGTTGCGGTCCTGTTATGGTCATACGCGAGATCAAGTTCTAATCCCTAGTATCCAGTAATCGTATGCTTTCTCAGCCTCTATGTTTAGAATCAGCAGTTGTGCGATTTTCTCAGAATACCTCACAGGTGTTCTGGCAACTTGGATTCTTAAGCTGGTATCTATGTCTACGAGGGTGTCTCCAGCGTCTGGCTGTGGAACTAAAGGATCACACCCAAATATTTGTTCTCTTTCGAGCCCTTCTACAGTCATGTGGATGTTTTCTAGGGTAATCTGTAGTTTGGCTGACTTGACCAAAACGCATGTGCTTGGTCGTCTTCTATGTTTAATCCTCTTAACTGTGAACTGATCAGTTGTAAATCTGTGGTTGTTTGGAATACTTGTATCCTGAGATTTTGGTCTATGTCAACTATCGCTGTGACGAGGTTTGGTTGAGGCACGATTGGCTCAAATATATATTCCCTGGGCTCTTGAGGTCCCGTGATTGTCATACGAAACAAAATGCAATCTAACTGTAATGAAACAAATTCTAACTACGTGAAATAAATCTAACTACATATAACCTTTATTCTTCTATGAAATATTTAACAATTTTAAGGGAAGCAAACTATTTTAAACGTATCTAGAAATAATAACTAAACAGTAATTAAAACAGACAAGATAACCGAGTGTAGTTATTTGCCTGTGCGATTTGATAGAATTCTAAATAAGTAAAATAGCTCGTCTAATCTATCTGCAAGACTCTCGATCCTACCTCAGAAGTGAGGAGTGAATCATAGTTTCTCAGAAACTATCAATCCCCACAGCTTCCCTGGCAATATCGAGAATAGAATGAAATGAAATAAAGTGATTAACTACTCTATTTGATATGATTCTGACTAGAACTTTGAAATTTAAAACCTGGATTCCGCAGAACAGTGGCGAATCCGATGGTGTGTGTGTGATCTCGTCCCCTCAGTATGGTCTCTTCGTTCTTTCGTGTTCACGTGGATCCAGAAAAGCGTGTGATGCTAGCACCGATAGGAGTAGATTTTGGGATAAGGACAGCTCAGAATGCAGACCGAGAATGCGAGTAGGAGAGGGATAGCGCAAGAGTACAGAGCTTGGCTTATGCGATTCCTAGCGGGATTTTACTGCAAGTCATGCAACACGAAGCGACCAGAACCTGTAACTATCCTATACGAAGAGCAAAACCTGCAACTTTAATGGCTTCCTAAGCTATCCTGTTCCAATGGTTTGGATAAAACAACAACACTGTTTGCACAAGTTGGATATGTGGCTTACCAACAGCTGAATAAAGCTAACCAGGCAAATAATGAATTAAACTAAGAACTCCAAGACACAATGAAAGTAAATCTACAGCAAAGAGAAATTCAGAGGCAAGCTTCTAACTGGATTGGATGAAATGACAGCACTGCCTGCACAAGATGGGTCTGTGGCTTACCAACAGCTGAGCAATTTAACAAAAGATGCAAGTGAATTCAAGCTATGGCTTCTAAACAAGCTAACTAACTAAAACACTAAAATGAGGGAATGAGAGCAAAGATCAAACTTCCAAATCCAGCCAAGCTTCAGACCAAAAACTCCAGACCATTTGCATGTGCACAAACCATGCATTTATAGGAATTCAAACATCCAAGAACCAAAACCAAATTGAACTCCTAAACAATAAACAAAGGAAAAACACTGTTCCAGGGGACCAAAAACATAAATGCATGCCCAAGTCGGCAAAGAAAAGCTGGTGAAATGTGATATTTCACGCGGGTCGCGTCAAAAGAGCATTCTGGAAAACGCGCATGGGACCGCCGCTCTGAGCAGGGTGGCGGTTACAGGACCGCCGCCCTGTTCAGGGCGGCGGTCTCGTCACTGAAGGTCAAGAGGCCAAGGAAAGAGGGAAAAAAAGGAAAACAAAGGGCGCGGGGGCTAAGCGGGGCATGCGGGATGTTAACGCATACTCCGAAGGATCTTTCTGGATCCCGAACACCTTGCGAGGAGACCTGTATCATCATTGGGGCATTTATTACACGTCATCACTTGCATATATTATCTCATAAGGTGGGCAAAGGCATCCCCAACTAAATATTGCACGGCAGCAACAACGGCAATGTTCTTATGGGAGAACATTATCATGAGGTATGGATGTCCGTTGAGCTTGACCAGTGATAGGGGTACACATTTTCTGAATGAGACCATGAGGATCCTGTTATCAAAGTTCGTGGTGGCTCATCACAAGACTACACCCTATCACCCACAAGCAAATGGAACCACAGAAGCATTCAACAAAATATTGAGTCATACCTTGACCAAAATTTGTGATGTTGGAAGACAAGATTGGGATGACAAAGTATCGGTAGTGTTATGGAATTACAAAACAATGTATAAAAGACTAAATAAAGCCACACCTTTTCAATTGGTGTTTGGCATAGAAGCCATTTTACTGGTTGAATTTATGTTACCTTCTCTGCTAATAGCACACGCAGGAGGATTAGTCGATGAACAAGCACTGGAAGAAAGGATTGATGAGCTAATGAAACTAGATGAGAAACGATCACTTGCCCGATGGAGCTAAATAGTGGAAAAGGCAAAGGAAAAGGCTTGGCATGATTGCCACATTATAAACAAGAAGTTTGAGGTTCGGCATATGGTGTTACTATATGATTCCAAGTTTTTGCGCCATCCTGGAAAGTTGAAAGTCCATTGGTTGGGTCCCAACACAATTTCGTACATCCTTGATTTAGGCGTGTGCCATTTACAAGCGTTGGATGGGATGAAGTTTCCTAGACACTTCAATGGTAGTAGACTGAAGCCCTACTATAAATAAGTCTTCTTGGTGTTTATAAATAAGGTAGTTTTTCCAGTTAGTTTAGAAGTTTCCTTTATGCATTTTCCCTTTCTGGTGGTTCCCTTTCATGTTGTTGCTTTAGTTTTGCGCCTTGGGCACCGGTAACCTTATTACTATTTTTGGAGAATTTGTGAGTGTGAAAAGGACCGTGCATCGTTTAAGTGTGGCGTGGAGAAAAGTGAAGAAGCACGTGATTAAAAGTACCAAGGAAGTTGTGTTGAAGATCCTTGTTGTGTAGCCCGGTTGAAAGAGGTAGATGAAGAGAAAAGATAGAATGGTTGGTGCCAAGATAAAGCTACTGGTAGATCCCACGTACAAAGGAAAAGGAAGCGTAGTTAAAGCACACAAGGTAGGTGAAAGCAAGAATCTAAACAGAAGAAGTGCCTTCGGCGCGGGTTAAGCACGCGTAAGAATCTCCTGTCAAGTTGGTTGGGTTGTGCGTCAGATGGTTAGAGGATTTTTGAGCAGGAAGGGCGCGTGAGTTTAGGCGCTGAAGATAGAATTTGTTTGAAAAATCCGCATTAAATGAACAAATTATGGGGGTAGGTAAAGTAGTATTTAATGATCAGAAAAAGGAAAAACTATAAATAAAGGGTTGGGGCACTCTCATTTTTACTTTACGAAAACGAAGAGTTGGAGATATAAGCGAGTGTTATAAACTAGGGTTTTTAGATTCGATCAAGTGGAAGATCTGTGTGATTAAAACGTGAAGAGACAATTTGAGATTGCGGACTAGAAGGAATTACATGAGTGTGGAAGGATTTGAAAAGGCGTTATCTTGTGAAGAGTTTATCCAAGTTAGGGTTCGACAAACTAGGGCACGGGTTTAGAAGAGTTATATCACGCATCTGAGATTGAAGGTTGGGAGAAGAAATACAGAGTAACAAAGAGAGGGTAGGATTGATAAAAATACCTCAACCATGGCACCCAATAAAGGAAAGGGAAAAGTCAAGGCTAACACAAATGAAGAATGGTATGCAGAGATGTAATACCTAGATGGGGTGATGATGGGAAAGGAATGGGAATCCCACTTGAGAAGCATACCTATTAGTGACTATAATCACTGCAAAAACACCATAGAGAAAGAAATGGCATTGGAATTGGTACACCCCACCAACAAGCGAACACCTAAAGGTTTTCCTATATATGACGATGACGTTAAGGTTGAATTGGCGAAGGCAGGACTGTTACAACTCTATGAGTTTGCTTATTTTGGGAAGCTAGATCTCTTGTATTAGTGGTTGATTTCTTTGGTGCATGAAGACTATTTCCACTTTGTTGGGCGCAAGATGTGCATGACTCCCTAGTTGATTTCACAATTTATAGGCCTCATATGTGAGGGAGATAGCCTAAAAGACAACCTTGGTGACAAGGAGGCTATTCAAGAGACTATCACTGAGTATGTCTGCAAGAAAGGGTTGCGATACAACGATATTTCAAACATCAACTACCCCATTATGAAGATGGCTGCACATCTGGTGACTAAGTTGAATTCCCAAGAAAGATGGATGCAGGTCAGCAAACCTTGGCTACATGTCTGTAGGAAGATTACAAAGGGGACAATATACAACTTATCCGCGTACATTGCAGAGGAGATTGTTAAGTGCGCGAAGGAAGGGGAAAAGATCCTCTTTGGCAATGTCTTGCTCACCATATTGTTTTCATAAATTGGAGTGTCGGATGTATCAAACAAATTCATGTGGGAGAACCCAGTCGAAGACCCTTCGCCTACGAAGAGGTTTGAGAAGTATGCTTGTGATACAATGACGGCTCCCCACAAAGCATGGCTAGAAAAGTGGTATACACACTTAAGGAATGCATTTGGGGTAGATTGGAGGATCCCTGAACAACTCCCAGTAGCCACTGAGGGAGAAGCTGAGTTCGCGATGTACCAGCACTACTTGCTTGGGAAGATTCAAGCTTATTGACGAATCATGGAGCCCTTGGTGCAAGCTTCCTTTCGCATTCACCACCCAATGCTTCCAAGCGGGAGTAAGCATATTTAAAGAATCAAAGAAGCTAAGGCTGGAACTATAAAGGTTGGACCAAGAACCCAGGGAGATGAGGAAGAAGCTGAATTACCCCAGCGGTAAGCACACGTATGTGGAGAAGTACATGTCTCATGAGATCCAAATGACTAGGCTGGTGATGCTTCCCACTGTTGGAGGATCTGCGGCGCACATGTACATGTGCATAAGGCCAAAGTTTGAAAAGGGCATGTATTTGGAGGATGAAATATCCATACCTAAAGACCCCTTAGGGAAGAATAAGCCAGCTTCTAAGAAGAGAGGTAGAGGAGAGGAAGGAGCACCAAGTGTGCCGACTACTTAGACAGTGAGCATGCCATCTACAAGAACCAAGCCAAACCCTACATATGGAGAAATAAGTATCCAATGAAGGATAAGATGCCATAAGTAGAGGCGCCTGAGCAGCCCACCACCATGGAAGAATCACCAAAGGAAGAAGAGAAGGCCAAATCTCCTTATCAGAAGCCACCTCTCAGGAATAAGCAGAGGGTGGATGAAGAAGTTGAATCAGAGGTGACCAACAACTTGGAGAAATACTTGGGAGAAGGAGAAGATGAGAGTGAAGGAGATGACGATGAGGAAGAAGAGTCTGAGAAAGAGAAGGAACCACATGTGTTTAGTGTCTATGACTCGGAGGAAGAGAGTGGAGAGGAGAAGAAAGAGTTTGTATTTGTGCGGCGCAAGGGCACACAAGATGAGGAAGGCACCGAAGACATGAAGGTAGATGAGAAGGATGCCAAGGAGAAGCAGGGAGCCATAAGTTTTACAAAAGAGCATATTACTGAGGTAGCAGAGCAAGAAGTGAAAAATATGCTCGAAGCCCTTGTAGACCAAGAGTTAGAGCACAGCACGGACATAGTGCTTAAGGAAGGGAAGGAGGAGAGTGTTGAAAAGGAACATGACAACCTAGGAGGCCCCGCTCTAACAGTTAGCTTCCCCAAAGGCACGCGTTCAGGCAGAAGAACTCTAGATATAGAACAGAGACAGGTAATGGGCTATGTGGATGACACGAAGAAGGTGTTACACGTACGGTTCCAAAGCACCATACCCACGAAAAGGCTCCTAGCCATGGGTTCTTTTGAAAAGGATGGCACGTACCCCAGGACCAAGAAGATGCTCTCTTGGGTGTTCGAGTCACACATTGATGAGCTAGACTTTGAAGTCTGCCAAAAAGTGCTCATCACATTGCCAGAGTCTAAGGGAGACAACCCCTTAGTAAATGATTAGGAAATTTCAGACGAGAAAGTATGCAATGCTCTAAAAAAAGTCACGGTCAAGACCGAGGCTCAGTTGTTCACATGAAATGACAATATCAAATCACTGGAGGCAAAGTTGGGGAAGGAGGAAGAACTGGCGAAGAAGGCCAAGAGTTTAAAATAGGAGGAATTAACCAGCGCGCAATTAAGGCATGAGTTAAAGGAAGAAAAAGTAAAGGTGCAGGAGGTCTACAAGAAGGTGGAGTCCATCAAGAGCACCATCATATTAAAGCACCCAGACCTAACGCCAATCCCTTATAGGTATGCATCAACTTTGGAATGCTTAGAATACCTAACGCACATCCTCACTATGGAGAGACCACCCTTGGCATTGGAATCTGCAGAAGAAGTGGTTGTATACTTGAAAGAGGAAGATTGGTTGAAGGTAGTAGCACTTGTTGCCGAGTACAACCAGGTACTCACAGAGATTAAGGTCGTTTCCCAGTCTGCAGAAGCCACATATGACACATGTGCGGATAGAGATAATAAGGCAAGCTCCTTGGTCGCCATGCTTGAAGCAAAGCTGAAAGAGTTCCAAGAAAATAACAAAGGGAACATGGCAGAGAGGGACAAGATTCTGGCGGAGGTAGAAAATAAATCAGAGGCAATTGAGGCTTTAAGGAGCTCAATTAAGGCCCAGTTGAAGGAACTATACCCCCAAATTACTAAAAGAATGGATAAACTCACAGACTTGGGTAAGTAGATGGAGCAGATTGTGGACACTTTGGGCACCCATGGAATTGGCCTAAGCTTTGATGAAGTGAGCACCCTGGTGGGTGACCTATGCCAGAAGGCAAAGGGCAAGGTCGAAGTGTGGAACAAGCTGGAGGCAGATCTGCGAAAGGACTTTCCTAGCCTCTTGAATTGATGTCCCCCCCCCCCCGCCATTCTTCATTCTTTCCCCTATTCTTTCATTCCTTATTCATTTTGTAAAGTATAAGTCTACATCTTGGTTCCATAAAACAACTTGCATCTTGGTCAAGTAAAATGTTTCCGAGGACAGAGAACAGGTGTAGTGTGGGGTGATGTTGGGCCCCTAGAATATTGACCAAGTATGAAGGCACTTAGGTGCGCTGGATCCCAGTTATAGAATTGTGTGCAAGGAAAAAGCGCAGAATAGAGAGGCTTAAGGAAGAAAATAGCATGCGCAACACATGAAAGGAGGTTCGGGACTTAGCCAATTTTAGCACCCAAGGCAGAACATGTGAAAAGCATGATCGGTTGCCCATGGATAAGATTTCAGCCTGGCAACAGGTTGGCCCATGAAAGAGTATGCCCCGGATGGAATCTTCTAGAAGATCATCATGAGATGGAGTGGAGAGCTCAGGCTTGAAGGAACATGCTCACATGGAGGACCACATTCGACACTTGGCAACGGATCTGAGGGTGCGGTAAGGCTAGTTGGCAACCCGAGAAATTGATAAATACAAGTGCTTGCCGCAGAAAAGAGATATACACACACAAAGAGAGATATATCATC
The DNA here is from genome assembly GCA_019776745.2 of Taxus chinensis. NCBI lineage: Eukaryota > Viridiplantae > Streptophyta > Pinopsida > Cupressales > Taxaceae > Taxus > Taxus chinensis. Next base: position 871,709,482 of record CM034150.1, on the reverse strand, counting down.
TGGATATATATAGGGAATAGTGGGTTAGAGAGTAAGTGAAGCTATGTAGAATTGCTGCAAGTGGATATTCTGGTTCAGGAAAGGATGTACTAAGCATGGAGTTATTATTTTTCTTTTCTGTTAGCTTAGCTACATACGTCCAGTGATGCGCATGACTGTGGTCTTCTCTCTGTGACACTCTATAATGAACCAATGAATATATTGAGGTTACCTGTTATAAATAGATATGAATATCAATGGGTTTAATGTATATTTCATTCATATGAGTTCTCTTTCCTTTCATGCTATGAATGAATGGTTGTATCTTTCTTTCTATTATAGTATATGTTATGGAATCTGTTAAAGCACTTGGTCTAAAGTGACTGCAAGGATCTGGAGGCCGTTCTGAGCCTTATGGTTCTTGTATGTCTCAACTTATTTCCTAAATATTGTTACACTAATCATAGATAATGCTTCCCACTATACTCACATAAAAGAGAGACTCAATACTCGCGCGTGCCTCGGGTGAGCTCTCAGCTTCTACTGGGTAATAGGCCGTCACGCATGGGGTTCTTCCTTTTGTGATATGAGTAAAAATCACTACACCTAGTGCTATTGTACTCTGTAATAGTTGAAAAATGATATGATTTTCATGACTGAAATATTTATGGATGTTGGAATAAATTTAATTTTTCATTTGTCTTATTAATCTATTAAATGAAGAGATTAGAAAGATAGTCTTTTGTCTCATTATGATCAAGACTGATTTACTATATAGTCTTTTGCCAACATGGATTTGACTTAATAAATACTATGTGAATTGATGTGATAATTAGTCAAACGACTATACATAAATCCCATTAATCAAATGAGCTTATGTTATCTAATATGAATATATAAAGAAGAATGGTAAACCTTAATCAGGAGTTGCAGTGGTGTAATAATATGTGATATGGGTTGATATTGTATTCTTAATAAGGTTTATTCCATAATGTGTCAATATGAACTTATAAATAAGAAATTAAGCCCTTAATTGTAGAAAAGGGAAACATACTTATTAAGTTGGGAAGGACTTGGTAATTGAATCCTAAACCTACGTCGACATTAATATCTATAAAGTTGACAAGTAAGTGAACATTATAAAATGTGATTAATATCATATGTAAATGGAGTGTTATAAAGGTTGTTTTAGGATGAGATGAATTGACAAGTAAGTCACTCAATATAACATATCAACTAAATAAATCAATGTTATACTTACTTAATGGATATAATAACAATGAACACTTTTAATTAAGTTGTAACTAAAGAAAATTTGTGTGCTTATGTTGAAGTGTTGACTTGCATTGATAGTATTTGATACTTGATAAAAGTATGATACATACCAAAACAATAGGCTATGTATAAATGCACCATATCTATTAATGTGAAATATAGAGACATTGAATTAGTGTTGCCTTATATTGATATAACTAAATTAGTGGCATGGTACTTAACTGTATTAAAAAAATAAACGTATACTTAACTGGTTAAGCTTAAGACAAAATTAAATATATAATTCTATATTCAAATAAAAGATTATTTCGATCCCTACTTAAAGGATATTATTGGCATGAGATTTACGAAGATAATTAAATCAAAAATGGGAAAGTAAATATCCTTGGATCAACTTAAGATAGGCCCTTAGGTATGAATCATTCAAGGTGAAAGTATCGTGAGACCTAGGATAACCTGTCGTAATTTAATTAACACTTTGAAACATTAAGATACAATGTTCCAATTTAGGACCCTTGGTAGGTCAACTCACTACATCCGCTACATAGTCATATCCCTATAATGACAGTAGTCACTATTTGGATATTTTTTCTTAGCATCTGTACTGAGTTGTCTCATCATGACCCTGAATTGTGACATGGTATTGCATTAAGTACAATGTTTGTTAGAGTTACACAGGTAGATTGAACCTCATGGACATGCACTGGACATGCACTCCAATGTCAACTTATGATGGCTACAGGAAGGGAAGTGGTCTAGTAATGTAAATCATTATGGAGATACTTACCTCCCCATATGCATCATAGGATGACATAGTGGTACATCTTCTTGTAGGTTAATCAGGATTTGTACCTTGTACAAGACTTGTAGTTGTTTACAACACCATTGATTGCAAATCCATATAACTGAATAAGTGATTAAGGTGAGATGCCCAATGGCGAGTGTGTCGTCATGGAACCGAGCATGGCATACATGAATTTGAAACTTTGCGCAAAGTAGTTTAAGTTGTTGATTACACTGTCGTGGTTTCATCAAGAGCTAAGTTTTGATATACTTGAGGGTTTCCTTGGCGGAAACCAGGTAGACACTTAGATATCTTCACTTAATTATCATATCCTAAAAAAGGAAGACCAGATGATACATTTTATGTATTGTCTCGTAAAGAATGTTGAGGGGGATCAAGTAGGATTTGTATACTCTCGTGCAGCTGCACATGGTTTATGACAATTATTGAAAATGAATTGCATTAAGGTTTATGTTGGATTTAAATATATGGGTATCTAAATCAGAAGCATAAAGTAAGAATATTAAAAAAAATTCCCATGTTAATGAAGTCTTAAAATGAGGATGTTACAGAATAGGCTGAGAGAGATCATAAATTTGATCCTTATGTTGAAGAGCTTAAGGCCTTTGAGACCGGTCTCAGTACTTATTGCATTCTCTAAGAAGGATCTATTATACCTTCATCATTCAAAAAAGAAAAAGAAGATCATTCTGGAATTTAGATTATGTTCTTTGATGGTTCTAGAAGTATAAATGGAGTCGGGCAGGCGTTGTGTTGGTTTCTCCAATGAACAAGAATTTCTTCTTTGCTCACCAATTACAGTTTGCATGCTCTAACAACGTAGCATATTATGAGGCATTAGTGCATGGTATTTGAATTGCTAAAAATAGAAACATCAAAGAATTGAAAATCTTTGGGGATATTGAACTAGTCATTCACCAAGTCAAAGGGAAGTGTGCCATGAAGAGCAAGCTATTAAAGGCTTACAAACATAGAGTCTAGTATCTTCTTGATATTTTTGATGCTTTGGATCTGCAAGTGGTGCCTAAGAGATTGAACAAGGAAAAAGATAAAATGACAAATCTTGGTTCTCAATGTTCACCTACTGAAGATATTATAAAAGGAAATGTGAACATATCAAGGTAGTGGTCAGACCATCCATCCTAGACAATGGAACTAGCTGGCAAGTGTTTGAAAACGATGAAAAAATGTGTAGCTTATCTAGAATGAGGCTGAGTTATCCTCAAGAATGCAATCTGATTTGTCTGACAGCTACGGTGATCAAATTATTTAGCTGAAGAAAAAAAATTACCAAAAGGATTGGTCACCTTTGAACATATTTTCAGTTTGGATGACGAATTCAGAGGTAATGAGAAGAACATAGCAGCAAAGCAATAAAACTTCCAACCAATCAGAATTACACAAGGAAAGGAACTTTTTCTTGGGAAGGTATGTGATGAGGATGAGAAACAAGCTTTTATCTCCCTTGTGCCATAAGTTCAATGATGTATTTTCTTGGGATTATGAAAATATAAAAGGTTTTAATCCAGACAGTATTCAACAGTCTATTGATCTTGATCCCAATGTTAAGCCAATTATGTAGAAGCAAAGGCTGGTCAATCCTAGGATAGATCCCCTCATGAGAAAGGAGTTATCCAAAATCATTGAGGCCAAAATAATTTTTTCTATCAAATGCTCTTCTTGGGTGGAAAATATCATCCCAATGAGAAAGAAAAGCGGAGAAATCAGACTCTGTGTTTATTTCAGGGACTTGAACAAAGCCTCTCTAAAGGATTGTTATCATATACCTTGCATGGAGCATATTCTAAAGACAGTAGCGGGGGTTGAAAGGTTTTTCATGCTTGATAGATACTCAGGTTTTAATCAAATCAAGGTTAAGGAAGAGGATTAGTATAAAATTGCATTCACCACCAAATGGGGAACGTATGCATACCAGAAAATGCCCTTCGGCTTGTCAAACGCAGGTGCCACATTCCAAAGAGTGATGGACATTGCCTTCAAGGGTTATATCAATGAATTCATTATTGTCTAGCTTGATGACATTACCCTTTTCTCAAAATAGAGCAAGGATCGCATCAGTCATCTTGAGAAGGTATTTGAGAGATGCAGGGAATTTGGGGTGTCCCTTAATCCCAAGAAATATAAATTTGCAATCCCGAGGTGTAAGCTATTGGGACACATTGTTTCTAAGAAAGGCATAATCATTGATTCGGAAAGAATCTCAGTCATCTTGGCACTTTCCTTTCTAGCTCACAAGAAGGCCTTATAGGAATTCCTTGGAAAAATAAATTTTGTTAGGCGTTTCATTCCCAAATTTACAGGTTTGGTAAGGCCTATTAGTCTCATGCTCAAGAAGGATTCAGTTTTCAAATGGACAGCTGAGGGGAAAGATAGCTTTACCAAGATAAAACAAGAAATTCCTCGAGCTCCTACACTAATCAACCCCAATTATTCCAAGGATTTATTTTTATATGCCTACAGAGCTGAATCTAGCATTGGTGGTTTTTTGAATCAACAAAATGATCAAGAAATGGAGCAGTCGGTGACCTTCTTCAATCAAACGCTGAAGAAATATGAACTCAAGTACAATCACATTGAAAAGCAGGTGTTTGCCACCATGAGATCTTTGAATAAATTCAAGATTATGATTGTTACGAATCACATCAAAGTTTTAGTCTAACATTCCAGTGTTAGAGATTTCATCATGGGAATAAAATCAGCAAGAAACGAGTTGGATGGGTGACTAAGATCATAGAGTATGGTGTGACTATCAAGGCCACAAAGTTGGTTAGAGGTAGGTAACTTTGTGAGTAGTTAGCTTTAGATGCTCAAGATCATGAAGAGACCTCCTTCATGAATGAAGAGATTTCAAACAACATTGAATTGTAGGAGGATGAAGGAGATGTATTAAATTATCATGGTTGGATTGTTGATATGATAAGGTTCTTGTCTACTAGTACATACCCTCTTGGCCTAAACAAAGAAAAAAGAAGAAATCTTAGGCTGTAGTCCATCCCCTATGCACTAATTGATGGCATTTTGTTTAAAAGACATGTCGATGGAGTTCTTCTTAGATGTATTGAAGGAGAACAAGCGAATAAAATTTTAGCAGAGAAAGTTTTAGCATAATTTCATGGTGGCTTATGCAGTGATCATTTTTTAGCCAAATCCACAACGATCATTTTTTTATCCAAATCCGCAATGATGAAAATTCTAAAGGAAAGTTATTTCTAGCCCACATTGTTTGTCGATGCTCACAAGTGAGTTAGAAAATGTAAGGAATGCGCTCTCTTCATGGGTAAGAAAAGGTTAGCTTCCCTTCCAATTCATCCAATTCAAGTTGACCAACCATTTTCACAATGGGGTCTTGATTTCATTGGCATGATTAATCCTCCATCCAGTGTTTGTCATAAGTGGGTCATAACATCAACAAATTGCTTTACCAGGTGGACAGAAGTTGTGCCATTAAAGGAAGCCACCGAATCAGTTATCCTAGAATTTTTTGAGGAAATTTTTACAAGGTTTGGAATCCCTCATAACATTATTCAGATAATGCCAAAGATTTCTTGGGATCCAAAATTTTTGATTGGGATCTTAGGATAAGGATTTAACTTAAGACTTCTTCCAATTACTATCCCCAAGGTAACAGATTGGAAGAGTCCACTAACAAGAACCTGATTAGAATCATGAAGAGAACAATGGATATCAATCACATGAAGTGGCACACAAAGGTGAGAAATTCTCTTTGGGCAGACATGATAACAATGAAGAAGGAAATTGGCACTTCTCCTTACAAGCCTGTATACAGAAAAGAGGCTACGCTTCCTTTGTCACTTGAGTTTCCGTCACTTGAATTGGCTTAGTAGCTAGAATTTGAAGATGCAAACCAAAGAGAGATCCGGATGGTAGAATTGGTTGAGCTTGAGGAGTTAATAAATTCCTCGATGGTCAAATTAGAACAACATCAGAAATCAACTAAACAGTGGTTTGACAAGAAGGCTGGAAATCAGACATTCAAGGTTGGGGATCTAGTTTGAAATGGGATGTAAACAGAGCTAAAATGGGAAGATACACTAAGTTTGATGTAATATGGAGTGGACCATATATTATTACTGATTGCAAAGAAGCCAACTTGTTTGAGTTTTCATACCTTAATGGAGATGCATTACAAATCTCATTCAATGGGATTTATCTCAAACACTCTCATTAATTTGTTCACTTCATCTTGTACATATTAGCTTAGTTTTCTATTTCCTCCAAGTGGTTTCAGCACATTGTTTTTTCGGTAGTGTAGTTTTCCTTTCCCTAAGTGCTTTGCACAATTTTATTTCTCGTAGATGATCTTATTGTACAGTTTTCAGCGTGTTTCTGAAGAATTTACTATGTGAAGAAGTTCATGGTGTCAAGGATCAGCTGCAAACATTTTAGAAAATCAAATGCAGAGAAAATAAAATCAAATTTACAGACAGTTTGTGTGCCTTGCATGTTCTCAGTCTTGGTAGGTAGCCCTCCTTGGTCTTATTCAATGTTCTCCTTGGTTTCGAGTTGAAGATCAACCTCAAATCAGTTTTTCATGCTCATTGAATATTGTTCAAGAAAAATCTTATAAAAACTATGAGCAACTCAAGAATATTTTTCATTGCTTTAGCAGACTGTGCATACCCTAAGCATTAATATAAGGCTTATTGTGACTTATATGCCAGTTGATTGTTGTGTTATTGTTCTCGTCTTTCTATTCTTTTTTGATATATTGTGTGTGGGTTGTATTTGTAGGATTCTAATGCACCGTGTCATAATAGACAGAGGGAGAGTGATCCCCTTTCTTCTTTGGTACATCACCATGTTTATTTTCAATTCTCCTCCTTTCCCCCCTGCAAGTGTTAGCATAAATTAGATTAGTAGTAGCATTAGAGTAGTTAGGGTCAAAACCAGCTCTCTGGAGGTCTGTTTCAAAGAGCTGAGGTGCTACACTTTAGAAGCATCCCCATTGTTGTTGTTGAGGCAACAATCCCCATGTGGTGTTTTTATGCGTACATTTTCAGCAGCCAACAACAGGGACGAGGACAAGGGTAGGAACATAGGTTTCTCATTTGATTGTATGGGAACCTTACTGATCTATTGTATCTCTTTGCCTCTTCATTTATTTGCAGGTATGATGTGTGTGATTTTTCATGTTACAAGGTTCATTTCTATTATGCATTGTCTAAAAATGGGAATATAGATGTTGTTTTTGGACTGTGGTAATCATATCTTCCCTTTCCATCATCATTCTATCCCCTTTTTCTCTCTTTTAGAAGTATCCTCCCCCTTATTTTTGTGTTATTACCTCATGTAGTGTAGGATTTCAATTTATGCAACTCCTTTTAACTTTGGTCCCTTCGGAAGTCAGTTTAGGATTAGATAATTTCATTTCTAACATTAGGAGTAATTTAGAAGTAGAAATAAGTTGAGGAACCAGGCTTCTTTGGAGGTCTATCTCAGTTCAAGTCCCATAACTTGGAGACAGTCTGATGTTTCCTCAAAGCCCTAGATTCTTGTGATTTAGAACGGGTGAAAATTTGAGATCCAACACTAACTTCACATGATCACACCACTTATTGCCCACTTGGAGCCTACCTGACTCCACAGGATCACACCACGTGGCACAACCATGAATTTTCACATCTTAGTTAATTTTGTTAGGCACGAGAACACACGTCGCCCACTCGAGCCTCTGCATTGTATCATGTCTTTGGGCTTTAGGGATTGAATTTGTGTTACGTGGCACTCCATCAAGTCTCTGCACTTTTGGTGGACACTCACCCATGTCTTCATTTTCCCGACACCTGACTACACAGGATTGTGCCACATGCCACAATACCAACTTTTGGTCTTCGCTCTCCATTTCATGCCTTAGTTTATTTTTTTGTTTTCAACTAGCTGAACACTTCACCACTTTGCCAAAAGGGGAGCCAAGCGAAGCCTTTGCTCCATTTAAGATATGAAGTGCTTTTCTAAAGAAAGGTTGCTCGTGCCCCTTCCTAGGCTAATGTGGGATAATTACCCAAAGCCAAAACACAAATTTTACCATTACAAATTGTGAGCAATGAAAATTTAAAAACAAATGAAAGATAAAGAAAACAAGCAATAATATACCTTCTCTATAACTCTCTTGCAAACCTCAAGAAGATTTGTGAAGCACTTGGGCTTGTGAAATCTTTAGATTTGATTGATTGTGGGTGCTTTTGATATTACTCCCCAAATTCTACGAGCTTGGATGCACAAGGATACAGATGTCAAATTTGCAGAAGTCCTATGCAATTTGCTCAAAGCTTCCAATGATGAGTTTACAAAGAAAATGGCCTAGCTTTATAGCTGAGGGTAAGGCCATGAAAGGTGGATTTGAATTTGACTAAGCTTCAGGTTATTAATGGTAATTACATGGGAATAGAAAGTAGACTGAGTCTAGGAATTGTGGATTTGAAGGGGTGGTAGACATTTGGAATGACAGAAGTTACATCCGGAAATTGAATAGCACATACAACCCATTTGTCCCCCACCTTTCTAAGAATCTAGAAGTGGAGTCCAAGTGGAATATGCAAGTAGAGTTCAAGTGTAGTTAAATAGGATAGGTGGAATTAAATAACTAATTTAATTAGTCATTAATTGTGAGGAAATAATTAACCATTTAAATAAATAAATGTTTAATTATATTAGCTAAGATGTACTAGGAATTAATTTACTTAATTCCAAGAGCATGGTAGAATTAAATTAATTAATTCTAAAGAGGTAGAATTATGATGTAAGTAGTAGACTTAATAACATTAATTCTAAAATGGTGTATTATAGAAGGATAGAATTAATTGAATGAATTCTAATTTGATAGAAACAAGCTAGAAATATGAATGTATTTTTAGAGTGTCTACACAAATCCTTCAAGTAACTATGCCTTGGAACTAGGTGGCAAAAAGAGTTTCTCCAAGGCTTCCTCATGTCTAAAAAGGCATTATAGAGGCATGGATACATCATAGAGCCAATTGTAACACAATTGAAAGCTCAAATTCGTCCAAGGTTGACTACAATAAAGAGAAAAGTTGGGAAGAAGAGATGGAACACCACATGAGTGAAAATAGACGATGAGAACCATGCTTCGTGAGTCTAAAACCCCTTCAAGATCTTGCACATGTTATGAACTTATGCAAATACAATTTATTCAAAAGAAAACGTGAAAGATCTTGAAAAGGTGAGAAAACAAGGGAAATGTAGTTCAGTTGCACAAAATAAAGCAGGAGGCTAATTTTGGCAACAAAACCCATTGTAGTCTTGGCTCTTTTCAACTTACTTTCTGCATATGCATTTAGTGACAACCTTGCTTGTTTGGTCACATCCATAGGACTATCAGTTGTACAAGTTTTCACTTCATGTCTTGGCATCCTTGTAAGGTGTCATTTGAAATGGTTGATTCCTCTATTATTTTCATTGCCACCAAAGTTGCATCTCAATTTTTTTGTATCGGGAACCAAAGTGTGATATTCACATGCATAATCTTTCTCTAATGGCATGCTAAAATATGAGTTGAAATAAGAGAAACACGTTCATACTTGTTATTAGGGTTAATCTAAAATAAAAAGTTACTTAACCGTAACAACCTCTAATCGACCGAGAAAACAAAAAAAAACTAACATTGTGTCTAGTAAATATAGAAAAAAAGCCTAAGTCTAACCTAACCTTAAACTTAAAAAAATAATTTATTAAAAAATTTAGGTTAGTGTTAGAGTTAATAATAATATGATTGTCATTTGTGAATTATGAATAACAATCGAGGTTTTAAAAGTTTTATAAAAGAAAACTTAAAAACCCCTCTATCACGATATACAACTGAAAAAATGTAAAGAAGGGTTTCAAAGAGCATTACCGGATGCATGCAATCAAGATGAGCAATGATGATCACAAAAAAATCAATTTTGAGATTATTATAAGGAACAATCCATAGTCAACTTGAAATAACCAGATGTTTTTTCAATTAAACACTTGTGAAATGTGTTTTTTTCAATTGCAAGTGATCTTGACCAGATATCGTAAAAACTATGTGATCCAAGTGAAAATGGCACATTTTAGGTGGTATATGTTTTACATGGATGTACTTGCATATAGTTCACGTTTAATGTTATTGACAAAAATCATAAACACAAAAAAAAAAAAAAAAAAAATGATTGATATAACGTACTCTTGAAACCCGAAACCCAAAAAAACAAAACTCGAATCCCGAAAGATCTTAAACTTAAAAACCCTGAAAGCTTTGAAACCCCCAAAAAATGAACAGAAGATTGATATAAAACACCCCCAAAATATGGAACTTCAAGATTAAAACCCAAAAACTAAACCCTAAAATGCTATATAACAGAAGCATTGAATGCGAAAACCCCAAAAACATGGAAAACCAAAAGCCCTAAAATCCATAGTTCAAAGTACCACACCTGAAAAACCCTAAAAACCTTGAAACTTGAACTTCAAAACTCCGAACTTGGAAACTCCAAGCTTGAAAATTCCTAATTTAAAAACTCTAAAACCACAAACCTGTTGTTATTATAAAGTGCCTCCAAAACTTTGAGTATCAAACTCCGAACTTAAAAATCCCAAGTTCAAAAACTCTTAAACCAGAAAATTGTTATAAAATATTTCCAAAACCTAAAACTTAAAACCAAAAGCTCAAAAAATCAAAGACCCTAAATTAGAAAACCCTAAATAAAAATAAAAGTGCCGAAACTTGAAACTCTAAAACCTCAAACGTATGAAAATTAAAGATCTTGAATCGAAATCCCAAAATCTAGAAACTCCAAAAACCTCAAAATCAGAAATCTCAATCCGTGAATAAATTAAATCTAGAAACTCCAAAAACCTCAAAATCAGAAATCTCAATCCGTGAATAAATTAAATCTATGCTAAGTTACATATAATATATTTAAATAACAAATTGCAATTTCATTTTTGTGGCTTTCATAACTTTTAGGGTTCAATTAAAGTCTTTTTGAAGGAAATAACATATCTCTCACGCATGTCTGCATAATAGGGAAAAAGTATTTTCCATTACGTTGCCTTCAATTTTGAAGAAAAGGTAACAACATATTACGTTGTTACCTATATAAATAACAACATAATATGTTGTTACCTAAAACTAACAACGTAATATGTTGTTATATATTCCTCCAAATTATTGTTTGCGACTTTTTAAAAAGAACAGGGGCAATATTGATTCAAATGTGAACAGGCAACAGAATGGATGGTGTACGAAAAATTGGGACGTAGAGGTTGCGGGTTCGAGACCGGGTGCAAAGATTGACTGGGATGGTCAATCTTTTGCGTAGGTTCACATTGACTGCAACCTACATTTTTGGAGAGGCACTTGCTTGTTTTCAATATTAAAATGCATATTAAATATTAATTATGAAAATACATGTTTTTCACAATTACTTTTGATTATGAAAGCGAATAATGCCATGACATTGATTTTGTAAGCAAATAGAAGAAGAATAAGTTTGAACGTCCAAGAGGCTATCAAAAACAGCCTATAGTAATACAAGTCAACCATAAAATTAATAATCAAATAGTGAATGTCCAAACTTTAAATTTATTAACAAGTTTATAGACACATGTGAGTTTTCCTTTGGATCCTCGGACCAAAGAATATAAATATAAAGATATAATATTTTGACACTATTGTACATCCACTCCATATTCTCATCTAAGAAATGTTTAAGTTACGTGTAACTCATGCTTTCTGTTTGCCCTGTGGGTGTTTTCTGTTGCCCAGGTGGCATTTTGTGGGACCGTGAGTTCTCAGATCCCCCCGCTACTGTAACTCTCTTCTATTTACTAATATAAGGGCACTTCCAATAGTAAAATACATATTTTTAATACATTGTTCTGCATCCTGTCCATATTCTCATGTAGGAATTATTGCCGAATAAGCCGTGTCGGAATTATCATATCATTGTTTAGTAGAAGCGCTCAAGCTCTTTAAATAGCATTCTACATTATCAAGACCACAGAGAGACTTGATGACATCCATGGTGGCAGGAGAGTCCATTCTGAAGTGTTTGTTTTTATTAATTGGAAGGTCCCGGCGTGCTGCCCTTATAGCTTCTCTAATTGCACAGTGAACAGATGCTGCTAGAAGCAAAGGTGGTTCACCAGAAGCTATACCATATCATTCATGCAAAAAAATACCATGTTAGATAAATATCGCCATATTAAAAATGTTAAAAACAGATCGCGGTTGAAATCTAGAAATGAAAAGTTTGTATAGTGCTGAAGGAGGAGGCTCTGTGGGAAACCTTTCGAAGAGAGTACGCGTTTTTGGTGCACGGGGCTATTAAGTAGTTCAACATTAAACTTCCGAGGTATGGTATCAAGTGTAGGAACTTTATATGTCCATGTCCCATCAGATTCAAGCTTTCCATTCTTGTCAACAACATGTTCCTCTGTCATGAAGAACCCAACTCCTTGCACAAAAGCACCTTCAATCTGCAGCATGGACATTCTTTCAAATTTAAGTTGATTATAAGCAGAACCAACCCATCATCTAAATCCTTTAAACAATGAGAATATAAATTCAATAAGTACAAGTTAGTGCCTAATTATTGCATAAAGTAATTCCTGAAATCGAGAGAATTCATTGGTTTATTATGTAAAACAGGGAAGAGATCAAATAGATAAACACCAATGTATGTGGAGCAAAAAAAAGTCGGGAATGGTGCAACTGGCATCCGGAATAAAAGCTTCCGTTTTATAATATTGATTGAAAAATTTGATGGAATCCATAGTGTTGAACATGCTAGGCATTACATAGGCGAATGTAATGCCCCTTTTTCTCGGATAATTTATCGAAGACCTTTGGCCCATTTTGTCTACCCGATGGCCAAAGGATGAGCTCAAGGGTGACTTAAGTTTTATTAATTCCATTATGTTGTCCAAAAAAATAATAAAGAACATTATAAAAGCACATATAATAAATTAACATGAAATTAGATCCTAGAAAAGTGCATTAAAAATAAAGCACTTATTAAATTTGTATTTTCTAGGGGAAAAATGCGACTTTATCAAGGAGGATTAAAAAAATAGAAAAGAGTGTCAAAAAGGTCTTATGTGCTCCTTTAAAAAATGCAACTAGGCCTAAGAGGGAAAATTGCATAGAAAAAAGCACCACAAGCTGATTGGTGGCTTTAGAGATTTTCCATTGGGTCACTTCACTTCACTTGTAAACGTATTCCAGATTGATTTTATATTTTCTCTTCTTGCATTTGAAGCCTGGAGTTTTTTGCAAATTAATCCAAGGACGAAAACCTTTCGGATTGACTCTAGAGGACGAAAACCCTCATAGAGCTTTGGAGGAATTTCCCAACAGCATTTTCCAGTGGGACTACACAAATTTTTGTTAGTTTCCAGCAATGTATTGAAGAATTAAAATTGTAGTAGGGTTATCTTATTTTCTTCTAGTGGAGCAACCCATCTTTTGGCTGGTTCTCAGTGTTTTGGAGTTGTTTCAGGTCTGATTATTATTGCCATCGTTTGTACTACATTTCTGGGATTCAAATAAGTCATTTCCAGTATTTTTTGGAAGGGTTACAGAGTTGTTTCAGTCCTTAATATGCAGCATTCTGAGTTATATTTCCAAGTCTATTTATGCCCTAAACACCTGATTTCATCCATTAATGGTCTGCTAAAATTATGAGATCTGTTTAGTATAGAAAATATATTTACTTGCTGCTGTTTTACAAGGGTTTCTCCAACACCCATAGTCACTATTTCTGAATCATAGTTGCAGCAGCCAAAAGGATTGGATTTTGCAAAGCTTCATACATATGTTTGGCTGAAATAGTCTCATAAAAATCTGCATATCATTTGGCGAATGAAGACTATCACATAATACTTGTTTTGCATGAGATTCATTCACAAACCTCGTCGCACTTCCCTTGTTTTATTTAGATCTGTGCGATAATCTAATAGCATTTTGTCTATGCATTGTATTGTGAGGTTGGGGTTTGCCATAAAATCCTTCTCGGGTAATATATGTCCAGTTAGGGATATTTCACGAATGTCAGAAACATTGGGTCATGATAACACTGCATGGGAATCAATAAGCTTTCACCGATTAAGTATTTGAAACCTTATCATTATAAGACTTTAGGATTGGTAATATAAGAAGTTCTAAGCATCGTCGAGGCTTACAAAAATGTAAAATAGTTCTTTTTAAGTTAATTTATAAATCATTAATATTTTGTTATTCCTTCAAAAATTACCTTCCAAGCATATGAGTTATTAAAGGGCCAATTTAATTTCAGAAATATTATTGCCAAGTCCTTGAGATGTCCTCTTATTGCCAAACTTGATTTCTTCTCTTGAAACCAATAAAATCGTAATATTACTTTTCTAAATGGCACACTTTCCGAGTATGGTTAATTACACCACAGCAGATGGACATTATAAAGTAATTGGGTTCAACAAAAATTCCACTTGAAATGAAACATGTTGAGAAGCCAAATCTAGTGTTGAAGATGGCCCCTTTCCGATGAATTCTGCATTGCCCTGGACTCCTGAACAGTGTGAATTGCCAACACATGAAAATTTGTTCACGGGATTGCGAGATACACAAAGGTTGCATGGGAAGAAATGCGGTGATTATACTACTTCATCAATGCATCAAATGTAGAAAAGTGTGTTATTAAGGAGGTTTGCAATATGGTCAAAAAAATAGTGTAAGGGGTGAAGATATGTTTTACATTCCATTATTGCGTGATACCCATTCATGAAGTATTGATTGTACTTTGTAGTTTTGTTATTTATTCACATGAGCTGCTATGAATGCACATTATTGCAGCATAGTGATTCAAGAACGATTGCAAACTTCCTATTTGAGGCCATCATCACTATATTGGATGTTCCACAAGTTAAACAATGACTGAAGAGACGAGTATGATTCATTTTAAACAGGAACGACAATTTAAAGGGAGTCTTCTTCACAGTAGCAGAGAGTATGAATAAGGTTTTTACGAGACGCCAAGAAAAAATTTCAAATTTGCATATGAGTTGATGAACAGGTTTACCAATCCTTAATTATAAAACTGGTAGTTTACGTACAGTTCTGTTTTATTTCTTGATCAGAAAACAGAAAGTATTATATTAATTGACCAGAATCGCTGATTGCAGATCTCACATATTGTTGAGGCCAAGTAGATAACATAGTCGATAGGAAACTAAAAGTGGCCGCTATAAGACATGCTGCTAAGATCTAGCAATGATATAAACCAAAAAACGTTACATGGGAGTAGTAACAATTATACATGTAAGGAATTTAAATAACATTTACACAGGATAATCTTAACATAGACCTAGAAACTAGCTCGTAATAGACATTCTCGCAAGAGGAAGGATACAGTTAACGGAGGTACAAAGTACCCTTCTTAAATAATGGTAAGAGTGTTATATTGATGTAAAGGGATAGGGTTACATTTTCTGAATTCCTAGAATAATTCAGGCATTCACTACTCCATTGATATTTGCCTAATACATTGAAGAAAGAACAAACTTGCAAAGTACAATCAACACTTATGAATGGGTATGAAGGAATGTGTAATATTTTTTTCCCTTTTTAATATTCTCTAGGCCATAGGGCAAACATCTTGTATTAGCACAAGTATTCATATTTGATGCAGTAATAAAGGAGTATAATCACTGCACTCATGTATTTTGAATTATCCAAGGCTCTCAAAGGGCATATAAAGTACCCTTCATATCATTATATCCAAGGTTCAGGGCCGTGTCTTACCCTAGGCGGCGCACAAAAAAGAGGGCACCTCATTTTCCAAAAAAAATTCCAGGTGGCAGGTCGGCTAGGCACTGAGGCAATCGGCTAAGGACTCAAATTAAAATTTTACAAAAAGAATTGATATAAAAGGAGGGCGCCGCTGTTAGCCAGTTTCAAATTCGTTTTTTGAATTGTAATTTGTTCTCTAATAGTAATTCCCGAATCTCCTGGCCCTGCCCCTGCGGCTGCAAATTTTGGAGCGACTGTTTAATGTTAGTTTGTTCTTCAGTAGTCTAGTAGAACTGTAGTCTGTGATTGTGAAGTGTGAACTCAGAACACGGTAACATCGTAACTGTAACACGTCCTGGACTCCTGTGGACCTGTTCTTAACTTTGGAAATTTGGAATTGATTATTGGAGCTCTCAGCGACTGTTCTTAACTTTGGAGGTTGGAGCGACTCAGTCTTGTTCTTAACTTAAACTCTCTCGGTTCTCAGTCTCAGTCTCACTCTGCAGACTGCATTGCAACATTCGTTTAATTTCGTGACAACTCACCCATTCCTACATAAAAATATTCCCAAGCACTTACAATAACAAATTCTGATGAAATCCCCTTTCTATTACGGTGGCACAACTTGATGTTAAACCGAAAACACTAAACAACACAAGATAAAAAGGAACCCTAAATTTTTTCCAACTATCGTATTTCACCCTCTTTGGCTCTTTCATTTTATTCTATCTTATTTTTTTATTATTTTTATCTTGATTTTAATTTATGTTCAATTTTTTTCATTTTTTATTTACTTACACAACATATTTTCGTTTACGATTACTTATTTTAAATAAAACAAAATGTAATTTTTTTATATATGTAATTTTATTATTATAACCATTATATTGTAAGAAACCTCTATTCGTTAAATGTCTCTATTTATCCATCTCGAAATCTGACTAAAGCATGATGCAATGAAGCAAATCAAAGTGCTCTATCCTGGCAAAGGCTAAACTTGTTTGGCAAGGACTATTAATTTTTTAAATGGAGCTTAATCTCAGGTTCATTAATCATTGTAAGTAAATCTGAGTTAACACACTGAATTCAAGTTCCATGAAATGTCATTTTACCAAATGGAACTCACACCATCTCTAACCAAGTATAATGGCAATGACACCACGTTCATCAGGGCACAAGATTCAAAACACCACCCTATTTAGTTAAACGTAAAACTTTAGCTAATATTATTATCAACTTGTATTTTTTATTCAAGTCTGATAACGATTGTGAACCATAACCGTATGATGTGAAGATAACACCCATGGTAATGATTGATACCTGGAGAAGCATCAACCATAGAGAAGAGTGTGATGATAGCCCATAACATTTCAACTGACATTCAATGCAAAGGATCCATGATGATTGAACTATTAATTTAACAAAAGAAACATCCAAAATGATCTCATTATGAACTAAAGGCCTTATAAAATGCTTGCTGAATGGGTAAGACAAGATGGGGAACTACAGGATTTAAACGATCTCACCTAGTTGAAAATTGATGAGCAAATGGGATCTTTGTTATCACATGAGTAGATATTGAATAGGTCAAATCATTCCTTAGATATTTCCTTTAAATCTCAATACATAGTTCATAAAGGAAGAGAAAAGTTGAAATCTTAAGGAAAAGGAAGAAACCAAAGAGGGGGTGGAAGGAGTAGAACACATAGATCGATCATAGGAATCATGATTCAGCGAATGTCTAATCAGCCTTCAAAGTTCAGGAATCATTGAATTCTAATTTGCTTTGCGGCTTTGCCAGGATGTTGCGCTACACAATTCATTCACCAAACGAAGAAAAATTTGTTGCAAGCGAACTTGAACAGAAGTAGAACAGGTATGATCTGGTAGTATGGTACATGTTTATATGCACAAATTGAAATTCTCCTAGTCTTGTTTGTTTAATTATGTAACACGTTTTTAGGTGCCATTGTGTGACTGTCATGCAGCCGTTTTGAGGTAAATTAATAAATTATTCAGAACTCAAAACTCTTAGAAAAAATCAAGAATAGATATTTTGACATTATTATGGAGCGTGTGTGTACTCCCTGGAAAGTTGAAACGAAAATTGAACTAATGGTCGACCTGAGATTTTCCTATTACATGTTGTTTCAGCTTGGGTTATTTTTGTGGATACTGGGCCTTTTGGGATCAACATGCACTGTGCACAGGTGGGTGCCTGATCCGGGAGGGGGGGTGGGAGGGGGGGGCGTACTCTCCGAGTACTGCTTAGGGTGCTTCGAAACCTTAATTCGGCCCTGCCAAGGTTCCCATACAATCAAATGAGAAACCTATGTTCCTACCCTTGTCCTCGTCCCTGTTGTTGGCTGCTGAAAATGTACGCCTAAAAACACCACATGGGGATTGCTACCTCAACAACAACAATGGGGATGCTTCTAAAGTGTACCACCTCAGCTCTTTGAAACAGACCTCCAGAGAGCTGGTTTTGACCCTAACTACTCTAATGCTACTACTAATCTAATTTACGCTAACACTTGCAGGGGGGAAAGGAGGAGAATTGAAAATAAACATGGTGATGTACCAAAGAAGAAAGGGGATCACTCTCCCTCTGTCTATTATGACACGGTGCATTAGAATCCTACAAATACAACCCACACACAATATATCAAAAAAGAATAGAAAGACGAGAACAATAACACAACAATCAACTGGCATATAAGTCACAATAAGCGTTATATTAATGCTTAGGGTATGCATAGTCTGCTAAAGCAATGAAAAAGGCATTGCATGCATTACAGAAGCTCAAAAACAAAAGTCTAGACACTCAGAATTTCAGTACTCAAAAGAGTTGAGCGACTTTACATTCGTGAAAGAGAAACCATTTACAAAGAGATCAACTTACTTTTATAGAAAAAGAGAAGAGAGGAAGGGGAAGAGGGAGAGGAATATTCTGGTATACCCCGAATATCTTGGCCATGCGGATCCCAAGGCATATCCTGGTCTGAAAAGAAGTAGACTTGAGGGAAAGAAGAACCCCACAACTGTTATGACTCATAGTACAAAAGGATAATGGCATCTAGCACTGATGATTGCACATTATTCCCAAATCACGGTGGTTGGCGACCTGAAACAACTACCACCTAGAAGCACTCTTCAGGAGCTTTCCAATGGATCTGATTTGGCATGATTTGGAGCTCTATAGTAAACGAGGTACCCCTCGAAATCCTACCCTTGTCAAATTTAACCTCAAAGTCACCCCTGCCACTTGTCGTTTTGTGATTGGCCACTTAATGCCACATGGCAAGCTCTCATGCTTTTGCACTATCTCTACTCTTGACCGCCGCTTTAGCTTCAAACTATGCAGGTTCACCGATTTGTGCCACCTAGCATCCATTGATGTCCCTGGGCTTCGGGTTCTTCTCCTACTATCTCCATTCTCCTCTACCTTACCGAACCTCGGGCTTTCAAATTTGCTCCACATGGCACCCATCTACACTTCTGCACTTCAAAAACCTTCTACCTTTTCACTAAACTCTACGGGCTTCGGACTCTCGGATTTGTGCCACGCAGCATTCATCAGTGCAGCTGCATACACTACCAACTCTACCTTGCTTTGAGTTTTCTTGGAGCTTGATGTCATGGAATTGTGCCATGTGGCGACAATTTGTGCTTCTAGATTCCAAGTATTTTCTTTCCTTAACCAATTTATGAATGCTCTTTGCAAATGCAAGTCCACAAGATCTGGACACATGTTTCAATCTCATAAACCCTTCATCGTTCCTTCATGCCTTGGTCGATTTCGCCCCTTGACAAAAGCTAAGGTATGTAGAGCCTTTGCTCCATTTAACATATGAAGCGGCTTTGTATCTAAAGGCCCGCATTCTTCTATTCCTCACGAATGTGGTATAATTGGCAGAATACAAAGGGCTACCATTATAAGGCTCCAAACACGACTATGTAGCAAACTAGGAAGAAAACAAAGTTTCTCCTAAGGCTTAAACCCAACTATAGAGGTACTACAAATGCTCGAAATCACCCCAAAGCCGACTGTAAATGCAAAGAAAGGCTGAAATCCATCAAAGGCCAGTTGTAAATGCATGTGAAGGCTAAAAAGAGAGTTGAAACAGCAAATAAATCAAACTTGACGAAGTGTAATGTCCCCTTTTTGAAACTAGCACCAATTGAAGACTTCTTGCCATTTCTCTTCCCGTGGCCAAGAATGAATCGCACAAGGGAAGTCCTTGGGTTTCGTTTTTTTTCTTTTATTGTTATTAATATTTTACTTTGGTGTTTTACTCCCTAAGGCAGGTCAACTGGGCTTATAATGTTCCCAACATGAAATTAAAAGATAAAGTAAAGCTCATTAAGAGGTCAGCAATTTTGGGAAGATTCCCAACATGGAATTAGAAGATAAAGCAAGCCTAAGAGGTCGGTCTACACCTTATGGCTCTTGGCGCCAACCAAAGGGTATAAGAGGAGTCTTAGGGGCTCATTTGCAGATCATCTCTCTAGGGATGATTGCTCTTAGTCCATTCCACTATTGGATGACAATCCATTAGTGTGGCATCCAAGGAGGACGAAACCCTTCCTTGTGGGAGATTAGAGGACAAAATCCTTTCAATTTGGTGGTGTTGAAGACTTTCATTAAAGACCCTCTTGCCGGTTTGCATCTAGGGCATAAAAGAGGAGTCATACAAAGGCTTTTGACATTGTTTGGAGCCCCTCTCCTAGGGAGAAACTAGGGTAGAAGAGGATTTGGGTGACTTCTAGGGCACAAAAGTTCATTATTCTTTGGTGTTTAGATTTATCATATTTTATAAGGCTAGAATCTACAATTTGGTAATTTTTGGAGTTTATCTATCATTTTCAGCCCTTGTTTGTGGCTGCGCTGCTACTGTCATAAAATTAATTGCACCCGGGTATAATCTCTTGTTTTCTCCATTTCTTTGATGTAATTTGGATGGATAAGTGTTGTCTTGCTTAAAACAATTATTTAGAAGCATTTTCAGTTGTTATTGCATGGTTGTATGGTGAGTTGAAATCCCTATATTGTTCGCTGCTAGAGTTTACTAATATTTTTAGAACTGGTGTTATAAAAATCAGAATTTGCTTCACTTGGGGTTTGTTCTATTTCCTTGATTTTCAGTTTCAGCCCTAAAAAGGGACATTATAGTGGTATCAATTTCTTATTGCTTGTGGAGGTCAGATTCTGTAGGATCCATAGCTTTGGTGGTGAGAGATCCATCCCTAGTTGGTACAACATTCTTTGGTGAGGTTTTTCCACTCCATATCCCTAGTTTGTTGTTGCACGGTTCAGAACTTTGGATTAGATTTGGAGAATTAATCAGAGATTCAGATTCAGAGGAGGAAAGTCATTCTTCAACAAGGGCTTCATTTATTTTCAGATTTGGGGCTGCTGGGTGTCTCCCACAAGTGGAGCGACCTACCTGGGAAATTCGGGAAGCATTTTGAAGGGGTTTTCATGGCCCATTTTCGGAGATTTCAGATCTAGAGCTTGTTGTCATAATGATGCACTAGAAGATTATTCCAATCATTTTCTATTGATATTCTGGAGTTTATGGTCAGCTGTACTTTCTCCTCATTTGCTGTCATAAAATTAATAAAATAAATTCAACGTTGGCCATTAAAAATTATTTCTCAATTGTTTATTGTTCTCTATATATTTTGGCATCTTTTAACTTCTGAGTATTGTAGGAAGTGATTATTTTGGAAATATTTTTTTTTAGATTTTTGTACCTTGCTGTCCTAGAAAAATCAGAATTTCAGTTTGTGGGTTTTGATAAATTTCTGAGTTTTAAAGTGATATCCTAAAAGGGATATTTCAACCACTCTTGATCATCCTTACATGAAGCAAGAAATGAGACTTTTCGTATTTCTCAAAAAAATTAGAAAATGGCAACTAGTTGCTCTAAACATGAATATCTCGTATTTTTCATCAACATTACACCAGATCAAATCATGAAAGGCAACCAGTACATGACGTAGGAATACTTGAACAAAACCTTCATGAAAAAATTGTCATGCGAGATAATATTAGATCAAATTGCATTGGTATTAATCAGTTTAGCCTCATATTCAATCTTTGGCTTAGCTATATGTTCTATCTATTAGATCCTCGAAGTACTCTAATCAAGCTATGTAGTAGTAGCCCTTATATTTCAATGGTACAACTTTAGCATCGGATTTGATAGGATAATTTCCAAGTTGTTAAGAAAAATCCTTAGAAGCAAGAAACAATTTCAAGATGAAAACTACTCCAACTTTTTGCATTGTAAGCTCATAAAGTTTAAAACATAAAACTAAAAGAAATCAAATCTGAATTTCAGACAAAGGAGGCAGTTTAACACTTCTTGAGTTTTCCAAAAGCATATTTCAATGTATAATGGACCATGGAAACTTAAAGACTCTAATGCAAGATCCATTTACCCAACCTGTCCAAGGTCCACAGCAGGATTCAGGCTTCTTCCACAGTCATAAATGATATCTGTTTGAAGTATTGTAGTTGCTCCTGAAAGGAGGTCAACCTCAACCTGTCACATGAGTTTGACATTAATACATCTGTAATATGACTATAATGATAAAACCTGGGAAGATAATCCGCGTCCTCACCTCACTTGCTGCAGCACCATAATTGAGATAATTTGAGGCACTTGAATCAGGAACCCAGTAAATTTGTGCAGAAAGGTCCACTGATTGGACTGTAGCCTGTGAACAAGAAAAGACCCAAGGTTTGGATTGCAAAATTATTTAAGAGTGTTCAAATTATTCATCAAACTAATTCTAAAGTGGCTATACACATGCTACTAACATCTTAAACCTCTTCTTACTACATCTACGATTTGCAATTACTTAGACGAAGTCATTGACAAGTAGAAGTATCTGATCTTTATTTGTGTAATAAATTAAAAGCAATATTTGTTTCCGGTGATTGAATAGTTTCCTTTCATCACACATAACCCAATTATACTTTCATACTTTTAGCATAGTTCTCATTACTTTATTTATTTATCAATAACATTTCTTGCTATTTGCCAAACCGAGCTTGTAATTATTTCTTCCAAAAGAAGAAATTTTAAGAAATCCCAAAAAATAGATCTTAAAACCATTAATAATTAATAAGTTTCTTTGGATTACTTGAAAATTGTGATAGATCTCTCGGAACGTATGCGTTTAATAACATTAAATATTGATTTGGATTACCACTGAAATATGTTTTACCTTCGTATAGATGAAGTCTTTTCCAAAGGCTAAACGACTTAGCTATCGTCCTAATTGATTGAAACTTCCCCATTGAAAAATGAATTTGAATATCACTAATTCACAGGTGTTCAAGAACTCTATGTAAGTATTAGCAACAAAAAGGTTCATATGCCTTGCTAAAAAAAAATACTGTTCCTTAATTCTCTATATAAAGGGCTGCTCACTTTTGCATTCAATAGAAGACTAGACTGTTTATTATGTTGCTAAATTTTGGTGCTGAGTATCCAGATCAATAATAGTTCAATTAGGAGATCCATTACTTTAGATGGAAACTATGAAAAGCTTCAAGGATTTAGTCATCAACACAGCTAAAAAGAGATGTCAAAGATCTGAAAATTAACTCAATAAAGATGTATAATTTCTATATCCAACCTCGTAGAAGCATTTTGAAAACTTAAGAATCTAAAATCACAAAATGGAATCAAGGAAAAAAGTCTATTATGAGAAGGAATTCCTTCTAATACTTATCCAGTTTACTTTCTATTTTGCGAGAAACGTCCCCTAGAAGGGTCCACCCCTGCATTACTATCCTGTAAGCCAGATGAAATTATATTTTCTGTATTCCTTGAGTGGAAATAATAGCAATAAAAAAATGAACACAAATCATTTAATCAAAAGAGTGTTCCTGTCATGTCTACGAACAAAATTAGATAATATTAGACGAACATTTTTTGAATACGAGAATACTTATTGCTGTTAGATAAAATTGAAACAGTGGTCCTTGCTTCTGCAATCAATGAAAGACAGAATGTCTGGTAAAATAATAGAACATAAAAACTTTCTAACCAGCTGCGAATTTTGTTCTGACCAATTTCTGCTGTGATTCCAATGATTCCCAAATAATGTAATCAAGCAGGCATATGTGTGTGCACCTTCTCTTTTGACTCCCTATACATAACTGTTAATATATCTTCTATCATTATATTCTCATCACGGCAACATTCTTCATTCCTTCAAGAAATTTGTACTTCAGTGCACTATCCTCCGTCGCTTTTATTCTATCCATTTGTTCTACATCTTTTCATCTTTCTCCACTACATCAAATCCCAGTCATTCTTCCTCTTGTCCATCCACTTAGTGTTACACCCCTAATACTTTATCTTCTCAAGTGTACTAAAGTTATGGTAGCCTTAATCTTTCATCTACTAGTTCTAAATGTTTCTTTAGGCCCACCTAATTAGGATGAAGGGGTGTGACCCTACTAATTATGTCTATAAATAAGGAGAGGAAGGCTCTCCCAAATCATTATAAATCATATCAAGGAACTTCCTTTCATTACTATTCCAATTTCTAGAGATTGCTCCCTCAAAGTGGTCACATATTTGAGTGTTTCTGCATTTATCATAAAGAAGTATCTTAACAAGTGTTAATGGAGCATCGATAATGGAAAGAAAAAAAATGATCAAATCTCACAAAATGTCATGAATTTTTTAGTGAAGTTGGGGGTCGTGGCAAGGAAGTTTTATATTCAGTTTTAGCTTTATATGATCTGTTTTTCCCGAGATACTGCAGTTTTATTGTTTTTCACAAAATGGCTCCCTAAGCTGCAATTTTAGGAGTACTGCATTTATCTTGAAGAAAGATCTTAACAAGTGTAACCAGAGCAAAGAAAAAAAAATCACCGCATCTCACAAAATGTTGTGAATTTTTAAGTGATTTTTTTAGTGAAGTTGGGAATTGTGGCAAGGAAGTTTTATTTTCAGTTTTACCTGTATATGATCTGTTTATCCCAAGATATTGCAATCTTAGTGTTTTTCACATAATTGGTCCCTAGCTGCAATTTTAGAAGTTTTCGGATTTTTTTGACATTTTCAGAAAGCTCATGGAAAATTCGGCAGGGTCCATTCTTTATAGTTTCATATTAAGGCCAACTACATAATCTAATTCATTGGTCAAAGTCGGTCAAAGGTGGCACATCAGATTCTAACATAACTAATGTTTTAAACTTTTATGGTTACCACTCACACCAGGTAATTTCCTTCCCTGCCTGAGCACAAACCTAGAGCTATGAATACATGCAAATCAGCAGCAATGCCTCTTGGATCGGAGGAACTTTGTACAACCACCAAGTCCAAAACGCTCTTTATAGTCCACCTAAAGTTGAGGGAAACATTCTGGCAAGATGTGAAAACTTAGTAATTGTTATTAAGGATATTCTTTTTACTCCATTTGTAATAGCTTTAAATGTTATGCCCCCTTTTTCAAACTAGTTTGTTTTGGAGACTTTTGACCCATGAAGTCTAAACACCTCCTTAAAAAGTATATCAGCCACTATAGGTGCATTATACTTGGCTGAAGTGGACAAAAATGAGCATATTTTGTGAGTCTATCAACCACAACATACAAACAATTCTTACCTTGAACCATGGGCATCCCTATGATGAAGTCCGTGGAGATACTTTCCCATTTTTTAGTGGGAATAGGAAGGGGCTGCAATAGTCCAGCTGGAAATTCATGTTCCGGGTCCGCCTTGTTTTGTTGGCAAACCAAACATTCCCGAATGTATCGAAGCACCTCCTCTTTAAGACCTTTCCAAAAGAACCTTTCTCTAACCTATTTGTATGTTTTGAAATAGCCCGGATGACCAGCCAATGGGGCATCATGAACAGCCCTCAATATCTTATTCTTTACCTTTGATTTGGGAACCAAATAGACCCTATTCTTTTAGAGAATGAGTCCATCCATTATCTTATACCTTTCATCTACAATTCCTCCTTTAAAAATATCATTATCAAACTTATTCTTGGCATATTCAGTTGTAATTAAGGACTTCCAATCTGTTGTTATCTTAGATAGAGAGCAAAGATATGATTCTTTTGACAAAATGTCTTCTACCAAATAATTGACTTGAGGAGTTTTCGGAATCATACCTTGTAATTTCACCCTTTTGCCTTTATCCATGAAGCTTAGCTTCATACTTTGGTAGTTGAGAGTGAGTTCTCCTAATGAATGTAACCATTGGACTCCAAGCACAAGATTTGTATCAGTTATGCCAATTATATAAAATCATCACATACCTCATGCTTTCCCAATGTGAAAAGGAGATTTGGACGACTCCTTGTGCATGGCATGGAATAGCCATTTGCTACTTTAACTGTGAAGCCTTTTAAGTCCTCCACATTCAAGTCCATCTTTGCAACCAAGCTCTCATCAATGAAACTGTGAGTAGCTCCACAATCAATCAAGATCGTGCCTCTTTGAACTTGTAGGTCTCCTCTCACCCAGAATGGATGGTATCTAGGAGCACCAGACAAGGTGGCAAGAGTGCTGCCCAAACTTTCCGGATCATGATTTTGCTTTGCCTCATCAACACAAGCTTCTTCTTCTTCAAAAATCTAAAAATACCTCAATATAATGCACATTACCCTTACCTACGCAACAATGACCAAGAGACCATGGATCCTTGCAAGAGAAGCACAAATTCTTCCTTCTTAGCTCATTCCTTGTTTCTCCTTCTTTGCTGGTTTTGGACAACTCCTTGTGAATGATTGGTGCTCGTTGAAAGGGCTTCTTTGGCTGGTCCAAAGATGTGGTTCTTGGCAATCCCAAGAGCCCCTTTGGCTGTCCTCCATTTGAAAATGCCCTTGGTTTCCCGCTGACCTTGGAGCAGCACCTTCAAGATCCAATGATTTCTTAATTGCCTCTTGGAGTGACAAAGGATCAAATGTCCTCACCAAATCCTTGAGTGGTTCAACCAAACCCTCAATGAACAAAACAATGA
Organism: Taxus chinensis; assembly: GCA_019776745.2. Classification (NCBI taxonomy): domain Eukaryota; kingdom Viridiplantae; phylum Streptophyta; class Pinopsida; order Cupressales; family Taxaceae; genus Taxus; species Taxus chinensis. Next base: position 871,682,629 of record CM034150.1, on the reverse strand, counting down.
GCCTGTTTTCTGTCGCATCTGTAATCATCACGGAAAGCCTTTGAAATTCAGCGACATAATCTTCTACCATGCCTTGTTTCAATTGAACCAACTCCTTAAAGTGAACTTCAAGATCCACCCTATCAAATCTCCCGATGAGTCTTCTACAAAACTCATCATATGAGTGAACGAGATTGTGCCCTTATGTGACTAATCCATGAAACCACCACTCATGTGCAATTCCTTCAAGGTGAAGGGTTGCAAATTTAATTGCATCATCCTCCGTCATTGGCCTCAATGATAAATAGGTATCCAATTTTTGAATCTAAGCATGGGATGTCCCCTTGTTGGAACCATCAAATGTAGAGAATTTCATTCTGCCCAAAGTATTTTGAAGGTCCTTCTGTGGTGCATTAGGTCTAGACTCCGGCCTTGGCCTTCCCTTGCTTACCCCTATGAATTTGGCAAGCAAAATAACCTCACGGATCACATTCAGATGGGTTGGAGAGCTCCCAAAAGTGAAATTAGAAATTAAGACAAACTTTTAAAGAGGTCGGTCTTGGGGGGAATTCTCTTCTAAGGCTTTTGGCACCACCACTAAGCTATAAAAGGGGTCGCATAGGATTTATTCGTGCATCTTTTGGCACATATACTTTTATCTACTTTGGTTCTAGAGTTGTGGTCTAATCCAATTCCACTAAAGGGCGACAATACATTAGTGTGGCATCCAAGGAGGATGGAAACCCTCCAATTTGGTGGTTTTAAAGACATTCTTTGAAGACTATCTTGTCAGTTTGCAGCTAGGGTATCAAGAAGAAGACTTGTCAAGGGTTTTGACATTGTTTGGAGCCCCTCTCCTAGGGAGTGACTTGTACAGGAGTGTGATTTGGTGTCCTCTAGGGCACGGATTAAAATTCCAAGTTGATATTTGGACTTCACATATTTTATATGGCTGATATATTGCATATTTGTCATTTATTGGGGTTTGGAGACCCCATTTTTAGCTCAATTTGTGGACTGCACTTCTGTTGTCGTAAAATTAATTGCAGCTGGGTATTATTTCATATTTGGCACATGTTTTGGGTTGTTTTGGCTTGGTATTTGTTCCATTACTTCAAAATAATTTAGAGAAGGATTTGAACTCTTGTTTTCATTTTGTTTGAAGGGTGTTTGATGCCCTAAGGTGTGATTTTCAGTTCGCTGCTAGGGTTTTAGTTGTGATTGGATCTGCTGTTATAAAAAATCAGATTTCATTCATGTTTGGAATTGCATGATTTCCTTGTTTGTATGTTTCATCCCTAGAAATGGGCATTACATACATACTTGTTTCTTCTTTATTTATCTGCTAACAAAACCACACCATTTCTGAATTTCTCATCAAGTGGAAGAATCTGGCATCTTTATATGCAACATGGGAAGACGAACAACTCATGCCGAAGAATCCTATAATGTTGAGCGTTGAGGGAAACACTTTTCTATAGGGGAAGGGCATGTTACACAACTAGTATTCTATCTTCTTAAGTTGTGTCACAAGGTTCGGCGAATTTCTAGCATGAAATTTGAAATTCGCCGGACTTCTTATGTGGCCAAAAAAATCGCAAATATACAAGTTGTTCGGCGTCCCAAAAATGCAATTCCCCTGTAAGTGGAGGGTTGTGACTATAGGGCACCGCGTGGAAAAAAATTGTGACTGAAAACGTAATTCAATTATGAGCGGAAGGTTGTAGGGCATAGAGTCTTTTGAGCACAGTTGCATGTGAAATAGCAATTAAGATTTGACTTCCGCAAGGGCATTTGTGCACCTGACTATTGGGAAAGATGTTAAATGTGCCTCGGATGTGAGAAGAGCTAAGGTCATGGTTGTAGTGCTTTGTTGAGCCTACGTGAGGCAGAGGAGAGGTCACGGAGCCATGGAGGATGTCATCAAGGATAGTCATAAAGTCATTGTTTAGTTTTATGTTATGTTATAGTTTAGGTTTAATTTTATGTTTAGATGAATTTTTCTTTATTTTTTTTTATTTTTTTTATCTTTCCAAATTATAGTCGGCATAATATTATTTAAATTTAAAATTTTATTTTATATCATTTACTTTTAAAATATTTTAAAGTATTTAATTTAATATTTATAAATTTGAAACTATCAAACTTAAAAACTCTAAAATATCTAAAAATAATTGAAATCGAATAAAAAATCAAATATTACATTAAATTTTTATAATATTTTAAAATATAAATTTTTTATATATTAAAATAATTAAATTAAAAACTTTAAAATATTTTAAAATGATTGACATCAAATAATAAAATTGATATTACATTAAAATTTCTTTTCGAACTAAATGGCAAATTTTTTTTCAAACTTTATGTTAGAATAATTTTATAATATGAATGTAATAACATAACAATAATATGTTACGTGGGTTATCTGGTTAGTTTGTTTGAGCCAACCTTGGCTTGTAGTTAGAAGGTTTCATGTAAATTTATCTTTAGTCTTGTTTAGCTTCCTCATTGTTAGGTTGTTGGATCTCTTTGCCTATTTATTAGGCTCTCTTTATAATGTCAATGAAGGCTTGCAGCTTCGCCATTGAACTTTTATGGTATCAAAGCATATGGTTTAGAATCTTGGAGTGAAGTCTGTGAGGGAGATCTGATTAGAGAAGAAAGCATGGTCGATAAATGCACCCGGTGTCAAGATCTTGTTAAACGGATGCAAGGAGGGGGAAGCTTTGAAGATTTGAGACGCATGTACATTGTGACGTGTACATGGTTGGAGAGCTTGTTGATAAGGAAGAAGTAATGCTCTACTATTCAAAGTTGTAGTTGGGACATTTTATTCTTGTAGTTGGGTCATTTCATTCTGGTGTCACCCAGATTTCATCCTGAAATCTGCGACTACCCTATCCGAAAAATTTTCATACTTTTAAAATAATGGGTCGTTTTGTGTTTTTGTTGCCTGAAAGTTCTTGTATTGCGTCAAGATATTCCCAAAGAGCCATATTAGCCTTTTTCGCCAAATACCTAGATGCCCAAAGTTGTTATATTCTGTCGTCGGGATTTGTCTGCGGGAAATTTGTATTTAATTATTTTGAGCCCTGTATGAGGCTATTTGCGCTCCGTTTTAACTCTATTATGAGCGAATATGTTATTATTCCTATGTGCCAGAAGGGTTTTAACTTGTAATAAGTTTTGAGCTTTATTTGTAACTTTTGGCAATTTTTCGTGTTTTTGTGGTGTCCCGTTTCGTTTTCTGTGAAATTTCTCTGGAACAATTCCTTTGCCGGGTAAGCCCGATTTTTGGCCTGGAGCAGCTGGAAAACATATACGCACATTATGCCCGGAGGAAGTCGCCATCGGAGGTCCGGATCACTGGGAAAAAGCGAAGTCGTGCACAGAAAAGCCCCTGCGGGGATGGGCGCATTTTTGGAAAACAAAGGATTTAAGCTGCAATGGCAAAAATAGAAGCCGCAGGCAGGGTGGGAATTTTATACCTGCCTAGCAGGGTACTTTTTCCCGTGATATAAAATTCACTTAAGCTGCAGTGGGAAAGTTAGAGGCTGCAGGCAGGCGGGAATTTATTGCCTGCCTTGCACGGTAAAAATTCCCATGGTGAAATAAAAGAAAAGTGACTTAAGTGAAATCATGGGATTTTATTGCCTGCCTTGCAGGGTAAATAATCCCATTGTCAAAGTCAAATCATTTAAGTGGATCATGGGATTTCTGGGGCTGCCTTGCAGGGTAAAAAATCCCATTGTCAGAAATTCTTAAAAATAGAATTCTATTATGCAAAAAAGTGTGACCCACCTTGGGTGAATAATAATGCATTAAATAAATATTTGTTAATATTTATTCATCCAATTTTGGCACCCAGACTTGTGGAAAAGTCAACAAAAGCAAAGGGGAATAAATCAATTGGAAATAGAATTCTAAAATTAAATAAATTTAATTTATTTAATGCAGCCCCTTTTGAGAAGGAATTAATACTTTTTAAAGTATTAAATGATTATATTAATTCCTATTTTCAATGGCTATGGTCAAAGCACACTGTGAAGCTTAAGTGAAGTGAAGTGTGGAGGATTAAATTGGATTAATTTAATTTATTGGATGGTTGTCCTTAAACATGCTATTTTTAAAAGAGAAGAGCATGATTTTTAATTAATTAATTGCCTTTAATTGTTAGGGCAATTATTAATTATAGAATTGTGAAGGTTATATAAGCATGGGCAGCCATATGGGTGAATTATTTGATTCACAGGTAAAGAATTGCAGCCAAGAGGAAAAGTGTGCCCCCATTTGAAGAAGGATTTTGCTCAGGCAAGGTGGAAACAAAGCATTTGAAGAAGGATTTTGCTCAGGCAAGGTGGAAACAAGGCTAAAAACTTCCAAATTTGGCGCATGCTTTGAAGGAGGTTGATCTTTGTCTCCATAATTGTTTGCACAGGTGTTACAGGAGCTCAGGTGTTGTTGAAAGGATTCATGCTCTCTTTATGTGCAAATTAAACACCATTTTTTGGGGCAGCAGGCTTGAAAAGTGCAGATTTTTACAATTAAAATTCACTATTCATGCTCCGGTGGCCATTTTTGTCTGAATAAATTGCAGGAATTCATTACAGGTGCTTTACAAAGGAAAATGAGCTTTGATCAATATCCAATACATTGCATATATCCTCCGAATTTGAAGAATTGTCCAGATCTGCACCAGTATTGAAGAATTCCAGTCAAATAAGAAGAAAAAGAATTGTTCAGACAAAGATAGACAAAGCTATGGCGAAGAAAGATGAAAAAGAAAGCACAACGGAGTCATGCATCACTTCTAAATTTGCAGATATTGGAGACACGGATCTAAGCTCGGAACCTCTTGCTGAATTGATAGACAGATCCAGAGCAGGAAAGACTTCACTCATGCGTGCAGGAAAAACTTCACTCATGCGTGCAGATTAAAAGCAGTGGAATTATTCGAGCTGCAGCTTTTCCATCCACAGCCCAGTTGCCAGAATTTGTTATGCAGGTGTAGATCCATATCCAGATGCAGATGCAGATGCTGATGCAAATCCATAAGCAGATCCAGATCCAGATCTCATAGTTGCAAAAGCTTCTGGCACAAAGGCTTCATCCTCTTGTTTCGAATGCAGCCCATGAAGAAGACAGTGCGTGGAAAATTCCTTCCAAGATCTTGTGCATGTGCTCTCATCTTCCAGTTGAAGCCTTCATTGAATTTTCATTCACCCTGAGTGCTTTCCAGAATTTTTAATTGCTCATATGCAATTAAAAATAAGGATGATGAGTTATCTACAGCCAACCTTGCACTGATGCATGTACAACAGAAGAATTGCAAAAGCTTCAAGGATAAAAGAGAAGACAATGCGAAGGCAAAATTCCAGCTTGCTTCCAATTTCAAGATCCAACTAATTCCAGCTTGTTTCTAGATCCAGTTTGAATCAACTGCATGCAGACATGAAAAAGGACAAAGTCAGCTTTCCTCTTCCTTCTTCTTTCCTCCGACAAAGTCAGCTTTCCTCTTCCTTCTTCTTTCCTTCGACAAAGTAATTGAGCGATCAATTAAATTATACAACCTAAGTAATTGGTTTAAAAGCCATTACTTGAAGAAGTCAACTACTTGGAGATAGGTGGCAGGCATGCAAAATAGAAAGTTCTATTTTCAGTTGCAAATCATACATGTCACGCAAAGAGGAATTCCAGGAGGAAGATTGCCAGTTGTTTCTTTCCGACTTCCACATGTGCCAGTTCAACTAAAAGCTTCCAACTTGTAATTGCCCCTCTACATTCTATAAGTAGAGGAAGAACCTTCGGGTTAAGGATCGATCAGAATTTGTGAGAAGCAATCTTGTGTTCTAGACTTTGTGCTGAACCCCTGAGAGCAACTTGGAGCAAAGGAATACAAAGGAGCAGGTTTCCGGAGAACTTTGTGTCACGGTGTACTTTGTTTCTTGCTTTTAATCTTAGATCTCTTAAGTAAACTTTGTGTTATTTTAGATCTGGATCTAGAGTTGCCTTTGTTTTATAATTCTGTGTGTTCATATCTATTAAGTTTCTTCTATGTGCATGCAATTAGCTCTACTATCTACTAATTGGGATGCACATCTTCCCCATTTCTTCTCTATATTTCCTTTACTTCTTTCTTCTATAACTTCCTTTTCTTAAAACAGTTGCTTACTTGCTGCAGAACTTCTTAGTTATGGTTCATGAACTAAGTGGTTAAAGTAAAACCCCTGATAGATAATAACACATTTTTATTGACAAATCTGACACGAAAGCCTCACCAGTTAAATGAGGGAGATTTATCTCATGACTGCCTAGGTTTGATGCTATGCAAAAAATCTAGCCAACACATTCTTATAACCGAGACCTATTCAAATCTGCAGCTGGGATGTTTCATTTCTGTAGCTGGGACGCATTCAATCTTGTGGATGATCTTCTTCTTTTTATCACAGCATGTGTCTTGTTTTGGAGGTATTTAGAATACAGCTGGCCTAAGCACTCCAAGGAGGACACTAAAGGAAGAAGGCACGCCATAAAAGGGACTGAAACAACTGTATGATCAAATTCAATCATCTCACAATCAGTGTGTGCAAAGATGGAAGGGATTGAAGGCAATTCAAAGCCCCTAGAAGCCATTGGAGTGTGCAGGAAGGCGTCATAGGCAAAGTTGAAAGCCATATTTTTGTTGTTGCATAGGTGCATTATCATTGGTCCAAATTAATTAGTATGGTTTATATATAAGTCTGAGTTTTTATAAATAACTAGGGTAATCTAAATTTTGTAATATTTTTAAGTTTATAAAACTTTAGAAAAAAAAAAATTGCCCAAAAGGACTTGAAAACCTACAGTTAATTCGGTTCTGGAAAACCATAAGGAGTAGAAGCCTGAAACTTTGCCACATTGTCTGTTTTGAATCCCTAGTCCTCACGCAAAAGGAATTTTTGCAAAAGAGTGAGTAAACCTCAATATTTTTATTTTTCCGTAATTTTTTGGCAATTTTATGGGAAAGTGTAAAATTAAAATCTCTCAAACTATCAGGAGTTTTGAGCTGAAAATTGGTCAATTTGTCCAGTTTTAGGATAGAATTAGTGAGCAAAAGGAATTTTGAAAAAGCATTTATAGATTTTCCAATTTAATTGTTTTCATGAAAAACAAGGTCCAAATGGCTAGTCGACAACACCTTTTGTTGCCAGATTCACAAAAATTGACAAGCAAAAACTTTACTTTGTGGAGTCACAAGATACTATCAGTGAGTATCGGAATTTAGATCAAATTGTACTTGGCAAAGAAACAAGACCAAATGATGACGACCTTTCAACTGATGAAACCTAATAACTATGATAAGCGTCACAGAGAAGCATTGATGTTGTTAAAACTTTCAATGTCTGATAATTTTATTCCAAAAATTAGAAATGCAACTAGTGCATTGGATTTGTGTAAAAGTCTAACATCCAAGTACCAGGCTTCAGAAGTCGGTAAGATATTGTACTTGAAAAATTTGTTATTTTCCACTAAAATGCAGGAGGGTGGATCGATCTCTGAATTCTTGTTGCAATTGAAGGACATTTGTGATCAGCTGAAAGCAATGGAAAAGCCTGTAGATGAGCAAGATTTGATTGTCTTGGTACTGCAAAAACTGCCAACATCATTTGACTCATTTGTTGAGTCATTGCATATGATTGCAGAGACACAGGTGATTGATTTTGAGAAGTTGTCTACACTTCTCGTGCAAAAGGAGAGAAGGCAAACTCATGCAGCTTACTCGTCATCGATGGCTATAGAAAGTGCATTCATGACACAGTCAAAGGGAAAGAAAAAACAATGGAATGCCAATTTTCTTCAAAATATGTGAAAATAGATAAGAAATTTCCATATTTCTCAAAAGATGGTACAACTACTGATACAAGTAATCTTTGGATTCAACTGATGATTGTGAATCAAGCTCTAGTACTAAAGTGGAGCAAGACTTAAAAAAGAAAACACCAGAGAAGTCTAGCTCCATAGAAGGAATGGGTGCCACACACAATGATTCAACTAGTCAGCATAAAAGGCTAAAGTGGTACTATAACACACTGCAGGATGTTTGGCAAGATGAGCTTCCAAAGTCATTCAAAGGTATATCTATAAGATCGGGGAAACATGCAATGCACAACAATGAACAGGTAAATGTTGCTCTTAATGCATCTGTTTCACAAATATTTGAGACCAATACTTTTTTAGAAGCTAACAGTAAGCCAGAGTGGGAATTTGCAATGAAGGTGGAGTATAATGCTCGAATGAAAAATGACACTTGGGTTTTTTCAAAGTTATCCCCAAGTAAGAAATCCATTGATTGCAAATGGATTTACAAAGTAAAATGTAAGTCAAATGGTTCTTTAGATAAATATAAATCTCTTCTTGTTGCTAAGGAATATGCACATGAAGGAGTATATTATGAAGAGACTTTTGCTCCTACACTAAAAATGATGACATTCAAAATGGTTATTGCTATTGCTTCTCAATTTGGTTGGCAGGTATATCAGATGGATGTCAAGAGTGATTTCCTGAACAAAGACTTAGGAAGAGGTGCACATGGTACAACCACAAGGATTTCAGATTCCTACAAAAACGCATTTGGTTTAAAGGTTAGTGAAAGCCTTGTATGGTGTTGGCTAGATTTTCTACATAGCATAAAACCTAGGCAGTCATGAGATAAATCTCCCTCATTTAACCGGTGAGGCTCCCGTGTCAGATTTGTCAATTTAAGTATGCTAATATCTAAATGGGGTTTTACTTTAACTACTCAGTTCATGAACCATAACTGAACAATTTTACAACAAGTAAGCAGTTGTTTAAAGAAAGGAAAAATTATAGAAGGTAATTACATAAACATATAGAAGAAACGGAGAAGATGTGCATCCCAATCAGTAGATGGCAGAGCTGATTGCATGCACATAGAAGAATCCAATTAATATAAATACAGAATTCTAAAACAAAGGCAGCTCTAGATCCAGATCTAAAATAACACAAAATTTATTAAGATATCTAAGATTAAAAGTAAGAAACACAGTACACCGTGACACAAAGTTCTCCAAAAACTTGCTCCTTTGTATTCCTTTGCTCCAAGTGGCTCTCAAGGGTTCAGCACAAAGTCTAGAACACAAGATTGCTGTTTACCAGTTCTCATCATTAACCCGGAGGTTCTTCCTCTACTTATAGAATGTAGAAGGGAAAGTACAAATGGAAAACTCAAATTGAACTGAAACAGAAACAACAAGTAAAGATGACATTTGGCAATCATCCTCCACTAACTTCTCCTTAAGCGACACATGTATCACTTAACTAATAGAAGTGTTCCATATAACTTTAAGCAATGGTTGCAAAACCAATAACTTTAAAGTTTTACAATTTCATCCTGGAAAATAGAAAATAGAAGAAAAAAGAATAGAAAAAGTCATGCCAGCTGTAACATTTATGTCTTTTTCTTGTTCTGATATCGGATATACTTGTCGAACATGTAATTCAGCATCTTTCCATTTGTTTTAGCCACGGCTTCCTTCTCTATCCTGAACTGTAGCAACCTTTCATTCAACACTTTGATGCATGCTTCCACATCTTCCAAGCTCGGCCCAAACCTTGCAATATCCGCCTGCAGCGCCACCAATCTACCGATAGAATTCACCGTGAAAGGCTTAGTAGCTTTATCAATTCTCTTTTGTACCATCAGAAGAGACCCTTCCAGGGAATTAAGTACCTTGCTAGGAACGATCCATACGCATAAAGTAACATTCCCGTCCACTCTCTCCTCAGTGAAAGAAATGATACTATCTGGTAAGGATGATGTCCTACACTCAAGTGCCTGCATCCTCTTCAGCAAAACTCTGCAGATCTCCAAATGGAAAGATACTGCAAACTCTAGCTGCTTCCCCTTCTCAACTGATCCATCCGGTACAATTTGTTCTGCAACCAATACATCTCCTGGCAACTTGTTGATCTCTCCCAAAGTACTCAAGTTACTCTCAACAACTGTGTTCATGTCCACTATGCTCGTTACCAGTTGCTTCAGCTGATTTGCTGCATCATCCATAACCTTCAGACAAGTTGGCACTTCTCCAAGTTGTACAGAGGCTTGACGCATAATCAAATCCTTCCATTCGTCAATAGCTTTTACTTGATTGCTTGCCTCCTCCATTTTCTGCATAAGATGATCACTCACCTGCTCTGAAATGGGCTAAATGGAAGACTTAGCAACCTTGGCTATGATCTCGCACAACTAAGATACCTGCTTCTGAAGTTCTTCTTTCTCCACCTTTTCACTGTCAAGCCTAAGGAATAGAGCATCTATCAATGTCTGCATGTCCTGCTTCAATCCTTCAGTGGTGGCTTGACCGAGAAGTACTCTGGTTACTGTAACATCTTCTGCCGTGAACTCCTCCTTTTCTTTTGCCGAAATTGATATCTCAGCAAACTTCTGCCCTGATTCCTCGATGATCAACCTAGAAGTTGCTTTAGCAACTTTAGGCCTTTTATCTCTTCCACCCAGATTCTGGAGTAGCTGCAAGTCGTGCTCTTCTAAGTTCATCTCCACTCTCGCTTCTGGAACCAACTGCGAAGCCAACCATTCCGAAAAGTTACTTCTCGGAGAATGAGAAGTCGCTGAGTGCACTACCATCTCCCACTCGGCCTCCTCTCCATCAGAAAGTGCCACGGTGTTATGGCTGCCATCCTCTGAATCATCCAAGGACAAAGCTCTTTCGAACTCCGCCATCTGCAGCTTCAACATCTCCTCTGGAACAGGTGCTGAACGGAGTGGCTGAGGAGAGAAGACGAATGTCGCCAGATTTAGTGGAGGCATGGAAGTGTCCTGCTGAGGTGCAACAATTGGTGAAGTACTGGGTGCCGGAGAAGCTGGAACCAAAGTCATGTCCGCGGAAGTGATCTTCTCCTTAGATTGAGATCTTCTGTGTACTTTCAACTTCTCAGACTTTCTGCTACTTTCTCCTCCGTGCTTCCGCTTGAGGGAATCTCCTACGCCGAAGTTGCCCATGATTTGATTCATCAATACTTCATCAAGGCAATATCCCTTCATCAGCAACCAGTTTGAAGTATTCACCAAAACAGCTCCAGATCTTTCTTCAAGTGTATGGCAGCCTCCTACGTTATCCTGAAGTATGGCTTTATCTCCTCCCATTTGATGGTAAGTGTCAAGTACCACATTCCCATCATCTTTAAGATCCGCAGGTATCCACGCTTGTCCAAAGTTGAACACTTGCTTTGCTGACAGACTGCTGAAATCTCTCTTTCTAACCTCGTACTCACTTTTGCACTTCATCCAGAAATCTTCTAATGAAGGCACATGTGCGTACTCCTGGGAGATCGTCTTCCTGGCTACTCCAAATGGATCGAAGTTCAGCTATGCAGTGAAGAATTCTTGCTCATACTCGGATAACATCTGCGTCTCCATACCCCGAGCTCTATGAATGCTAATGCAGCTGTAATGTCCCACAGTGACTGGGAAGAAGCCCATAGATTTGTGCCGCTTTGACTGAAGGTCATGTAACTCCACAAGTTGCCTGCTCAGCTCCATGGCGATCAATCTATCATTCGGATACCTGGGCATAATTATTGGTTCTCCAGAAAAGCCCGTAAACCTGAGGTATGTGAAATCTGCAAACTGAATGAATAGACTGCCAATCTTGGACACAGCTTCCCACGCTTCCTTGCTTACCCTGTTGGCCTTCAAGTCTTTGTCTAGCCTGCAGATGAAATCGTAGAAGAATTCATCATTAACCACTTTGAAATCTTTCTCGCACATAGGTACAGTAAGCTGTGGGTAGCACTCGAAAATGGGGTCCTTAGAAAGAACACCACATCTATCCAGCTTAGAAAAGACGCCTTGTGAAGCTGCAGCATACACCAAGTAGGAAGTCATTTTGAAGCTAAAAGTACGCTTCACGTTCCGGAGTTGCTCACCAATGTTGTCGCTAATAATTTCCAACCAATTAATTATGGAATCAATTTTGTTGACTTCAATGGTCCTGATGAAAGCATACATCCATGTACGGAAAGTGTAAGCATTCGCCTCGCCATTCATCCTGCATAGCAATTTGACCACATCATCGACCTCCTGCACCAAATTGGACCGCGTAAGAATTCTTGGAAACTTTGAAGGAGATCTAGGCTTCTTCATGTATCTGCTATTCATTATGCTCACACAATCAGCTCTATGCTTCTCCCACCTGCTGCCAGCATCCTAAGTACTAATGGAAGTCACCACCTTTCACACTGGAATCTTCAAACAATAATTGATGAACTCTGCATCCAAATGAATTATTGTCTTTCCCGTAGCATCACGCACTGATCTGGATGAAGGATGGTAAGATCTAACGCACTCCATAACAAACTTTGGCAACTGGGCTGTGCATGGAAAGGCTATAGCTCGGATAATTCCACTGCTTTTAACCGCACACATGAGTGAAGTCTTTCCCACTCTGGATCTATCAATCAATTCGGAAAGAGGTTCCGGACCTAGATCTGTGTCTCCTATGTCTGCAAGTTTGGAAGCGATGCATGACTCCATCGTGCTTTCTTTTTCATCTCTCTTCGCCATGGCTTTGTCTATCTTTGTCTGAATAATTCTTTTTCTTCTTACTTGGCCTAATTTCTTCAAAACTGGTGCAGATCTGGACAATTCTTCAGATTCGGAGGATATATGCAATGTATTAGACATTGATTAAAGCTCCTTTTCTTTTGTAAAGCACCTGTAATGAATTCCTACAATTAATTCAGACAAAAATGGCCACCGGAGCATGAATAGTGAATTTTAATTCTAAAAATCTGCACTTTTCAAGTCTGCTGCCCCAAAAATTGATGTTTAATTTGCACATAAAGAGAGCATGAATCCTTTCAACAACACCTGAGCACCTGTAACACCCATGCAAACAAAGATCAACCTCCTTCAAAGCATGCGCCAAATTTGGAAGCTTTTAGCCTTGTTTCCACCTTGCCTGAGCAAAATCCTTCTTCAAATGGGGCGCACTTTTCCTCTTGGCTTCAATTCTTTACCTTTGAATTAAATAATTCACCCATATGGCAGCCCATGCTTATATAACCCTCGCAATTCTATAATTAATAATTGCCCTTCCTATTCCTGGCAATTAATTAATTAAAAATCATGCTTCTCTCTTTAAAAATAACATGTTTAAGGACAGCCATCCAATAAATTAAATTAATCCAATTTAATCCTTCACACTTCACTTCACTTAAGCTTCACAGTGTGCCTTGACCATAGCCACTGAAAATAGAATTTAATCTAATGATTTAATGCCTCAAAAATCATTAAATATATCCTAAATGGGGCGCACTTTTTGACATGAAGGGGGCAGCCTTTAAATAAATTAAATTTAGTCAATTTAATCCATTTAATTCTATTTCTTTTATTCCCCTTTGACTTCTTGACTTTCTTCCATGCTTGGGCGCCTATTTTAGAAAGAGAAATAATTAATTAAATCCACTTAAAGGCTGCCATCATCTCACCAAAGGGGGCACACTTTTTTGCACAATATAATTCTATTTTTAAGAATTTTTCACAATGGGATTCTTTACCCTGCAAGGCAGCCCCGAAAATCCCATGATCCACTTAAGTGATTTGACTTTGACAATGGGATTATTTACCCTGCAAGGCAGGCAATAAAATCCCATGATTTCACTTAGGTCACTTTCCTTTTATTTTATCATGGGAATTTTTACCCTGCAAGATAGACAATAAATTCCCACCTGCCTGCAGCCTCTAACTTTCCCACTACAGCTTAAGTGAATTTTATATCACGGGAAAAAGTACCCTGCTAAGCAGATACAAAATTCTCACCTTGCTTGCTACTTGTATTTTTCCCATTGCAACTTCAATCCTTTGTTTTCCAAAAATGCACCCAACCCCGCAGGGGCTTTTCCGTGCATGACTTCGCTTTTTCCCAGTGATCCAGACCTCTGATGGTGACTTCCTCTGGGCATAACGTGCGTAAATGTTTTCTAGCTGCTCCAGGCCAAAAATCAGGCTTACTCGGCAAAGGAATTGTTCTAGAGAAATTTCACAGAAAACAAAACGGGGCAACACAAAAACACGAAAAATTGCCAAAAGGCACAAATAAAACCCAAAACTTATTCCAAGTTAAAACCCTTCTGATACATAGAAATAATGACATATTCGATCATAACAGAGTTAAAACAGAGCACAAATAGCCTCAAACGGGGCTCAAAATAATAAAATACAAATTTCCCACAAACAAATCCCAACGACAGAATATAACAATTTTGGGCATTTGGGTATTTGGCAAAAAAGGCTAATATGGATCTTTGGGAATATCTTGACACAATACAAGAACTTTCGGGCAATAAAAAACACAAAACGACCCATTATTTTAAAAGTACGAAAAATTTTCGGATAGGGTAGTCGCAAATTTCAGGATGAAATCTGGGTGACACCATATGGACTTAAGCAAGCTCCTCAAGCTTGGCATTTCAAAATTGATAAATATCTTAGAGAATAATTTTAAAAGATGTGATGCAGAATCTACTCTCTATGTTAAATTGGTTGTTAATGACATAGTGATTCTAGTTGTGTATGTTGATGATCTTGCCATCACCGGAAGCAGTAATGACTTGATTAAATAGGTGAAAACTGACATCTATTCTATGTTTGAAATGACTGATCTATGACTGCTTCAATATTGTCTAGGTGTAGATTTTTGGCATTGCTACAATTTTGGTCATACAATTTTTGTATCCCAAATAAAATATGTGAAATCTTTGTGTGAAAAATTCATAATGTATGATTGTAATCCAACATCCAAACCTATGGAAGTTGGGATAAAACTCTCAACTAACACTATTGGTCAATGAAACAATGTACGGCAATTAGTAGGTAGTTTGATTTATCTTTTACTACTCCTAGGTGTTTTGCAATGAGTTATTTTTCTTGTTTCATGGTTAAACCACATGAAGAACATTGGCAAGTTGCAAAACAAGTTCTTAGATATGTCAAAGGAACTCTTGACTTTGGCATTCTATACAAACAAACTATTGATTTTGAGTTGACATGGTATACTGATTTAGGTTGGGCAGGATCAGTTGATTTTAAAAGAACTACAACATGTTACATTTTCACTCTTGGTTCAAGAGCATTTTCATGGCAAAGTAAGCTTCCGAGTACAACTACATTGTCTTCGAATGAGGCTGAGTACAAACCAATAGTTAGTGTGGGTCGAGAGTTGATGCGAATTCAATCAGTATTGGAGGATCTTCAACTTGATTCATCAGCACCTACACCTATCTTCTGTGACAACCAGTGTGTACTAAAGTTGGTGAAGAATCCATTTTCCATATTAGGACTAAGCACATTGAGGTTCATCACCATTACATCCGACAGTTAGTTACTAATGAAGATATGTGTCTTTATTATTGTCCTACCTCTGAACAACCAGCTTATATAATGACTAAACCTTTGTGTAAAGACAAATTTGTAAAATTTCGAGATAAGCTTGGAGTTGTTTCCGGTTTAGTCATTAAGGGAGGGTGTTAGAATAGTTTTATAATATGATTGTAATAATGTAACAATAAGATGTTTGGTGTGTTATCTTGTTAGTTTGTTTGAGCCAACCTTGGCTTGTAGTTAGGAGGTTTCACGTAGATTTGTCTTTAGTCTTGTTAAGCTTCCTCATTGTCAGGTTGTTGGATCTCTTTCCCTATTTATTAGGCTCTCTTTGTAATGTAAATTAAGGCTTGCAGCTTCTCCATTGAACTTTTACTTTGTCCATTGGAGAACTTGAACCGAACTTTATCCTCATCGAACTCGAACTCAAACTCAAATTCAAACCTGGTGACTTAGTTCTTAAGTGTACTAAGGTCATGGACTGGAGTGCATAGCCTTAATCTTTCATTCGTTAGTTCTAAATGTTTCTCTAGGCCAACCTAACTAGGATGAAGGGATGTGACCCTACTTAATTATGTCTATAAATAAGGAGAGAGAGGCTCTCCCAAATCATTGTAAATAATACTGAGGAACTTCCTTTCATTATTATTCTGATTTCTGGAGGCTCTCCCCTCAAAGTGGTCATATATTTGAGTGTTCTGCATTTATCTTAAACAAATATCTTACCACTTAGCTTACCTGGAATTACCACTTTTTAGCTGCATATAAAAAGATTGTCCTTCCATTTTCCAGTATTGTAATTTATGACATAACCGAATTCTCACAATCCTAATTGCTGAATTTTTTTCACCCATCATGTCACTTGTGCTCATGTTAAAAGGTTCCATAGCTATTGTTGCTTAGTGCATTTTTCATTTCAATCACCGCTGCAAAGTGCTTTCATTTATTTTTTATACATTACTTTTCTATGAGCTCTCTGTTCAGAACTTCAGATGTCCATTTGTTACTTCATTTTCACATACCATACATTATAATGTTATCACCACATTAGCATTTTTTACAACCAAAATAATCTGCAACGATAAATAAAAAGTATATTACATGAAAGAGTTCTAAAAGGTCCATATTCCATCTTTTACACACCATATGTTTAATTGGTATATTGGATGTTCTCGATCACAAATAATATGTTTCCATCAAAGAGGTCAATCATCTCAGAGGAACTCACATAGCATTTTGTAAAATCTAAATGCAAGTTCTCGTCTCACACTAGCATTAATTCATCTTTTTCAAGCCATAATCATCCTTTCAATTGGGATATGTATCGGTTGATCGACTACTACAAATAGTTGTAATTTTAATGTAGCATAGTTCAGCCGAAAGAGCAAAACCACACAAGTATATCATCTTCAATTAACTCTCAGAAATGTGCACAGTTCCAGCAACATCATTCTTTTATGTTGAATATCAGTCACCCAAAAACATGAATGGTCAAATATGTAAATTAAAGAATCTAAGTACATATCTTCTTTTGATGCCAAAAGTTTCTTGTGGAATCTACAAACTTTCCACTGAAAAGAAGATAATACACTACACTAGGCAAGTAACGGACCACAAGTAGGAATAATGATAGGAAAAAGATTCATCCTATGTATAATGCATTATATAGTTGACGAAGACAATTAGAATTGGAAGTTAGACAGTGATAAATAATCTCATGAGTTGGACAAAAAAGGTTTCCATCCTTACTTTCACAAAGGTAGGATCTCTTATAATTAGATTTACAAGCATACCTGAGAAATCAAATCTGTCCAGGAGAAAGCATTTGGATTATTCTTCTTCAAAAGAGCCTCGACTGGGTAAAGTCTTTCAACTAATATGTTACAAGCATGTCGAACTGCTTCACAGCTTTCCTCAGATGCAGTACTTCCAGTTGTAAGTCCTCCATGTGCCAAGCTTATACTGTCTATCTGAACAATTCTAACTTTTGGCATGATATCTTCACTTAAACCTAGCCATAACTGACCAAGAGCATATGCTGTCATCTGCTTTACCTTTGTCCATAATCCCTGACCTAACTCAACTCCTCCTACCTCTACAACAATAGAACCATCTTCAAAAATGGTTACTCTTGCTGGTTTAGGAGAAAGCATTACTTGGAAAAAGCATGGCACCAAGGATAAGCCTCTTTTAAAACCATCTGTTACAAGCATTAAACTCTTTAATACTCTCAATTCTCTCATTCAAAGTTGCAGAATGCTTTAGTTTCTCCCATATTAAAGGCAATGTATAGCCAATAGGACTCTCAACACAGGAGCCATAGAAGAACTCGGCGCTTTCAAGTGTGTGTTGATTCTTCTCTCTTACAGCAGTTGAATCCAAGCCTAGAATTGAGGCAACATGCTCAATAATGGTTTCAGCAATGAATGATCCCTGTGCATCTCCAGGGCCTCTCATTGCAGACTTACTTGGTAGATTTGTTTTACATACTTTATAGTCAAATGAAAGAGCTCCCCAGTTGTATTTTTTCATTGCTTGTATTATATTATGGGGCAGCGCAGGGCTTACATCTGGTGAAAAGCCCGCATCAATGTATAAATCCACGTACAAAGCTGTAATTTTGCCATCAGTTTTAAACCCAACTGTATAATTTGTCTTAATAGGATGCCGTCCACCAGTTGTGATCATATCTGTTTTACGATCAAGGTACATTCGGACAGGACGCTTCAGCTTGAATGCAGCCAATGCACAAGTAACCGCAACCTGAACAAGCAGAAAGAGAAATCGAACTCTATACAATAGATAATTAAAAGGAAACCATAAGCAATCTGTAGGTATGCAGAGGTTTCGTTTCAAAATTATATATAAATCGAATTCTATCATCTTTCCACATAAAATATTCTGATAAACTTTACAAAACTGCAAAACATAGAAATCAGACCAGATGACTGTAAAGTAAATACTAAAAACTAATTAGTTGACACGAAACTAATAATACTTGTTTCTTTTCCTGTAGAACACAGTTATAAAAAAGCAAATCTATTTGTTCAAGTTCATGGATATTATTTCTTTCTTGCAAGTAAGGAAGGTTGCAATGAAATTGGTTTTTATACATCCACGTGTGACACAATGAAATGGTCAGCATGGCACATATCTGTAAATGCATAAAAAGGAAGTTGCTTCCTATGAACTGTTAGCAGCAATTTTCTTTGCTGCCATCAGCCTTGGATGTTAGGAGGGATTCTTCTAGGGGGAGTGTTGTGCTTCCTCCTAGGACTACAGAACCTGCCCCCCTCAGCCCTGGACCGCAAGGAGCATTATCAGATCCTGCAGATGACACAAATAGTTCTATCCCAGGCACGGTCAGAGATGTTTGATGAGACTACCATCCAGTCATTTTGATTTTCGAATTTCATCAGCACATGCTCTTTAGGGGTTCTTACTCATATATAGCTATTTCAATTGTTACCCTAACCACATGGGTTGGGAGAATTAGTACATTGGGTTTATCCCTCAATTACTTTCAGTTCTTTTCTTCTTTTTTCAAGTTATTTGTTGTTCCTAGGGTCCTTTTGCCCTAGCACTTTTAATTGTGATTGGTTGTCTTCTTAAGTTCCATTGACCTACTTTTGGTCATTCATGAACACTAATAAAATTTCTTTCTTTCTTTCTTTCTTTGTAATGTCCCCTTCTCGGGACACTTTCAAAATGGAAGAACTGAAGACCCTCAACCCATTTTCTTTCTTCATGGGTTCGAGGAGGGAGCTTATAGATGGTCCTAAGGTGTCTGTTGTCTACATTGTAGCCCTTGGTATGCTTCACGCTACAAGGAGTCTTTAGTTAGTTTTAAATAAAGTGCACATAGGACTTCTCTGGCAAAATATATGAATTTTTGAAGCTATGTTGCAAACAGGGTTTTTTTAAATAATTTCGCAAATTATTTGGCATGTTTTTGGTGATCATAAAAGAAGATCTACAAATATGATTTGTTTATCCTTTATTTCTGTGCAAGGTAGGTACTTTGTGGTGTGTTTGGAGGCCAGGAGAAAATGTTGGAAATATTTTATTAATTTCTTCTAACACTAGCACCCAGATCTGGAATTTTAAGTGCTATTTTGAAGGGGTTTTAGCACTCACAAAAATATGTTCTCTAGTTCATTGGAAAGGGAAAAATCCCAAGTTTATTTTGCACTTTGTTTCATGCAAAAGGACTGAGTATCAAGAGAGTTATGAATTTTAGAAGTTTTCAACTGTCTGCAAGCCTGATTTATTTAATTACTGTTGTTATAAAAAATCATAATTAAGAGGATTTAAATTTCAATTGATCTTCCCATCTTGGCCGCCACCTTGGCTACTTCCAACCCCATTTTGAGTTGCAATTAGCTGACATTGGGTTATTTGAGGTTAATTCAAAAGGATTTACTCCTTGAATTGATTTTTATCCATTTGTGACATTTTCCATCTTGTCCCAAAAAGGGAAAGGAGGCATCAGAGTGGTATCAGAGCAACTTTCTTCTACTCCTGTGGGTGTTGTTTGCAGAGTTTTTGAATCATAGAACTAGCAAGTGATGGAGATTTGAGGGTCAAGCTCTACAAACTTGGAAGATGGCTTGAGTTTCCTCCACATGTGAAGAGTGTGTTGCTCAACACTCTACAAGAAGCGGCAAGTTGTTTGGCTATGATAGAACAATCAAATTATGGTTTCATATTTTCAGCGATGGATTCATTGGTGACTCATTTGGCTAGATCCGAACTATTGAGGCATGATAAGGTGGATGTGAGGCTCATGGTCATCACTTGCATTAGCAAGGTGACAAGGATAATAGCGCCAAGCTTGCCATACAATGACACCACCATGGAAGAGGTCTATGAGCTCATAATAGGAAGCTTTCAAAAGCTTTGGAACACCTCCAACCCTTACTTTGATAAGAGGGTTAAGATATTGGAAAACATGGCAAAGGTAAGATCTTGCATACCAATGTTAGATCTTGATTGTGATGATCTCATTCTCCACATGTTTGAAGTTTTCTTTGTTGTCCTACATGATGATCATTCACAAAGAATAATGGTTGTCATGCAAACCATCATGTCTCCAATGTTGAAGGAGTATGAAGATCCTCCACAACAATTGCTAACCATACTTGTGGAAGGTTTGGGACAAGAAAAGTCATGTATTGCTCACACCTTAGCAAAAAGAGTCTTGGATCAATGTTCAAGCAAAGTGAAGACATGTATCCAAGGTATGAGCCCTTTTGTTTTTGATGATGAATTGTTGACATCTAATGATTGCATAGAGTTGATTGGTTGCAAGGAAAAATCAGATTTGGAAGAAGGGATCAAGGATCTTGAGCCTAAGGATGAAGAAAAGTCAGATCTACAAGTAAAGGAAGAGAATTTGGTGGAGGTCACTATTCCGGGTAATAAGATTAATGACCAGCCTGCTGTCCATTCCGGAACAGCCAAGGTAGAGAAGCAAGCAAGTGACATGCAAGGCCTTGAAGAGGATCATGAGGATATCTTATACATGCATCCTCTAAGTATGAAGTTGGGACATCATTTTGAGAGATCTTCAAGCAAAACAAGTGAGGGGTTCGAGCAAAGAGACCCCTGGATCCAAAACTATCATGTTGGGCACATAAAGGTATGGGAACCAAGTGTTTTTGCAAAAATTATCAGATCTGATTGTCTGATTTTTACATCTGATTTCATGTGGTTAAGTGAGATTTTAGAATTGAATATGGCAAACAAAAAATGTTGGCAAGCATGTCTCAACCTTGGAAGATCCAGAAATCAATGGAAAAGATACTTTTCTGAGTGATAATGAAGATTTTCAGTTTAACAAACTTGTTAGGACAGCCAGTAAGGATTTTGTCATTCAATGCTTTGATGGTGCACTTGGCATGGGCAAGAACAAGTTGTGTTTCAAATTGATTACCCCTCGTTGCATGATTCATGTTCATAAATGCATGAACTATATTTCAGTTTTCCTCCTTTCCTTATGTGATATCCCTCTCACGGGATCAAGCGAAAGAGCAACACTCAAGTAGAAAAACAACACCAAAAATGATTAGAACATCCCTACAAGTGATGAAACCCAGCCAGGGGTGCTCGTGTCTTCAATAAATCGTTACATAAATCATCAAAGAGCTCATGCAAACAATGGATAAGTCCAGCTGATTTGTTAGGCAATGATTTACTTCCAAGCTCAGACAAACCTAGCTCCGTAATAAATGGTGCAAGATGATGACAGTGATTAAATCCTTCACATATGATAAAAAAGAAACTGTTACTGTAAACTCAAATTCTATTTGCTGTACCTGGGAGCTATCAATCACTTAAAAATGTACAAATTAAGTTCTAGAATCAGTCCCTACAATTGTTCTAAACACATGTATCCAATCTGATCTGACTTCATATAGATCACTGTATTTTAATCAAGCTTGGAGAGTATTAGGAATTCACACCAAACATTTCTTACCCGCATTACTGTATCAAGAGCATTTATGCCTTCTAGGCACAAGCTAAACCCAGTCAATTCACTTGATGGAAAGGGCATAATCTGTTGGGGGATCTCACTGTCCACAAATACTCACGAATACATCCAATATATATATATATATATATATATATATATATCCAAACAGAGCTCTGAATATGTTGCCAATACTGGGATATTTCAATCACCAGGAGTTATACATTTGAGCTATAACTTGTTGCCAAAAGGGGCTCAAACACCATGCACCAAACAAAGGGACACTCAGACAAATAGAGTCACAGCCAAATGAGATCGCTGCGATAAGAGACGGTCAACAAGCATGTATTTCGTGGCCAAAGAACACCCAAAAATCACAGCTAAACTTCTTTCCCAGATCGCTGCCATAAAAGGCTGCTAACACCATGATATCATGCACAAACCCAGTCGTACTGCTTAGGGTAATATCGTACGAAATACACCATCGCTGAACCTACAAATAGAAGCCTCACAATACCCAAATAGTATGCAAATCACAGCTCTTTAAATCTGGAATATTTGAGCTACAGGAAAAAATATGCAAATAATGGAAATCGCTACCAATACACACAGATTTATTCCTTAACCCTGTCACCAAAGCCAAGCATACATTCGCATAGGATTGGAGTGATTTATATGATAAAATATTACACTAAAACAAGTCGGTGTATCCAGCACGAATGCAAGAGACAATGCACACAGTATTTCAAGGAGATAACTCTAATACCCAATCAATTTGCTTTAGCAAAGGATTCGCTAGGGCAAGGTGATCGTGGAATGGATTGATGCACTCCTTCAGCCAACACAGGCATTAGATTTATACTTCTAAACCAGTCACTGAAGCAGAGGAATTAAACCCATGATGGAATCGTTGTCAAAGAAGACTTAAACCCCCCACAAACAATTTGCTACAGTAATCGCTACATTAGTCGCTACAATATTGGCTGCCAAGGGAAAGATTATTTCATACATAACAAAGAGATTATATTCAACCACAAATGCATGAGTAAATTCGATGAGACAGAGAGAGTATAAAACACAAAACAACTCCTCCAATTCTGATTGTAAATCAGCGGCAATGCAAATTGATTCTTCACAAATGAAAGAGAAAGAGCTTCAGTTTTTGGGCATGCATCCCTTCTCCGCGCAGGGAGCCATTTTCAAATAATTATCAACATAAACATCCCAGGAGATGCGACCCTCTCTTTATAGAAAATAAGAGGTGCAAATACCAATGTTCAACATTTAATGTTTTCCCTCTAAATAAAAATATTTAATAAACTACTATTTGTGCACTTTATTTAATTTCTTGATTTAATATTAAGAAATTCCTATCCTAGGTGCACTTTTCTAAACTAAGAGGCCCCACAAGGGTTTACAAAAGAGATAGTAAATATCTTAAGTCGAAATATGAGCCCAATCCTCAAACCCATTGGGTTGAGGGCCTTTGAATCCTTCCATGCAGATAATGTCCTGAAAAGGGGACATTACACCTTGTAAGCATAAGAGAAGAGAAACTTTGGGGTGTCATCATGCACATATTGCTTCATGGAATAAAGAGGTAAAGGAAAGTGGGTATGAGGAGCATTACAAGGTTTATTTGGATGCAATAATATCATTTCCTTTCCTTTTCCAATTGATGCTAACTCTTATCTCTTTAGAAGCCTTGAAGGAAGTATGGAAAGGGAGGACAATGTATTATGAAAGGACTACTATCACATGTTTCAACTATTCCCACATTGTGCTTGCTGTTATAAGCAAGAAGGCAGCCCCAAAGGGTGTTCATTTTCAGTTTGGCATGACTACATATGATCCTAGAAATGGGCTCCTCACAAAGATAAAATATATTCTTGTTCTTTCCTCATGGATGGGCCATATAAGGAGGAGGTATCTTGCTGCCCCAAGCAAGAGGATTCAATTTTTGGTTTGGATCATGATGGAATATATGTTGGCACATGTTTTGAAGATCCTAATGATAACGAGTATGCAATATAACACTACTGTAATATTCATTTCCAGTCTGATTTTTTCATTGCTAGCTGCCCCATAAACAAGGATAAATATGTGGAAGAAGGGTTTTCAAGTTGCTAACACATTTGAGGACTGTTTTGAGGTGTTGAGACTTGGGAGCATTGTTCCCAAAAATGAAGAATTGTTGGTCACACTTGTACACAGCTGTGCATGGTCATATGGGGACACCAAGTAAGGGGAGAACAACCCTATCCACAAGAGGCCTATTGGAGGGGTAATGAAGGCCCCTATTTTTTCTTCTAATTTGTTTGCTTAATGTGCAGATTTGAAAAAGAAGTTGCCGCTGAAGACACTCATAAATTTCAGAAAAAAAAAAAGCATCACAAGTTGTTGCAAAGGCTTCACCACTTGATTGGCATGGGATCACGGCTTTAGGAGTGCTACATCATTGCATTTGAATACATGAGCTTGCTATTGCTTGAGGGCAAGCAATCTTGGGAAAGGAGGACTGTGATGTCCCCTTCTTGGGACATTTTTCAAATGGAAGAACTGAAAACCCTCAACCCATTTTCTCTCTTCATGGGTTCGAGGAGGGAGCTTGAAGATGGTCCTACGGTGTCTGTCGTCTACATTGTAGCCCTTGGTATGCCTCGTGCTACAAGGAGTCTTTTGTTAGTTTTTAAAAAATATCACATAGCCTGGTTACTTCTTTATTATTTAATTAAAAATAATAAAGTGCACATAAGTGGGTCTTTTTATATGTTTAATTTAAGTTTTAATGGTTTTCCCTCCCAAAAGGGAAAGGTCGGTCATTTTGAATGTTGCACCCCCTTAATTCTATAAAAGGAGGTTGCGATGGCCATCATTGGGGATGTTGATTTGATCGTTTGATATCACTCCATGCGTGGAGAAATGGGATATATGCCCAATAAATGTATGCCCTAGTTCTTCATTGTGCTCTCTCTCTCATTCGATTTGGAATTGAAGCAAATCTGATTTTGTACAAGGATCCATTAGTGTGTGTGTTTTGCATCTTGTGGTGTGGCGAATTGCTTGAGAAAGTAGTTCCTTTCCCTAGCACATTTATTTATCGTCCAAATTTGGTAATTGTTGCATGATTTGGGATCATAATTGTTAATTTTCAAATCTGTTGTGTTTTGCAATTAATTTCATAATTTTTGGAGATGATTTAATGCCCATAAATGTGTTGGGAGACCTAATGTTTTAGGGAAAAATTAGGGGTTTCGTGTTTGTTGTGCGAAAACTAATTTTGGAATATTATTCTTCATATTTTTGTGGCCTAAGATCCAAAGTTTCAGTTCATTTGGATTTCTCTAGCAAAAGATATGAATTTTTTGAAGTTATGTTGCAGACAAGGTTTTTTTAAATAATTTCCAGAATTATTTGGCATGTTTTTTGGTGATCATAAAGCAAGATCTACAAATCTGATTTATTTATCTTTTATTTCTAAGCAAGGGGAGGTTCTTTTTAGTGTGTTTGGAGGCCAGGAAAAGTGTTGGAAATATTTTATTAATTTCTTCTAACCCTAGCACCCAAATCTGGAAATTTAATTGCTATTTTTGAAGGGGTTTTAGTGCTCAGAAAAAATATGATCTTTAGTTCATTGGAAAGGGAAAAATCCCAAGTTTGTTGTGCAATTTGTTTCATGCAGAAAAGATTGAGTATTGAAAGAAGTTATGAATTTTATAAGTTTCCAGCTGTCTGCAAACCTAATTTATTTAATTACTACTATTATAAAAACTCAGAATTAAGAGGATATAAATTCCACTTGATCTGCCCATCTAACCCACCACCTTCGCTACTTCCAACCCCCATTTTGGAGCTGTAATTAGCCAACATTGGTGTTATTTGAGTTTGATTCAAGAGGATTTGCTCCTCCTTGAATTGATTTCTATCCATTCGTGGCATTTTCCATCTCTGTCCCAAAAAAGGGACATCACAGTGGTTATCATTTTGCTTTCATTATCCTCTGGACTGCTTGTGGGTAATCATGTTATGCAGTACCTGCCTTTAGTTCTTCGACCACCTTAACAAATTAGCAACACATCTTCTAGCAAGATGATCTCAATTGCTAAACTAATAATGTTCTAGTGAGTTCCAAATCATATCTTTATTCTAGTGAACTCTATCTAAGAGATGTTCTTTATCATATCGTTATCCTGGTGAACATGTTATCTAAGAGTACTGTTCTGGTTCACTTAATTTCTAGGTTACTGGTAAGGTAGCAGCAGAGTTGTTTAGCTACTGATACGCACATGTATCAGATTACGGCTACAGCACAGAAACGTGCAGACGTACCCCGGATGTACATCGGGGGTCCCGATCGTACATTTGGCCACTCCCGAGAATCTTTCCGAACTATTAACCGCATGATTTTTAGGTGGGTGTGAGGCATCGTTTTACATCACATTGCATAATAACGAATATAAGTGACAAGGATTTAACAACCCCAAATGTTGCCTAGAAACAATGACACCAAAGTAAAACATGGAAACAGGTAAACTTATGAGCTCATGATAGGAAGCTTTCAAAAGCTTTGGGACACTCACTAAACCCTTCACTTTGATAAGTCTAGGGTTAAGATACTTGGATCAACATGTATTGCAAGTAGGTTCCTAAGCTAGTAGGAGTGTGTATACGTTGTCAATGCCATTGAGGATCTTCAAAGGAGGAGGATTTGTGGATTATTGAGTGAAGGTCAGGTTTTACAGTTTTATGTATTTGAAGTATTAAGTTTGTTATCCTACATGATTTTTGATCATTTACTCTTTCAAAAAATTCATGGTTGTAATGCAAACCATCATTATCCCTAGTGTTTCCCAATTGAAATATGAGGATCCCCCGCAACCATTATTATCCATTTTAATGATTTGAAGGTTTGAGATACATAGAGGAGTCATGCTATTGCCCATACTTTAGCCAAAGGGTGTAACTTTTAAGTTTTATGTTCAAACAAGGTGAAGTTTGCATATAGCTGTTAGTTTTGAAGGTCTTCTAGGTAGAAGCAAAAAGGCATCAAATGTCCACCTCTTTTGGGCAATCATTGTTCAGGTGAATTGGTGACCCAAATTCCCCATTATGGAGGCATGTCACTAATGCTTGAGCAACTTCCAACTGGTGGGTGATTACATAGAAAAATGCAACGATTGTGATTCAATATTAGGAAGACTCTTATAGTCAGAAGAAAGAGCCACTTGTGATGCACAACCTAAGTCATAGGTATAAGATTCTTTGCATGGTTGAAGACGTAATCTAGGGGTGTCAAAAGCAAAAGTTTTGATGATTGCATCAAGAACATGATGATGCAGAGGCAGTGATGGCTTTTGTTGGCTATATTTTCTGCATAGCATCAAAACCTAGGCAGTCATAAAATAAATCTCCCTCATTTAACCGGTGAGGCTCCCGTGTCAGATTTGTCAATAAAATGTGTTTTTATCTATCAGGGGTTTTACTTTAACTACTTAGTTCATGAACCATAACTAAGAAGTTCTGCAGCAAGTAAGCAGCTGTTTAAGAAAGGAAAAGTTATAGAAGAAGGAAGTAAAGGAAATACAGAGAAGAAATGGGGAAGATGTGCATCCCAATTAGTAGATAGCAGAGCTAATTGCATGCACATAGAAGAAACTTAATAGATTTGAACACACAGAATTATAAAGCAAAGGCAGCTCTAGATCCAGATCTAAAATAACACAAAGTTTATTAAGAGATCTAAGATTTAAAAGCAAGAAACAAAGTACACCGTGACACAAAGTTCTCCGGAAACCTGCTTCTTTGTATTCCTCTGCTACAAGTGGCTCTCAGGGGTTCAGCACAAAGTCTAGAACACAAGATTGCTGCTTACAAATTCTGATTGATCATTAACCCGGAGGTTCTTCTCCTACTTATAGAATGTAGGAGGGAAAGTACAAACAGAAGACTCAAACTGAACTAAAGTATGAACAACAAGTAAAGATGACATTTGGCAATCATCCTCATCTAACTTCTTCTTAAGTGACACATGTATCACTTAACTAATAGAAAGGTTCCACATGACTTCAAGTAATGGTTGCAAAACCAATAACTTAGAAGTTTACAATTTCATCCGGGAACATAGAAAATAGAAGAAGAAAGAATAGAAGAAGTCATGCCAGCTGTAGCATCTACATCTTCTTCTTGTTCTGATATCTGATATACTTGTCGAACACATAGTTTAGCATTCTTCCGTCTGTTTTAGCTACTGCTTCCTTCTCTGTTCTGAATTGCAGCAATCCTTCATTCAACACTTTGCTGCATGCTTCCACTTCTTCCAAACTTGGCCCAAATCTCGCAATGTCTGCCTGCAATGTCACCAGCCTACTGATAGAGTTCATCGTGAAAGGCTTGGTAGCTTTATCAATTCTCTTTTGTACCATCAGAAGAGAACTTTCCAGGGAATCATGCACCTCGTTAGAAACAATCCGTGCGTATGAAGTAACACCTCCGTCCACTCTTTCCTCAGTGAAAGAAATGATACTGTCCGGCAAATCTGATGTTCTACTCTCAAGCGCCTGCATCCTTTTCAGCAAAACTCTGCAGATCTCCAAACGGAAAGATACTGCAAACTCTAGCTGCTTCCCCTTCTCGACTGATCCATCCGGTACAATTTGTTCTGCAACCAATACATCTCCCGGCAGTTTGTTGATCTCGGCCAAAATACTCAGGTTACTCTCTGCAACTGTATTCATTCCTTCTATGCTTTCTATCAGTTGCTTTAGTTGATTTGCTGCATCATTCATAACCTTTAGGCGGGCTGGCACTTCCCCAAGTTGCACAGAAGCTTGACGAATAATTAGATCTTTCCATTCGTCAATAGCCTTTACTTGATTGCTTGCATCTTCCATTTCCTGCATAAGATGATCACTCACCTGCTCTGAAATGGGCTGAATGGAAGGTTTAGCAACCTTGGCTATGATCTCACATAATTGAGACACTTGCTTCTGCAGCTCTTCTTTCTCCGCCTTCTCTCTGTCAAGCCTAAGGAATAAAGCATCCAGCAATGTCTGCGTGTCCTGCTTCAATCCTTCAGTGGTAGCTTGACCGAGTGGTATTTTGGTCACCGTCACATCTTCTGCCGTGAGCTCCTCTTCTACCTTTCCTTCCGCCGGAATTGATATTTCAGCAAACTTCTCTCCCGAATCTTTGATGATCAACCTAGAAGTTGCTTTAGCAACTTTAGGCCTTCTGTCTCTTCTGCTCAGATCCTGAAGTAGCTGCAAGTCATGTTCCTCTAAGTTCATCTCTACTCTTGTTTCTGGAACCAACTGCAAAGCTAACCATTCCGAGAAATTACTTCTCGGAGAGTGAGAAGTTGCTGAATGCACTACCATCTCTCGCTCTGCATCCTCTCCGTCAGAAAGTGCCACAGTGTCATGGCTGCCATCTTCTGAAACGTCCAAGGACAAAGCTCTTTCGAACTCCGTCATCTGCAGCTTCAACACCTCCTCTGGAACAGGGTGCTGAACGAAGTGGCTGAGGAGAGAAGATGAATGTCGCCGGATTCAGTGGAGGCATGGAAGCATCCTGCTGCTGCGGTGCAATGGTTGGTGATCTTCTGGGTACTGGAGAAGTCGGAGTCAAAGCTATGGCCGTAGAAGTGGTCTTCTCTTTCTCTTGAGATCTTCTGTGTACTTTCAACTTCTCGGACCTTCTGCTGCTTTCTCCTTCATGCTTTCGCTTGAGGGAATCTCCTGTGCCGAAGTTGCCTGTGATTTGATTCATCAATGCTTCATCAAGGCAATATCCCTTCGTCAGCAACCAGTTCGAAGTATTCACCAACACAGCTCCAGATCTTTCTTCTATTGTGCTGCAGCCGCCATTGCTATCCTGCAGTAGAGCTTTATCTCCTCCCATTTGATGGTAAGTGTCAAGTACCACGTTCCCATCATCTTTAAGATCCGCAGGTATCCGCGCTAGTCCAAAGTCAAACACTTGCTTTGCCGATAGCCTGCTGAAATCTTTCTTTCTAATCTCGTACTCACTTCTGCACTTCATCCAGAAATCTTCTAACGAAGGCACATGTGCGTACTCCTGGGAGATTGTCTTCCTGGCTATTCCAAATGGATCGAAATTAAGCCGTGCAGGGAAGAACTCTTGCTCATACTCGGACAACATTTGTGCTTCCATCCCTCGAGCTCTGTGAATGCTGATGCAACTGTAATATCCCACAGTGAGTGGGAAGAAGCCCGTAGACTTGTGCCGCTTCAACTGAAGGTCGTGTAACTCCACAAGTTGCCTGCTCAGCTCCATGGCGATCAATCTGTCACTCAGGTACCTGGGCATCTTTATTGGTTCACCTGAAAAGCTCGTAACCCTGAGGTATGTGAAATCTGCAAACTGGATGAATACATTGCCAATCTTGGACACTGCTTCCCATGCTTCCTTGCTTACCCTGTGAGTCTTCAAGTCTTTGTCTAACCTGCAGATGAAATCGTAGAAGAAGTCATCGTTGATCACTTTGAAGTCCTTCTCGCACGCAGGTACAGTAAGCTGTGGGTAGCACTCGAAAATGGGATCCTTGGAAAGAATACCACATCTATCCAGCTTTGAAAAGACACCCTGTGAAGCTGCAGCATATACCAAGTAGGAAGTCATCTTGAAGCTGAAGGTACGCTTCACGTTCCGCAGTTGCTCACCGATGTTGCTGCTAATAATTTCTGACCAATTGATCATAGAATCAACCTTGTTGATTTCAATGGTCCTGATGAAAGCATACATCCATGTCCGGAAAGTGTAGGCATTCGCTTCACCATTCAACCTGCATAGCAATTTGACGATATCATCCGCCTCCTGCACCAAATTGGATCGTGGAAGAGTTCTCGGGAACTTGGAAGGGGATCTAGGCTTCTTCATGAACCGGCTATTCATGATGCTCACACAGTCAGCTCTATGCTTCTCCCACCTACTGTCAGCATCCTGAATGCTAATAGAAGTCACCACCTTTCGCACTGGAATCTTCAGACAATAATTGAAGAATTCTGCATCCAAACGAATTATTGTCTTTCCCGCAACATCACGCACTGATCTGGATGAAGGATGATAAGATCTAGCACACTCCATCACAAACTCTGGCAATTGGGCTGTACATGGGAAAGCTGCAGCTCGAATAATTCCGCTACTTTTGACCGCACGCATGAGTGAAGTCTTTCCAGCTCTGGATCTATCAATCAAATCAGAAAGAGGTTCTGGGCCTAGATCCGTGTCTCCTATGTCTGTAAGTTTAGAAGCAATGCATGAATCCATCGTGCTCTCTTTTTCATCTCCTTTCGCCATGGCTTTATCTATCTTTGTCTGAATAATTCTTTTTCTTCTAATTTGGTCGGATTTCTTCAATACTGGTGTAGATCTGGACAATTCTTCAGATTCGGAGGATATTTGCAATGTATTGGACATTGATAAAAACTCCTTTTCTTTTATAAAGCACCTGTAATGAATTCCTGCAATTTATTCAGACAAAAATGGCCACCGGAGTATGAATAGTGAATTTAAATTATAAAAATCTGCACTTTTCAAGCCTGCTGCCCCAAAAATTGGTGTTTAATTTGCACATAAAGAGAGCATGAATCCTTTCAATCAACACCTGAGCTCCTTTAACACCTGTGAAAACAATTGTGCAGACGAAGATGAACCTTTTCCAAAGCATGCGCCAAATCTGGAAGCTTTTAGCCTTTGTTAGCACTTTGTCTGAGCAAAATCCTTCCTCTAAAGGGGGCGCACTTTTTCTCCTAGCTGCAATTCTTTACCTGTGTGTTGAATAATTCATCCATATGGCTGCCCATGCTTATATAACCTTCACAATTCTATAATTAATAATTGCCCTAACAATTAAAGGCAATTAATTAATTAAAAATCATGCTTTTCTCTTTTAAAAATTGCATGTTTAAGGACAGCCATCCAATAAATTAAATTAATCCAATTTAATCCTTCACACAGCACTTAACTTTAGCCTCACAGTGTGCTTTGACCATAGCCACTGAAAATAGAAATTAATTTAATGATTTAATGCATTTAAAATCATTAAATAACTCCTAAATGGGGCGCACTTTTTCCAAGGAAAGGGGCAGCCACTAAATAAATTAAATTTAATTAATTTAATTCCTTTCTTTTATTCCTCCTTTGACTTTTTGACCTCCTCAAGCTTGGGCGCACTTTTTCCAAGGAGAAAGATTATTAAAAATAATCAATTTAATCACGTTAATCCATCACCAAAGGGGGCGCACTTTTTTGCACATGTAATTCTATTTTTAAGAATTTTTCAATAATGGGATTCTTTACCCTGCCAGGCAGGCACCAAAATCCCATGATCCACTTAAGTGATTTGACTTTTGCAATGGGATTCTTTACCCTGCAAGGCAGGCACTAAAATCCCATGATTTCACTTAAGTCACTTTCCTTTTATTATATCATGGGAATTTTTACCCTGCAAGGCAGGCAATAAATTCCCACCTGCCTGCAGCCTCTATTTTTCCCACTGCAGCTTAAGTGACTTTTATAACACGGGAAAAAGTACCCTGCCAGGCAGGCATACAATTCCCATCCTGCCTGCGGCTTATATTTTTCCCATCGCAGCTTAAATCCTTTGTTTTCCAAAAGGCGCCCATCCCCGCAGGGGCTTTTCTGTGCACGACTTCGCTTTTTCCCAGTGATCCAGACCTCCGATGGCGACTTCCTCCGGGCAAAATGTGCATGTATGTTTTCCAGCTGCTCCAGGCCAAAAATTGGGCTTACCCGGCGAAGGAGTTGTTCCAGAGAAATTTTACAGAAAACAAAACGGGACACCACAAAAACACGAAAAATTGCCAAAAGTTACAAATAAAGCCCAAAACTTAAAATAAGTTAAAATCCTTCTGGTACATAGGAATAATAACATATTCGCTCATAACAGAGTTAAAACAGAGCGCAAATAGCCTCATACGGGGCTCAAAATAATTAAATACAAATTTCCCGCAGACAAATCCCGACGACAGAATAAAACAATTTTGGGCATCTGGGTATTTGGCGAAAAGGGCTAATATGGCTCTTTAGGATTATTTTGACGCAATACAGGAACTTTCAGGCAATAAAAACAACAAATGACCCATTATTTTAAAAGTACGAAAATTTTTCGGATAGGGTAGTCGCAGATTTCAGGGTGAAATCTGAGTGACACCAGCTTTGAAAGCGGGTCATCCATTGTCCGAAAGAGGAAGTTCATCTCGATCATCGAAGCCTCCTGTCGCCCCATCAAGTATCGGATCCCTAATTTTGACCATGCACATCCATTTGTGACGCCTACCTCCATACATAATGAGGATTCACCTCTTTCACGAAAGAGAAGTAAGACAAAAGGACCATTGGAAAAGGCCTTTCAAAATGAGAGCAGGGATATTGCAGATGAGCACATTGCAAGATGTGTATACAAAAGGACTTTCATTTAATGTTGTGAGGTCACCTTATTGGCAAGAGATGGTGAAAGCAATCAATGAGGCCCCAAAAGGCTACAAATCACCAAGCTATGAGAAGATCCGCACCAACCTATTACAAAAACAAAGAAAATATGTGGAAACCTCTTTGCAACCAATTAGAGACTCGTGGGCCAAAACAGGTGTGTCCATCGTTTTTGACGGATGGAAAGATGCAAGAAACCGCCCTTTGATCAATGTGGTTGCAGTATGCCCTAAAGGGCTAATGTTTTTGAAGGCAATTGATTGTGAGGGGCAAGTGAAAGATGCTCAATTCATTGCCAACATCCTCTTTGAATCCATTGAGGCGGTGGGGCCTCAAAATGATGTCCAAGTCATAACGGACAACGCGAAGAATTGCAAAGCCAAGGGGATGTTAGTTGAGGCAAGGTATTGGCATATTTTTTGGATGCCATGTGTTGTGCATTCACTCAATTTAATGCTAAACAAATTGGCCAGAAAAATAGAGTGGATTCAACAAGTGTATGCAAAGGGTGAAGAGATCCAAATGTTTGTGACCAACCATCACCAGTCGCAAGGCATCTTTAGATCCTTATCGCATTTGGAGTTGTTGAAGGTAAGGGAAGCTACCTTTCTTTTCTTTTTAATTTAAATATAAGTTTTTTATTTTTAAAATATAGTAAAATTAGTATTCAAAAGTTTTCAATTTTCTTTTTAATTTTTGTTTCTCATTCTTATTAGGTTGTTGAGACTCGGTTCGCATCACACGCAATCGTCTTGAGACGACTTGTGAATGTGCAGGAGGCACTCAACAGGATGGTAACTTCCAACCTATGGGTTGTATGGAGGCAATCAAACACTGTACGGGCTCAAAAAGTGAAGACAATGATCTTAAATGACACTTGGTAGGATCGAGTAGAATATTTGTTAAGTTTTACTGAGCCCGTTATGAGCAGGATCTGCTTTACTGACAGGGATCAACCATGTCTAGGAAAGATATATGATGGTATCAACTCAATGATCGAGAAGATAAAAGCCGTCATAAATGCAAAAGAACAAGATCCTGAGGAAAAATTTCTTAAAGTACAATCAATTCTCACTGAGCGGTGGAAAAAAATGAACACCCCGTTACATCTACTTGCTTTTACATTGACTCCTAGATTCTACAGCATAGAGTCCTTGCTGAGGAGGATGGCACCATGCAGGGATGCGGAAGTCAATGAGGGATATATGGCGATATTGTCTAGGCTCTTCCCTGATTCTGAGGCCGAGGACATGCTTACGATAGAGTTTGCCAATTTCATAGCAAAAACAAGTCATAGCCTTCTCGCTCTTCGAAGCAAATACAAGATGAATGCTCATATGTGGTGGTACCTACATGGTCATGCATCAATTTACTTGCAGCCGCTTGCAATCAAGGTCTTGGCACAAGTAAGTTTTTTTATTCTCTTTCCTTTTTCAGTGGTAACTTTTAATTTTTTTAAATTTAAGTTAGTGTGTTTAAGTTTGAACTTTGCATTGACTTTGTGTTGCCTGAATAGGTTGCAATTTCATCTTCCTCTGAGCGCAACTGGATGTAATATCCCCTTCCCAATCGAAGACCCTTGGCCTATTATGTCTTCCCAATGGCTAAGGAGGATTTTAAAAGAGAGACTTAAGTTTTATTACTTTATTATAAAGTGCTTTAAAAATAAAATAAACATTATAAAAAGTACTTATAATAAATTAATGAACTTAATGATAAATCAAAACATAGAAATAGGCAAACAAGGATTGTGCAATATCTATAAATATTGCAGCCTCCTCTATTGTAAATGATTTGATTGAATATCAATACAATTGTGAGGCTTCCATCCCTCTTCTAGATTTGGTATCAGAGCAGGTTAGAGAAGCCTTTGTGAGCAAGAAGTGTGCAAAGAGAGTGCAGAAGAGATAGAGGAGCTTGGAGAAGCATTTGCAGCATTTGGAGAGCCTGTGTAACCTCCTGCAACTTCCCAGCCCCATCCCTGCATCCCCACAACCTCATGTTCATTTTCCAAGTGTTTGAAAAGCAATTTTTTTTTTGCACTGGTGCCTCCTACACCAGGAAAAAATTTGCTGCTAGAAAAAATTCTGATTCAAAAAAAAATATCAGAAAAAAAAATACATTTTCCCCAATAGGGGTTTTATAGTCTAAAATTAGGAGGTCATATTACAATTTAGCTACCAAATTTGGAGGTCATGTCTACTAGACTTAGAGGTTCAAGTATAGCCAGTTGGATCTTACACACTGTCTCTACCGAGCTACTTGCAAAGGGGAGCATTTTGTATGAGCAAACGAGTTGCATTGGCTAGGATCATCGGGTGAGTCCCACAAGCACACCTTGGGTATTGGTTAGATACATAAGAGTTTGAGGTAGCCCTTCGATTAAACGATTCGGAGTCTTGATATCCATCGATTATTTAAAATGAGCTCCACAAATATGGTTGAGTTGAGGCGGTTACTACTCCCCTCCAACTTTCAATTGCATTGATTGAACCCTGTGTTTAGTTGGCGAGTCATCACCCACCATAGCTCCA
Organism: Taxus chinensis; assembly: GCA_019776745.2. Taxonomy (NCBI): domain Eukaryota; kingdom Viridiplantae; phylum Streptophyta; class Pinopsida; order Cupressales; family Taxaceae; genus Taxus; species Taxus chinensis. The sequence goes on along the minus strand of CM034150.1, from coordinate 871,646,769 downwards.
AGCAAACCATTGGTGAGCTGACCCTAAGCGGCCGAGCCAAGTTTTCATGTATTGGCTCCCCTCGATTCTTGTTGCAAAGATCGATGAACACAAATTGGTGGAGCCGAGTTTTGTTTGCCCAAAATCGGTTCAACCAAGGTGATTTATGGATATCCGTCAAGGCCATCCATCGAATCATCTCCCTGTAAACAAAGGAACATGACGGATGCCGAATATTCAAAGCAGCACATCCCTGAATACAAATAAAAGTGGATCCAAAGAACAATGAAATCAAAAGGGCAAAAGCAAAATAAAGAAATCTGGGCAAAGCAAAAACAAATACCAACAACAAAAAAAAAACAAAGGAGAGATCCATTTTCATTGGAGGAATAAACCCAATCCTCACATAACCATTCTACAACCACATCCACACCCTGCCAAGGCACAACGTTGATCTTTTAAAAGGTTAGTAATTTTTTTAGAATTGTGTTAAATATTAATTTGCTTCAATTTATATTGTATGCATTGAACGTTTTGTGGCTAGTTGAGGTGGTTGTAAAATTGTTGTGAGGGGTGGTGCTGGGTTCGACCCCCCCCTCAACTCAAAAGGCATTTTATATATTTTGAAATTGAATTTGGAGGATTTGTTAGCAGCAACCACCAAATTTAGCAGTGCCAAACCCACGCTAAACCCCTTAGTCCATAACTAAACCCCCCGCATTTTTAGTGAGAGAAAACCCTAATTTGGGGTCAATTTTTTTTCTCCCACATTGGCCAGAAAATTTTCATTCTGAGAACTTTTGTAAAGGAGGGGTATCTAAAAGTGAATTTTTCAGCATTTTTTTGCGTTTTTTCACACTGAGCCATTCTGAGCTCCGGAGGCCACCAGGGCCTCGCAAAACAAAAAAAATTGCCTGCCATTCAATTTTTCTACATATTTGGATGTAATCATATATTTTTAGTGTATATTTCAGTGGATTGTACTAATTTGTAGGTTTCCATATTCAACCGCAAACATTGTAACTGATAAAAAATGGCAGAGATTTGAAAATAAAAACAATGAAATTTGGTTCTGTAACACTCACAAGATCTTCAGATCTCTTTCACAGCGTTTGGTATATACAGTGCCTCTGGGAAGTGCTTACGGTAAATCCGTCATGACTACTACTGCACTTAACGCCTAATATAGCTACAACAACGTCATCTGGGCATCGTCCCTATAAATCGACGGGGAGAAATAAGGACACAATGCACACACTTTGAGCCCTCCCATCCGTCTGTGAATGATTGCACGACATAAATCTGGACACTGAAATTATCCGAGTATATAGCAAAGTTACACGCACGTATGAGGATATTTCTTTAAACCAGTGTCAATAATCACACAGACCCCTTTCAGTACTGTCTTGGTACCACATATCGAATTCTTTCACGTACATTAATGCCTCTTTCACATACCATTGGGTATATCGAAAGGGTGAGCTTCTTCCACATACCGAAGGGTATATCAGAAGGGCACATATATAGAAAGGTTTGGTATATCGGACTGATGGTATATAGATTGGGAGACCTTATACCTGGAGTGATAAGAGCCTTACCCTTTGTCAGTTGATTCAGAAAATGGGCACCAATGCCCCTAAGTTATTTCTTCCAGACTCACAGCTCCTAAGAGGAGATAATTATGTTGCATGGAAGACTAAGATCAAAACACAACTTGAGTTTGAAGAGATTTGGCCTGTTGTGAATGGTTCCACAACCAGATCACCAGATGATGCAGCCCAACAGAGACAATTTGACAAGGCCAATCAGAAGGCCAAAGTCATAATCTTGTTTGTAGTGTCTGATGACATGCAACCCCACATTCGAGATGCCAAAACAGCCAAAGAAGCATGGGATAAGTTGAGCATCGTGTACGAGGCCAAAAACAAGAACACATATTGAATTTGTAGAGTCAGTTACATACACTGAAATTCAAACCAAACGAGAAAGTGGAAGCTTTCTTGAGGAGAGTTGCAAAATTGAGGGCTTCACTTCTAGCCCTGGGAGAGGAGGTTACTGATACAGCTCTTATTCCCATTGTTTTGAGAGCACTTCCTCCTTACCACATTTTTGTGATGACACTAAACTTGTCAGATCAGACAGTTACTTTTGACAAGTTAGTGAATCTACTGCAACAAGAAGAAACAATGTACAACAAAGATGATGAAGAGGAGCAGGCACTATCTTCTCATCAGAAATGAAAAGGAAAAGCTCATTCTTCTCAAAAGTCCCAAAAACAACATCAACAAGGGGACAAACAAAAGAAGAAATGTCCTATCTGCAAAAGAGGACATGAGTTGAAAGATTGTTGGTTCAATACATACAAGAAAGGTTCATCAAGCAATTCTGGACCTCAAAATCAACAATCTCATCAAGGAACAATCATACTACAAGCAAGGGCAGAAGAAGGGGAACTTGGCAAAGAAAACCCCATCAACAAGGTAATGTAGCTGAGCAAGAAGATCATTCAGAAAATGAGGACTTCTTGTACACTGCTCATTCCAGTGAACCATCCACGTCATCTAGTGTTGTTTGGTACGTTGATTCGGGAGCCACTCGACACATGACCGGGCACAGAGACTGGTTTATCACCATGAGGGACACACCTTCAAAAATTCATGTTTCGTTAGGTGATGATTCTTCTTACACAATACAAGGTATTGGGAACATTTCTCTACCTCTTGGTTCACGAAATTGTAGATTAACAAATGTATTATATGTCCCTGGGTTAACAAAGAATCTACTATCAGTTAGTCAGCTTCTAGATCATAATCTAAAGATTGACTTTGATAGTCATTCCAGTAAGAAAGTGTGTTTGATTCGAGACAAATCAAGAGGCTCAAAAATTGTTGCAAAATCCTCCAATGTGGGACGTATGTTCCAGCTTGACTTTATCCATAGGGATGATCAAGCACTTGTGGCTAAGAATTCTTCCTCTGCACAATTGTGGCATCAAAGACTTGGTCACATCAGTTTCAAATATCTCAAAACACTTCACCGTACAACATGGTGAGAGGCTTTCCATCTCTCCAGAAGGATACAGATAAGTGTCCTAACTACCTAGCAGGTAAACAACACAGAGCTTCATTCCAGAAAAGTACTTATCGAGCTCCAGGTAAGCTTGATTTGGTTCATATCGATCTTTGCGGTCCGAATGCAACCTAGTCATTCTGGATTTCAGTATTTCATGCTTGTGTTGATGATTATTCAAGAAAAATGTGGATATTTTTTCTTCGTAAGAAAAGTGAAGCTTTTGAGAACTTCAAAAAGTTCAAAGTGGCTATAGAGAATGAGACTGGTCGTCATATCAGATCTCTCTGCTCAGATCGAGGGGGGAATTCACTAGTAATGAGTTCAAATCCTACCTTCAAGCTCACGGGATTCATCGACAGATGCCTCCTCCACACACACCAATAGAATGGTGTTGTTGAGAGAAGAAACCATACTATCATGGAGATGGTGTGTTACATGATCAATGATTCTGGACTAGCGAGGACATTCTGGGCAGAAGCAGCAAAGACAACAATATATTTGTTGAACAGAGTTCCCACAGTTGCTCTTGATGGAGTAACACCACATGAAGCATGGTCAAAGTGGAAGCCATCCATTGCACACCTCAGAGTATTCAGGTGCAAAGCTAGCATGCACATACCCAAGAAGAACAGAAAGAAGTTGGATATGAAATCTCAAAAACTCATCTTCATTGGCTACAGTGAAGAGGCTCTTGGGTATAGATTGATGGATCCGAAGACCAGAAAAGTCTACACCAGAAGAGATGTTGAGTTCTTTGAGAAGAAGGAAGTTGAGACTCCTCCTCTAGACTCACCTGATGTAGATATTTCACCTGTTGTGAAAACAGAAGCTGATGTTCCCACTGATGATGACAGTGATGATGGGGATGATGGTGATGATCAAACAGGACCATGACCCATGGGAACAATACAACGTATGCCCAAGTGGTATACTAATATGATTTGAGATGCAAAATTGGATGCTCCACCGGATACATCCACCACTAGACCACGGACTCACAGTAAAGCATGAGAAGAGGTAAACTTTTCTTTGATGAGTAGAGTTGTTGAATCTGTTGAGCCCTCTACTGTCCAGGAAGCCCTACAGTCGAAAGCTTGGAAAGATGCCATGGATGCTGAGTATCAGTCAGTGATGAAAAACAACACTTGAAGCTTGTCGATCTTCCACCAGGGAAGAAACCCATTGGTTGCAGATGGATATTCAAAACAAAGTACAAAGCAGATGGGACCATAGACAAGTATAAAGCGAGACTGGTAGCAAAGGGGTATGCACAAAAGGAAGGCATAGACTATGAGGAGACATTTGTCTCCCACAACTAAGATCAAAATGATCAGGATGATCTTTGCTCTAGCTACTCAGTTTGGTTGGAAAGTCCATCAGATGGACGTGAAAAGTGCCTTTCTGAATGGAGATCTACAAGAATAAGTCTACATGACTCAACCTGAGGGATTTGTCATACCTAGTGAAGAAACAAAGGTATGCGACTCAGGAAATCTTTGTATGGCCTTAAACAGGCACCCCGGGCTTGGTACATCAAAATTGATGAGCATCTCGTTCAGCATGGATTCGTCAGAAATCCATATGATCCCAATCTCTACCTCAAAAGGAAAGGAGGAGAGATTGTGATAGTTGTTGTATATGTCGACGATCTAGTCATCACTGGCAGCACAGTGAAGATGATCAATGCTACGAAGAAATATCTTAATCATCGTTCAACATGACAAATCTCGAGGCTCATGCACTATTGTCTTGGATTGGAAGTATGGCAGAAAGAGAATCACATCTTTGTTTCTCAGTTGAAGTATACCAAGACAACACTTGGAGAAGTTTAGGATGATGGATTGCACACCAATTTCTACACCCATATGGAGATGAGACTGCAGTTATCTCATTCAGATCCATCTCCTCTAGTAAATGCAACTCTCTATCGACAGTTGATTGGGAGTCTCATTTACCTAACTTATACTAGACCAGATATTAGCTTTGCAGTGAGCTATCTTTCCAGGTTCATGCAGGAACCCAAAGTTTGTCATTGGAAAGCAACAAGGCGGATCTTGAGATATCTCAAGGGTACAGTGGATCTTGGTCTAGAATACCAGAAGAATGAATAACTTCTTCTTGACTGGATATTTGGATTCAGATCATGCAGGTAACATTGATGACAAGAAATCCACTTTTGGATTTGTATTATTTTTGGGATCTGGACCGATATCATGGGGAAGCAAGAAAAAAAACTTTGTTTCTCGCTCTTCTACAGAAGTTAAATATCGTGTTGCAGGTGGAGCTGTCTGCGAAGCGATATGGCTACGTCGCATACTTGAAGGACTTGGAGTACCACAGGAAAACCTACCACCATGTATGTAAACAATGAAGGTGTTCTCAAACTTGTTCACAATCTAGTGTTTCATGAGAGAACTAAGCACATTGAGGTACAAGTTCATTTCATACACGAGCATGTATTGAAACACAACATACAGCTTAAGTTTTTCCCAACAGCTGAACAACGAGTAGATATCTTCACAAATTCACTTGCACATGACAAGTTCGAGTTGTTCAAAGAGTTCCTCTCCTTATCCCTTGAGGCAATGCAAAATTAAGGGGGGAATGTTAGGTAAAACCTACTTTACTATAGGTAATTTACATTTATTGTTGTTAGTTAATTATTAGTTTCATAAGTTATATGGTTTGTTTATAAACCATATTATTTGTTTTTTGGAATAGTATTCATGTATGGTTTTATAACCATTTTGGTTTTATTAACTTCCCGTATGTAATTTGTTGCACCTATGCAACTTCCTACTTGTCAATACTTGGCTATGCAATATCTATAAATATTGCAGCCTCCTCTATTGTAAATTGATTTGATTGAATATCAATACAATTGTGAGGCTTCCGTCCCTCTTCTAAACGACTAGCCTTAGGGGCAATAAAAAATAGAAAAAAAGTAAAAAGCCCATGTTTGTCCCCTCTAGAAAATACGACTTGCACTAGAGAAGCCTTTTGGAGGGAAAGAAAAACATTTAATGCTGAAAGGAGCTGATTGATTTTGTAGAAAGTTACTTTGGGTCACTTTTCCCTTTAAAAGGACAAGTCGACTTGAGGTAAAGCATTCTATGATCATTTATCTAAAAACTGAAATTGTATTTGAAGCTTGGAGCTTTTGTTTGAAATATTCTAAGGATGAAAACCCTTAGTATTTACCTCTAGAGGACGAAAATCCTCTTAGAGCATGTGAGAAATTTCTACAAAAGGAATTCTATTGGGCTTGCACATATTTTTAGTTATTTCCAGCAGTTAAAGAAGAAGATTTTGCAGATTTCTACAAGGGTTTGGAGAAGAAAAATTGCTGTTATGTTTCTTTTTCATTTCCAGCCATTCTACTTGTGGAGTGACCTTCTTTGGGATGAATCTAGAGTGTTTTGGTAGGGATTCAGACCTGATTTGAGTGGCTGTAATAAATCTGATTTTTTATGAATCAAATTAGGTTGTTTTAGAATACTTTGGTGGTCAAAGGTACTATCTTTATTAATTTCTAAGTACAGTCGGATCTGCAGATTTTATAAATTAATTGCAGCCCTCTTGTGCATCAAAATCTGTATTTTCCTTCATATTTTGGCTTTATTAAATTGGAGGATCAGACTGGAGTAGGAAAATTATAGTTTATTGTCTAGTTTGCATGAGTTTATTGATATGCCCTAGTCGCACATCCCTATTAAAAATTCAGATCTGCATAGTCAAAATCAGATATTAATTTTGTAAGCTTGCATTTGGTTGTGGGTTTGGCCTAAAATCCAAGTAGGGTCAAAAATGTCTATTTGGGGACATTACACTGGAGTACATATAGCTTCATCCACTCACAGAAGCGCAACAAATTGGGGGCTAAAAAGGTTGAAGATTTGGTATACATACATTCCAACTTGCGCCTTTTATCCTACCAGCAGTCGGAGTACAAGGAAGTGTCAACAAAACATTGGGATACTGATCTAGAGATAGTTGATTTGGATGCTTCCATTTCCCACCTGTCATTAGATGATGGGGGATTGGAGACTTCTTTGGCACCGTGAGACCTACATGCACAAGGGGGTGCAACTAGCAGTGGCCCTAGTGGGAGTGGTTTGAGTCCATGTGGTTCTAATGGACCACATGTTGATGTTGATGTTGATGTTGATGTTGATGAAGAGGAATATGATTAATATTGAAAGATAGTTTGAACTTTGATCATTGGAATTTGGTGTAATAATTTGAATTTAATATATCATGACATTCACATTGTGTTTAATTTAAGTATTTAACTTTTAAGTTTTTACTATTGGAATTGCCCTTTATATTAATTTAAAATAAAGAGAGTTACATTAGAAGGGGCAACCGGAAAACTCATGGTGCCACAAAACACCACAAGGGCATGGACAAAACAGAAAATGCCACGTGGGCTACATCAAAATGCCCAGAGGGCAAGCAGAGAGCGCAGGAGAAAAAGCAAACCGGCCAAGATCAAGCACATGCCGCAGCACCAGGAAGAGGGTTAGGGTCATCCCGGGGAGGGATAAACTTTTAAGCTTTTAAGTTTCTAACTTTTAACAAATTATGACTTGTCTGCTGTGGTTCTTTATTTATTTAGCTTATAACTTATAAGTTGTCTACTTATCTCGTCTTTCATATGCATAATATGTGATTAATAACTTAATTCCTATTTAGTAGGCTGAAATTTATATATTTTTTAATTTTTATATATTTTTTGTACTGCCGTATACGGGGCCAAAAAAAATTTGCTGTATCCACGTATCGGATACTCCATACCTGTATCCGTATCCAAAACGTATCGGCTACTTAGCTTAATTTTGCTTATGAAATTAAGAGATTGAAAATATCTTTCATTATCCGAGATTCTAAGGCACTTTGGTTGTAATGGAGATTTAAATTCCTAAGATGTTTCCATTGAAGCAGGTGCTTTCTCTAATCCAATTAATATTCCCTATTCCCCATAATAATTTCCTTCTGCAAGTTTTGCAACAGCTCCCAGGGTTTGGAAATCAATTTGCAGATGACATGCTATAGAAACTTTTGTAGGTATGATTTACTTTATGTTTCAAGCATCAGAAAATATTCATGAATACTCTACTTAATCATATAGTGTCATAAAAGCAGAACGGATATTTTATAATTTAAGCAAAACCAAGACTCCTCAGTCCTCTCTGTCAAAGCTTCTTAGATGAGAGCTTCCAATTACACAGCATGCCTTTTCCATTATCACACTGACATGCGCACATACAAAGTAAAAACTACAATGCCTAGAACTTTCCAAACTGCAAGTCTAATACACTCAATCCTTGTCAGTACCAAATGAATTAGAAACTACTAAAACATCAACAACAGACATGCATGCTCATACAGAGTTAAAGCTGCAACATCTAGAAACTTGCCAAAATTCACATACTATCAGTACCAGACGAGTTCGAAGCCAATAAAGCATCAAATTAGAAACTACATCCCAAAGTTTGGTTTTAAATTAGCAAAGGATTCCTTAAAAATTATAATAAGTAACATTTAAGTTTTTAATGTACAATGCACATTCACACACATTGTAGTAGAGTGGGCATTTAGTTCTCTCTTGAAATACACAGAATTTGACTCTTGAATTTTATCCAACAAATGAAAGCTTACACAGTACAAGCTGTAATACAATTTATCCTACTGCAGAATTCAAACTAAAGAACAAATTTGATAATATTTATTTTCAAAGAATAATGAATTTTATTAATGCATAACCTATTTCGTTGATTGCTGGTAGGGACATTTATGATGCAACATGTTGATCGGTTCACCATGAGCAGTACAAATTGTTGTGAATGTGAATTAATCTACATGCCTGTATGGTACATGCCAAGCTGTTCTTGGTCTTTTAAAGGGATTTTGAAATGCCCTAAGTTGTCATCAGGATTGTGATGACCAATCGCTCTAGGAATAACTCATAAAAACCATGAAGATCCGAGATAATGGTATGGCCACATAAAAACATTGCCGATGTCAAATGGGGCAACATTACAAGTTGCCTCAACTTCTTAAGGACCTTGATGTCATACTTCGCTTTCCAATATTCAGTCACATGTAGCAATTTCCCTTGTTTGAGCCATCCAAGGACGTGAGTCTCAGTGAGCCATAGTTGCCAAATGGAGTTGCTTCACCATGTCAAAGGCATCACATTCTTCAGGCTACCATTATTCATAATGGCACAAAAATTAGGAACTACAGTAGCTTTGAGAGAATAATGTTAACATAAGCGCACGTAGGTATGATGGTGTATGTATATAGGAATCAGGATGAAAGCATTAATCATGTATGTACATTCCACATCTTAATGAATTATCATGATAATAATATGCTTGAGAGTTCCCAGTAGTTCCCGAAGTTGACAAAAAGACCATTTGGCACAAAGGAATCTACTTATGAAAGTTAGAAATGCTTAGTTTCCATTTCAAATCGTAATTCTTTGTATAATAAATACATCACCCATGAATCAAATTGTTTTAATACATTGAGTGTTTGCATAAAAATCAGCTATTCTTCTGCACATGCAGATGGGTAGTGTTCTGCATATTTGTTTTCATCGTAGCAGAGTCTATCAGTTGCCACACGAGTTCATGTAACTTTGAGTTTGAGATAATAAGAAGTTCTGTCTGGGCAGAGGTGCTGTCAATTTGTTGACAGGTCCAGACAGAAAATAAACCATTGATCTAGCCTTATGTGGCTCTTAGGGACAGTGATGAATAGCAGTGGTTGCTTGCTTATGGATGAAGTTATGTTCCCTCCATGAATTTGGTCTCAGTTTTCTGTTGTCTTCATATTCCCGTTGGTAGTATCATCCACAGTCAAACAGATTGTAGATAAACTTTGTGGGCTAAATTATAAAATGCCCAGGACATGCTTTTGGAAGCCAGATCAAGTTTTTCTTCTGATTGGAAGTCCAACATTATATCGATTTAATGAGGCTAGAGCTTTCCACAGCCCCTACGTACTTCAACCTGGAATCTAAAGTTGCATGCATATTCTTCAGAACCAGCGGAATATAGCTTAGCTGTGAGTGGCTATGAAGCAGAGATTCCTCATAACCAAGGGAGTAAAACTGTTTGTGACAAGCCCGGACATGTTTTTCACAAAAGACTGTTGAATCCTTGGTGAAACATAAAATGCATCAAGATCCAAAATGAACGCATTTTCCTCTCCTTGTTACTTGTGTTTCAAGCTTCTAGCCTGAATAGATACCAGGTTTTTTACTTAAACCTCCCTCTAATTATGTGAATTGTCAACATATCCTCCTTATGGTGTCCTACAGATGAGAAAAACAATATCCCTAATAAACTCTAAGGCATGTTGGTTGTAATGGAGATTTAAATTCCTAAGATAAATGCCTTACTGCTAGACTGCACGGATACGGGTACAGGTACAGTTACAGGTACGGGTACGGTACGTCGATACGGCAAATTTTTAAAAATCTTGGCTACGGTGCATTTTTGGGTACGTTTTATATATATATATATATATATTATAAATTTAAAGAAGCATTTGCATACTTATTGAAATTTAATTCTCATACATTGCATACTTATTGAAATTTATCATTTCTCTATCACAGTTATTTATCGTAGTGACTGTGATAAGATTCAAGGAGTTTTGATTGTTCATGGTGACCTTCCTTGATCCACTCAGCACGATAGTATTGTCTGGCATATTTCCCGAAACATCATAACTAAGCAAGAAACATATGGATCCAAGCTAGCAGGTGGGACGATTAGTCCGAGCACAGGAGAATACTCACCGAGTTTTGGAAAGCTATCAAGTATTTTTAATTACTAATCTGTCTACAGGCAATCAAAGCTCATGATTCTTTTAGAAGATTGCAAGAAGTTGCTTGGTCCAAAAAGGTGCAAAAATGGATTTTATGAAAATAAGAAAAATATTGCCATCAATGCGTAGAGCTCGAGAAAATATACACTTTTAGAGAAAACGGCACCTGAAACGGAGTCACAGAATGAAAGTTATGGCACATGCAAGTTTTTGCTGCTACATCTTCCCGGACCCTTTCCAAAAATGGCAAATTTTTTTCTCTGCTTGTGATTTTTTCACCAAAAATCTAAAAAAGGAAAGAATTGCCAAAAAGGAAAGAAATGTTGTCTTTGGCAAGTTTTTTGGACGAGTACGGCTGGAAACGTACCCACAAGGACAGGGTACAGTCTGGGTACGGCAAAACCATACCCGGACCGTACCATGTCCCTGTGGGTACATTTCCAACAATACCCACAGTGTACCGTACCTCGTACCAGTACCTGGTACGTTTCCAGGTTGGTACGGGGACCCCCAGGGCGTTTCCGTGCAGTCTAGCCTTATTGTTCTAGAAATCTACCAATTAAGTCCACTTGTGACTCCCGCATGAAGCCATCAATGCAAAAAATGAGGGTTTTCGTACCCAAGTATTCATGAGTGGGTGAATTAATTAATTATTTATTTCAAGTATTTATTAAATTATTGCCTTAGAGTAATTTTAATTACTAATTGTATTTGGCAATTAATTTAATGTAAAAAATGTAATGTTGGCTATTGAAACAAGACAAAAGATTAAAAGAAAGATAAGCTAGAAGGGGGGGAATTCAAATTATTTTTCCACCCTAAGTGATTCGCCCCACTTGGGAGGGTATTTTAGCACAAGCAAGGCTCATTTAAAAGGAGTATGATCAATATATTTGATATTTCTTCATGCTTGAAGAAAGGGGTGGATGCCCATTGATGTTGTTGTTGATTGGATACTTTGTGTTGTTGCATTTGAAGGTTTTGTGTTGCTAGTTGAGGAGTTGTTTTGGAACCAATGTAGTTATTGTTCGTAGACTTCAATTGTTGAAGTATTTCACTTGTATCTCGTTGTTTTTCCCTCCTCTGGGGCAGCGACTGGAATTGGCTTTTTAGTGTGGTGTTTGATGGTGATTTTGCCATCCAAAAATTGTGATTCATAACTCATTTGAAAGTTGTTGTTTGGTAGATGAAAATGATCTTTGATTCGCTGGAAAATTCTAAGTCTTGAGCAAGTTATTAAATTTACAAGTTTTAGCTGTCTTTCACGAATTAAAAATCATATTTCCAGTATTTTGTGATTCCGCAAGTTCCATTGCGTTTGGTAATGCAAGGGTTGTTCACATTTCAAGTTTCATAATTTTTGGAGTTCTAAGGGCTCAAATACAATTTTACCCTAGTTTCCTACGGTTTGAAGGAGAGATTTTATTGTTGTTTTTTATTCTGTGATTTTTCTCGATTCATTCAATTTACCTCAGCTATTTCCTAACCCCATTTGGGTTGGAAATTGCAGACATTGGAACTTTTCAGGGTATTTAAAAATCAAGGGTTTTGATAAATACTTGTTGAATATTGATTTGTCCAAGTTGGGGACATTACAGTGGTGTCAAAGCACCGATCTGGTGCGCCTGTGAGGGTTTGTGGATGCAGATTTGAATGCAAGCTGAAAAAGAAATTCTATATTATCAAAGGAGAAAGAAAGCCATGGGTGATGAAGGGTTCACTTCCGATTAAGTGAAGTTTTTGCAAGAGTTGATCAAAGGGAACCATAAGGATCTGCAGCACACCATAAATACACAAGTGGTAGACATGTTGAAAGATGTCGTAGATTCAAGCAAAAACCATCATACTAATGGAGAGGGAAGTTCAAATGGTGGTGAACGGATTTCTATCCACCCCACCCCCAAATTCTTCAAAGACACCTTCTTGCATAGAGAACCAGTTGAGGAAGAGGAGACATCAGTAGGTGAAATGTTTGATGCACAAAGACAAGAGTATTCCACCCTACATTCGGCTACACGAGCAATATTGAATTTCAATGAATTTTGTGCTTTGAGGATTGCATCAAAACCAAGGAGACCAAGTATGCAGCCCCATAGAGATTAACAACAGAAGTTGGGTAAGGTTTCCCTTCCTGTTTTTTATGGCACTGATAGAATTCCAGTGAGATCTTGGTTGCAGAAAATGGAGACTTTTTTTTCACTCAACCTTATGATTGAAGATGAAGCTCTCAAGTTCATCACGCTTCACTTAGAGGGTATGGCTCATGAGTGGTGGTTTCAAGGCATGATCACCCAAGGCCATGGATCTATTACCACCTTGAAAGAATTCAGCAAAAGGGTAATGGAGAGATTTGATCGGAAGGATCTAGAGATCCACTTTTGTGGGTTGGCTCAACTCAAGCAACAACATGATGTGGAAAGGTATGTTGCTGATTTTCAAAGAAAATCAATCATGGTATCAGATGTTAGTGAAAAGAGATTGGTTGTCCTTTTCACCAAGGGTTTGATTAAGCCCTTGAGAGGTTTGGTAAGAGCTTTCAACCCTACTTCATGACAAGATGCAATCACTAAAGCCTTGGATTTAGAATGATCAGCATATAGAGGCAATGAATCGCAGAAAGGACAGCAAGGGACTGCCACTCAATCGCTGTGAAAAGTTGGAAATATGGGACAGCCAAGGTCTGATTTTAGTGGACAGCCTAGGGCAGCACCCAATGAGCCCCCAAAGAAGCCATTCTAGCCCTACGTGCCACCTCACAAAGCGCTGCCTAACAGCAGCAACAATAAAGACACAAGCGATGATTTGAGGAGGAAGGGTTTGTGCTTTAATTGTAGAGATCCGTGGATTAGAGGCCATCATTGCAAGGGCAAGGGACAAATCCACTACATTGAGGTAATTGATGAAGATTCAGACTTTGATTTTGATAATACTAATACTGTACCAAATGAGGATGTTGTTAGTGAGCATGATAATGAGGAGGAAGCCAAAGAGGTGGGCAGCACACTTGCTTCTCTTTCGGGAGCACCCAAGTACCATCCTTTCCAGGTGAAAGGAACATTGAACAAACACGAGGTAATAATTTTGATTGATAGTGGGGCAATGTTGGCTAGATTTTTTGTATAGTTGAAAACCTAGGCAGTCATGAGATAAATCTCCCTCATTTACCGGTGAGGCTCCCATGTCATATTTGTCGATAAAATATGTTAGTATCTATACGGGGGTTTTACTTTAACCATACAGCTCATGAACCATAGCTGTATAGTTTTGCAGCAAGTAAGCAGCTGTTTAAAGAAAGGAAATATTATAAGAAGAAGAGAATAATAAAACACAAGGAAGAAACAGGGAAGATGTGCAACCCAATCAGTAGATAACAGAGTTGATTGCATGCACATAGACGAAACCAATAGATATCAACACACAGAATTTTAAGCAAAGGCAGCTTTCAGATCTAGATCTAAAATAACACAAAGTTTATAAGTAGATCTACGACAAAAAAGCTAGAAACAAAATGCACCGTGACACAAAGTTCTCCGGAAATCTGCTCCTTTCTATTCCTTTGCTTCAAATAGCTATCAGGGGCTTCAGCACAAAGTGTGGAACACCAGAATGTTGCTTACAAATTCTGATCTCTTAACCCGAAGGTTCTTCCTCTACTTATAGAATGTAGAGGGGCAATTACAAGTCGAAAGCTTTTAGTTGAACTAGCACATGTGGAAGTGGGAAAGGAAACAACTCGCAATCTCCCTCCTAGAATTCTTCTTTGCATGACACGCATGATTTGCAACTAAAGATAGAACCTTCTATTTTGCATGTCTGCCACCTATTTCCAAGTAGTTGACTTCTTCAAGTAATGGCTTTTAAACCAATCACTTAACTTTTATAATTTAATTGATCGCTCAATTACGTTGTCGGAGGAAAGAAGGAAAAGGAAAGCTGCAATCTTGTTCTTTTTTCACATTCTGCATGCAGTTGATTCTTTTGCCCTTGATTCTCCCCATAATGGATCTAGAAACGGCTGGATCTGGAATTTTGCTTACGGGTGTTGCCTTCGCCTTGTCTTCCCTTTTATCCTTGAAGCTTTTGCAGTTCTTCTCATGTACATGCATCAGTGCAATGTTTGCCGTAAATAACTCATCATTTTTATTTTTAATTGCTTATGAATAATTAAAAAGTCTGGAAAGCACTCTGGGTGAATGCAAATTCAATGAAGGCTTCACTGGAAGATTGGAAGAACATGCATAAGATCCTGGAAGGAGTTTTCCATGCACTGACTTCTACATGGGCTGCATTAGAAACAAGAGGATGAAACCTTTGCAATTGTGGATCTGGATCTGGATCTAAATCTGGAAACTATGCATGATTTTGTTGATCCTTTTCTTTCATCATGCTTCGCCATGGCCGGAGCAATCTTTATCTGAGCAACTC
Organism: Taxus chinensis; assembly: GCA_019776745.2. Taxonomy (NCBI): domain Eukaryota; kingdom Viridiplantae; phylum Streptophyta; class Pinopsida; order Cupressales; family Taxaceae; genus Taxus; species Taxus chinensis. The sequence continues at coordinate 871,631,451 of CM034150.1, read as the reverse complement.
TTTTTCTCTTTATTCGGCCAGAATTCTTCACAATCGGTGCAGATCTGGAGATTTCTTTAGATTCGGAGGATATGTTCAATGTATTAGACATTGATTTGAGCTCCCTTTCTCTTATAAAAGCACCTGAGCACCTTCTGCTAAGCAAAATTCCTTTTCAAATGGGGCGCCAAAATTGTCTACGCTGCACTTCCTTGCTAAAGAATTAATTAATTCATCCTTATGGCAGCCCATGCTTATATAACCCTCATCATTCTATAATTAATTATTGCCCCTCCTATTCTTGACAATTAATTAATTAATTAACAAGCTTTTCTCTTCAATGAGACGCATATTTTGTGAACGCTCATGACTGCCATTAAATAAATTAAATTTATTTAATTTTAGCTCTCTACTTCCAATTCACTTAAGCTTCACAGTGTGCTTTGACCTCATCCACTAAAAATAGGAATTAATTACATCAATTAATACTTTAAAAAGTATTATTCTTCTTCCAAATAGGGCGCACTTTTTGACATAAGTCATTTCTATTTTTAAAAGCTATTTTTCAATGGGATTATTCCCCCTGCACTGCAGCTCCAAAAATCCCATGATCCACTTAAGCTGTTTGACTTTCATAATGGGATTTTTTACCCTGCAAGGCAAATAAGAAAATCACATCAATGCCTTAAGTGATTTTCTTTTATTTCACAATGGGAATTTTCACCCTGCAAGGCAAGTAAAACATTCTCGCCTACCTACTGCCTCTAATTTTCCCATTGTGACTTAAGTGGCGTTGCTTCCATGGGAAAAAATACCCTGCTAGGCAGATACAAAATTCCCACCTGCCTGCTGCTACCAAAAATCCCATTGTAGCTTAAAACCTTCTTTTTCCAAAAATGCCCTGCCTAGAAGAAGCGTTTTTGTGCATGACTTCGTCTTTTCAGAGAGAACCAGACCTCCCGTGACAAATTCCTTTTGGCATAACGTCCATAGGTGATCTCCAGATACTCCAGGCAAGAAATCAGATCAAACCGGCAAAGGAATTGACCTAGAGAAATTTCACAGAAAACAAAACGGGAAAACAACAAAAACACAAAACGTTGCTAGAAGTCACAAATAAAGCTCGGGATTCATTCCTGGTTAAAACCCTACTGGTATATGGGAATATTGACATATAAAACCTCAAAAGGGTTAAATCCGAGCACAATTTACCTCAAAAGGGGCTTAAAATAATTAAATAAAATTTCCCGCAAGCAAACCCCAACAACAGAATATAACACGTTTGGGCGTCTAGGTATTTGACAAAATTGGCTTAAATGACTCTCTGAGAATATCTTGACATAAAACAGACACTTTCTGGCAATAAAAACACAAAACGACCCATTATTTTTAAAAAACGAAATTTTTTATGAAATATCCCTTAAAGGATACCACTTTAAAATATGCAAAATATAGACAAATTGCAGCCAAACAAAAATCTGATTTTTGCAGAAAATTAATTCTAGGGCAGCGAACAGAAAAATGTGAATAACTCCAAAAATACTTGCTCAAATCACTTGAAATTTTAAATGGAGTTTTGCTAATACAATAACAGATATTATAGAACTGTTTTTGGGATTTTTCGAATAACAAAAAGCTGCCAGAAAATTACAGCGTGCCCTAAACAACTGAAAACTTCTAAAATTAATATCTCCCGGAATATAGATGCAAAATTTATGAAACTTTGGAAATATTATCTATAAATATAGGAGATGACATCCCAACCTTCAAATCAGAATTTGAGGAAATGGAAACCCTCCAAAATAGACCTGCAATCTTCAAAACAAGTCGCCCACCTAGGAGATGGCTGGAAACCCTTGCAAATGCCCTCAAACTGACGCTAAACCTTGCCGAAGAGGTTGCCGTAGATCTACCCTAAAAAACCCAGAAATTTCTCCTCCAAAATTCCCAAAATCTTCCAAAACCCTTCACTGAAACCCTCTAAAAAATACCTCTGAAGAACAGCCCTGATTTTAGCTCCAAAATGACAAACTAAGGTGGATCTCTCACCACCGAAGAGTTCCCTACTAGCTAGGGATGGATCTTTCACCACCGAAGCTAGGCTTCCCGTAGGTTCTTACCACAAGCTAAATAGTTGCAAACAACAGTTGCACATGAAAAGAAATATAAGTGTATGCATGAATGATCTTCCTTTCACCCCTTCTTCTCCTTTTATAACTTTTCCCATGCCAAGGAACCCTAAAAAGCCCAAGTCGCATTTTCCCCTAGGGAAGACCAAAACAATAAAGTAACTTAAAGTTACTTTTTCCTTTTCAAGTCGCCATGGTCCAAAAAGGTGACCCCAACGCAAAATTAGAACATTAGGAGTTAAGTGGCCCCTTCCAAAGATAAAACATAACATCTAGTCCCTTCAAAAGCACTTTATAACCCTGTCAATGGAAAATTATAACAACTAGACTAGATATTCATACCCAATAGCTCATAACGTCCATAACCCCTTGGGGATGACTAGGGTTAGGACCCGTACTGGCCCTCAAGCCTATGGCGAGGGAAAGGGGACATTACAGTCCTCCCTTCCCAAAATTTGCTTGTCCCCAAGCAAATGCAAACTAGGATGCTGTAAAATCTGCTCTCCTTCCCAAGTAGCATCCTCAAGAGGCAAACCCTTCCATCGTACCAAGTATTCTGTAATATCTCTACTCTTGAGCTTCCTCTTTCTGACCTCAATAATAGAGTCTGGTTCTAAAACCAGCTTCCCCTCCTCGTCCAATGGTGGCAACTCTGTAGAAGGTACAATATGCTATCCTAGTGCCTTCTTAAGGCATGACACATGGAAGACATTATGTATCTTACTGTGCTCTGGAAGATCCAACTCATATGCAACTGCACCCACTCGCCGGACTATCCTGTATGGACCATAAAATCGTGGTTTCAGCTTTTCTGCCCCTTCTACTTGAGTGACGACTGCCTGTATGGCTGTAGATGTAGGAACACCAAGTCTCCTACCTCGAAAGACCTCTCTATCCTGTGCCGATCCACATAAACCTTCTGTTGATTCTGCACCTTTTGGAGGTTCTTCTTAAGAGCTCGCAAGATATCCTGGTTCTTTTGTAACCAATCCCGAGCTTTAAGAGCCCGACTATATGATAATACCAAATCAGCAAATGACATGGCATCGTATCCATACAAAGCTCTGAAAGGAGTCATGTCGATGCTCATCTGATATGTAGTATTGTAGCAATACTCACCCATATGCAACCATCTGATCCATGCCTGCTGATGTCCGGTCACATAACTCCGCAAATAGCCCTCTATCCATTTGTTAACAATCTCCGTTTGCCCGTCAGTCTGAGGGTGGTAGCTCGTGTTGGGAGTCAACTCAGTACCGGCAAGTCTAAATATCTCCTGCCAAAAGGTGCTCATGAAGATCTTATCCAGTCACTGGTAATATTTTTAGGCAAACCATGAAGCCTAAAAATCCCTGTATAAAATACCTGAGCCACATCAGCTGCCTCATGCTTCTTAGGTAGAGAAAAGAAATGCGCATACTTGGTCAATCGATCAATTACCACATAAATGCAATTGTGCCCATGCACCATAGGGAGTCCTGTGATGAAATCCATCGATATGCTCTCCCATTTCTGCTCAGGGATGGGAAGAGGCTGGAGTAACTCTGCAGGAAAAGAATGCTCCGATTTGGTTTGCTAGCAAACCATACACTCTCTGACGTGATTAAGGACATCGTCCTTCATCCCCTTCCAAGTTAATCTCTCTCTGATGTACCTGTATGTTTTGAAATATCCAAGATGTCCAGCTAATGGTGTATCATGTACTGCACGAAGGATCTTGTCCTTCATCTTAGACCCTGGTGCAAGGAAAATCCAATCCTTGTAGAAAATAAGATCATCTACCACCCTGTATCGGTCATCCTTGATAATACCATCCATGATCTCGCATGCAAACTGATTCTTGGAGTACTCAACAAGTATGTGAGCCTTCCAATCTGCTGAAATCTCAGACATAGAACTCAGCATAGTAGTAAGGTAAGGCCTCCTAGATAAAGCATCAACAACAACATTATTCTTACCTCTAGTGTATTCTATGTCAAAGTCATACGTTTGTACCTTGGTCACCCATCTCTGCTGGCGGTCGTTGAGATCCTTCTGCCCCAAAAAGAACCTGAAACTATTGTGATCTGTACGTACCACGAATCTGCTGCCCACAAGGTACTGTCTAAATTTGGCCAAGGCATGCATGATGGCCAACATCTCCTTGTCGTAAATTGAATACCCTCTCTCCACTAGGCTCAATTTCTGACTCTCATAAGCAATGGGATGCCTATCCTGCATAAGCACCGATCCAACCCCCTCACCTGATGCATCACACTCTAGAACAAATGGCCAAGAAAAATCTGGTAATGCGAGGACGGGACATGAACTCATCACCTCCTTGAGATGCTCAAAAATCTGTTGTGCTGCTTCTGACCAAGCGAAAGCTCCCTTCTTTGTCAAATTTGTCAATGGGGTAGTCAACCGTGAGAAGTTCTTCACGAACCTCCTGTAATAGGTGCACAGTCCCAAGAATCCCCTCAGATGTGTCAATGTCCTGGGTGGCGGCCAATCCAAAATTGCCTGTATTTTCTCTCTGTCCACCTTTACTCCCCCTCCACCAATCACATATCCCAAATATAGCAACTCTGTCATGCCAAACTCACATTTAGAAGCTTTTGCATATAGCAAATTAGCTTCTAATATTCCCAATATCTCATCAAGGTGGCGGATATGGCTCTCCCAAGTCTTGTTGTAGACCAATATATCATCAAAGAAAACCAATACAAACTTCCGCAAATGGTGGTTGGACACGTGGTTCATGCAAGACTGGAATGTAGCTGGTGCATTAGACAGTTTGAATGGCATCACTAGAAACTCAAAATGTCCATAATGGCATCTGAAAGCGGTCTTATGCACATCCTGCTCCCTAACCTTGATCTGGTGATATCCAGATCGCAAATCTATTTTTAGAAAAATAGATTGCCCCCTGTAGCTCATCTAACAGCTCATCAATACGTGGCACAAGATATTTGTTCTTGATTGTCTTCTTGTTCAATGCCCGGTAGTCGATGCACATCCGCATGGTCCCATCCTTCTTCTTCACCAATACCATCGAAGAAGCAAAAGGACTGGAACTCAACCTAATGTGTCCCATGTCAATAAGCTCATGGATAGTCCTCTCAATCTCATCCTTAAACCGTTTGGGGTGACGGTAAGGAGTAGTAACTACTGGTCTAGTGTCCTCAAGCTCAATCACATGCTCAAATCCCCTATCTGGAGGTACACTAGGTGGTATGTCACTAAAAACTGCACTGTGCTTATCCAATAGCCCCTGTATATCCACATGATACTCTGGTTGTCCATCCTCTGATTTCTTGGTAGAAACCAAGCACTGTACTGCCCAATCAACCCCATTGTGCCTGTGAATCCTCTCGATCCTCTTTGCTGAAACAACCCTGGGTGCATCTGAAGATAAACCCCTCAAGGTTACATTCTTCCCCTCGGACTTGAACTTGAGTTCCATCGTCTGAAAGTTAGTCCGAAATTCTCCAAGAGAATGGAGCCACTGTACACCGAGCACAAGGTTGGTCTCTCCAATACCAACCACATAGAAGTCATCGGTAACTGTATGGTTACCCATGGTGATACTCAACTGCGGAACTCACTGCATGCATCTCATGGACTCACCATTAGCTACCACTACATTGAAGCCCTCAAAGTCTTCTGCCTGTAATCCCCGCTTCTCTACCAAAGATGCATCAATGAAGTTGTGGGTTGCCACACTATCAATGAGTACTACTACTCTCTGACCCTGTAATACTCCCCTGACCCTGAATGCCTTGTACCTCGGGGTACTCGACAAGGTAGCAATAGTCTCATGGGGAAAAGTCTCCTCCTCCTGTTCAACCCCTGCACTATCCAATGTCTCTCCATCTTCATCCTCCAACTCCTGAGCATCCCACTCCTCCTCGCTCTCACTCTCCTCAAAGACCTCTATGAATTGGGCCTTCCCTTTTCCTCTACAATCATGTCCTGGAACCCATGGTGTGCGGCAATCGAAACATAGTTTCTTTCGCCTCAACTCCTCTCTGTCCTCTCTCAATACAAATGGTCTCCTTGTTGTATCCTGCCTAGGTGGGGGCCCCTTCGGCTGTGAACCATCAGCTCTCGAAGGAAATACCTTAGGCTGAATTCGAGGGGGAAACCTCGATTTTGGAGTGGACAACTCCAAATCACGTGCTCTCCTAATAGCCTCATGTAAGGAGGAAGGCTCAAATGCCTTCACAAATCCTGCTAAAGCGTCAGTCAACCCTGCCATGAAGAGTGAAGTCAACCTCATCTCTGAAACATTAGATACCATAACTGATAACCTCTAAAAATCTGCAATGTACTGATCTAGAGAACCTGTCTGCCTCAAGTGAGTCAACTCTCTGAAGTGCCTATCTGGGTCCCTCCTGTCGAACCTGCTCATCAACCTCTGTGTAAAATCTGCATAAGTAGTGATATGCATGTGCCCCTGTGTGATCAATCCATGATGCCACCAGTCATGAGCATCTCCCTCGAGGTGTAGGATAGCAAACTTAATTACATCCTCTTCGTGCATGGGATTCAAGTCGAAGTAAGTCTTCAACTTCTGAATCCAAGACTGTGCGGTACACTTCTTAGAGCCATCGAAGTGTGGAATAGAGATTTGTCCCAATCTCCTCTGAAACTCAGGTACCTGTGTCTGGTAATCTCTCCTGGGCCTGCTACCAATCTTCATTTTACAATACTCCTGAAATGGCATGTTGTCCCGGAAACCCTCACTCAATGTCCGGTACTTCTCCCAACAAGATTCCTCATCCACAACGTCTGCGGGCTGTCGTGTCTTGCGAAACTTCTGGATCCTTCAAAAAAGAAGGCTCGTGGAGTCCCAAGGGCCTGGTAGAAGCATGAGGGGACCCTTGTCCTGAATGTCCACTCTCACCTCTATTACCATGTTGTCCCATATTGCTAGCTTCTCCTTTCTCCGTATGAGCCTCAATCCTGCCCTGTGCTAACCTCTCAGTGAGCTAGCTCAAATAGAGATTGGTAGTCTCCTGTTGCTTCACCATATTGGTGAACAATTGTTTCATCAGATCTACTCCCATCTCTTCACTGTCTCTGTCTTTGTCTCCCATCTTTCAACCCCAACAGGATGGAGAAACAACAGCTCTGATACCACTGAAATATCCCTTATAGGATACCACTTTAAAATATGCAAAATATAGACAAACTGCAGCCAAACAGAAATCTGATTTTTGCAGAAAATTAATTCTAGGGCAGCGAACAGAAAAATGTGAATAACTCCAAAAATACTTGCTCAAATCACTTGAAATTTTAAATGGAGTTTGCTAATACAATAACAGATATTATAGAACTATTTTTGGGATTTTTCGAATAACAGAAAGCTGCCAGAAAATTACAGCAAGCCCTAAACAGCTGAAAACTTCTAAAATTAATATCTCTCGGAATATAGATGCAAAATTTATGAAACTTTGGAAATATTATCTATAAATATAGGAGATTATATCCCAACCTTCAAATCAGAATTTGAGGAAGTGGAAACCCTCCAAAACAGACCTGCAATCTTCAAAACAAGTCGCCCCACCTAGGAGATGGTTGGAAACCCTTGCAAATGCCCTCAAACTGACGCTAGACCTTTCCGAAGAGGTTGCCGTAGATCTGCCCTGAAAAACCCAGAAATCTCTCCTCCAAAATGCCCAAAATCTTCCAAAACCCTTCACTGAAACCCTCTGAAGAACAGCCCTGATTTCAGCTCCAAAATGACAAACTAGGGTGGATCTCTCACCACCGAAGAGTGCCCTACTAGCTAGGGATGGATCTTTCACCACCGAAGCTAGGGTTCCCGTGGGATCTTACTCCACAAGCTAAATAGTTGCAAACAACAGTTGCACATGAAAAGAAATATAAGTGTATGCATGAATGATCTTCCTTTCACCCCTCTTCTCCTTTTATAACTTTTCCCATGCCAAGGAACCCTAAAAAGCCCAAGTCGCATTTTCCCCTAGGGAAGACCAAAATAATAAAGTAACTTAAAGTTACTTTTTCCTTTTCAAGTCGCCATGGTCCAAAAAGGTGACCCCAACGCAAAATTAGAACATTAGGAGTTAAGTGGCCCCTTCCAACGATAAAACATAACATCTAGTCCCTTTGAAAGCACTTTATAACCCTGTCAATGGAAAATTATAACTGGACTAGATATTCATACCCAATAGCTCATAGCGTCTGTAACCCCTTGGGCATGACTAGGGTTAGGACCCGTACTGGCCCTCAGGCCTATGGCGAGGGAAAGGGGACATTACATTTTAACATGGAGTAGTCTCAGATTTCAGGGTGAAATCTGGGGACACCAAGCAACTCACAATTTCATTGGCAAAAATTTGGTGGCTAAGTTTGATTTGGTTGTAGAAGAGTTCAAGGGATTTAAGGTTACCATAGCTGATGAGTTTTCTTTGCCATGCACCAAAAGAATATCCAAGCTTACCATTTCTTTAGGTGAGTATGAACTGTGTGATGATTTTTATGTAATTGACATTGGGGATATAGATCTTGTGTTGGGGGTCCAATGGCTGCATTCATTGGGGGAATTCACCCTCAATTATCAAAGCTTGATGCTTAAATTCAAGGTGGGTGACAAGGAAGTAACACTTCAAGGCATGCTTAATGGGTCACCCCAAGCTAATTCTATGTTCAACAAAGCTTTACAGGAGGATGCATAAATCTGTTCTATGTCATTTATAACAGCAGATTAGGAGTTAATTATCTCGGAATATGCAAAAAATCAGTCCACTAACAATTTGCTTGAGGGGATAATTGTTGATGAAAGGTACAGAATGTTGGATGGGCTTATACTCTACAAAGAAAGGGTCTATTTGGTTCTACAATCTAGGGTGAAGAACTTGATTTTAAAGGCTGCCCATGACACTCCATTAGTTGGTCATCAAGGGCATTTCAAGACCTACAAACTTCTGAGGGAAAGATTCTTTTGGAAGGGCTTGAAGAAGGAGGTCCTCAAATACATTCGAGAGTGCTTAGTATGTCAAAGGAATAAGAGTGAACATGCATTTCCAGCTGGACTCTTGCAGCCCCTCCCTATTCCATCTCAAAAATGGGAGAGCATCTCCATGGACTTCATCACCGGTTTGCCTATGGTACAAGGTAAAAACTGTTTGTATATTGTAGTGGATAGACTCACAAAATATGCACATTTTTATCCACTTCCAACCAAGTACAATGCTCCTATGGTTGCTGATGTTTTTTTTAAGGAAGTATTTAAATTGCATGGGCTACCCAAAAACATTGTGAGTGGCAGAGACAATAGGTTCATGAGTAACTCTTGGCAAGAACTCTTCCATCTAACCGGGACAAAACTCACACCAAGCACTAGTTATCACCCACAAACTGATGGGTAAATTGAAATTGTGAATAAATGGGTGGAAAGATACTTAAGGATATATGTTTCAGAGAAGCAAGCAACATGGATTAAGTGGCTGCATATGGCTGAGTATTGCTACAACACATCTATAGGTATGACTCCTTTCAAGTCACTCTATGGTTATGAAGCAAATTCTTTCATGGGCTTGATTATGATGATTAGTAGAGTACCACGTGCTAAGGAATTGGTGCAGAAAAGCTATGTTATCATGAAAGTATTGAAGCAAAATCTACAATGAACACAAAATAGACAAAAATTGTATACAGATCAGCATAGAGTTGAGAGGTCTTTTGAGATGGGAGATCAGGTTTTCTTAAGGTTGCAGCCCTATAGGCAGTCTTCCCTCAAACAAAACGGTGTTGAGAAGTTGAAGCCACATTTCTATGGACCCTACAAGGTGAAGAGCAAAGTGGGGGAAGTGGCATACGAATTGGAACTTCCGGAAAATGGTAAGATTCACAATGTATTCCATGTTTCTTGCATTAAAAAGGTTCTAGGGCAACATACCACTCCTTTAGAGCTGCCCCCTCTAGATGAAGAAGGTAGATTGATATTGATTCCGGAAACCATCATTGAGATGCGTGAAAGGAAATTAAGAAACCGCAACATCAAAGAGTATTTGGTGAAATGGAAAGATTTGCCGCTTGAGGATTCTACATGGGAAGGTGAGTCAATTTTGGAGCATCCAAGCTTACAATTGCGTGAGGGAAAACAATTTTGGGAGGGGAGGACTATAATGTCCCCTTTTTCGGGACATTATTAAACAAGTACTAAAGACTTTAGTTCACTTTTCCCCATGGAACAAAGGATCATTTTGGGGACTTTATTTTATTAATTAATTACGATTACCCGAATAGTGACTTTTATCATTTATCCATATAAGGCAATTTTAATTATATAATAGAGTACTAATTTAAAAGTGTTTCTTACCACTAAAGCATTATAAAAGTGGTTTTAACCACTAAGGTACTTAAAATGTATTTTTAATTAATTACTTGCCCAAGTGATTTAATCACTCTCATGAGTGAGTGAATTAATTAATTATTTATTTAATGTATTTATTCAATTATTTCCTTGGAGTAATTTTAATTACTAATTGTATTCGGTAGTTAATTTAATATAAAAAGATGTAATATCGGCTATTGGAACAAGACAAAAGATTAAAAGCAAGATAAGTCGGAAGGGGGGAATTCAAATTGTATTTTCCCTCCCTAAGTGATTCGCCCCACTTGGGAGGGTATCTGAGCACAAGCAAGGCTCATTTGAAAGGAGGATAATCAATATATTTGATATTTCTTTATGCTTGAAGAAAGGGGTCAATGCCCATTGATGTTGTTGTTGATTGGAGACTTTGTGCTGCTGAATTTGAAGGTTTTGTGTTGCTAGTTGAATTGTTTTGGAGCCATTGTAGTTGTTGTTCGTAGACTTCAATTGTCGAAGTATTTCTCTTGTATCTTGTTGTTTCTCCCTCCTCTGGGGAAGTGACTAGAATTGGCTTTTCAGTGTGGTATTTGATGGTGATTTTGCCATCCAAAAATTGTGATTCATAGTTCATTTGAAAAAAGTTGTTTGGTAGATGAAAATGATCTTTGATCCGCTAGGAAATTCAAGTCTTGAGCAAGTTATTGAATTTACAGGTTTTAGTTGTCCTTCGTGAATTAAAAATCATATTTCCAGTATTTTGTGATTCCGCAAGTTCCATTGTGTTTGGTAATTCAAGGGTTGTTCATATTTCAAGTTTTATAATTTTTGGAGAAGTTCTAAGGGCTCAAATACAATTTTACCCTAGTCACCTAGTGTTTGAAGGAGAGATTTTACTGTTGTTTTTATTTTTTGATTTTTCTCGATTCGTTCCATTTACCTCGGCTCTTTCCTAACCCCATTTGGGCTGAAAATTGTAGACACTATTAAAAAAATCAAGGGTTTTGATAAATTCTTGTTGAATATTGATTTGTCCAACTTAGGGACATTACATTCTTTGTAGAGCTCAACATAGCACCTATATTCCGCATGTGGAAACAACCTTGAAATTGAGCCAAAGTATCCATATGCTCTTTACTACAAGAAGTAATTCTTATTTCATCATCCCGAGAAGCATGATGTGCGTGATGATATCCAATCAGTGGTGACATAGAGGACACAACACACATTAAATATGATTACTCTTCCTAACCAATTGTCCATGATGACAACAAATCTGAAATGTCATATTAGCAAAAACTGAGATATCTTCATACCATACTCAAAATTTCTTATGACTCAAAATTTCTGAGTTAGGAACAATACTCAAAAAATATTCCAATGGTACCCTTCTTTCACGGATCTAATCTTCCATAATGTCATCCTCGTTGGTCCTTTGTAAATCTTTCTTAGGATGATGACAAAATTGGGATTGTTTTTTGTTGATAGCACCATCAATTTGCTCCTTGGTGACTGTTATTCGGAACAGTCCAACAAGCTTATTTTCATCATGTCTATTTGGACAAGGGGTTCCAGCCATCCCTTTCTCTTTACCCTCTTCCTCATTGTGCATCCTTTCAACCTTGAACTCATCACGTGCTAAAACAACAGCAATTTTAACCAAACAAGGATCATTAATTACCTCATAATGTTTAATTTCCATAACAACAATGGGTGTTAGCACCATGGCCTTATATCTCTTGACCACTGAATCTTCTTCCTCAACGAATCCATCTCCTTCTTTGACTACTGCTAAGGACATCTAAGCAGGTTGAAAGTGCTCGATTTCAATTTGTAATTTGGTGTTATCTACCCAACCCCTCTTACCAAACTGAAATTTAGATTTTTCCTCTCCTAAATCCAGACCTGATTTTTCTCCATCATATGTGTGACCACTAGGGCTCAAAATTTTGTCATTGGAACTTAAAAAACCTCCACCTTCAAACCCTTTTTCATATGTAGTGTCCAAACCCTTGAGTGTGGTGTTCTTATAGTCACAAGGAAGCTCAAGTGAGAAAATCTTGGGCTGAGTGGAATTCACTATGGATGCCCTATGGAGTGTTGACCTTTTCCTTGTTGTTTGGGTTTTTGACCTTGTGTCAATTCCAACTCTGTAATGTCCCCAATTTTTAAGACCCTTAACCTATCTTTCCCCGTGGGATTTGGGATGTTGCAAGGGAAAAATTATATTAAATAATTAAATATTATTGCCTAGAGAATGATTTTTATCATTTGACATTATAACGCAATAATTATTTAATTATGTAATTTATTTAATTCAATTCCCACAATGCAAATTTTTTTAAAAAAAGAATTAATTAAATAACTTTTGGGTGGCTTTTAATAGTAAAATCACCCTTAGAAAGGGGACGCCACACCTAGGGAGGATAAACTATTTTTATTTAATGATTTCCCTCTCCTAAGGATTTTGAATTTTGTGTCTCCTTGTTTATAAAAGGAGAGCTTGTGATTATTGTGAGACTTATGTTGATTGATCATTTGATTTCACTCCATGCTTGGAGTATTGTGATGTATACCCACGGGATGTATGCCCTAGTTCTTGCATTGTGCTCTCTCTCATTTGGACCTATTATTGAAGAATAATGAAGATTCAATTGAGCTCTCTTGTGTTGAATGTGTTTATGCATGATATATTCATTTTTGCATTGGTGACTTGGTCTTGGGAATTGACATGTTTGTTTGGAGGATAAATCTACATTTGTATGAAGGGTTTGTGGTGCTTTATCACTGTTATTATTGCTGCAATTTATTAGAAGCAAATCGACTTGGTTTGGGGGTTTGATCTATCATGTTTTGAGGTTGTTTATGCTAGATCTATTTGTTGTTGTGTTTAGTTAATTATTTCAGAGCAAGGACTGATTATTTGAATATTTTGGAAGGGTTGTATGAGCTGGAATTAATTTATATGATTTATTCTAACCCTAGTGACTTGAAAGCAGATTTCTGGGGTTGTTTTGGCAAGGTTTTAATGCTCATAAAATTCAGAATCATAGTGCATTAGAAAGGCCTTGATTCTTAGTTTGTTTTGCATTTTATTTCATGGAAAAACACCGAGTATTGGATGAGTTATGAATTTTTGAATATTTCAGTTGTGTACAAGCTATCTGGACATTATTAATTAATATTTATTTCAGATCTGTAGTTTTGGGGTCAGATTAATATTGGATTTGGTTGTAGAAATTAGGAGGAATAAGGAGGAAGTGATTTCATAATTTTTGGAATGAATTTGATGTCCTAAATGTTTTGGGCGACCTACTTTTTGGGGTAAAATTAGGGTTTTGTGTTTGCTATGCAAAAACTGGTTTTGGGATATTATTCTTCATATTTTTGTGGCCCAAAATCCAAAGTTTGAGGATTTTTGCTTGGATGGTTAAGCGGGAAATAGTTTTAGAAGATTGCAGCAGTTGGGGTTTGAATTTTAATTAAATATTTGTTGTTAAAAATCAGATCTGGGTAATATTAGCATTCTAATTAGTTTTCCCATCTAACCCACCACCTTGGCATACTCCAACCCCACTTTGGGTTGTATTAATGCCAACATTGGGTTATTTGAGGTCAAACTAAGAAGATCTAATCTTCCTAGGGTGATCCGGATAATTAATTTTTGCAGATTTAAATTATTTCTTAAAAGGGGATATTACAGTTGTGTTACTCGCCGCAACAAGAACGTGCAACACTAACTTGTCGTCACAATGTGACCATATCAATTCCATTGCACAAAACGACTCATATAAAACACGACTGAATCACAAAAAGGGAAACTAATATCTCAACTTACGGTTTTTGACACCGTTTCACATATACTGAACCACACAAGGCATATCTCTCTATTGATACCCATTATTTGTATCTTTCAATCTCTCCTTGATGATACCCTTTCTCGTTCAGGAAAACACTTGCACATATGTAGACAAAAGTATGTATTGCATTATCTGTTTCATAAAATCAAATCAATTGAAATGATTTGAAACAACATATATAAGCAGTAATGCAAAATTGTAATGCAAATCCACAATATCAGATATTGAAATTTAATCAATTAATAATTATGTTTTAATCCCAAAACATGTCATAATACTAACTAAATCAATCAAAGCAATATAATGTGCTATATCAAAAGAATCTAAATGTTTCTAAAACACAGGTTTGATAATTTGGGGATGTGACATACATTGAAGGCACCACCTAAGAAGAGGAGGAAGAAGACGAAGTTGAGATTATAGAGGAGCATGAGGAAACATCTAAGGATCCATATTTCACTATCTCTTGCCATGCTCTCTCAAGGAATGTTAGGTATGTTCCTAGCATGCATGAAAATTTTCTATCTATTCATCAACTAACGAAAAATTCCAACATTGCTATAATTCTTTTGGAAGCAGTGTATTATATCGATATGTGAAACAAAAAGGGTAATTACCCTAGGCATTGAGCAAGTGGCCTGTATAGGTTTGTTGACTCAACTACATTTAGTTTAAAAGCACACGTGGAGGGAGACTCCACCATATAGGATGTGTTGGAGGATGACATTCGTTATAAGCTGTAATACCCCCCTTCTTAGATCTAATTATATAAACTGAAAACACCACAAAAATTGAATTCTTAAAATGATGTTAAACTGCCAAGACACACTCTAATGAACAATAGGCTAAAAATAGCTTTTATTAATTCAAATAATCACTTTCCAAGATACCCACAAGGCCAAAAATCGCGATTTGGGGTCTAAGAACAACTTACAAAAGAAATATGAATTTTTCTGCACTTGTATGAATTTACAAAAATGGATCAAGGGTTGAAACAATGTAGAAATTAACAGCAGTGATTATTATCAAAATTGTACCAATAGAGGACTGGAAAATGATGTTAAAATTGCCTTTATTGATGCCAAAAGTCTCCAACCATCCACAGAGCACACAACAATGAAAAACCCTTCCAAAAGGGCTTGCACAAGTCTCCCTAGGGGGTGCTTTTGGCCTAAAAGTGCCCAGATCTGTTCCAGCTGCAAAATGACTTGAAAATAATCAAGGTTTGGCTGATCCAAACCTCTCAAACTCACAAATTCAGATTTGTTTTGAAGATTAGCTGAGATAGAGTGAAAATAGCCCCAAAATGTGCCCTAGATCTGAATTATAACCTTCCAAAAACTGCAAATCTGAAGTGTAGCACAATGGTAAACCCTGGGTGAATTTACTTCACAAAGTTGAGTAGTTTTCGTTCCCCAACCTTCAAACCTTGAAGGTTTCTGTCCCCAAAGCTCCTCCTTAAGGGTTTTCGTCCTTAAAAGATTAGATGCAAGCAAATAGCTTAACATGCAATGATAGAAAATAGATTGGTAAAACGATCCCCTCAAATGAATACCCAAACCTCCTTTTATAACCTTTCCTTGCCTTTTTCCAAGTTGGGTGTTCCATGTGGGACTAAAAGTGATTTAGAATTTATAAAGTGACTTCCTTGTTTCTATTTTATCTTTATGAATACATTTTATCATAAAATCACTTTAATAATAGAAAGTACCCCTTCTAATTAATCGTTATAACTTAAAGTTGTTTTTTCTATAAATATTACAAGGCTTAATAAAGCAACTTAAAAATATAACGATAAACTACTTCCCTTGCATTTTCCTTAAGCCCTTGGGAAATCATCAAGGGCAGAAAGAGTCTCATCGTGAGCTCATGTTAAAGAGGGGACATTACAATCATCAAAGTCTTAGCCTTGCTTCCTTCCTTAGACCCACGGGGAGACGGATGGGTTAAGGTCTTCAGAAAGATCAGCCTTCAAAAGGGGAAATGACAATGAAGCCTTTAACAGCTACACCCAGCCAATAAAAGTGCATTGGAGGTCGGAACGCCTCCACTAGTTGTGAGAGAACAAAGGTTTATGATAGAAGAAGGCAGAAAAAGGTGCAGATGTGAGCTGATTTGTAGACCGTGCAGCTGAATAATAGAAGGAAATATAAATGAATTTGCACAAGACAAAAGCATTCCTACAACTACTCCTAGGAATATAAAATATTATGTAAAATAATATCACAAAAAGTTCCAGCGTCTTGAACAAGTTTGTTGCATTAAAATGTATGTCTAGGTATGCATTGCTTCATAAAACTCCTTTATTCTTCTTTTGAGGAATTTTAGTTTTATTATATGCATAATTATGAAGTTCAGAAATCCAGATTCGTATAGGAGGGGAAAAAATCTGAACATATGAAATTATAGGAAAAAATTGGAAAATCTGATTCAAAAAAAATGTATGTATGTGTGTGCGCATGTGAGTGTGTATGTGCACGCGTGCACATGCGCGTATGTGCATGTGCGTGTGTGTGCACAGGTCTATGTGTGCATGTGTGTGTTTGTGTCTGTGTGTCTACTGTGTTTGTGTCTGTGTCTACTGTGTTTGTGTGTGTCTGTGTGTCTACTTTGTTTGTGTGTGTCTGTGTCTATGTGTGTTTGTGTGTGTGTCTATTTGTCTGTGTCTGTGTTTGTGTGTTTGTGTGTGTCTGTCTGTATGTATGTATAAACATACATTTGTTGGGTCAGCAAAAAGGCAGTGGGACATGGGTTTGCAGAAAAATGAAAATTGATTTGTAATAAAACTAATAAAAATGTCCAAACAGATTCAGTATGTCTAAACAATCCGGATCAGATAGGATTTGTGCTAGATCCAACAAGATTTGGTAAGTATGCTTTTAGATAAAAGGTAAAGGCAGTTATTTAGGTCAGTGCCTAGCGAGACACCAATTTGGTGTATGAGACACCTTTGTGAAATCCCACAGAAGGATTGTTTTTCCATTTACCTTATATATTGTTCAATGACGTGTACATACTCTACCCTCTCTGAATTCGAACATGTGCCTCCTCTATGGAGTACACACACCCGCACCATCACCTCAATCCCACTTAAGTTTGTACCAAATTACAGAGTACATTTATGTATATGAGTATGTGTAAATTACGAGTTTCTTGTCCAAAAGGAATTTGTTTGATATGGCCATAACAACAGTGAAGACTATACTTGGCTTTGTAAGTATGAAATAATTTTGTGACCCAATTAGAAACAAAGGCCACAACAAAATCAGAAAGTTAATATGTGACCCTCATTACCAGCTTTTTTTCATTCTTGAATATTGGAGTAAATTTTTGATGCAAGTACCAATAGAGTTTGAAGGCATCTTTGACATCAGGGTTTCAATCGCTGCCTCTCTCTATTTTTCTAGTCTGATATCTTACTTTCTACAGTCTCATTGACTAGTTTTGGTTGTCTTTGGACAAATAAAATTTTCAATTCATTTGTTTATTTTAAAGCTTTCGGTGACCACTAGAAGGAATTGAAAGTATTCATGAGACTATAATGCACTTTGACAATTTTATAGAAGGTTGTTAAAAATTTGAATAAGATTGCTCTATAAGTACATTTAAGTTTTTTGAAAGAAAACATGGAGTAAAATGAAATTCCTGTTTGCATGAACTTACAGGTACAGATCTGAAGGCCTTCCCGCCAAATCCACCGCCTACTCTTCTTGTTATAACACGCACATTATGAATAGGAATTCCTAGACACTTTGCAATACTTTTTTGTGCAATACAAGGATTCTGGCATGAGCTGTAAACTACCATGCACTCATCTTCATCTGGTATAGCTAACGCAGTCTGGGTCTCTAAATAGAAATAATATTGAGATCCAATTCTGACCTGTTGCAACAACTGTTAAAGTTACATATGAATTCTAAGAATTATTCTAACCTGTATTGTAAAGGACCTCTGACCTTAAAATTTGATACATGCTTCTTCCTACTACAATGGGCGGTACTGCAAGTGTTTAATTAATATCAGAACAAGGTGAATATTTTGTAAAAAATCACCTCGGCAGATTCAATCTCATGATCTGCTTCTGACATTCCTTTTGAAAAATCACCTACGGGCTTTGGAGCGTACCATTCTGGAACTTGAAAGAAACTTTTTTTTTCTCCCGCATCTTCTACAGAAAGAATAGGAGGACCTAATGTCTCACAATCATAGTCTACACGCACTCTATCAGCTGCCCTTTTGGCATCATGCCAAGTTTTTGCAACCTAACAAAATCCAGTAAAAACTGTAAACTTTTAAGACACGACTATAAATCAAATGAAGAAATGTCCAAAATTTTATTAAAAAGGATTTTAAAGGTGATATTTAATCAGACTTGTGGTAACCAAATGCTATTATAAAAGCTTTAAAATAACATTATATCTTGTGTATTAAAATGGAAATAATTTTGACAATGCCACAAACAAATCCTTGTAATGTGGTTACCATAAGACCTATTGGTTGACCAAAGCACTCCACAGTATCTTCAGCAAGCAAAATTTCTCCACCAAAGAGTGCTTCCGCACCTACATTTTTTCCTTGTTTAGGAATATCAGTAGAAGATATATAGGAAACCACACTTGGAGATTCTAATGCATGTTTTACATCAACCTTTTTAATTAATGCCAATGCCTTTTTGCTGTAAACATATGCCCCGTATAGGCAATTTTCTGGAGAAGGAATGTCATCGACATATACAGCTTCCCCTGCACATTTTGTAGGCATTGTCAGGCACTTCCATTAAAATTGCCGTACATTTGGGAACAATAAAATGCAAATCTTGGAAAATTAATATCATAAGACACCAACATACTAATTATAATTGCATTTCCTATCAAATTTATACCATCCACTATATATATCATACAAATTTCAGGTGAAAAGACAGATTACTTTAATCTATCACTATATGTTTTTCTCATCTGCACTCACAGTTTGCAGCAATTGGAAGCTGAAAATAAACTGTGCAGGTAATGATGGAATGCATGAAAATTTGATTCCCGCCTTCAGAAAAAGCTAGGGTAAAAAACATCAATCTCTCTTATTAAAACAATCTTTAATTATCTTATCCTGGCTCTCATTTCTCTCATTCCTCTCAATGCATATTTACCTCACATTCCTGTCATTGCATACTTATCTCTCTTTTCTCGTTCAGGCTTGATACTTCATCAAGCAACCTTGTTATCATCTTCCTACACTGGGAGTGCATAATAAGGCATTCTATAAAGTATCAATAATTTTTTGTGCGTATTTTGTGTTTTATATACATACAATATGGTTAATTCCTATTTATCAAGCTAGAATTTATATCTTTTTTATTTTTTATACTGCTGTATCCAAAGCCATATCCAGGCCCAAAAAAAAACAATGTATCTATTTAACAAATTCTTTGTATCCGCACCCATATCCAAGCCGTATCGGATACTTAACTTTCCATCTGTCAAAAATGATGGACTCCATTATTTTGATCCATGAATCTCCAATGGGCTGCAATGAATCATCTACATGTTTTTCCTCTAGCCAATAAGGTGGTGTGAACCTTTTCATACCCCTAGGTCGATGCACCCTTGAGGGCCTTCGTTGATACTTCATGCAGCAAGGTACTACCTCAACCCCAAGTTTTTCTTCTCCAATGACTTCATAGATGTTAAGGGGGCGGCTATGGAGGACCTCTCAACATGCATTGAGAGGATGACACCAGAGCTTGAGGTGAGGGACCTCATTATTTTAGAGTTGCAGAATTACAAGCATGCTAGGGGGAGACTCTTTTCTTCGGTGTTAATTGTCCAAGGGAGAACCACGCAGCCACCAGGTAACAAAAAAAAAATAGAGTATTTACTTATATGTTACAAGTCAATTTAAAATTATTAATTACTTATAAACTTTTGAATCTTTGATTATCTTGTTTGTAGGTTCTTGGTGCGAAGATTGGGGAGGAAATACCCCACATCTTCAAAAGCTAGCCCTCAAAATTTTATCTCAACCTTGTAGTGCTTCTAGATGTGAGTGCAACTAGAGTTTGTTTGAGGCAATTCATACGAAAAAGTACAAGTTGGCTCAAAAATGTCTCAATTACCTAGTTTTTGTGTAATACAATCTTCGGTTTCACACAAAAAAAGTGGAAACCACATGACATGAGCCTATTGATTTGGATGAGATTGATCCATACAACGGCTGGACTGCGCAAGAAGAGGAAATCCCCACGATTACAAAGGATGAATTTTTTGTTTTCAAGAGGGAAGCTATGGAAGGAGAAGCACAAGAAAGGGATATTGGATTGGATGACATCTTTGGAGATGATGTCAAACATGCAGCAGAGGAGCCACTGCCATCTATTACCAAGATGGAGCCGCAGTCACAACCTTCAAAGAGGAGCGGTATACTACCGGTTGTACTTATGCAAAAACTCTACCCTTAAAATTCAAGTTCTCTCAGAGCTTCATGCTTCTCTAGTTGGTGGCCATTCTGAATTCCTAATAACTTATCACAAAATTAAGAAAGATTTCTTCTAGGAAGGGTCGAAAGCATATGTCCAAAAAATTGTGGCAAAATGCTTGGTGTGTTAGTGTAACAAGGGTGAAACTATTAAGTCTCCAGAACTTTTGCAGGCTCTATCTATTCCTAATGAGCGGTGGGAAGAGGTTTCCATGGATTTCATCAAAGGATTGCCAAAATCTGAAGGGAGAAGTGTAATTATGGTGGTTGTGGATAGATTCACCAAGTATGCTCATTTTTGTGCTTTGTCACATCCATTTACAGCGAGTACAGTTGCCTTATCTTTTACGGATATAGTTCAAGAGCTACATGGTGATGAGCTTCGTTGTTAACTCTTCATTTTTATCAATTTCAGTGTTGATGTCATTATGACCAGTACAATGTTCAAGGTGGTATGCAATAAGATTTCCTTGTGAAATCAACAATTGCCTGATGGAACTATTTGTTTTGGGGGGTGTTTGTTTTACTCATAACTGTTGGAATTGAAATGTAAGCTAGATAGAAGGAAATTGCACAAACCATTAAAATAAAATTGAACTAATCACTTGCAGAATTAAACACACAAAGTTTGGAATTTGAAATTCACACTACTTGAAATATAAACATACTTACAGAATTGAAATTGCAGGGTTGAAAGTCAAAGAATCAGAATTTAAAGGCTATAACTACTGCAATAAACTTCCGCAACCGCGGATCACCCGATCTCAATATAGCATCTAGACTAATATGGATCTCTGTCTGAACCCGTGTCCCGGTAAAATATCGTCTCACTACTCTCATCTGTCTCTGGCACATACACGCAATCTTGCCATATCCTCTATACTACCTCTCGTTCACTATTACATATTTTCACCTCTACTTTTGGCTCAGTGTTTGTTCTCTCCACCCCTCATCCTTTCGCCGAAATGGGGGGCATACAATCGGGATCACCCTATGATCCCTCTCAAGCTACTATACAATCAATCAATACTCCTAAACATCATTATCACAAATTTTTCTAACACTATTCAAGAAAAGGTACAAATCATCTTATGCAACATTCAACATTTTCTACTATTTCAAATCTATTCCCCCTAAGGACCTAATCTGGGGGCAAAAAGAAAAAATCTCTCCATGAGTAATTTATAAGCATACATCCAATCTCAAAGCAATCTCTTACTATTCGAATCAAATCAATCAATCGATACAACATAGCATACTTTACTATCACTCTCAGATGACCTAACTTGGGAGTCACTTTACATTTCTATCGCTTCCATATGACCTAACATGGAAGCCATCTAGCACTATACAAATCAGAACACCCGTGGGAGTGGGGGCAATGAGACGTCATGGCCTTTCCTATACTGCTCCTATATGGCTCCTTCAACACAGAACTAAACATGGAACTAAATTTGATCTTTATCCGTCTACAGCAGTTGGACCTCTTGAGGATGTAGTCGTGGATGGAGAGTAAAACTAGACCTCTCTCCCCAACACTCTTCCTCTAGCAACAGGACGCCCAAATCCTCTCTTCTTCAAAATTTACAAAATTGGGTTAGGAATTGATCACTCCCTACCTCTTCAAATCTCCATTAGCAACAAATCACAATCTCCAAAATCTACAAATCGTTTCAAGTATTTCTCCAAGTGTTCGTTACGACAGCTCGCTATCTCTATTTACGCCACATGGGTCGACACTCTGATCCATGATTCACCATGCTATATGTCCTTACATTCTACGCGCACTTCTGCGACAGGGCTTCCCCGGACTTCTCACTGGTATGTTCCTTACTTCCTTTACACTACTTGAATTTCATTCAAATAGCATAAGGGGGGGAGCAAATGTAGACACAAAACCACGCACATATTACTATTTCACTATACCGCCAAGTATGTTGTTATATGCAAGGAGCTTGAGTAAGAAAAGTATTCACCAGTGACACACTCCCTAATCCATCCACTTGATTGACTTGATTTTCATTGTCTTACTCTCACACATCTGTCAATTTTGTACCCAGTTTTGGTCAGGTCATGGGGATCCCTGTCTGTCTATCTTTTCATATCTGTCGTCATTTATCCCAGGACACTAGCGCCCATTTTGGACACTAGCGCCGAGGCGCTCGTCTATTTTGGGCGCTTTTGTTCTCTTTGTTCTTGTTTACATTTTTGACATTTGTGGTCGGCCTTTTCGGTTTTCTTATTCTTATCCCAAGGTCTTAGTCGGCATGTCGTGTCACTAGTGTCGAAATTCAATCAAGAGATCCCTATATATACACAACATACATACTATTATATGGGCGGGCAATTCTAAAGGGCAAACATATCTACATACTATCAAAGGGACTGCATTTTTTGGCTAATTACTCTGCATACACAGCATAGGAAGGGGAAGTGCTAATTCCATCTCACACATTTGCATTGTATCTAGCTATAGCATGTTATCTTGCGTCATTCACACGAGGGCAACCTAAGGACATTATTTCACACACAAGCACAGAGAACTACATGGAGTCTGGAATGTAGTGCAGCGCTCGGTCATAAGTTCATCCTTCGAACGACCACCAAGGTCAGTCCGACTTCACATATTACATTTTTCATTCCAATTTGATGTCTTTGTGAGCTTGTGCAGGCAGCTAGGGTTTGTGTTGCAGGTTAAAGGTACCTTGGCAATCCAAGTGCAAATGTCTGGCAATCAACAGGAAGTGATAGCGAAACCCTAGCAACACAGGAAAAATCAAATTCCAACCCTCTGTGCAAATGACTGCCTAGGTTTTCCGCTGTGCAGAAAATCTAGCCAATAGTTTTTGGTGACTCTACAGGGGAAAGAATTGACCTAGGGGAATTTCATAGAGAAACCGAGGAGAAAACCGAAGAAAAATGCAAAAGAAATAAATAAAAGCGAAAAAAGTTGCCAGAAGTTGCAGACAAAGCTCAAGATTCATTTCTGATGAAAACCCTATTGATATATGTGAATACTGGCAAGCGAAACTTCAACAGGGTTCAACTGGAACACAATTTACTTCAAACGGGGCAATATTTATTTAATAAATAATTAAATAAAAATTTCCCGCAGACAAAACTTGGCGGAGGGATAAAACGAGTTTGGGCATCTGGGTATTTGTCAAAATTGGCTCATATGATACATTGGGAATATCCTAACAAAATACAGACATCTTCTCGCAATAAAAACTCCAAAAGACCCGTTATTTTAAAAAAGAACAAAAAAAATTCAAATGGGTAGTCCCAGATTTAAGGGTGAAATCTGGGGACACCACTGTTCTGTCAAAAAAGTAGCGCCCTAGGATTATCTGATGACAAATCCCTACTTTTTGCTAACATTGGACCATCTCTCAAGTTGTGGGACTTGCAGACTTGAAATGGACCTCCAGAGAAGGTTGGTTCCTCTACCTAATCCTAGCACTAAACTACTCCAAGAAGGGAAAATGCACCTAATCCTATCCTAATCATTCCAAGGGACCAGGGAGAGAGAGAGGGTTAGAAAGGTGCATGAAAAGGAAATCCTAAGCTAAGGGTGGTGATAGCACCAAGAGAAGGGAATGAGACATCCTGTTGAGGGAGGATGGAGAAAGAAAATGAAGTTTGGAAAGGCCAGAACAACTGTGACACAAACCAAGGTTCCATTCACCACAAAATCTCCATGAAACACAACAAGAACTTGCAGATGAAGAAAAACATGCTCAGAATAGAACAAATAATAATGGAGAGGCAAGGAAGTGCAAGAAAAATGAGAAAGGGTTGAGAAAACACCACAATACACAATTTTTATTGCTTCAAGTAGTTGCATAGTCCATTACATCTAAGAAATAGAGGCACAATATCATTCTACAGGCCCATATGAAGGCTTACAACTCAATGGAATTGAGAAATAAATTTGCAAGAGTTTCCCCATATCCCAGAATATCTCCTTTTCAAAATGAGAAGAGTTTACAATATATAGAAATGAATGAGAGGAGAGAGAAGAATCCCAAAATTCTGCTCCCATCCACCAACAACTCTCATTAATTGATCTGAAAAGAGTATGGGCACCTCTAAAAATCCATCCCCCAATGTGCTTTGCCTTGTGGAAGAAGGAAAATGTCCATGTCCTCATTAAATTTTTAGCTGCAGGAAACTCGAAGTGTTTTTTTTTTAAGCTGGACTGTTTTTTGCCCCTTTTGTCCACCTACTCCACCTACTAATATTTCTTGATTCCGCGATGAAGTACATTGAATTCCAAATCCAATGATATCAATTTTATCAAATTTGGTGAAGTATGGAAGGAGATATGTCCATGTGGGTTTCCAAGGGTCATGCGGAACATTTCCCAATATTTCCCCTTTACTTTTTCCATTTTTTCATTATTTGCGGGTTTATTGGATGAATCAAGCCCTTTCAGAAATGGAGGAACAAGTCGCTTGGGTTCAAATTTGCCGCCATCTCCGCAATATACCCTGCCTTCCATTTCTTTGTTTTGTGGATCATTGGGGGGGGGTGGGGGGGGGGAGAACTGTGTTGACAGAGGTATAGGGTCACGTGTTCCACCTGGGCCCGGAGGGCCCGCAACTCCCGCACTACCTTATAACTCCCCAGCCTCCGTGTCCTTACCTTTGTGGCTCCATCGGCCTTTTCGGGCCCTCACGCCCCTCACAGCCCATTCCCTCCGGGCCCTCCGCTCTCACAACTCCCGCTCGACCCGCACTAGACTTCGTCCCTTCGTTCCAAAGCAATGTAGGCCATAGGCCCCGTCGGAGAACCATGACCACAATGGAACTTGTTTTCCGCCAGGCCTCCTGAAACCCGCATACCCGCATAACAAAGAGCCCAATGCATTGCGGGTTAAAATCAAGGGCGGGGAGCTTATGTTTTATCCGTAGTTGTTCCACCCACACCCCTGTGACCTGCATTACACTAAAAACATCCTTTTTTGACATTTTTTTCAAATTTCTCGAAATCCCCAGGCCAAGTAAATCATTGAAGTGTTAGGTGAAGAAGAACATAGTGCCCCCAAAAGCCAATTTTTTCCATTTTATCCATTTTTAAACAGAAATTGACTAAGAAATTATCCCAAAAGCCTCTATAAGAAGGGAAATTGCATTAAATGACTTCGCAAATGCTCCCAAATCAACTGCAAATGCTCCAAAACATGTAAATTACCTGAAATCTCCAAATTCTCCATCGAAATCCTGATCAACTGCTCAAATCCAATTCTTCCAAGTTGTCCATTTTTGCCAGGGGTAAAAATCGATAACATAATCATCTAAATGATTTTTTCTTTGGCCAATAAGGTGATGCGAACCTTTTCAAACCCAAAGCCAATGTACCATTAAAGGCTTCAATTATCCTGCCAGTATAGTGATCTAACAACAATAAATGATAGTGTGTTGATGTGAATATAACACTGAATGAGTTCATCAGCTACATCTTTGGATGCATTCTGAAAGGACTTTTCCAATGCACCAATACCTTTTGCGTTTTTGCAAGAAATGGGTGAGTCATCTTCCTCTACAAATGACATCAGAAAAAGTGGATGTGATGCATACACAAGGATACATACAAATGGAGTAACATGTGGCTTGCTAAATCTAGGTCCTCTCCTTCGTCAAAGGATGTTTTGATTTTAGGGCAACCGTTGCATGCACTTTTTCTTTCTCTTTGATATATCCAAGGAGCTTTGGTGTTGGCACCCTTGTCACTCAGCCCAAGCAAGCTTTGATTCCTTGGCCAAGAATCACAAATAAATGGGCTTTCACCTGACTATATGAGCTCTTATATGTGAAACGTAGTCTGTGCAATGCCATATATAACCCCCTCCGCCTGGACACCATTCTAACAATGTAAAATACTTCCACAAGGGTGAGAATGGTTCAGTTTTGAAGGTGGTTGTCGACCCTTGGCCAACAAAGATAGCACTTGGAGCCATTCTAGAAAATAAATGTAGCTACCTACTTAAAAACAAACATAATATTACTATTAAGCAGAAAAGAAACCTACTTGTTGAAAGAAAGTTTAAAACAATAAAAAAATCAAAATCCACCACCGAATATGAAGATATGAATTTGTTGCAAACACCTTAAACTCCTTGGACCCAGACGTCCCGGACGTCTCGGGGACTTGGGGACAGGAACGGGACGTTTGCCTGCCGTCCCCATTTTCCAAAAAATAAGGGGGACGTCCCCTGAAAACTAGGAACGCACCCAGGACATCCTGGGTGCAAAACTGTTTGGGGATGTCGTGACGTCCCCAACGCCTTTCACGCTGCGCCAAAGATAAAACAAGTTTTATTTTATCATTTTTATGTTTTTTCAACTTTTAATGCTTTCGAATTAAAACTAACATGGCCTAACCCTAAAAGCAACAAAAAACTTATAAAATGAGCATTTCATTCTCATTCTAATCACACCAAGCAAGAGCAAAAAAAAGAGGAGCAAGAGTAAAAAAAGAGAAGGCAAGAGCAAAGAGCAAGGAGCAAGGTGCAAAGAGCAAGAGCAAGAGGTATCTACATACATTACTAATTTACTACCATTCTTTGTTTTGTTTTTTAAATTTCCAAATGCAAAGTTAAAAGTGAAGGCATTGCATTTGCTTGTATTTTTTTACCTATTTGGATTAGCAAATGATGGAATAAGATAAAGCATAAAGGGAGGGCATTTTTATTGTTTGTTTTTTTTAATTTTTAAATGTATTCATCGCTGTTTTTATTTTTTATTTTTAAATGTATTCAAAAATTGTATTCATTGTTTTATTGTATTGTATAGTTATATTGTTTTGTATTTTAATTATTGCAGCTTCAAAATGAGTTCCGATAGTGATTATCAAGATGAATATGAGGTTGAAATGGGTGTGCAAGGAGAAGGAACACAATCAGAAACACCTAATACTACTACTAGTTCACAAGGGAGTGTGGACAAGTTCAGTTGCCCCTCCAAAATGTTGAAAAAGTATGCTAGGGGGCCTTTTGATAAGAAAAAACCTTTGAAACAATTTGGTCAAATTATGCAGGGTCCTAGATCAAACATTTCAGGGGGCACTAAAATATGGAAATGCAACATTTGCTCATTATCTTGGCCAGGCAGCATTACTAGGTTGAATGCACATTTATTGCACATTGCGGGGAAAGGTGTAGGCATGTGTGGATAGCTATCAATTGATGAGAGGGCAGAAATGGTGAGATTGTATAATGGAGATATGGTGGAAAAGGTTCCAGAAATTTGTGGCCGTCATGTTAGTGGCACTGGCACCCCTTCTAGTTCTGTGAGAATTAATATCGGTAGTGTTACAGGTGCATCTTATGAGGTGTCTGAATTGGATGCTTTGGGTAGTAGTAGGGGGAAGAGGAAGGTTGTGGCCTCCAATCCAGTTGTTGAGATGTATGATACAAAGGCTAGAGAAGAGGCTGATGATGCCATTCGAAAATTCTTTTTTGCTACTGGCATTCCATTTCATGTTGCTCACTCTCCTTATTTCAAGGAGGCTGTGGCTAAGATAGCCAAAGTAGGTGTGAATTATGTGCCCCCAGGAGACACGAAGTTGAGAACCACAATCTTGGATAAGAACTATTCCAAGGTTAATTTACTGATGGAGGAAATGAGGTGCACATGGGTCTCTCACGGTTGCATCATCATCATGGATGGGTGGACAGATATCAAACACCACCCACTCATAAATATCATTGTTTCATGCAGAGAGGGTCCTTACTTTTTGAGGGCAGTTGATTGTTCAGGGAAGAAGAAGGATGCAGAGTTCCAATTCACCATTTTGCGAGATGTTATTGAGGAGGTTGGCCCTGCCAACGTTGTGCAAGTTATTACAGATGCAACATATGTGTGCAGGGCAACAGGTAAGCTTGTCGAGGCTCATTACCGACATATATATTGGACCCCATGTTGTGTGCATGCCATGAACAATGCACTAAAAGATATTGGAAAAATTGATTGGGTCAAAAATGTAGTGGCTAATGCTAGAGATGTGTAGATGTTCATCTGCAACCACCATACGTCATTGGCACTCTTCCGTAGTTTTTCAAGGAAGGAATTCCTCAAGCCAGTGGACACACGTTTTGCATCGTATTTTATTTTGTTGGATAGTATGGATGAGTTGCAGGAATCATTACAGTGCATGGTCATGACATCAGAGTGGTCTAGGTGGGATGGGTTGAAGGCAGAGCAGGGGAAGAAGGTGAAAGCAATTGTGGTGAATGAAACATTTTGGATAGATGTGAGATATATCACATCCATAATATCTCTAGTTTTCAGTGTGATAAAATATGGGGATTCTGAGAGCCCTAGCCTTGGTGAGATATACGAATGTATTGATAGTATGCTTGGCCAAATGAAGGCTGTTGTTCGAGCAAGGCACCCCACCTTGGAGTTCTACCATCACCATATTCATCCTATCATTGAGCGGAGATGGGAGAAGTTGAACACTCCTTTACACATGGCTGCATATACACTAAATCCGAAGTGGTATGTTGAGAGGCCTGGCAAAGTTCTCCTAGTAGATGATGAGGAGGTGAGGAAGGGTTTCTTGAAAGTCCTAAAAAAAATGTATAATGCAGAGGATGCTTCACGAGTCAGAACTGATTGGCTCAAGTTCACTTATCTGGATGGCTACAAAAAATCATCAAAGATAGACATGACCACATTGGCACATGAGAGTGCAATTAGTTGGTGGCGATTGTATGGACATGTAGGATTGCTACGTACACTTGCTATTCGTCTTCTTTCTCAGGTTTCTAGTTCCTCTACTTCTAAGAGGAATTGGTCAACATATGGGTGGATCCACTCTCTTAAGAGGAACAGACTTACCTCTAAGAGAGCAGAGAAACTTGTTGTTGTACATAGTGCCTTGCGTCTCATGGATCGCAAGACACCTACGTACAAGGAGAGCCCAACATTGCGGTGGGATGTGGATCTTGAGGATGCAAGGCAGGTTGATGAAGATCAGGAGCAGCGAGGACTGGTTGATATCTCCTTTGCAGATGCAGATGACATTGATACAGATACTCCTAGTGAGGAGGAGCGGTTTGCAACTGTTCCTTCGGAGGGCTCTGATAGTGATTTTTGAGTTGTACTTGTCACTTGTCATTTTGGTTAT
The DNA here is from genome assembly GCA_019776745.2 of Taxus chinensis. Taxonomy (NCBI): domain Eukaryota; kingdom Viridiplantae; phylum Streptophyta; class Pinopsida; order Cupressales; family Taxaceae; genus Taxus; species Taxus chinensis. The sequence continues at coordinate 871,601,557 of CM034150.1, read as the reverse complement.
GTAATGTCATTTTGGTTATGAGACATGACATAATATTTCATAGCATATGTAATGTGGGTGTAGTTGTACTCTTCTCATGTTGATTATTGAAGAGTAAGACTAAGACTTGTTTTAAATTTTCAGCTTTACTATTTACTATTTAGTCTTTCATTGCCATGTTGAAGTTTTGAACATTGAATATAATATATATAGCTGTAGCATTTTGGGCCTTGGCTTATGTGATGAATAATTGGATTAATCATTAGTGGTTTCAATCTTCAAACTTTCAATTTTAAGTCTTAGGTTATTGATTATTCATGTTATATTTGTAAAATTAATAAATTATATATATTTTTTATTAGCCGTCCCCCGCCGTCCCGAAATTTTCAAAAAAAATTGCCATCCCGGAAACCCTATCCCGCCGTCCCAGAGTCTTAGGTAACTATGGTGTTTAGTGATGTAGGATTAGCAAAAGAATGAACATTCAGCCCTAAGCATTTGACAAAATGAAGGGAGGGAGTAAATGTGCAATGAGAAGCATGCCATTTTTATTGTTTGGTTTTGACAAACTGAAGGTGGGAGAAAGAAAGAAAGAACTTGTATTAATGTCCATGGATGACCAAAAGTAGGTCAGTGGGACTCAAGAATACAACAGTTAACAATAGGAAGTTCCAGAGAGAATCCTGGAGGCTTTTAGGGTTTCAACATGTTTTTTTAAGTCTAAGTTGACATTTTAAAAAAACCAGAAACAAGAAAATAAAGAAAAATGTTTTTTTCACATTGGTATGTACGTCCTTGGCAGGTCCAACTCATGGATGGCATTGGACGTACCATTTGGTCAACCAATATATACCCAAACCAGACCAGACCCAAGGGCAATACAGACAAGGACCAATACCCAGTACGCATCATACCAAGACCAGTCCTCCAATACCAGCATACCAGGTAACTAGATTATGGCTTGTCATACTGTGTTAAAAGAATAATTTGTTTTTGAATTAGTTTTCTCTTACTCTTTTAATTCCTATATAAGGTGCGATTCCAAATAGCACACATCTTCTTATATAAGATTTGCTCACACTCTTATGAATGGGGCCATTCTCTAACTATTCCATCTAGACGGTTCTTAGAATTGTATATTTTGGAGTAAACTGCACTTCCATTTCTGCGAAAGATTGGTATATGATACATGCACTCTTATTAATGCGTAGAATTAGTGTTACTTTAATGAATTATTTTCCCTAATTCTTCAAAATGTCCTTTTCATTTTCCAACAATACACAATGCATCATGGATATGGAATTCATTCATTTTGGTAAAACATAAAAATAATGGAAAGAATTAGTGCGTATTTGAACAATCAGCAGAGCTGTGACCCGAGTCGCTCAAAAAGATTCCTAGAGACTCGATTCCCGAATTTTTCAATGTCCAAGTTTGAGCACAAACAAGGTTTGTTGTATCCAAGTCTCATCACTATGCATGGTACCAAACAACCATATAATGGCATTCTACCAATCAGATAACAGCAAATGCATAGTTAAAATACTGTTAATAAATAAAGATTATACAACAACAAGATGTAGGTAGATTGGTCCATAACTAAGGGAAAGAATCTCATCATAGTGATTGTAAATGCAATAAATGATCCCATGTAACATTAACCTGTAAAAAGTTATACAGACCTCAAATTCAAGTTAAACAAGGCTAAACAACCCTCCAGTACTGAGGTGCCAATGCCTAGACAACTTCCAAAGCAAGTCACTTCATTTCCACCCAATTTGTTCCATAAGCACAAGTAATCCGATTCATATCAGATCTGTTATGCGACTGCTAGGACACATAGTGCAGTGTGCATGAGAGAAAAGGGGATGAGGATAGGTAGAAGTAATAGGTTCTCATAGTAAGCTTTGGTGCCACATATCCATAATAAATAATCATGAAAGGGTGTATAAGTCGACCTTCTTTATGAATTGACCAATTATCTTATTTGAATGCCAACCATGAGTCATTGGTCGCATTAATGCTGTTTTGTGGCTTCTTGGCCTCTTTTGGGGCTTTGTGACCACTATAAAACTCCTATTAATCTGATTGTGCTTTCAAACACTATTCTGAACGCAATAGTACCAAATGACAAGCCACTGGATAATATATCTACATCATTTTCTTTGGAGCAGTAACACAACCAGCTTTTCAGTTTGTTGGTACATTACCTATATCTACACTGGGATAAGGTATGAACACTTTATTGTCATATCCACTGGTCCAAACTAGTGCATCTCAACCAGCTGGCACTCTTGTCACATACACCAGCATGCTTAGTGCATCTCAAAGTAACCAAGATATGCATAAATTATTCCAAATCCAAATGCTTCGCTGAACCATTCATATCTAGCCTATATAACTGTAATATCCCCTTTTCCAAACTAGTTTGATCGGAAGACCTTGAGCCCATTCCACTTCCCATGGGCAACAGGGAAATGAGCAAGGGGAGTAATTGTCATGTTTTTCGGTTATTTTCATGAGCATTGCATTCTGCTTTAGTAGTTTTCCATATAAAGCCAGGTCGGCTGGGTAAAGAAGATGAAAAGCCAAAGGAAAAATAGAAGAGAATTATCCTTATGAGGTCGGTCCTAGTTTGGAATCATTCTAATTGGTTTTGGCACCACAACAAGGTATAAAAGGGGTCGCTTGGCTCATTGTGGATCATCATCTTGTCTAAAATTAACATTGCATGGTTTTTGGGTTGATTGCTCAACTACTTCCACTTGAGGGCGAAAATCCTTTGATGTGGCCAACAAGGAGAATGAAACCCTTCCTTGTTTGATTGAAGAACGAAAACTCTTCAATTCATTGAGGATTCTCCATCCCAGGGTTTCCAAAGAGCTTGAAGATGATTGATTTTGTAGATTTTTGGCCCCTCTCTTAGGGGAGCGACCCACCTTGTGGAAGAGTTAGGGGGTTTCTAGGGCACGGCGACATCCAACTCAGCCATCATCGCATTCCTTATATTTTTAGCAACCAGAATCTATATTTGGACTTCATTTTTAGGCTTGGAATCATTCATTCCCAACCACTTTTGTAAGAGTGTTCTCTGCTGTTATTTTATTTAGTTAAATAATTTTCAGATGGGGTTTGAAGGCTGATTTCTTGGTTAATATTGGTTCTAAAATATTTATAAGTGTCCCTACATGTTTTGGATGGTGTGAATGATGCATTTTTGAAGAATTATTGCATTCTCCTTGTTTCTGTTATAAAAAATCAGACTGCTGTACACGGCTGTCATAATTTTCAGTTGGCTGTTATAATATTCAGTTTACTATCCATTGGGGTTTGTTCAATTTTCCTTTGTTTTCAGTTAGAGCCTGGAAAGGGACATTACAGTATCACTTCTAGTGCATAAGTATTTTATTTTCACTACTTCTTAACCTCCTCAAGGTTTGCTCTTTCTTCTTCACCGTGCCCCTACCTTCCTATCTTGCTCCACTGTCTCCTCTCCTCCTCCCAATCATTGGCTATTATTTCCACTTTGTCCATTTCCCATTCTTGCACAGAAGCAAGTGCTCCCTTTGGCAAAATTGACAAATCAAATGTCACATTTCATACTAAAAAAAATCTGAGGTTAAAGGCCTTTCCAGAGTGTATGAAAAATATAATTTCTCTTTATGTCAATATGATTTTGTATACAAGTACAACCCAAAGACAAAAAAGGTTCAAAGTTATGCTAAATCTCTCCTCTCGAAAGATATGAACTCACATGCATCTATTCATGTGAAATTCTTTAAAATTTTAATGCACATATTCTTGGTATCCTGTACCAGACATGCTAGTAATGATCGTGTGAAAGAGTCCCTAATGCAATGAAGTTTGTATGTTTCAAAGAACTCATGCAGCCCTTTGGAAGCACTGTGGATGTAATATGTCAAAAAAATTGTATTGGCTTTGGGACATTGACCACACGCAAATTTTTTCAATCTCATAAGCACCAAACTCTATAACCATGAATCAAAACACCGAATGGATAATCACATCAGAGATGCTTTCTCTGTTATATTGCATGCAGACAAAGTGTGAGAAAATAAGAAAATTCCACAATCATCTAAAAGAAGAGTGGCTATAGTTATGACTCCTGAGCAAATTTGTGTCAGTCACACTAGCAGGACTCTGTTGGAAAGGCATATATGAGTGGCAGAACCAATAAATCACAGGTTACATTGATACCATTTCATCTCTTCCACTTTTGGTTGATATCAAGAACACATTGCAAATTTCCAATCAAATGTTTCACCTCGGATTCTAGACAAGCATTAAGAACCATCTGAACAAAAAAAAATGTCTTATGAAGATCGAATTGTTTCTATTGATCTTAAATAGCTAGTTTTCACTGCAGTGATGCAGATAGCTGGTATTGATAATTTAAAATGCAGGACAGTAATATACCTGATGCCTGAAGCTCCGAAGCAACTTTTGAAGAAGGCTGACCTACAGGATGGTAATCAAGATGAAATTTCATCTTTTGTTTACCATCTGTAAGACTTTTCGGTTTGCAAGTCCCTTTTCCTATATTAGGAATACTGCCACTCTGGCTATTGCCCAATTCCAGAGAATCAGTTATGCAAGGGGGAACCATATCTTTTACAAAAGGACAAAGGAAGTCAAAAAGGAAACCAACAGCCACACTTTTCCTGTAAGCAGATTTTCGTGTACCTTCCCTAGGAATGACGTATACTTTAACCATTTCTATTGCCTCGAGAAGAATAGCTGGCGATATAACTTTATCAACTAAGAATTCTTCTACACTTGTAGCCCTTATAGCATGCCTCACCCCAAATGCACCAAAAGCAAGCCGAAGACTCTTTGCAACCTGATATCCTTGGGTTACACTGGGTGAAATTTGAGCCAAGAAGGCAGCATTAACATAAGACACTGCATTACCAAGCGGACGAGGGGCTGCCCTATATGTTTTGAACAACAATTTTTCATAACATCCTATGCTACCATTGATGTCACCGTCTTCAACTGGATTGCTAACTTCAGTCCAGTGTGGAATGTATATTGATAACAACAATACCCCTGAATCAAGACAAGGCTTATCAAGAAACTCCTCCATGGTTAGCACAGATTCTATTCTCTCTGCAGAGATGATTTTGACTAATGCATTAGCTCCTAGGAGAATGGTTGCAACATCTGAATCAAACGACAATTTTTGGGCCATAATTAAGTTACCACCGACACTAGCTGTATTTCTAATAAATCCAGAGGCTACCTTTTTTAGGTGACTGGCAATGCCCTGAAAGACACAATTTCCAGTATAAATTACTTTCCCAGGATCCAAAACATTATCTGCAAGGGCACTTGTATCCTCCAAGACTTTAATAAGCTTGGTAATGGTTACAGCTGCTCCAACTTCAATCCCAAAGTCATGTCTTTTAATGATGTGTAGCTCTGGGATATTACCAATATCAACAATGACTTTAGGTTTTATATCTTTGTAGATCCCAGTACTTGTATTACCTACAACCAGCTTAGGTTCAATATTTTCCTTCACAGATTTTGCCAAAGTCTCCAAAATTTCCTCCAAGTTGGACGGTCTTACCCAAACATGTTCTTCTCCATCGAACTTATCTTTATAAGCAAAATTCAATATGGGTGTTCTAGATTCTTCACAGTTTTGGCTACAGAATTTGGTATTTGTATAGACTGCTGTTGGATTGTATTTAGGCAATTGATTTGGATCAGCGAGTTCATTTTTTTTCCAAAAGGAGTTGAGACCCAAGTCCTCTAAATCAACATCTCTTGCAAAACTTTTACACACGTCAGCCATTGGTCTGTATCCAGTACACCTGCACAAATTGCCTGCAATGGCTTTCTCTGCTTCCAATACCGAAAGATTTGAAAACCCGTTTCTAACATCATTTGTTCCTTTTGCTTCAGCCTGACGAAGAGCCCCATAAAGAGACATACACCATCCTGGAGTGCAAAACCCGCACTGTGATGCATGAAAACCTGCAATCCTTCTATGGATAGCATGATATCCATCCCTGCAATTCCCAAGGCCCTCAGAAGTTGTAACAGAACAACCATCAATAGAACCCAACAGTGTCAAGCATGAACTTATTGAAAATTCTTCTGTCTCCTCTGTAGTAGTGTTGTATTTTGATAAGAGCACCACACAAGCCCCACAGCCACCTGCAAACAATTTAGATGACTTTAGGCCAATAGGTTTGTAGAACTCGTCAAACTGTATACACTAGTTTAGTTGATTGATTGATCATACTTCATATCAGTTTCCAGTTTTGCAATAGATTCTCCAAATTTTGTTTGATTGTCTTATTTTAGGTATCATGTGCTTGCGGTTTGTGCCTGTGAATATCTGTATAGCTGTGTCTATGAAGGCGAGATAAAGCATTGCGGTGCATTTCTGCTTAGTTTAAGTTACACCCATTACAGATATATAAACAAGCTATATAAGGAACAGTGATGCATCCTCTGCTATTTTAAGTCACACCCTATAGAAATCCCCTGTTATTGAAGTGATCTGGGTGGATTTATCTACAAACAGTCTCTGCAAGTTTTTAAAAACCATATTCTCAACAAAAATAAAAGAAAAAATAGCTTAAAAAATGTTTCTGTAAAGCAAAGCTGATTACAGAGAATAGAACATTGGATTTGGTCTATGATACGGCCTACCTTCTCCGCAACCAAGTTTAGCTCCTCTGTACTGAGTATGATAACGGAGATAAGAGAGCAGTGTAGTTGCTGGATCGATTTGAGAGGGATCTACTTCAGTTCTCTGCCCATTCAGGGCAAAAACCAGATATTTTGCAGTTGCTACTGTCATTGTTGGCTTTTGAACTTTCCCTGGGTGTTTGTCTGCAGAGTGTAGACCACTGGGCACCGACATATCGAGAATAATGAGATTCTAGTTTGTCTAGTATTAAATGTCGTTCTCCCTTCAAAATATTTTGGCGGCTTCTGGTATGGCCCTGGCTCCTGAAATAATCATGGTTATATGGGTGGTGCAGCGTGTTCTTCGACTTCTGATCAACGGGTCCAAGTTTGTCAATATTACATGAGATCGTTGTAATTATTGTCGTGTTGGTCTTAAAAATATGAGAAAGTTGAGAAACTCTAGAGCTTGTGGCATTTACGAATTGGCTGATTGTGAGGTTTATGGTGACCGAGTGCACTTTAATAATTGTGGCCTTTACAATAAAAACAAAATTGCATTTTAATATTCTTTAGACTGAAAGTCTGCGTATTTAGTTCATGTAGAAGACTCTATAATATTCTTTAATATATGTTTCACCCTTTGAAATACTCTATTTGGTGTTTGAAATAATCTTAAGGGTTGTGTTATGGTAAGAGTATTTGACTCTTTACACTTAATTGAATTAGTAATCGTACACAAAATGTGTAATGGAAATGTTGAAGGGGATGCATCGAATAAGTGAAATTGGAGGGATAGAAAGAACGAGAAAGGAAGTTGGGCGAAGAAGAAGCAGTTTGAAGAAGGAGTAGTCGAAGGGTGGGGAAAATGCAGCAGGGAACCTATGCAAAAAAAAAATTCCCTACAACAATAGGTCATTTTTGTCATTTACTAACTATTTTAATGTTTATTTATTTGTATAATGTCAAGGCTTTCGTTTAGGCGTCATTTAGTATGTTAGATAAGACAAAGACATGAATGTAAACTTGGAAACGAAAAAGGCGGGAATTAATTACCTACATGATCCATTGTCTCCATATCACTTATATTTTACACATGAGTGCAATTTGCATTTAAAGGGGTTAAAATAAAAAATGGGAAAAATCCAAAAGGTTTCAGGTTCGAAGCAGCACAATGATTGTCATAAAATGGGCTTTCGCACGTAAAAAGGCCAACATAAAAAATGGGGAAAATCCAAAAGGTTTCGGGTTCAAAACCTAACTAGAATGCTTGATTATGGTTGTGTTTTGTAGCCTCTCTTTCTAATTGTAAGCATTAGTAATTGTTGGAAAATAGGCTAAGCGCAAATATTCATCAATAATTGAGCCCCTCGAGTAGATGGGCATATCAGCGACACATATTCCACAGATGAGATTGTTTCTACTAAAAAAGCATATGTTATATGTGCTCCACTTTATCAACTCAATCTCGCAGAGAGGACAAAAAATGAGGAAAATCTGAAAGGTTTCAAATTTAAAACCCAACCAAAATGTTTGCTTCTTGTAGCAATTTGTAGCCTCCATTTCTAGTTGTAAGCTCAAGTAATTGTAGGAAAATAGGTGGCACATGAATAATCATCAATAATTGAGCCTCTCAATCGACTGTTCATATGAGCAACAAGTAGATTCTATCTGACAATCAAGCTTTATTATGTTTTTATTTCATGGCATCAAGGTTTTCAATTGGATGACATTTAATTGAGAGACAAGACGTAGACATGAATGCAATATTGGAAATAAAAGGTGGGAATTGAATGCATGCATGTTCCACACGTATTCCATGGATCAAATTATTCCTAACCAAAAATATGTGTTATGTGTTCGACTTAATTGTCTCAGTCTCGTGCACATTGTTCACATGAGTGGAATTTGAGAACAAAGAGGCCAAATTTTAAAAAGGTGAAAATTCAAGAGGTTCCAAGTTTAAAACCCAACCACACTCCTTATTTCTTGTAGGACATTATAGGTTTGTTTTCTAGTTTTAAGCTTGAGTAGTTGCAGAAAAGCAAGAAATGCAGGAACAATCATTGATAATTGAGCCCCTTCAACGAATGGACATATGAGTGACAAGAAGATTTCATCTGCTAATCAAGGTTCGTTATTTTTTTATTTTACTTTTTTACGACATTGAGGTTTTTGAGTGGATGATATTTAATTTATTAGATAAGGCGGAGACATGAATGGAAAGTTGTAAATAAAAAGGTGGGAATTAAAACGTTACATGTCACGCACCTATTCCATGACTCAAGATGTTGCAAATAACACCTACTATCTATGGTCCACTGTATCGTCTCAGTCTCGCTTGCATTATTCACATAAGGGAAATTTGTGCTTAAATGGGACAAAATAAAAATGCCAAAAATCCAATAGGTTCCAGATTCAAAATCGATAAAGCTTTGTTATTTGTTTATTTAATGGCATCGAAGGTTTTGATTGGACGGTGTTTAATTTGATAGACAAGACGTAGACATGAATGGAATGTTGGAAATAAAAAATAAAAATTGAATACCTACATGTCCCACTCTTATTCCACATATCAAATTATTCCTACCCAAAAAAAATTGTTGTTTGTGTTCAACTTAATCATCTCAATCTCATGCACATTATTCACATCAATGCAATTTGAGGTTAAAGGGGCCAAAATGAAAAATGGTGAATTTTCAATAGGTTCTAAGATCGAAACCCAATCGCACGCTTTGTTTCTTGCAGCACATCGTAGCCCCACTTTTAAGTTTTAAACTTGAGTAATTGAAGAAAAGCAGGCAATGCAGGAACAATCATTGATAGTTGAGGCCCTCTAGCATACAGACATATGAGCAATAGGAAGATTTTATCTGCCAATTGAGTTTTATTATTTTTTTATTTTACTTTTTATAGTGTCATTTTTTTTATTTGATGGAGTCTAATTTGTTATATAAGGTTAAGACATGAATGGAAAGTTGGAAATAAAAAGGTGAGAATTAAACCCCTACATGTCGTGTATCTATTCCACAACTCAAATTGTTCCAACCTAAATAACATTTGCTATCTGTGGTCCATTGTAGTGTCTCAATCTCACTCGCATTATTCACATCAGCACAATTTGTGCTTAAATGGGGTGAAATAAAAATGGCCAAAAATCCAATAGGTTCCAGGTTCGATACCAACTGAAATATTGGCTTCTTGTAGCATTTTGTAGCCCCCCTTTTTTTAAAGATCGAGTAATTGTGGGAGAATACGTGATACACGAATAATCATCACTAATTGAGGCCCTCCAGTTTAAGGTTGAGTAATTATTTTTTATTTTTGAGATGTGGCAAATTCGGGAAGATATTTTGACATATATATAGGTCTTCTTAAATATATTCCATATCGAGGAGAAAATAAGGAGAATCTTTCAGGGGCATCTATGATAAAAAAAAAGTATTGAGTAACATGTATCTACTTAATCAAAAATAATTTCTTGAATGTGCATCAAGAAAGATGGTGATGGTGATGGTGATGGGGACAGAGATGTCGTTATATAAAAAAGACAATAGATTCAGCCTCAAAGTGGTCACTCAGTCGTTTCCTGAAACTTGTATGTCAGTTCTAAAAACATGACATTGGGATTTATCCATGGAGAAAATGAGATCAAATTCATTTGGTTCATCTAGCAATGCCCCCCTAACAAGGGTTATTGAGTTGTCGTAGTAGACAATTGTCACACCTACAGAAATGGGACTCTTTGTGAAATGTGGACTTGTGACTATGTAGTAATCACTGATGGGTTGGTTAGCTTCACTAGTACAAAAAATGACTGGCCCAACTACATGGCTAATGAGTCGTAGAATATATGTGTTGCGTAGGATCCTTTGATCTCTATAGTGAAATAGACATGAAATTAAAATAATGAAATCTCAACTAATCGTCATGTCGTCGACGTGGATGGTGAGGATAAATTTGTGTCGCCAACATATTTCGAAATTAAATCCCAACCATGCACTCTTAGACCGTTGTCAAACAACCTAATTGTTGTCACTTTGAAATGCACCCTTCAAAGAATGGTGTGATAACTCTCCTTTCAATTGACAAAATGGAAATAGTCCTAGGTTGTGGGTGACTTGTATGTTGGAGTGAGTCTCCAGAGAGGGTTAGTTCCCTAGTGCAAACCTATACTATTTTTTATCTCTAAGAATACTCTATTTTACCAAAACCAATAAGGAAAAGGGAGAAGGAGATAAGAAAAAAACTAAAAAGATATGGTGATACATAAGAATGTTTTAAGGATCTCAGAATTATTGGAATCACACAGATGAAGCATGGGATTCACACACACCATACACTAACCACAAGTGACTATGTCAAAGCAAAAGTGCTTCGTAGAAGGGTTCAAGGTTAAATTGTGATAAGATGGAGAAGGGGTAGCAAACGGCTTCACAACAAAATCTTGCATACAACCTATTAAACATAACCTATGACTTGTAAATTGACACAAAACTTCATGAAGGCATACAAATTAAATTGTTAAACCAAGGATAACACGTATAACAAAGATAAACTTAGTTTAAAACAAAATATGCACTAAATGTAGACTGTAGAAAGGTAAAAATAACTCTTTTCTTGCTCCAAGATGTGGAATAAGCACAAAGAATCACTCATGGCCCTTGCTTTCTCACTCATAATACTGAAATAATCCAAAAACATAAATGAGGATGCCAAGATAAAAAATGTACAATGCGTTCTAGAGTTTTTTTATAGAAAAATTAAGAGATAAGAAGAAGAAAAAGCGCTCAGACACGCAAGTATTAGTTGTAAAAATAGAAATAACATGTGTGCCCGATCTTTCTGTGCCAAAAATAGCTTATGTGAGTGAAAGGCACGCATCATGGTTTATTTTCTTCTCTTTTGTTCTAAAAATAACACTCATAGTTTGTTTTTATCTAAATTTGTGCTTAAAACAAAATTTGTGCTCCCAGAATTAGGAAGAACAACTTTTCCTTCACTCTTTCATGTTTTGTTCTATTATTAGAACTTCTAGATGATGAGACAAGCCGCCCTTGCATATTTTCATCTATTTTTTAGCTTGTCATGTGTCATCTTGTTAGCATATGGATTTGCACGCATGCAAATGACATGCAATAGTATGGGAATGAAGTCCCTCCTCAATGAAGGTGAGGCTGCCTTTATTGAAAACCAAAATTGTATTTACATATGTACATTCAAAATTGTATGTGGGGGGTCTTTTGGAACATCAATGGAAAGAAAAGTGAATGAGGGAGATGAAATGAAATGAACGAAAGGAGTGGAATGGAATGAACTGAAAGAACATGCAAAAGTTGGATAAAAATAGAGCCTAATATTGCATGAAGAAAAAAGGTGAATGACCAACACAAATAAAACGGAGTTTGAGTTAGCCAAACAAGAATGTGTAAAAGGGAACACACATGAGAAAGTAGATAATCAAAGCTTGATCATTGTGAACTAGAACAACCAATTAATAATGTTGACAATAAGATCAAAGATAATATTTGCATGCAAGATTCAAACACCTAACATCTAATGAACATAAGAACACCAAATGTTACAAGAGATAATGAATGAGATGCAAAGTTCGTATTTCATTAACTCCAAAATGTTTTTCACAAAAGAACACAAATTTTCTTCCTGAAATGAATCTTGCACAAAAGTATTTTCTTCTCCTCTCTCAAAGTCACCCTTTACAAATGAGCCCCTCACTTCCTTTTATAACCCATTTTTCTTGCGAACCGGTACAATATTAGCTATCCAGGTCAAATGTCGAATAGGAAACACTATTCGTGCATCTAGCATCTTTTGAACTTCATGAAATATTGTCCCTGTAATCTTGGGATTATATTGTCTTTGCTTTTTCCTGAATGGAACTACACTAGGCTTCAAGGGTGTGGCATGCTCCATTTCCATGGGTTGGAAAGACTTCAAATATTCGTATGAATAAGCCAAAACGTCAGAATATTTGGTAAGTAGACTTATGAATTTCATGCGGTCCTTAGGTGAGCAACACTTGCCAATATTGATTAGGCGAGGTTTATCCTTGGTACCAATCTTAACTTGCTCATAGTCAGCAAAATTCGTAGGTCCTGCATGCTCTTTCTCTTTGATAAACCTATCATGTTTGTCAAAAAGTTCTTTGAGTGAAACCAATCCTTTGGGAATTTTATTTCCTTTGAGTTGAATGATGCCATCACTAGGATCTTCGTTCTCAACTCCTTCCTGAATAGGTGAGGTAGTTGATTCGCAAAATGCCGAATCACTTCATTCAAAGTACAATTGTTCAAAATTTCCTCTCTTTTCCAAGAAGGCAATAATTTTTTGATCATCATTAAATAATTGCCAATTTTTAGCATTATTAGGAACACTTGGCCTAAAAACCATTTCAATGGTGTATTTGATTTGATCAAATTCCGAATGAGGAATCATTAATGAAGCTGAGACTGCTAGAGAATTCGCTTTGTCATTCTTTTCATGAGGGACATATTTTATTGAAAAGGCATCGAAGACTTAGATTGCATCCCACACTTTATTTCTGTAGTGTCTCAAACGATCATTCTTTACTTGGAACTGATTTCTTACCTGTTTCACGATCAATTCCGCATCTCCAAAGACTTCCAAATTTTTTATCCCTTTCTCCTCTGTAACTCGAAGGCCAAGGATTAACGCCTCGTACTTTGCAGTGTTATTAGTATTTGAAAATTCGAGTTTGTAGGAAAAAGGAAATATTTTACCATTTGGAGATATGAGCACTACTCCTGCACCAGAGCCCATCGAGCAACAACTTCCATCGAACTCAAGAGTCCAGATCTCATTAGAATCTTGGAAAGTGATCTCAAGGGTATGAACTTCTTCAGTCATCATATAATTACCCATACTTGAGCCTTGGAAAAGGATTTGTGTGCGAGGATCTTCAGTTTTAGTTACCGTGAACTTTGCTTGAGCTTCCGGAATAAGCTTTCTCATTTCCCCATTGATAGGAATCATGGTGTGAGACCAGTCCATTTGAATCTCACCACCCAAATCCCTGCAAAATTTCCTACTCAACAACATTCCATATGAGGCGGGGAATATCAACAACTAAAATATTTACCTTAACTCGCTTTTGAGGGAATTGGGCTAAAACCATTTGGGCGTCTTTAATCTGCCCGATTAGAGGAACTTTCTTGGTTTCCATGGAGTAACATGATCCGAATGTTCTTGTATAATTCAAACCAAGAGCATGTGCTACTTTTGCTGGCATCACATTATCCAAGGCTTCAGAGTCTATAATGCAATTATTTAATTTGCATTCGTTGATCAGAAAGGACACAAAGAAAGGTTCAATATTTTCATTTGAAGGTGTAGTGGCTGCCACAATATTTTGAGTTTTCCCATCTTTGGGAGTTTTTAGAATTTCTTTGGAGGAATGAAAAGTAGAGTCGCCTTTGATAAACTAGACCAATTTCTCGAGCCGATCCTTGTTGGACTTCAAGTACTCTGCCTGTGACATAGAAATTTTTGTTTTATTGATATGATCAATGATATCAAATTTAGGCAAAGTAACCATACTTGAAGTCTCAGATATAAGTTCTTTCGAACTTGATGATGGCACACTTTTGACCTTGGCCTCGGGCTTGGTTGACACTGATGTGGAAGAAGGAACATTCTTCATAGTTGGTTTACCAACCGATTGATCTAACAAAGGCCCTCCTTTCTTTAAGATAGTCTTGACCTTTAAAACCTCAGTCATCTTAGATTCTGAAGGAGCCTCATTTGTCTTGGATTCTTTGGGAGTTTCCTTGGAAACCTCTTTATCTCTCGCCTTAGTGGTATCCTACTCCTTTTTCTTAAAGCGTGTGAAAATGGCGAAAGATTGGCTATTCATATCTTCTATAATTTCTTCGTATTCATCTTTCTCATCAGAACGGTACTCAAAGAAATGATTATTAATTTCCCCTTCAGGATCTTCAACTTCAGGTTCAGATGTCTCAGAATCTGGCTCTTCCTCATCAACCTCGACGACTTCAATTTCATCATCGCTTTCTTCAATGACATCGCATTTAGAATTAGTTGTGGGAGCTGCTTCAATAGCAAGCCTCGTTGGAGCACCTGCAATCCTATCTTTGTTGGGAATGTATCCTTTTCTTGGAATTTCTTTGTAAGGAGCAGGTTTACTACTTTGAGCAACTTGCTTTTTCAAAGCCAGCACATCATTGGACAACTTAGTGAGTATAGTTTCTGAAGTGTTGGGAGTTTCTTGACTCTTTCCTTTGAGGGAATTTTTATGGAATTTTCTTGCCATGATTAAGTCATCTTCAATTTATATGGCCAAGGATTGAGTAAGTTCCAAAGTAGCCACCCTAGCCCTTCTCAGCTGATAGCACACTTCTAGTTGTTGTGAGTTAATAAAGAAACATTTTTGTCCATAAAGGTTTGGATGAATCTCAGCAAAAACTTTGTTCACCATCTTGTTGAATTTGTCCATGAAATTCCTCATGGGTTCTGTGGGCTCTTTCTTCGCCTGAGATAGTTAGGAAAGAAGAGCATGTTGATCTTCTGCCGTCTTGAATCGATTTTCAAACTTAGTTTTCATATCATTCCAGTTTATGATACATCCATTGGGCAGATGATGAAACCAATCTGCAGTAACATCATGCAATGTTTCGACGAAGAGACGAATAGCAACATCTTCATATTCTACCAACAAAACAACACATGTAGCGAAAAAGGTAGAAATATGGTCATCTGGTGACGTCTTTCCATCTCTGTTGAACTTGGGAAGAATCTTTCTTGATCCTCGTGGGAGTTCATGTCGATCAGGTAAGGCCAATGGGCCTATGGAATTTCCCCATGGTACGTTGGCTGCCATTTGAGGAAATGTGGTATGTAAAGGTAAAACAACGTGAGAAATGACAAGTGCTTGGCTACTAGTGATTCCTTCCTTGCTTGCTCTTTTAGGACTTGATGCAAGGCTTGCAGATCTACGAGGTGTGTTCTTCTTCGGAGGAGATAAATTGAAACCAAATTTTCCTTGAAATTCAAAAGTGGGGTCAGATCGACCTTTAGCTTTTTCTCCTCGCATAAACCTCTTTCGTTCCAGTTTGGAATCTTTATTGTGAAGAGATTACTTGCATGTTCGACTAGATCTAGCCTTTTCTCTTCGCTCTCTTTCTTGAGCTATTTGCACCCGAATAACTCTAGTAACTCTCGCGGCTTTCTCTTCTTCGTTATCTAGTACTGATGCGGCAAGATGAAAAAGATAGTTATTTGTGCACTTCTCCCAAATAACTTGCCTCAAATCTGATGATATGTCTTCTTGAGTATCTGCAAAAACAAGATTTGGTTGCAAGATAGGTGGGTTACCTATAATAGTCATACAACTTTTTACCTTGGTGGAAGAGGACCGCATCGGTGAACAACGATCAACACGTGTCCAGGAGGTCTTCTAGCCACAAGTGCGGGTGCTCTTCTTCTAAGGTCTTCGATGTAGATTTCTCTGTCAATGGCTCTATCAACAGCCACAAATTGCTGCAAGCTTTCATGGTTTTCCCAAGCTACTGTTCGAAGGTTGGCAGCAATGTCTCCTTGGAAATCTTCATCGGGCACAAGGTTCGGTTGAAGAACTAGAGCTTGTGCAGAGGGAATAGCCATAAAGATTTAACCAAGCATTGGTTAACGATTTCTGAATCCCCAGCGGAGTCACCAAAAACTGTTAGCATATGGATTTGCACGCATGCAAATGACATGCAATAGTGTGGGAACGAAGTCCCTCCTCAATGAAGGTGAGGCTGCCTTTATTGAAAACCAAAATTGTATTTACATTTATACATTCAAAATTATATGTGGGGGGTGTTTTGGAGCATCAATGGAAAGAAAAGTGAATGAGGGATATGAAATGAAAAGAAGGAAAGGAGTGGAATGGAATGAACTGAAAGAACATGCAAGAGTTAGGTAAAAACAGAGACTAATATTGCATGAAGAAGAAAGGTGAATGACAGACACAAATAAAACGGATTTTGTAACATCCCCATTTTAAGATACTAGAACAAGGGAATTTTTTTTTTTTTGATAACGTTCTCTGTTATGAATTATAAAATTCAAACACACGTTCAAGTTTTAATAATTGTTCTCTGCCCAAACAACACAGTTTGGAACAAACAATTTCTTTTTAAAACTAATGTTCCCTGTTCGCATATTTACAATATGGAACACACATTCAATGCCATTCAATCTTATAACAGATTCTATATGCTGCTGTAAATGACTCGAGGAACTGCCGATCTTCCATTTTCATGGCTCGGAGTTTCATCGATCCTTCATTTCATGACTCGGCAACAACCGATCTTTCATGTTCGTTTATGCATAGTATATTATATATACCAGTTCTCTTAACCGTTTCCGGTTATCGAAGTGATCCATTTAAGAAGCCTATCTGAATATCTGTTACTAATATTCATCTGACATCCTGCATCTTAAATTAAGTGATAAGGACAACGCAACCAGCACTTGTGATACTTTGGCCAAAGATTTTCACATGCTTTGCATGATCATATTCCTGGATGTGATACACATCAATGGAATACGTCCTTCACTTCACTTCACCTGTTATCTAGAATGGTCTTTCCTGGTTCCTACCAGTCCTCTCGATTTAAGGTCATATTTAAACTTCCAAATTTCCAACTAGTAATATGAACGAATATAGGAAGGCACTCCTGGTAACTAAAGATACGCAGACATGTTATCCCGTAAAATTGACAAGGGTAATTTTACCGATAACCATACCGAAAATTTTGTTCCGATCCCTCGTAAGGGATCCCTTGTGTTCGAAACGTTGCAAAATCCCTTCCCAGGAAATTTGGTTTTTCGAACTTAGTCTTTTGAGTCTTTTTTTGGCTGGGCGCATGGAATTACTATGTAACACTAACTTTTGGTGCGCCCCCTTTAAAGCCTTTGGCGCATACTGTTGTCAAAAATTCCCCCCCAGGGTAATTGTTGATAACATGCATCAGTTTCTCAAGTCCCAGGAAAATTGATTGATTCAGGGCCAAAAATCATGTTGCTAGAGTCCCCTCAAATTTTCTTTAAGTCCCCTGTCTGAGAGGAAGGAGCAAGCTCTGAGAAAATGCGAAAAGTTGCAGAAAATAAGCTTGGGCCAGAAAAAATTGTGAAAATCGGCTAAGTCCTTGTCCTAGGAACGGTCGGGACAATTGGGACAAAAAGACCCGAACCGGCCGAATCGGCCGAAATGAGCACAAGAGTCCGAAAGCATTTGGGACATCTGGGACAAAAAGACCCGAACCGGCCGAATCGGCCGAAATGGGTCCAGACGGTCCAAAAGCAAATGGGACATTTGGGACGAAAAGGCGCGAAGGACCCGAAAGAGCCGGCAGACCCGTCAGACCAATCAACGCACGCCACGTGTCGCAAGGAGAAAAGTCAAAAAGTCAAAGGGCGAGTTTTGAAGGGTCAGCCCGAGCCAATGAGAAGCTGCCACGTGTCCTCACCAAGAAGACATGTCGGAAGGAAAGGAAAACCCGACATCAAAGGCATGTCGGAAAGAAAACCCGACATCAAAGACATGTCGGAAGGGTTGGAAAACCTGACATCAAAGGCGAATCGGGTCTTGGAGTCGGGAAAACATGTCGGGAACGCATGGTGAAGAAGCATGTTGCGCCACCTCCCAAGCCCGATGCATATGCAAGTTACACGCCCGAACCCGAAAACAAATGAAATAGCGTACGTGTCCTATTTTAAGGGGCCCATGCAAATTTCAAAAGGAAAGCCCACCTGAAAGGCAGAGGAGAAAATTTCTCAATTCAATCAGCACGTGCCACGTGTCATCCAGGTGGCAGAGATGCGGGAAAGATTTCAAAACACGTTTTCACCTGTTTTGTGCCCTTCTTCAGATCACCATAACTTTCGATCCATAGCTCGGATTTGCACGTTCTTTATATCAACGGAAAGCTATGAAGTTCACACGATTTCAGGGTCAATCTTGTGTTTTGGTGTAGTTTGGAGGGAGAAAATTCAGCTCTGACACGTGTTCATGGCCAGAAATGACATTCCAGCGACCAGATTTAATGCAGAATGGGTCGCATTACTTTTCCAGCAGCCAGTTTTGGAGGTGGTTGGCTCCATTCTGCCTTCTTTCCTTCTCCTCTCTTTCTATATATATGTAAGGAATACTTGTTGTATTCAGGGGTGGACATTTTTTAGATGAAAATAGAAGTGAGGAGAGAAAGACTTTGAGCTTTCTTGTAACAGAAGAAAACAGTAATACAAATATTAAGACTTTGTGCTCAATAGCTGTGTTATGCATCAGACCTTTCTTATGTTAGATCTGTATGTGTTTAATCTGTTAGATTCATATCTACTTTTCTGTCATTTTCTCATCAGTATTGCTTTGTTTATTTATGCAAGTAGGTTTGGCTCTGTTTACTACCAACCCAAAAACATAAATCTTCTGACCTTTCTGCTTTGGAATTCATTTCTTTTCTCCCTTCGGACCTGTTCTTTCTTTCTCCTCTCTTTCATTCCTTTCTTTTCGCAGTCTGAAACACCCTACTGGGATGAGATCCCAACCCCCGAAGGCAGAATACTGTGAGATTTGCACAAGATTCCTGCTGGTAGAATAGCAATAAACCAGTTTCGCTTTGCTGACTCAAAGAGGGGCTATGCCCTGCACACTGTTGGCTCGTCTATCCATAGATCTGTCCAGGCGACAGATTTTCGGACCAACAGTTTTTGGCGACTCCACTGGGGATCGAACGGATCTATCAGATCTATGAAGGTGGTAAGATAGAAAATTAGAAAAAATCAGAAAAATCACTACCTGTTTGCAAACTTGAACTTTTTGTTAAAAATCCAAAATTTTGCAAAAAATGCTCCAAATTGAAAATTTTCTTCTGAGATCCATAGATCGGGCCTAGTTAAGGAGCTTTAGTTCGCTGAGTTTTTATAAAAATCAGTATTTTTCCGTAGATCTGAATTTTTGACTGTTTACCAAAAGTTTGAAACCCTCTGAAAAAGTCAAAACCAGATCTGAAAATCAGCTTGCTAATCTTCTCTGTCATTTTATCCTCGCTGTTATTTGTCATTAACCGCAATCGGTTTTCTGAAGAGGATAGTTTTTAAATATTTAGAAAAGTGCCTGCTGCTGGTTTTTGACAGAAAAACCAGAAAATCAGCAAGTACACCCAAAAAGAAATTTTAAATCTGCACCACAGCGTTCCAGATCTGGAAGGTACGCTGGCAGGTGAGCCATTTACGCGTGGCAGGCGAGCTCATGGAGAAGTCGATCCTACTTTCGATCGGCTTCAAAGGCACAATTTCAGTGTAGCACCGACGCACTTTTTATCACTAAGTTCAGCTGATCGGTCATCCAGAAGCGCCTCACCCCCACGGAAGAGCCGGTTTTCACAAGGAGCCTCCACGTCCCTTTGTAGCGCTTTGCTGCTCAGTGGAACCACCCTTCCAGCTCGTGTTCTCTTTCCAGCCTTTCAAATGGCAGTACCATGGGGAAATGCTATGGGTCCTCTCGCACTGCCACATCCAGTTCATGCGCTCCCTCACGGAAACCGAAAGAATTTTCCCAAATTCGATGGGAGCGGAAATCAAAGCACGGATTCCCACATATCTGCATTCATTATGTCATGCAGTATTTTGGATGTGACTCACGAAGATGTGTCGGTTCACCTTTTTCTGGAAACTCTACAAGGGCCCGCAGCTGAATGGTTTCAGCATTTGCCGGCCGGATCTATCACCAGTTGGGCCACCTTGCGGGAGGCTTTTGAAGACAGATACAAGCCTTCAGAGGATGCGTTTGCATTATTATCACGGATCACTCACCTGAAGAAAGAGGCCAATGAGACCATGCGTGATTTTATCACCCGGTTCAATGCACTAATCAACCGTGTTCCTGTTGCCATGCTTCCGACACCGGAAAATCAGAAGTGTTTCTTCGTGAACGCCATGAGCTCAAAAGTTAGTTTCTTGCTCCTTCAAGAGCGAGTAGCTACCTTAGTTCTCGCCCAGGCTGCTGCCATTCGAATAGAAGATAATTTGATAATATCTGGCGAGTTGAAAAAGGAATCATCCAAGTCCAAATCTTCAGACCCTTCGCCTACTACTTCGTCTGATCCGGCATTCCAAAAGATGGCGAACGATTTGCTAGCATTGAAGAAGCAGTTGGCCCAGGCTCCTAGTTCCTCATACCGGGATGTTCCACGAAGGAGTTTCGTTCCCAATAATGTTTCACAAAGGCCGCGTCTACCTGCAACTGCTCCACGGTTGGCGCTTGAAGCTCCTCCGGTCAATGCTCTGGCCGAGATTGAAGAAGAAGAGCAGTACTATGAAGAACCTTCGTCTCAAGGCGAAGATGATCAAGATGTCGGTGAGCCGACTGGCGACTCTACTATTGGATATATGGAATTTGATGAGGAAGAATCTGATGAAGAAGAGGGTACTCAGGGCTATGCAAGCGGACAATCATATGTTGTTTTTACCCGCTCGCAAGGAAAAGAAGCAGAAGTGGCTGCCCATGTGCAGAAGGAGAAGGCCGTGTCAAGCATGCCTCCAACCATTGCTAAAAGAGGTAATCCTCTTCCTACTCAACTCCCTGTTAAGTCTTTTACAAAGAAATCTTTTCCCCCCATCTCTCCTCCAAATCAGCCCCCTCATATTCCTATCAAGATCAGTAACCCTGTTCCACCATCGCGAAGAGAGGGACTCATTCCCTCACCAGCGCAACCCTTGGCCACGTTTGATATCATAGATCATGCTAAAAAGACCAAGATCCAAATGTCTGAAGCTGAGTACCTTCAGTCAAATCCCGAACAGCTTGTAAGATTAACCAAATATATTCAGAATCAAGCTGTTATATCTAAGCAGGTTTCCCCAAAAGGAATCCTTTCCACTCCTCCCGAATCTCGCATAAATGTTGCCTCAACATCTGCATCAGGCAAGATAGAGCCTTTCTATCTCTCCTTCCTAATCAATGGCCATAAGTTGAGTAACTGCATAATTGATTCCGGAGCTTCGGATAACGTCATGCCGGCGAAAGTCGCCCATGCTTTGGGTCTTACCCTTACCAAGCCTTTTGGTAGGTGTTATTCCTTGGAAACCAAACAGGTGCCGTTGATTGGCCAAATCAAAGACGCGCAATTTGCATTTGCGGCATTCCCTGATAAGAGGGTAAAGATGACCGTCCTTGTCGCTGACATTCCAGCAGCCTATGGGATTCTGCTGGGAAGAAGTTTTTGCAGCGAAGTTGGTGGGGAAATTCATATGGACTGGTCTAAAGCTAGAATTCCCGTCAAAGGTGTAATGCAGACATTAGAGCCAGAATCACAAAAGAAATACTTGGTTACTAGCTCCGAAGACCCCAAAGCTAAATCCTTTTTGAATCATCAGGGATGGGGAACTATTTCTTGTCTACCGAGACGGACAAAACGGGTGTTCTCATTCAGGAAAAGGATCTTAATGAGATCTGGACCTTGCAGTTTGATGGCAGCTGTGCAACTAGTGGATGTGGCACCGGGGCTGTGCTGATATCTCCCGAAGAAGAGGTAATTCCTCTCTCTTTCAAATTGCAGTTTTTCAACACTAACAATACTGCTGAGTATGAATCTCTGTTACTCGGTATGCAAGCCGCAAAGGAAAGAGGAATTAAAAATCTAAAAGTGCAAGGTGATGCGGAATTGGTTGTAAACCAAGTCAAGAGGATCTATCAAGTAAAAAATGAGAGGCTCAGGCACTACCGTAACGCAGTATGGGACAGCATCGAAGAATTTGATGCCTTTTCAATAGAGGCAATTCCAAGAGCTCAAAATGACATGGCCGATTCATTGGCTGTTTCAGCATCTCTGATGCTCCCACACCCAGGTTTGAAAACAGACAAATACACCATTGAGGTGGTTTTCCACCCAAGTGTGCCAGACAATTCTCAGCACTGGCAAGTTTTCAATGATGACAATCAACTCATTGCCTTTCTGGAAAAATCAGAAAATTTTAAGGAATTGCATTTCGAAGGATCCACTTCTACATGCCGTGAATCAGTCACCGGCCAAGACCATGAATCAAAAGAGAACGACGGCATATGTCAGCTCAAAGGAAATAAAATTCCGAAGGGCCTGGTTTCTCTGGAACGGTTGTTCGACAGGCATGATCGTTTTGTGAAAAAGAAGAGGCGAGATGATCCTGACTCATCCCCAGAAACCGAACCGGTTAATATAGGTTCGGAGACACATCCGCAATTTGTGAACATTGGGAAATGTTGCACACCAGAAGAGAAGCGGAAATTTGTCAAGCTGCTAAAGAAATACATGGATGTATTGGCATGGTCCTATGCCGATTTAAAGTCCTTCAAGCCAAAGGACGTTCAGCATGATATCCCATTGAAAGAAGACGTCAAAGCCTTTCGCCAGAAGCAGAGGCACTATAATCCTAAGATCTCAGGCACTATCCAGGCCGAAATTCAGAAAATGCTGGATGCAAGAATCATCTTCCTGATCCATCACAGTACCTGGGTAGCAAACATTGTGCCAGTACGCAAGAAGAACGGTGAAATACGCATATGCGTAGATTTTCGAATCTTGAATCAGGCGTCCTTAAAAGACAACTACCCCCTTCCAATAATGGATCAAGTTCTGCAAGCAGTGACTGGATCAGAGATGTTGTCCATGCTTGATGGTTTTTCAGGCTACAATCAGATTGAGGTCTCGCCTGAAGATCAATTCAAAACAGCATTCACTACTCCCTGGGGTACATTCGCCTACAGCAGAATGCCTTTCGGTTTAACCAATGCTGGTGCCACTTTTCAGCGGGCCATGGATTTGGCATTCAAAGGTATGATGGGAAAGGTCATTGTGGTTTATCTAGATGACTTAACTGTGTTCTCTAAAAAATGAAGTGATCATTGTGATCATTTGGAGCAAGTATTGGCCAGATGCCGAGAGCATGGGATTTCCCTAAACCCAAAAAAGTCTATTTTTGGAGTCACAGAAGGAAAGCTTCTGGGGCATGTCGTTAGCAAGGAAGGAACAAGGATAGATACTGAAAGAGTTAAGGCTATTCAGAGCCTCACTTTTCCTACAAGCAAGACTGGCGTTCATTCTTTCTTTGGAAAGGTGAACTTCCTAAGGCGTTTTGTTCCCGACTTTGCTGAGAAGACTCGTCACATATTGAACATGATGAAGGGGACACCAACTTTCAGATGGAGTGAAGAGGGGAAAAGGTCGTTTGAGGAAATAAAAGCTTCTGTTGCTCATGCACCGGTCCTGGTATGTCCCGATTTCTCCAAAGATTTTATCATGTATAGTTATGCATCTGAGCATACTGTGTCTGCAATATTAATGCAAAAGAATTCAGAAGACGTTGAATCCCCGATTGCATTCATGAGTTCTCCTCTCAAGCCTCACGAACTAAAAATGACTCAACTGGAAAAGCATGCCTTTGCTGTTGTCAAAGCAGTTAAGAGTTTCAGGTACTATATTTTAAATTCTCATACAGTAGTGTTGGTTCCTGACACAGCAGTGAAGTCAATCCTAACTCAACAGGAGTTAGGAAGCTTGCGAGGAAATTGGATTGCAAAGGTCCAGGAGTACGATCTGGATATAAAACCAACCAAGCTGGTGAGAGGCAAGGGCCTATGTCAGCTTATGGCTGAAAACAAAGATTCAGAAAGCCCTAAGGAAAAAGATGACTGTACCAATGAAGCGCAAAGCCCTCTGGAGGAAACCCATTCTCTGCCTCTGGTCCTATTTGTTGCAACCAGCGATGAGTGGTATTCAGATATTGCTTTCTTTCTCACCTACGGTGAATGTCCAACCCACCTAACTGCAAAGGAGAAGCACACTACAAAGCTCAGGGCGGCCAAGTATGTCATCTGGGATGACGGTTTATACAAGCGCGGAATAGATGGTGTCTTCCTGCGATGTGTCGACAAACCCCAGCAGGTAAAACTACTGGAAAGTTTTCACAATTCAGCCTGTGGAGGCCATTTCTCTTCCTCCGTAACTGCACACAAGATCATTCGAGCCAGGTACTATTGGCCGACGCTCTTCCAAGATACAGCTACCTGGGTAGCAAAGTGTGAACCTTGCCAGCAGTTCGTCGGCAAGCCCAAGCTGGCTGCCTTTCCCCTAAGGCCGGTTATTATCAACGAGCCATTCAGGCAGTGGGGAATTGATTTTATTGGTGCACTCAATCCCCAATTGAGTGCCGGACATAGTTATGTCCTTACAGCAACAGATTACTTCACCAAGTGGGTGGAAGCCATACCTGTCAAACATGCCACTTCTGAGGTTGTTTGCAATTTCATTAAAGAAAATATTATTGTCAGGTTCGGCGTGCCCAACAAGATTGTTGCTGATAATGCTTCTAACTTCTCCTCACGAGAAGTTATTAGTTTTTGCTATGAATATGGAATAACTTTGGCTCATGCCTCAGATTATTACCCTCAAGGAAATGGTCAGGCAGAATCCAGCAACAAGAACTTGGTGACCATCATACGAAAACTGGTGGAAGAAATCAACGAATGTGGCACAAGTCCTTATACGACGCTTTGTGGGCAGACCGCATTACTCCTAAGAGGTCTCTCGGTATGTCACCTTTTCAAGTGTTATATGGCACTGATGCCGAGCTTCCCATTTCTGCTGAACTCCCTGCTCTGCGCTTGGCACGAGCTATTGAAGATGAAACTTTCCAGAATTCTCTAGAAAAAAGGATCATGTATCTGGCAGAACTTGAAGAAAAGAGAGTAAGGGTGGTCGACAGGATCACCGAACATCAGAATCAAGTCAAGAGACTGTTCGATAAGAAAGCCAAGCAGAGGGATTTTCAAGTGGGAGATCTCGTCCTTTTGTGGGACAAGCGAAGAGAGCCAAAGGGCATGCACGGAAAGTTTGATTCCCTGTGGAGAGGACCTTTCAAAATCAACCAGCTCAACGGAGAGAATAGTTTCTATCTCTCATATCTGGATGGGACCGAACTCCCGCTTCCCTATAGCGGGCAGCATCTGAAGATCTTCAGGAAGTAGAGCTTGCTCTCTTCTTTGTACAGTTTGCTTTAAGTTGTGTGTTTGCTTTCGTCGTGTGTTTGCTTTCGGTTTGTTGTGTGTGTTCCCTTTGTTCTCCCTCCGGTCCCCCTTGTTTTTGACTCTGTTACCCAATGGATAGGCACAAGTGATCTGGGATTCTCTACCCCCGAGTTTGCTCAGGGATAGTCCCCAGAAAGAGCCAGCTGTTATCCCGTAAAATTGACAAGGGCAATTTTACCGATAACCATACCGAAAATTTTGTTCCGATCCCTCGTAAGGGATCCCTTGTGTTCGAAACGTTGCAAAATCCCTTCCCGGGAAATCTGGTTTTTCGAACTTAGTCTTTTGAGTCTTTTTTGGCTGGGCGCATGGAATTACTATGTAACACTAACTTTTGGTGCGCCCCCTTTAAAGCCTTTGGCGCATACTGTTGTCAAAAATTCCCCCCCAGGGTAATTGTTGATAACATGCATCAGTTTCTCAAGTCCCAGGAAAATTGATTGATTCAGGGCCAAAAATCATGTTGCTAGAGTCCCCTCAAATTTTCTTTAAGTCCCCTGTCTGAGAGGAAGGAGCAAGCTCTGAGAAAATGCGAAAAGTTGCAGAAAATAAGCTTGGGCCAGAAAAAAATTGTGAAAATCGGCTAAGTCCTTGTCCTAGGAACGGTCGGGACAATTGGGACAAAAAGACCCGAACCGGCCGAATCGGCCGAAATGAGCACAAGAGTCCGAAAGCATTTGGGACATCTGGGACAAAAAGACCCGAACCAGCCGAATCGGCCGAAATGGGTCCAGACGGTCCAAAAGCAAATGGGACATTTGGGACGAAAAGGCGCGAAGGACCCGAAAGAGCCGGCAGACCCGTCGACCAATCAACGCACGCCACGTGTCGCAAGGAGAAAAGTCAAAAAGTCAAAGGGCGAGTTTTGAAGGGTCAGCCCGAGCCAATGAGAAGCTGCCACGTGTCCTCACCAAGAAGACATGTCGGAAGGAAAGGAAAACCCGACATCAAAGGCATGTCGGAGGGTTTAGAAAACCCGACATCAAAGGTCGGAAGGGTCGGGTCTCTTGGAGTCGGGAAAACACGTCGGGAACGCATGGTGAAGAAGCATGTTGCGCCACCTCCCAAGCCCGATGCATATGCAAGTTACACCCCCGAACCCGAAAACAAAGGAAATTTGGTAATAGCGGCGGATGCAAATTTCAAAAGGAAAGCCTGAAAGGTATCAAATCAGCACATGCCACGTGTCATCCAGGTGGCAGATGCGGGAAAGATTTCAGAAGTTTTCTTCAGATCACCATAACTTTCGATCTGCTCAGATTTGCACGTTCTTTATATCAACGGAAAGCTCATGAAATTCTCTACAGATTCTGGGGTCCTTGCATTTTGGTGGTCGTTGAGAAACGTCTGACTGTTCACCAGAAATGACATTCAGCCATGAATGCAATGGGTCGCATTCTTTTCCAGCGGCAGTTTTGGAGGTGGTTGGGAAAATCTCGATTTTCTCACTTCTTTCCATCTCTTCTCTTCTATAAAATGTAAGGAATACTTGTTGTATTCAGGGGTGGACATTTTTTAGATGAAAATAGAAGTGAGGAGAGAAAGACTTTGAGCTTTCTTGTAACAGAAGAAAACAGTAATACAAATATTAAGACTTTGTGCTCAATAGCTGTGTTATGCATCAGACCTTTCTTATGTTAGATCTGTATGTGTTTAATCTGTTAGATTCATATCTACTTTTCTGTCATTTGCTCATCAGTATTGCTTTGTTTATTTATGCAAGTAGGTTTGGCTCTGTTTACTACCAACCCAAAAACATAAATCTTCTGACCTTTCTGCTTTGGAATTCATTTCTTTTCTCCCTTCGGACCTGTTCTTTCTTTCTCCTCTCTTTCATTCCTTTCTTTTCGCAGTCTGAAACAAATCTACTGGGATGAGATCCCAACCCCCGAAGGCAGAATACTGTGAGATTTGCACAAGATTCCTGCTGGGCCTATGTATTCTTGATGTTTTAATTCGGGAGGGCATTGCAATATGTCAGCTATAACATTGTTTCTTCATGAAGACCCCGTCTTCATGAAGACACCTTGCTGTAGCTGGCGTAGTCAATGTCCTACGGAATCCTCCCATCGAGATTACACATCCTGCTCAAGTGATTTGGATATAATCTTAATAATTAAGAATCAACTTTCAGCAACCATGCTGATTCGTTTATCCTCATTCCCGTTATAGTTGTATATAGCTAAGAGAGACTAAATCCGTCCTTTAGCTTGTTATGCATCTTCTCCTTCGTACCGAAGGGCTGTATTTCTCTACTTGGTTCTCTTCTTAATCATTGGATTAAGCAACCCGTTACCGATGGACGTGATAAGTTTAACCTATTAAACTTTAACCAAGATTTTCCCAACTGTAACTAAATTAGGAATTCTAGCTTATTAGACGTCATTTAAACGAGGTCTAATCCCCAATAAATGTATTCATTTATTCTCCTTAACATTACATAGTTAAGGTCCATTAGTTATGGATATACTTATCCCATATCCTTTATTCTGAATTTAACATACGAGGTCATTAATGGAGCTCGAAAGTGAAGTTCGACTACTCCGAAGTTAATTGATATTCCTTAGCTACCCAGCTAATCCTGAATACCTATCAGTTATGGAATCTTATTCTTCCTAATCCTTTCTAATGTGAATTAAGAATTCATTTTTACCCAAGTATGAACTAATTGCACATTTCAACTTAAAAGTTGCAATAAGGTAAGAATAGATATCTATTTCTTTTTAACGTCCATCCAAGGTCAATTAAATAAATCCAAATCAAGAAAATCATTATATTTCCGATTTAACCAACAATATCAACTGATATAGTCATTAAAATATCACACTTGTATTTGTATTCATCATCTATTTCATAATCCATACATTTTCCAATCCAACTGAATGGACATTGTTTACATAAAACATCATTACAACTCATAGATAGAAGAATATACTTTCTTCTTTTTACAATTCCTCAAAGAGGAATAAAAGTAAACAAATACAATACATCTTCAACCAATCAAGAAGCATCAGAAAACAACCATGTCTTCATCTAATCAAAATTCCATCTTCAAAATTACTTGCCCGGGTCAGTTCAATGAACTGAGCATATTAAGCACTTATCATTAAAATGAGGTGCTTCAACTAACTGTCTCAATAAAAGAACCCTGCTTTTATGATACGACAGTAAGACATCAATCAAGAAATAGGCACAAAAAAAAAGATCAGCATAATAACTGAACCATCAAAATATCATCACAAACAGCCAAAGAACCGCTGTCCCATTTTCCACATAACCGTTGCAAGTTCCAAATTACAATATTTGTAAAGTTAGGAATATAAGTAGCATACTGCTGATATAACATACTGTTATCCTTTCCACACCTTTCATTAATAATAAATGCAAAGGGTAAAACTAACTGAAAGGTAAACCAATTACTTTCTTTTCAGTCCATGTAACATATTAGATTCCAAGTAATCAAGCACAGACGAGAAAGTGAACAACAATGCATATAGTTGCTCATATCTAAGCACCACAAAATTCGTTAATAATGATTACAAATTTTCAACTGTATTGAAAGAAGAAAAGATCATTTTCCAAGTCGTTCATCCACATTACTATCTCCTTCCTCATGACTGTCCTAAAAATGGAATCCAAACGAGACACAATTCAAGATAACAGTTCAGAGTGAAACTTACAAAATCCATTCGGATTTCACTTTCCGGGTAGCAAGAATAAATTCATTCATAATCCTCTTTAAATGAAAACAAGGAAGAATTTATCGTCCTTATCAATACTTCATTTGAATCAGGCTCATATGCATATCCAAAACATGTTAGTACACCATCGTATTTATCATAGATCAAACAGTACAAGGATGCATACTATATATTTACCGTACTAGAAGAAACCATAATTCTTTCACTGTATGGTAAACCAGATAAACAGTTATACAATCATGCAATCAATTATTCACATGATTTTCTAATTCTATGAACGCATTCCCTTCAAAATAAAATTTATTCATTGCTGTTACCTACAGCGAGGCCAATCATAATGTACAATAAGACTTCAATGCTATTTCCAGAATTCAAACAGCAAAAGAGAAGAACTCGTTCTATAACTATCCATACAAGAAAACAACCATTTTCTTCAACTCAACAAGAACTATTCATGCTGATTTCATTTCTTCTAAATGACTGTGCAAAATCAGAGACCTCAAGAACATTCAATTATTTCATTTGTATAGAAAACTCAGCACTCGGAAACAATTTAAATGCCACTGTCCTCTCTACTAACCGAACTTGTAAAGTTCAATAAACCACCTGACTACTGATTTTACCAAATCAAAACAACAGACAGAAGAAGAATTCCTTACCAATAAATGATTCTTCCTGAATCCATTTTTCTATTCACAATGATGTACATAACCCAAAAATGCGATTTTTCATCCAATAATACCCTTATTATTAAAAACCCGCATAGGATATCAGATGCACAACAAAGTATAATCAAAACAGGTCCAACAACAAGACAACTTCCCAAGCATTTCCTCCTTTGCACAGCAATCCAAAGTAAAATGCGTTTTCACAAAGACAGTCAGAACTAAAAGGTCGAACAACATCAATGAAACACAACAAATCATCTAACCCCTTCAGCAAGAATCAACATGATTTATTTAATGCACAAAATACAAGTCAAGCTCGTTTTCACGACTACAGTCCGAGCCGTATGATCAAGTCGTTTCCATACAACACAACACAACCAACCTTTCATCACAGCAAGAAGGTCTGTAATCATTCATATGTTCAGGAGAGAAAACAATGTCTTTTCCAGCTTCCACGAATACTCAAAATCGTATTCGTCCATTTACATAAAAGAAGAAGCACAACAACAATTGTATTACTAGCATATCCTTCTAACCGAGCTCGCATTGCTCAGATAAAACTCTAAAACCCATCCCTTAAAGTTCAAAAAGAAATGCTATTCCCTTTTTAATCCCGAAACAGCAGGAAGAAAAAGAAAAGTCTTATTTCTTTTAATAAAATTTCAGTATAGAAACGACATCAAGACGCTCGCACAACCTATACAATCTTATCACAAAAGTTCTTATGAAAAAAGAACAATCGCACAGCAATAAAACAACCCACACAGTCTGCCAGTTCTTTATATAACACTTAAGCAGAGAAACCCATCTCGAATTCCCAAATACCATGAACAACCAATACAACAAGTTCATATTCCAACTCGATTCATGCAAAGACAAATCAAAGCATAACAACCAGAAACGATTTTACCTATCATTTCCAAAAATGACAGCAAGAATCGACTAAATCCAAATCGTATCAACTCGACAACAATCACATAAACCCAAAACCCAAGAGCAGGGTTGTTTTAATGAGACGTTTAAACAAAGCAAGTATTTTTAAAGAGAAGGGCTTAACATGCCTGCAATTTCTTTTCCAAAACTCGAAGAAAACTGCGTTTGCCGAAGATATTTCCTTCCACGGTGACAACACGAGCTTTCCAACAATTCCTTTCCTCTTCATGATCAGCAACAACCTCCAAATCCCCCAAGAACAGTGATAAATCCAAAGAAACTGGTTCGACTGAACCAACCAAAAAAACCAAATGTAGAGCAACTTCACAAAATCCGAATCGATACAATGAACAATCAAATTTCCCTCATACACTTTCCAAGGCGAGCTGGTTGCGAGGACCAAGAACATTTAATGCATTAAAGGCTCTGCCTTTTCCTAATTTCCCACGCCACTGCCAACTTGGGTTGGCGAACCCCCAAGTTCAAATTTGCATGAAAAACCAAATTTAGTGCATGGCCATCTAGCTACCTCCGCCACTTACCTGTCCTGCCAAACTGGTGCTGTCCTCGTATGGACTCCCATTTAATGCCATTGAATACCCCTTCATCCTTATCCTCTCCCTCCAAGGGTCTGCGCGTCCCCTTTAGGTTAGGATTAGTTTAGGATGTTTATTAGTATTCAACCTAGGTCATAGTTTAGTTTTAGGTTATTAGGACTTAGGTTTATTTCCCTTTTTTTTTGTAATTTAAAAATCCACTTAAGATAGTAGTTTAAGATGTATGTTAGAACTTAGGATTAGCTTAGGATTTAATTCCTTCTAACCACTAACATTAATCAATCTCTAATCCAATCTCTCAACTGACACTCATATCAATGCTATGCAGGACGTTCCGTCCTTTGTTTCACATGCCAAGGCCACCCGTGTCCAGACATTTCCTACCCCACGAGGTCTCAAGTTTGACAGTACAGGGTTCAAGAATCGAACCTTTGTCGTTGGCATTTACGTGCCAGCTACTCATACCTGCAATCAGGTGCTGCACATTTATATCATCCTCAGGTTCGGTTAAGGAGTAAATCGACACAAAAATCACAAGAAGACCACATCATACTTTGGATCAATGAAATTGATTCAAGGTGTGCTGTCAATCAGCAAAGAGAGTTTAGCAAGTATACGACAATTTTTCGTCACATCAGCAAACACACAAGCACAATAACTGCTGTCCTATGCAATAAATTACAGCATGCAAGAATCCAAGTTAGCAACACATTCTCTTAAGATCAGAATATATCTTAACATGTTTGCCTTCATTTAAGCAATTATAATAGTATGAAAAATATTCACCAAGATAACTTACAAAATCAGAGTGTTACAGAGTTTGAGTTAGCTACCAAACAAGAATGTGTAAAAGGGAACACACATGAGCAAGTAGATAATCAGAGCTTGATCACTGCGAACTAGAACAACCGATTAATAATGTTGACAATAAGATCGAAGATAAAATTTGCATGGAAGATTCAAACACCTAACATCTAATGAACATAACAACACCAAATGTTACAAGAGACAATGAATGAGACACAAAGTTTGTATTTCATTAACTCCAAAATGTTTTTCACAAAAGAACACAAAGTTTCTTCCTGAAATGAAGCTTGCACAAAAGTATTTTCTTCTCCTCTCTCAAAGTCACCCTTTACAAATGAGCCCCTCACTTTTTTTATAACCCAAAAGTTGGTTACAAAGTAGTTAGGGTTTTAAATGCACATTAAATAAGGCACTTAAGTGACTTTGAATTTTTCAAACCAACTTTATTAAAAAGTAATTAAAAATAGAAACCACTTAAGTTAAAAAGTCATTTAAGGAAAAATACATAAATAAAAGAAATGGGTACATGTGGACCCACTTAAATGACTTGGACGCACACATAGACATTCTAGTCAGCAATGCGCCACCCAGATCAAGACACCTAGGATCAATGCCTTATCCATTGGGCCAAGAGTCCACCTATCCCGATCATATGAGAATGAACTCATTGATTGTGCTCTGCAATCCTCCAAATGACAAGAGTGTTGAGCTTGAAACTTGAGCAATTCATCCACCCCTCTGTTTGAGCAATATTCTGGTGTGAGAAAATTTGTCTTCATTCGTATTCACATTCACAATTCTCCACATGCTCCGAGTACCTTTCCATGGTGAATTATTCATTTGTCACGAGACCGTAGTAATTAAGCCACCTTGGTTTATCAAAATCCAACTTCTGGTCTTTCGCCATTGAGAAGATCTACAAGAGCCAAAATTGCAATTCACCTCCAATGGTATTACAAAACATGGCTTTAACAAACACCCCATGAATAAATATAACCAGTTATTTGCACTATACATCTGATTTGATGAAGCTGAAAGCATTGTCTAGCATTTGCAAACACTTTCTACAAAATATATAACCTGACTCTTCCATCTCACTGCACAGCCTATCTTTTATTGGTTCACTTAACATCACCAATAATCACCAAAAATAACATTTTCCTTGTTTGAAATGATGGAAACAGTTCTCATATTTCACAGCAATCTCGGAAACAAACTCGGTTGCAGTGTGTCAACATGCACACAATTGAAGGTTCTTGTCGAGTCAAATAGTTATTCCAAGGGACATTTTTATCAATCAATATGGCATTGCAAACTTCTCATCTAGGTGACAAAGGAATGATTATTTTACTCGTGAACATCATTCAAGAATCTTGAATTGAAAAATACCCCATTGCCTCCATCTCCTGGGCAATTGTTAGTGTGATCTACACGCACCAAGCAAACACATCCATACAACCATTGCAGGTTTAATTGGCAATTTGGTGATAAAGTTTAGAGCTTCTTCGAGATGGCTAGCATGGCCAAGAAGGTCAGCTATACACACATAATGATCCATTGCAAGCATAATGCAGTAAGAGACATCCATGCCAACGAAGTATTTACAGCCCTCATCCACTAAACCTGCATGGCTACAAGCAAATAAAACACAAATAAAGCTTGAATGGTCTGCGTTTATTCTAGAGTGCTTCATTATTTTTTCTCCCTTCTCTGGACTGCGTGGTCTTTTAATTTTGCAGTGCGTGGAACTTATTTTCTTTTGGCAAATGCGTGAACAACGCTCTTAAAAATGCGTGGTGTTTTCCTTTCATTTTTTCTCGACAACTGTGATTATCTTTGCTTTGTGTGGATGTTTGCTTTTGTGAATGCATTGGAAATGGGCTTGGACTGCCTTCCTTTGGCGTGGGACGAGTCTTCCTTTGGCGTGAATGGCCTTTAACCTTTGCGTGTATGTATATTTCCTTACAAATGCTACAGCAGAAGGAAGACCAGTTTGCAGGGCACATCGGTCAAAGTTGGAACCCAAAATAGGCAAATGAATATATCCACCACCACCAATACATGGAAGAAAGCCAGTAGTGTCACAATTTATTAAACTGTCAACCTGATCAGATTCATATGCTACCTGAGCATAATGGCTAGTTCCAATGGCAAGTCTAGTAGTTCCTATCCAATAAAAATTGCATTGCCCTTCTGGTGATTGTCGGATTCCATGTTGATCTAACTTTCTACTTCTCTCTACCTGGCTAAATCTGTCCTCACTGCCGACACCGGATTGAATGTCAATGAAATTTCCTTCTTCCAGATGATCAGTAACATTGGCTGATATTTTCTTTAGTTTAACTTTGACTTGCAAAGCGTCGTGTCCTCTTTGAGCTCGATATACCCTATCCCTTTCTACTATATCTGCAACCATTTTGTTGCATGCCTCTGGTCCACCAGAAATGATATCGTATGAATGCTTCCAAAATAGATTGGGTGACAAATCCACGTGCCCAAATTTCTTCATCATCTGCTGGTCCGGGGATGTAACTCCAGCTATACTCGTCAGCACTCATTCTTAGTGTGTTTTCTGTAGAAGTTGATGTAGAAACAAGGATAACAAGAGTAAAATCCCAAGAATCCAAATCAGAAACTTCATTAAGCCAAATAACAGTTTTCTGAGATATCCATAGTGGGCGCAAAGGCCTTTTCAGAGACGTGGCTAGAAATGTTAAGTCAGTGCCAGTAGCCTTCTCAGTCTTAGAAACTCACAGTGGAAGATGCAATAGCAATCCCAATCATCTAATTTATTTACAATTGTATTTATATGCTGGCAAGAATTTGGTTCAGAACTCTCATCTGCAGAATTCATCTCCTGGAGTTGGCAATCTTGAATGTTTGACTTTTCACAGCAAGTTGACTGCAACCCTTCTGAGAATCTTGTCATTTTGCTATTGCAAAAAAGTTGAACTGCTCGATTTAAAACACATGACCATATCGGTATTGTCTTTGACATACTGTCTGGAAATCATTTGCCTTTTCTTGTTGCATCCACAACGATGCATCCTCCTCTCTCCGCTACACTCATCCACTGCGGATTATTGAAATGCCACATAGTGTCTTACAAAATTCAACTCCAATAGAGATCGATCCTTTTGGAGGTGTCGTTGCCGCATTAACTTCCCCTTGGGTTAGTATTACCATGAGAGAGAGAGATGTTGCGTGGAGAACAAGAGGGATAGTGTTGGACTATAACTTTATTTCCTCTGTTTTTAAAAACTGTTCCTTTCTCTATCAATGCGCAGGCTAAAAACAAATGCTTCCTTTTCTTTTTCCTGCGTGGGAAATTTTTACTGTCCCTTCTTCCTTGGGCGCGGCTTTCTTTTTTAATATCTCTTAACTTTGTTTAAAAACTTGTTCTATTCCTTCACCTGGGCGCGGCCTTTGCCCACTGCGTGGAAAATGAATCTTTCTTTGTTCTTTTGTTGTCTCCCTCTGTTCAAATGTGTGGAAAACTACTTGAAAATGCATGGGAATTTTCTTTGGACTGTCCTCCTTGCATGCACGGCTGATATTTCTTCCTTCACAATGGCGTTCATAGTATTGTGGAAAAATATAACTTCCTTCACAAGAAATATGAAGCGAAGCTTTGCATGACTTTTTCCAACTGGTTTGATGGAGGAAGTTACGAGAATTAATCTAACTTCCTTTCTTCCCGGGTAGTGGCTTAAGTGCCAGGGGAAATGGGGAAAGCAACAGACAATTGCCAATGGGAATGGCAAAGTGGATTGGCAATCCCCATCCAATTTTCCCATGTGGGAAATTGAGGAATTTCTTACCCGTTAGCCAATCCAGGATTTGGCAGTTGTAAGAGAAAATCCCACGTGCGAGAAAATTGAAGAAGATTGCCAGGAAAGTGGAAATCCGGGTTCGGGAAGCCAAATTGGCTTCCCGGCAGTTGGAAGCGTAAGCTTACTTCCTCGGCATTAAAATTTGTCAAATGATTTTTAATTTATATTTATTTAATTAAATACTCCTCAAGTGATTTTTAAAAATTAATTTAATCAAACAAGGAGCAAATATTAATTAATTAATTTTAATGTATTTTAACACGTTTTAAAGCCTGGCGGGAAGAGTTCTTGCCCGAAAAGGACGAAACACAGACTGAAATGATCACAAAAATGAGACGGTCGCAATGAGGACAATGAGCCACGCAGGGTAACACTTTTCAAAATTTTCAAATTTGTTATTTTTTATTATTTTTTAACAATTTTGTGAAGTCAAAATTCGCTGATAACACATCTTTAACAAACTGTGCTAAAAATAGCATTACACGTTTTGGAAAAAAAGTAAAAACAAAGTGTTTCATGATTCATTTTTGGGTCACACAAAAACTTCATTCCTTTTGATTTCCCTTTGTCATGTGGTTTTATGCATGTGTTTTGTTCTTTGTGCCATTTTATTATTCTCCTTTTATGCAGACTTCTATGCCTTCGTCACATGTAATTTCTTTTCTTTTGACACGCAGACTCTCGCGTTTTCTTCAGTTTGACTTTGTTCTTGTCGCGTGACTCTACGCATCATCATGTGTCATGCGGTTTTTCCTTTGATGCATGGAATTTCTCCTTAGCTCCATGGACTTTCACACAGACTTCCACGTGGATTTTCACGTAGAATTTCTCCTTAGCTTCATGGACTCTTGTGTGGCTTTCCGTGCGGATTTTCAAGTGGACTTCAACACCTTTGTCGTGTGGACTTCATTTTCCTTTAACGTGTGGACTCTCACGTAATCTTTAGCGTAGATTTTCCTTAGCTCTACATACTTTCAAATGGATCTTTCTGCACGTATATTTTGTTTTATTGTGCAAACTTTTCCTTTTCACATAGGTTTCCATGCATGTTTCTTCCTGTGTCGCGTGACTTCATCTCTTTGCTTGTTTGTCACGCAGAATTTCGTGTGACCTTCCCTTAGCTCTGCGAAATCTTGTGCAGCCTTCTGTGTGGGTTTTGTTTACATTGTACAAGCACACCAAACATTATTTTTTCTTAATTTCTATCTGTTGCCATCAATTCAAAATTATTTAAGCATGCAATCTAAAACAATGACCTGACTAAGCATGAGAGCTTATTTGGATAACAATTTGGTGATTTACAGGGACATCTGCTTGTTAGATGTGAAAAATATAGTAGCCTCGAAGCATCCATTGGGCATGGAGTTATGTAATAATTGCTTTAACTTCATGAAATTGTAAAAGTAGTGAAAAAAACCTTCTAGAAAGAACAACCATTGTGATAGAAGCACTTATTATATAATAAACACACCAGTAAAGTGCACAAGGCACACAAGAAAGGGAACTAAAACAACAATTGCACATGAAGCACTTGGAGGAAGGTAAACACAACAACCTACTATGTATAAGGGTGAAATATGACCTCAATAACAAAGTTTGAGGTATATCCCATTAACTGGGATATGCAGCTCATCATCATTCAGCTTGGAGAGTTAAAAGGCATTGTGTTGTTCGCAACATGTAATCAAATATGGCCCACTCCAAAAAGAATCAAATTTGGTGTGTCTTCTGAGCTTAGTTATTTCTTCATACCACTTAAGCACAATGTCACCCTCTCACAATGTTCTTGCAAATAATTTCTTATCAAAATACCTCTTTACTTGTGCTTGATGAAGTTCCATTGTTTTCATTCCCTTGTTTCCAATTTCTTTCAACTCAACTCTGCAAATCTGATTTCCATCTAATCTTCGTCCATCATCTCCATTTGTTTTAATGAGGTCTAGCGCTGGTAACTCATTTGAAATAGGCAACCTTGTTTCTCTAGTATAGATAAACATAAAAGGAAAATTTTCAATTGATCTTTTAGGAGTAATTCTATCAGCCCATAAGGTTGATTTCAACTTTGTCTGACATGATCTCTGATTTTCTGCCATATTTCTTTAATGATTCAAATAATATTCTTGTTGGTTGACTCATTCAATCCATTCCCTTGAGGATAATAATTGGATGATGTTGAGAGATGAATTCTAAGCTTGACATCCCATGTGCTTATCATTGTTCAAAGGAAATCTAATGCGTTGTATGAGATAATTGATGCAGGGACACCAAATCTTGTGATTAAACCTTTTTTAAAAGTCTAAAGTTGAAGTCTTGTTTTCTTCTTTCAAATCCACTGCTTCTATCCATTTAGTGAAGTAATTTGTAGCTGTGAGAGTCCATTTATCACTTGTAATAGAAGGTGGATTAATCATGCCAATAAAATATAATCCATGTTGCATGAAAGGTTGATTAACCTAAATGGGTTGAAGAGGAAGAGTTGCTAACTTTTGTTTCTCTGAAAAAATGACACGCTTTACACACTTCCTTACCCATGCAGTGATCGTCTTTGAATAATTTTGGCCAATAAAAACCAACTCTCATAACGTTCAAGTGTGTATTTTCTCGGTGCAAAATGTGTTAGATTTAGTAGGGGAGATTTAATTGACAGATTATAGATCCACCATTAGTATTCCGAAAACTATAGATTATGATGTGCAGTCGATTAGACACAAAAAATAGCTTAAAATAAATAGAAAACAATAAAGCTTAATGAGCAAGAGCTGAAGAAGCAAATAATAAACAAGAACAAAGATAAATAACACTAGATTTAAGTGGATAAACCTGAAGGAAAAAACTCCACTAGTAAAGCACTGTCTGTATTAATAATCTACACAAGTTTAACCCAACACTTCCACTTCACATCCTCGGTCTTTGTACAATGTCTACAGAGCTATGTCTCTTGATCATCTTTTAATACAATGATCATTGACATGTCTTATAGTCTACTGGTGTGTCTTACATTCTGCTCTCAGTCTTTAATACTAGACTATACAAAATGTAAATGTTTTTGATAGCCAATCCCCGAGAGGGATCACCAAAATCAATGTGGGTGGGTGAATGGGTCAAGCCGCTTGACTCTTAAATGTGAAAGACCTTCAAAATACAGTTTGATTAGACAAACTTTAATAATATTAGGGCTTACTGCAGTGGTAGATCCCACTTGACATTATCACCCCAACACTCCCCCTTAATGTTAAGTGGGAGGAAAAATTAGACATGCTAAATTTAAATTTTTCTACAAAAGGATTTAAAAATCCATGAATCAACATCAATGATTCAGGTTAGCATGCAAACAAGGTAAATCATAGAGATCTTCCCATACAAAAATTCTTAAGATCGGTGCTTTACATATGAAGACTTACATCAGACTATGGAGCCTTTAATAAACTAAGGCATACTCATAACTAAATTTTCGCTGGGGATTTACAAGTAACTTCACATAAAGTGACACATTTACTTATTAGAAGATGGAGGAAGTATTGGAAATTTATAACGAACTGCCTTATGCATTTTCTCATGAGACTTATAGTGTGCATACAATGTTACAACCATGTGTAACCAATCCCTAAAGGATCCCTTTGTTACATACAAAGTGGGGTGGTCATGATCCACTCTTAAAAGACAACCTGGGTATTTTATAATAAGCCATCAAGAGGTGGCATTTTCATACACACTCCCCCTCAATGACAACTTTGATAGTCCCAATAAGGCACAAAACTTGTAAAATTTCACAACATGCAATGGGTTAGTGAAGATATCTACATATTGATCTCTGATGTTAAACTAGATTCTTTATCAAGAGCAATATGGCCTTCACATAGAGGAGGAATACTTCCTTTAGCTCCTATGTGTATCACTTCTAGGAGCCTCTTTAGCCACATTGCTCTTTTTCTACTCTAAGTGATGGCACTTGCATCAAAACTTGAACACAAATCCAGCTGCATATCCAACACAACATCAGTGAATATCATAATAAGCATAATATAAATCATACATATTTTTACTTTTAACTAAGTATAAAAGTTAAACACTAGTTGTATAAAAATTAACATATCACTATGCTTAACAATTAACAAATATGTTGAAAGACTTCCAACATATTACACTTTGTAAAATATACATTAGATGCAATCAATATTGGACGTCTCTAATACAAACACAAAGGCATCCCAAAGTGTTATTTGATATACATATAATAATATTTTACTAATCACATAAAATGATTTAACAACATATGTATATCTTCATATTCTAAGTCTTTACATAATGGGATAAGACTTGATAGATAACACATCTAAACAAATAATCAAATTATTCAAGAATAATCAAGCATTCACTAAAAACATGATCCATTAAATAGTGGACACACTCATGGATTTATGTGAATTTCGCTTCAAAAAAATGACCATGTAGGCACCCTTTTGAAGTCTAGACATGTCATATATGCTAAACTGCCAAAGAAGACTGAAGCAAAATCTTAATAAAACATTTTGTGCATGTTTTCAATTATAGCTATGCTTTGTATATAGTTTATAGAGTTATTAAATTAGCTCTATAATTGTTCTCATCAATTTCATCTTGATTTTGATATGATTTATTCCATTTTTTATTTCTAAAATTTGACTTCTTTTTGGATTTACATTCCTCTTTCTTACGGCCAAATTTTCCACAATTGTGACATCTACCATCAAAACTTACTCTTAAGTTTCCTTGATTTCTTGTCTTTACAAGGGAGTTTAAGAGATGGTTTTTGATTTCTAAATCTAAAAGGTTTACTTTTTAATTCTTGAGTGAGTAGTGCCGAAGTAGCATTCTCTTTGGAATCAAATGTTTCCATAATACGCTCTTTTTGAATTAACAAAGAAGAAGTTGGTAAAATTAGCATGCAGTTTCCTATATAAGAAGTGGACTCCATAGGTAAAGGGAAATTAATTTATTTTTTATGGAGCATGCTACCCTGGAAGGTTTTGGTGCCAAAGGTAGAAGTTGTGGGCATTAAAAAATATTTTTAATTGCTGGAGAAGCATATGGTTTTAGCGTATAGGGTTGGAAAAGCTTTCTTTTTATTATGTTCACTATCTGCATGTTGATGTGAGTGCACAAGTGAATAAAATAATATTTTTATCTTGTTTGGCATGCAAGAGAAGTCTGAAAATTGAGGGCAACATACTTTACAATCAGGTTTTGGTGAAGAAATTAAATATTCATGTGGTGAGCTTCATGTGTGTCTGAATTATTTGTAAGGAATACTTCATTTGCGCCCATATTGGTGAAGAAAGAAAAATTCAATGTCTAATCCATTGAATATATCTTCAGAACCATAGCAAGAAATTGCAGCTTCTACACCAATGGACCCAACTATCACAACTACAAAATCTTCGAGTAAAAATAAAAGAAGAAGATCTCAGACAGGAGTTGATTTAGGTATGATGAAAGGTGATGATAAAGTTGATCCAGCAGAACCATGCATAGTATCCATGCTTTCTGGAATTAGTGATACAAATATAGGGCTTAAGCCTGTTAGGGATTTGATTGAAAGATCCAAAGCAACCAACAAGATGTCCTTTATGCGGGGCTATAAGGGATAGTGGAAATATTCAGGCTAAAACATTCTCGACCACGACCCAGTTGCCTAAATTTGTTCTAGCATGTGTAAAGTACTATCATCCTCTATCCAGAATGATCAGGGATGCAACTGAAAGGATGATGACTAGGCTAGATACATAGTTCATCAACTACTGCCTCAAAATTCCCTCTAGACCTAGAGGGATTACAATCAACATGTAGGAGGATTTTGATAGGTGGGGAGAACGACAAGGTTGATTGTATGGGCATAATGAAATAGGAAGTATATGAATAATCCCAAGGCACCATCAAAATTTCCAAGGACTTTCCCAAGGTTAAATCTAGTGCTGGAAGTTGATGATATTTCTCAGTTGCTATGCAGGATAAATGGGGAAGGTAATGCAAATAACTTCCACTCTTGGATGTACTCCTTTTTCAGAATAATCAAGAGCAACAGAGTTGATTCGATAGTAAATTAAGTGGAAATCATCAAACACAACCTTAGTGAAACGTGAGGCAGACATTCTATTTTAAAATGAATTCATACCTTGTGTATGCCGCAGCCTCACAAGGGGTATTCTCCAAACTAGACAGGAGAAGGATTCTTCCAAAGGATCCCATTTATGAGTGCTATCCACAGTTGGTGATTCCTGATTACTATAAGGGCTACAAGGAATTGAATGATGAATTCTTTTATGAATTCATTTACAAACTAGATGGCGATTTGAAGGCCATTAGAATGAGCAAGGAATTTTGGGAAGCTATCTCCCAATACAGCTACATCTTTATCCAGTTTGCTGACTTCACGTATCTCAAGGTTAGTGGTTTCTTCGGCAGGCCAGTCAAGTTGCCTAGATACCCAAATGATAAATTGATTATCATGAAGTTATGTAGGTAGTCAGTAGAGTTGCAGGACCTACAATCGAAGTGGAATAGACCTACGGTTAGTTTTCCCAGTCACAGTGGGCCATTATAGTTGTTAGACTATCCATAAGGCTAGAGGAGTTGAAGCAGAAATGTCCCTTTGCTACGAGCACGAGTTCTTCCTAGCTTGGATGAATTTTGATCCTTATGGGATGGCAAGGAAGAAATTTTCTTAGGAATATGCACACATCCCTTCATTGGAGGACTTTTGGATGAAGTGCAAGAATGAATACGAGGTCAGAAAAGGAGATTTTAACAAATTATCAACTCAATAGATTTCTAACTATGGTCTGGCAAGTATACCTACAAATATTTCATACGAAGGGCATGTGATACTTGACACATATCAACAAATGAGAGGAGATAAAATTTCTTGTAGTCATTTTTACACCCATCACAAAGGAAAGGAACCCCACGCGCATTGGCCTATCACCCAACGGGCGCTGGGTGCTCACCTGAGGCACGCATGGGTACCGAGTCTATCTTTTATGTGAGTTTAGTAGGAACATCATCTATGATCCAAGTTTAAGAGATTTGATAGGGAATATGACATACAAGCACCATAGAGCTCATAACGACTTCTAGATCCTCGTAATCATTCTAGACAGAAAAGAGCTTAACAAATTATAAAACTTACGACCAAAACAGAAAGGAATTTGTACAAGCATTCATACTTAGTTCATAAACATAAATTAAAAAGAGCTATGAAGAAGGATGTATGCATCAGAATCATTAATGTTCATATTCACATAAAATGGTAACCTTTACATTCATTAGGCCCATTATAGAATGTCATAGAAAGGTAGATCATAGTCATGCATAATAACTGGATTCATATAACTAGGCCCTAAAAAGAAAATTTATAACTCCCCAACCCTTGATACATCCTTTCCTACACTTATTTACCCAAGCTAACAGAGTCCTTGCAGCAATTTCTACAGGGACTTGTATATATAGCCTTCTTGATCTGCTCACTCATTCTTATGCAGCCTCATACCTGTCACCAAGTGTTTGAATGTGGTCCTCCATGAGCACATGCTCCTCCAGGCCTGAGCTCACCACTCGTTGCCATGATGTATTTCTAGAAAATTCTAGTGTAGGGCATATTCCTTCCAGGCCACCCTGTCGCCAGGCTGGTACCTTATCCACCTGGGTCACATTTTTCTCACGTTTTGCCCGAAAGGTCGAAAACAGCTAAGTCCCTAATTCTGCTTCGTGGGCATGCATCTTGGGTTCCACCAAAACCCTACTTGAACCCTTCCTTGCGCACCTTATCTTGTGCACTTTGTTCAACCCATACGCACCTATGCACCCTTTTTGGACTTAGTTGATATTTTAGGGGCCAAACATTTCTCTTCAAGCTAGTGTAGGTGGTAGTTAGACCATCGAGGAGAGGTCTGCAACAGTCCTGGTTAATACCTCAAATTGGTTGCTGATAAAAGGATATTATTTAGATGAGGCTTTGATGAACCAGATCACAGGGAACTTTAGTACAGAGAATATCAATAAAAGGAAACATGAGGTTGAGAGCAGTAGAAGGCCGGAAAAGCTAAATGTACACAAAAAGTCTCAAGCATTGGAGAAATGCAAGAATTTATGTATTTCACGAGTGCCACTTATAGACAAAGCTTCTCCTGCATCAAATCACAACACTTCAACAATTCTGACATCACAAGAAGTCATGGTTATTCCACAACTAAATTTGGCACCATTCCTATACACTCCTCTTATGCCATTCAGTTTTCTACTTCCACTTCCTCTTACAGAGGAATTGAAGGCACATATGGTATAATTCGAAAGGGCACTATCCTTAGATAGTACAAAAGGAGGCAGTCATAATACCACAATGAATATAGATGCAACAGAACCCGAGTAGGAAATGGTAGTACATGCCAAGGCTTCTCATTCCCTGCAAAGTAATTTCTCATCCTGGTTGGCTTTGCAAATGGTCCTGGAGGGCTAGAGAAGAAATCAACCTGGAAGATGAAGACTTGCAGCTGCTCATGAGCTTAGGTGGAAAATGTAGAAGACTTAAAGCTACTAAAATTGCTTCAAGATTGATTATTAAAGAATTAGCGATTTCTTTGTAGAATTATCAGTTCCATTTGAAAGGAAGCAAAAGGGAG
Organism: Taxus chinensis; assembly: GCA_019776745.2. Classification (NCBI taxonomy): domain Eukaryota; kingdom Viridiplantae; phylum Streptophyta; class Pinopsida; order Cupressales; family Taxaceae; genus Taxus; species Taxus chinensis. The sequence goes on along the minus strand of CM034150.1, from coordinate 871,556,654 downwards.
AGCTAATAGCAACAAACATATCAATAACCAAAGTGTCATTAGGGCAAGTCACCACAAAAGGATTGAAGCAGGATACCTAGACATTGATAGACACTTTATTCCTCAAGCTTGATAAAGAGAAGGTAGAGAAAGATAAAATTCAGATTCAGATCTCCCACTTATGCGAGATTATCAGTAACGTTTCCAAACCTTCCTCTCAACCAGTGTTAGTACAAGAAAAAATGAGTTGTCATTTGATTGAAGAGGTTGAAGATGCAGGTGATCAGATCAAAGTTATTTATGAATGGAAAGGGAAAATCATCCACTAAGATTCATATCAGTTTGAAGAAGTACCATCTAGCTTGGAGAGCATGGACAAGGCCTTACCTTAGCTAAAGGAACTAATGACAAGTATAGAAGATGAGAATATAGTTGTTGAGAGCCACTTGGATTTCTTGGCTAGGATAAGTGCATTGTCAGAGAATGTATTAATTTTAGAGTAGATTGTACCCGATGGATTGATAGAAAAGGGAAAGTAGTTGGAGATAGAAGTTTCTTTCTGCATGGAGATTCTCAAGCTTATGTTGAATAAAATACAGTTGTTGGAAGACAAGATGAGAGAAGTGCCAGAGAACATAGTTGCTTTCACTACGGAAGAGGAATTTGATGGTATTCATTACTATACAAGATGCATTCCAAACAATTTGTCTACTTCTCTTGAGGAATTTCTTCTAGTTTTCCAGAAGAAGATTAACGAAGCCATCATGCCTTTCACATTGGATTCAATTGGAAAACTAGTGAGACTTCATGCAAATATCAAATAATTTGGGCCTAATTTGGAGAAAGTGAAGGCAATCATTGATACTCTATCTAGGCGATTGTTGCAGTTCAAGATTGAGAAATAAGCTATTGTTAAAGCACATGGAAAGACACTGAATCACATATTTGACAGGTACATTGAGTATTAGAACAAAGAGAAAGTTTAAAGTGTAGCAGTTGGAATATTTTATTTCTTCTCCTCTTTTCTATCTTCTTTCTTGTTTTCTCAGAAAAAATTATAAAGCTAAAGTAATTAGTTAAAATCTATTACTTTAAGTTATTTGAAAAGGTCCTTTAATTAAGAATAGGTGGTAGACATGTACAAATTTGATTTAGTCTTTAGATGCATTTCACATAGAGAGGAATTCCAGGGGAAAGGTTTCCAGATGTTTTATTTATAGATTTCACATGTGTGAATTCATTGTTAGTTTCCTATTAGTAATTTCCCTTTATACACTATAAGAAGAGGAAAATCTTATGGGTTAAAGAATCACAATTTTTCTAGAGCATTCTTGAGTTTCAAAATTTGTGTTTTTATTTCTGTGAAAGATGGGGAATTGAATAAAAGGTGGATTTTCAGAGAAATTTGAGTCTACGGTGCTTTGCTTCTTTCTTCTATTTTAGTTTTTAGATAAACTTTGTGTTATCTAAGATTTAGGTTAGAAGTTATTCCTTTCCTTTACTTGTGAATATTGTGATATCTATTTGTTTATTTGATCTGTGTGGATGAGACCAACTTTGAAAACTATTGGTTGAATCACATACCTTCCTTTCTTCTTTCCCAAATTCTGTTATTTCCCCTCTTCTGTAAATACTTCATAACAACTACTTACTTGCTGCAGAATTGCTAAGATATGGTTCATGAGCTTTGTAATTAAAGTAAAACCTCCTGCAAATAGTTATTAGGATTCATACTTACCAGATTCATAAACATTTTACATGGGAGCCTCGTTGGTAAATGAGGGAGATTTATCTCACGACTTCCTAGGTTTTAGCTATGTAGAAAATCTAGCCAAAATCAATCTATTGCCTACATGCATGGTTTCTAATTACTTCCATGCATCTGCAGGTGAGTCCATATGGCCTATATGCATCAAGAACTCATCTCCAATTCTTTGCAATAGGATGGATAGAGCTTCCTTAGATTTATGAGATAAGGATATAAGATTTTCAGGGATAGCTTGTCTCCCTATGAGACATTTTTATATAGCAGTCACAAGATCCCATAGATTTCTAGTGATAAAACAAGATTTCAATCAAACTCTCCAAATGCTATAATTTGTTCCATTCAAAATATGAGACTTATGCATCAAAACATTAGCAGAACTAGCCATTTCTAATACTCAGATGATAATGGAGAAAAATACAACTAAAAAACAGATTCAAGGAAGCCAAACAGATACAAAAAACTAACTACAGATCTTTTAATTTTCTATATGAATGCAAAAAACTCTAAATTAATTAAAAAATAGCTTGATTTGATTGAATTTAAGATCAATTTGACAGAGCTTAGTCGGGGTCGAGTTACATGCGAGCTAACTGAGTTTGGACTAAGTCAGGCTAGAGTAGCTCGACGAGTTATTTAGAAACTTGAAGGGGCGAGCTCAAAAATGAGATACTTAACAATTAAAAACAAGTTAAAAATAGCCAAGGCGGGGGATGACATATGGCACAAATCAACAATACCAAGAGAGACATGCATCGACTTTAAAATAGATCCTCATGCAGATGCAAAATCTTTAAAAATTAAAGTCAATGCCTTTTTCGGGTCCATGACAATAAACAAAATAAACACACATAAAAAAAATATGACAAGACTGACAATAACGAAAAGTAAATACACGTGTGGCTTTTCAATTAGCTCGCATTTTGCAATGCAGATAATAAGGCAAAAGACATTTAATTAAAAAAAATGTATACAAATGTCTTAAATTAATTGGATCACTTTCTTGCACTTTGACACAATGCGAAATCAAAGTCTTAGTCAAACAGAGCCACTTGTCGAAAATATAATGACTAAAGGCTCGAAACTTGATGGATTTCCGCCAAAATTTTAATAGATTACTTTGAGCATACTTAAAGTCCCTGAAATAAACCAAAATTAAAATAAAGTTCAGTTCTGAAAAAGTTATAAGACAGGTGTCACAATCTAAGTGGCTAAGCCAAAGCATAGATTGACCCCCTGACACTTACGATGGTTGACATAATTAAAAGATTAATATACATGTCAAAATGAAATTGGTTCACATTTTACAAATCTGACAAAGACTACGCCAAAAAAATATACGTGGAGTCTTTTAAAATGACTCGCACTTCACAATTCTGACAAAGACTGACAAATGTAAAAAAGAGATGTACATGTCCAAATGCTATTGTTTTGCACTTCGCAGTGCAACCAAAATGGCTAAAGTAAACCGAGGACACATGGAGCCTTTTAAATGGCTCACTTTTTGCAAGAATGAAACCAAATGAAAAATGAAAAAAGGTGGATAATTCTTATTGGATAAATACTTCCATAAATGAAAAGACTGACAAATGCAAAATATGGATCAATTTTATTGGCTCATATTTCGCAAATCTAACAAATGTGAAATAAAAGATACTTAAAAAAATTTTAGTGGCTTACCCTTCGCATATGACAAAATCAAGATAAAAGCAAATTGATAATGTGAAATACAAAGCTACTTGGAGTAATCCTATGGGATCGTATTTCGTAAATAACAGAGGACAAATGATCCAAAATTGACAATGTGGAGACACGCGTAAATCCCTTATTGGCTCATGTTTCGCAATTGACAAATAATAAAACTGACACCATTAAGCAAGATGGAGCCCCTATGATTGGCTCAGGATTCACAAAGACAGAAAGGTGTTAGATTGAAGCCACTTAGCACTCTAAGAGTGGATATGGCTTTGCAAACATGAAAAAATGACAACAAAGCTATTTGAAGCAATGTTATTGGTATAATCTTCACAAAACCAATAGGATCTAAAGAAAGATAGAAAATGTGAAACCGGATGGCACAAAATGATTGGCCCAAGCTTCACAAAGACAAAACTAGTAAAAATAAAGGTTTTTACTAGTAGAACAAACTTAGAAGCTCTAAACAAACTGGATCTAAATAGATCTTTTGGATCCAAAGTCAAAAAATGACCCAAACAACTATAAATGAAGTGAAAACTTAAAATAAGCTCGTAGACGAAGGATTTAAATTACAAACAACTGAAACAAGATGCAAAAGCAAAGATATAAGCACACAAAAGCTCAAACACGATCTGAACAACCATTTATCCCATATTTAACCAATATTTCAAACCGTATTTAGGCGGGAACTGGAAGTCTAAATCTGGTTTTCTTGAAGATGACTGCGGAACTTTTAGGGTTTTGCAGATCCGTAAATAAACTTTAAGCTTCTTTACTCTAGAAAAATTAAAAGCTCCAAATCGACCCTGCACATGCATAATCACCATGCTTTGATACCATGTTAGATTTAGTTGGTGAAATGTAATCGAAAGATTACAGATCCACCATTAGAACATCGATGACTATAGATTATGACATGCAATCAATTAGACATAAAAATAGCTGAAAATAGATAACGAATAATAGAGCGTAATGAGCAAGAGATGAAAGAAAATAATAAACAAGAACAAAGATAGATAACACTAGATTTAAGTGGAGAAACCCAAAGAAAAAACTCCACTGGTAAAGCATTGTTTGTATTAAGAATTTACACAAGTTTAACCCAACACTTCTACTTCACTCCTCGGTCTTTTTACAATGTCTACAAAGCTATGTCTCTTGATAATATTTTAACACAATGATCATCAACATGTCTTACAGTCTATTATCATGTCTTACATTATACTATTAGTCTTTAATACTAGAATGTACAAAATGTAAATGTTTCTTATAGCCAATCCCTAGAGGGGTCACCCAAATAAATGTGGGTGGGTGAATCGGTCAGGCAGTTTCACTCTTAAATGTGAAAGAATTTCACAATACAATTTGATTATACAAACTTTAATAATATTGGGGTGTACTGCAATGGTAGATACCACTTGACATGATCACCCCAACAAAATGGTCAGTGGATATACCTTTGTGGAATTCTTCTAAAATATACTCAATCTAATATGAATTAATGCATCTTAAAAGAACTCCATTCACATCTTTTATAAACAACATGTTATCAACCAGAATATAAGGAATGGACTATAACCTGAAATACCTCCTTTTCACTTTGTCTAAACCTTGTGGGCATTGTCCAATCTAAATAGAGTGGATCATATCTTGGGCCCAAATACAAGTCAATGAAGGAGCAACTGTGTTTGGACCATCTTGAAGCACTAAAATATGAATTTTATCACCATGCAAATCTAAAGCTAGTTTTTCACATAGTCCTCTTCCTCTAACCAACTTAGTAACTTTAATATCAACATCATATTCCATAACTTTTGTGATCCTTTCTTAAAAGAAACTCTTTAACACTCGGATGGGAAACCATTAAATGAATCTTGTTAGAAAGTAGATGTCTAAATTTCTTGAGGATTTTAATGAATGAAAGAACTTGTTTCTCAATAAAAGAATACTTCACCTTGTAATCTTGTAACCCTTGACTGAAAAAGTATTTGGTTGCTCCAATTTGTCATCATTTTGTTACACCAACATAGATGAGATTGTATCAATTGCTCCAAAATCATATAAAATAAAATCTATGTTAAAGTCTGGATTGACAAGTGTTGGAGCTTGTGAGATAATGTGATTAATTGCTTTAAAGGAATTCTTTGATTTTATCTTCCAACTGAAAAACCATGTTCTTTTTTAGCATTGAAGTTACTAACCTTACTTAATTTGTAAAATCTGGAATGATTTTTCTGATAAAATTAATTATAGTCAGAAAACTTTGCAATTCCTTCTTGTGATTTGGTAAAGGAAATGATAAGATTATGCTTACCCTCTTTGGATCAATTGTAAGACCCTTCTTAGACATAATGTGACCCAAAAATTTATCTTAATGTATTGTAAAAACACACTTTTTGGGTTGAGTGAAACACCATATTCTCTACATCTTTCACACTAGTGTCTGAGATGAACCATATGATCTGCATCAAGCTTTGAAAAAAAATAGTTATGTCATCTAAATAAACAAAAAACACAAGTATTTATTAACCCTTGAAACGCTAAGTCCATAGCACACTGAAACGTGGCTCCTGTATTTTATAGTCCAAATGTCATTTTTCTATACACACATGTACCCCATTTTATAGTAAATTTTGTTTTAAACTGATCTAATTCTTGTACCAAAATTTGATTGTAACCAAAATAGCCATCAAGCAATGAGAAATGCTTTGAACCACTTAACCTTTGCAAAATTTACTCCATTGACGATAGTGGGTAATGATCTTTTAAAGAAGCTCTGTTTAAATCTCTGAAATCCATGCATAACCATATCTCTCCATTATTTTTCCTCACATGGGAACCAAATTATCTTCCCATGATGAGTGCTTGATGGGAAAAATAATGTTAGCTTTGATCAACTTATCCAATTCTTGCTTCATTAATGGTTCACATTTTAGGATTGACAGGTCTCTACTTTTATCAAACTAATTTTGTTTTAAAATATCCAATTCTATTATATGTTGAGCTAAATCTAGATTAAAATTTCATTAATTCACTATAGCTCCATGTAAAAACATCATCAAAAATCTTGATTAAGTTGAACAAAATCAAATCTTTTCATTGTTATTACATACCTTGCACAATTTGAGTGTTTTTTCATTTGTCAACGTTGATTTGTTTCATAATCATCCTTGTTTGATCATCATATTGGAATTATCACTTCTTACTCTGGGCATCTATGTTAAAGATGGATTTAAGAATAACCAATCCTTGAGGTATCTTATTAGATTTCAGCTTAATGATTTGATCATCATACTTGTTGTTGCAATCATTTCCTTATTTTTGACTGAAAAACTCAACTTCCTCTTGCAAGAAATTGGCAATTTGCTTATCTGATTCAAAAACTTGTCTAATTAACATTGTTATATAGAGATAGAAGGCCTTACCACTATCTTGATGTACTGCTAAATTTTATCTTTCTTGAATCTGATTCATGGAATATCAACCTAAGCACTAATGAAAGCCAACCTATGTCTACATGTTTGTTATTCACTCTAGGAATATATGTTGAACATTGAAAGCATCTAAATCTCCTATTAAATCTCATACCCTATTCTTATAAGATCTCAGTAAGTTATTCTTAGTCATAGTCTTTTCCTCTGATTTGATTATCCACTAACTCAATGTCACCAAAAAATTGCAATTGCTTCACTCCTTTCCTCCTTTGGCCATCGAATGTCCGTGCACAAGAGCTTTGTATTCAATTGTATTGCTAGTAAAAGTAAAACTAAAATCTCAGAGCTAAGAAATAATTTGTCCTTTGTTGAGGAAATTAACATGATCCCTTCATCTTATCCCATTTTTACTTCTTGATCCATCAAAGTATAATGTCCATAAACCTTCATCTTGTTGATCTGTTTTGACAAGGTTAGGAATAATAACATTTTCCTCATGCAAACAATATGTTCCTGAGACCTTCTTCTTCAATATAGCTATGTGGATCAGTAACATGAGTTTGAGTAGCCCACTCATCAAGAAATAAATCAAGGAATTCCCTCAAGAAGTGTGGTTGGTTCTTGGTCAACTTGGTTGGTCTTCTTCATCTATGATCATACAATTTGATTTAATAACACTAGGAACATAAGGTTATATGTTATTTTTTGAGATGGGTTCATACCTTATAATAACTTTGGTGACATACCTTGTTCTAAACAACGTGTAAGACCAATCTAATGATAAATAACCTCTAATTTTAGTCGCTGTAAAATCTCTAGAAAGACACAAAGAAAAGAGAGGAGGAAGACCAATGATAAAAACATATTGAGGAATGGAGATAGTTGGGACATGCGTGTCAAAGTTAAGCTCAATCCTATCTAATGAATTGAAGGGTCCCAACGGGTGTTCCATCCAGACTGAACTACTTCCTAATGAAAGAGGTTCATAATCTAGACCAATTTTTTCAACAATTTGCTTAGAGCATAACTGAACTAGAAGCTTCTGAGTCAATCATACAATTATGAACTAGGTTTTTACCTATGATCAACGAAACATAGAAAGGTAGGTGGCTTAACACTCTTGTTTGTCTTGAGTTTATTTTGGATCCGGTGTATTGGTGAGAACAACCATCTAGATGGTTCCTTGAATGGTTGGATAGAAAAGAGTGAGGTTAGATAAAGCTTCTTATAAGAGATCTTTTTGTTCCGGGAAGAGACAAGGAATCCCATATTGACATATTAATTATTTGGTTTAATTCATATGCTTAAGGATATTAAATGATGGAGTACTAACTTTCTATTGTACTTTGCTAATAAAAGACACCTTCTTGCATTGGTGGAATGGATGATTTGGGTATCTTATTGCTAGTTCTGAGCTCTTCATATATTGAACTTCTTTGATTTTTTTTTGCTAATTTAAAAATAGAACAACATCTTATAATTTTGGAAAAGGGCTGAGAATTTACTCTTACCAATATGCTACTCTACTTATAATTCTTTTTTCTTTGACCTTGAATTCACTTACACAGAATTAGAACTCTAATTTTTTTGATTGTCAAGCTGATTTATTCCACAAAAATAATCTTTTTGCTAGTTTAGGAATGTAGTATCACCTTGCACTAACTCTTTTGAAGCTTCCTATTATGGTGGTTCTCAACTAATGAAATTTAGGACATCGTAGTTTTTTTGTACCTTAAGTTCTTGTTTATGAATACCATTGAAGTAAGAATTCTGATTATGGGCTTGATTACATGGATAACACCACTCATAAAATTGGATCAGATTGTTTTGGACCGCTACAATTGCTTTGGATATGATAACAACGTTGCTATTGACTATTCGGAAAGGTTTGGTATTATCAAACTAATTTTGACCCTGCAAATTTGGTTGGAAAAGAGGTCTATTCTGCTGATTGGGAGGATAATAAGGTCTAAAACTCTAAGTTTTTTGCGTTTTAAGAGAAACTATCTCATTCCCAAAATATTTTAATATGATTTTTATCTCTTGTAAATCATTTGATTGGCTTGGGGCTGTACTGATTTGACTCAAAGGCTAAGACCTAGGTGTTGGGATTGGAGCTATTGCAGGTATTTGGAAGGAAGTGGGAGAAGGAATTTCTGGAAAGATGGGCATGAGAGGCCTTAGAGATATTTTCCCCGCTTGTATAAGACTATTTTCAGCTCCAATTTCTATATCATAAGTGTTAGGTAGTGTCCTTCTACCCATTGACTGTATCATCACTAAAATATCATAATTTAAAGCCCTTATACAAAAAGCATACTGAGGAGTAGGCCTTGCCAACTGTGGAATTTTGTCCCAAGTATTTTGGAATCTGTAGTTGAAATCAGTCATGAAATTTTGTGGTGCTCTCATGATGGTGGTCAGTTGTTCCACTAATTAAAGATGATATGATTTTTCCTCAAAATGCTGGAAAAAAACTCCTCCCATTTGATCTCATGTATTGATGGAATTTAGTTCCAACCCCTATACCATTACAACACTTTTCCTTTGAAAGAGGTCGTTAATAATTTGATTACAACTTTTTTGTGAGTAATATGATAAATAAAGCATATATTAGCCACATCGTTAACGGTTTCTATGGGTGTAGCCTAATTTTACCCAATAAAAATAAGATACTCTTTAGAGTGGAAACTATGATATCATCACGATGAGTAAGCATTAATGGGTTTTGATCATTGAAGAAAATAAAAAACCTAGTTTCTTAAGAGAGTCATATTTAGATTGGGGTCGGGTATGGAAAAAATGAGAAATGAACTTAGTTTTTGTGGAGTGGGAGGAGATTTAGGGTATGGTTTGGAGTTTGAAAATCTGCTTCTCTTAGCTGAATTTAAAGGTAACTCAATGAAATAAATGGAATACCTATTGTAGATGATCTGATTGTAACCTTTGGCATGAAATACACGTTGATCTACTACCAGGATGTGCTTTGATGAATGTGCCAAAAACATTGATATTTATCAAGAACAACATCAAATCATTGACAAATTCTTCATTCTAATTCCCACTGGGCATGCCAAAATTTGTTGTAGCATCTCTGAAATGCACCCTTCGGAGAATGGTGTGATAAATCTCCTTTCAATTGACAAAATGGAAACACTCCTAGGTTGTGGGTGACCTTTATGTTGGAGTGAGTCTCCAGAGTGGGCTGGTTCCCCTAGTGCAACACCTAAACTATTTTTTTATCTCTAAGACTACTCTATTTTACCAAAACCAACAAGGAAAAGGGAGAAGCAGAGGAAAAAAATTGATAAGAGATGGTGATACACTAGAACATTTTGAGGATCTCGTACTTATAGGAATCACACAAATGACGCACGGGAGTCACACACACCATACACTAAGTACAAGTGAATGTGTCAAAGCAAAATAACTTCATAGAATGGTTCGGGGATAAATTGTGACAAGATAGAGAAGGGGCAGCAGACAGCTCCACAAGAAAATCCTACATAAAACCTATTAAACACAATGTATGACCTAAAAATTGACACAAAAATGCATGAAGGCATAAAGATTAAAATATTAAACCAAGGATAACACGTATCACAAAGATAAACTCAATTCAAAACAAAACATGCTCTAAATGCAGACTATAGAAAGGTAAAAACAACTCCATTATTACTCTAAGAGGTGGAATAAACATAAAGAATCATTCACGACCTTTGCTTTCTCAGTCAGAATACTGAATTACTCAAAAAACATGAACGAGGAGGCCAAGATAATTTTTTAAATCCGTTATGGAGTTTTTTTTTTAGAAAATCTGAGAGAGAGAAGAAGAAAAAGTGCTCAAACACGTAAGTTTGAGTTGTAAACATAGAAAAAATATGTGCGCCCCATCTTCTTGTGCCAAAAATAGCTTCTGTGAGTGAAAGGCACACATCTTGTTTTATTTTCTTCTCTTTTGTTCTAAAAATAGCATTCAAAGTTTGCTTTTATCCAAATTTGCATTTAAAACAAAATATGCACTCCCATAAATAGGAAGAACAACTTTTCCTTCACTCTTGCATGCTTTGTTCTATTATTAGAACTTCTGGATGATAAGACAAGTTGCCCTGCATATTTTCATCTATTTTTAGCTTTCCATGCATCATCTTTAATAAACTGTGCTAAAAATAGCATTACACATTTTGGAAAAAGTAAAAAAAAAGTGTTTCAAGATTCATTTCTAGGTCACGCAAAAACTTAGTTCCTTTTGATTTCCCTTTGTTGCATGACTTTATGCACATGTTTTATTATTTATGTAATTTTATTCTTCACCTTTTATGTAGAATTCCGCACCTTCGTCATACAGACTTCATTTTCCTTTGACATGCGGACTCTCGCATGGTCTTCATTATAGCTATGTTCTTGTCTCGTGGCTCTAAGCATGGTCATGTGTTGCGCATTTTTTTTCCTTTGATGGGTAGAATTTCTCTTTAGCTTCACATAATTTCATGTGACCGTCTGCGTGGAATTTCACATAGAATTTTTCCTTAGCTCTACAGAATCTTTTATGGATTTCTGCGCGGACTTCTACCCCTTCGTTGCATGAACTTCATTTTCCTTTGACGTGTAGTCTTTAGTACAGATTTTCCTTAGCTCTGTAGACTTTCTAACATATATTTTTTTGTGTATTTTCTATTTTATCACATGAAATTTTTATTTTTCATGCAAGTTTCCATGCAGGTTTCTTCTTGTGTTACATGACTTCATCTCTTTACTTATTTGTCGTGTATAATTTCACACGGCCTTCCCTTAGCTCCATGGAATCTTGCACTGCCTTACCTTATCTCTATGTACTCTTGCATGACCTTCTGCATGGGTTTTGTTTACTTTGTTGAAGCACAACAAACACTATTTCTCCTTAATCTCTATCTTTTTCCATCAATCCAAAATTATTTAAGAATGTTATTTGAACAAATGATCTGAATAAGCATGAGAGTTTATTTAGATAACACTAACCTCAAAACTAATAGGGGCAACGCCTTTGGCATAAATATAACTTTTATTTCTTTAATAATGGAGCTAGTTGGTGGTAGTGTTGGTCGTCTTCTAAAAAGAGCGGCGAAGCACTAGTGGTGGTGGTCATCTTTTAGAGAGAGGGAGGAGTCCTCGATACAAAAATTGTAAGAACAAACATCATCTGAGGCTCATGCATCGCCAAGGCCTACATATTGGTTAAAGTACCACCCAATAACACTCTTGGATTACCCAAGTAATGGGGTCCACAAATATTCACCATGTTCGAATTATCAAACAAGGTGTGGAGGCCACCTGATGCCTCTTGATATACCCCACCCAGAAACATTCCCAACTAATATGGCTTTACCTCATCTAAGGGATGCATATCCACAACTCTAACTCTAATGAATGTGTCCATTTTTTCAATGTTGTTGTAGGTTGTATATAAAATAATGGACTACACATCTGATGGCTTGTTTAGCTTGTGAAATGACATAACACCAAAGAGCTTTCTAATTACCCTCTAGTCTAGAACAAACTTGAATATGGAAAGACTCACATAAAAAATGATAACCACATGATCATATAATGTGTAACAATCTCCATTGACTATGACCATGTATTCAAGACCCAACCTTCCCTCCTAGTACAATTACACACATTTTTTAGGAAATATGCATAGGCTAAACACTTTTAGATGTCCCCAAAGCCTCTAATGAATTCCAGTCCCTAAGCAGCTCATTCAACAGAGCCTCCAAGTCAAGGTCGAGATTAAATCCAGCAAATGTGGCCTTCTGTTGCAAAGAAAACACCTAAAAATAAGAAAAGAGTGATAAGAGACCAATGCTTTTCCACTTTCTCTATAGAGCATGAGATACAAAAATCCTTTCTGGTTGCAACACACTCAGACAATTGTTATCTGTGGATATTTTTGAGCATGTAATCTACTTGAAATCCATTAAAATTTATGCATTCTTAGTAGAAGTACAAGTTACAGGGAGATCAATGTCATATTTATAGTCTATAGTTAGATATATATGATACTCCATCTGTCATACATGAATGAATCCCATTCCAATAAAACTATTAGATCTTATCTATGCTTAAATTTAAAAAATTGCTTGGCATGAATGGTGAGAATGGAGCCATGCTGCCAATGTCTTTCCAAATATGATCCCAGCCATGCAATCTCTGACTGTTGTTAGAAATATTAACACTGAATTTAATAAGGGCAACAAATTCTTTGTAATTATGTTATAGAAAGTACAAAAATATATAAAATGATGTACAATTTAATTACATGAGGTTATTTTGATCCAGTTAATTAATAATTAAACACACATAATCAAAATAATGTATTAATAATTGTAATAATGATAAACAAATAGACTAATAATTAAAATACACAAGAGGATATGGAGACTTAGTTGTACAAGTCAAAACAAAGGAGATATGGATGTGTGTTGGTGAGAAAATTTTTCAGGTGGAAAAATTAGGTGTCTCCACCAACGTTCACGGGGCTACGCCCCTCTGCATTGAATAATATAACTCCCATTATTGAGAGTAAACTAATCCTAATCATATCTAAATGTTGTGGGTGTCTGAATTGTTTGAGAATCACACAAGAACACTCCATTGATTATGTAGAAAAGTGCTTATATGTGGGTACAAGGGAGGAAATTACAGCGATAAGGGGAAAAAGAGGGAAATTAGGTAAGGAAGATTACTGCTGCATGAGTAGATTGCAGAGCTCACACCCAGTAACTGGAGTAGTTCAACCTTCAATATAGAGGAATGCACAATGAAGCTAGTGGGACCAATGAATTAAAACACAAAATTTTCAGATTCATCTATCAAGAACACCAAGTTCCTCTCCAACTCCATACAAGATCAACTATGCTTGCAAAGTGCATGAAAGAGAGAATAGAGGAAAAACAAGAAAAATAAATAGAAGAAGTGTAGCTTTTATTCCATGTGTAGTGATGAATACAAAGCTTCAACCAAGCTATCACAATTCATAATGCTACATAGTAAGAGTTCTTCAAAATTCAGAAACACTTTAGAATGGGGAGGCCATCCCAATTTATAGTAGTCTGAATTGTCCTTTCACCTCCCTCATATGAATCTTCATTTCCATATTCCACTTGTGACCTTTCGTTTTCCATGAATTAAGTATTTCTCTTATAATTTGAGAAAATAAGTTTTACAAATTTAAAATAGGTCACTTAAGTGAATAGGATGAAAGATAAATGATGAGGCCCAATAAAGAATTAGAATAGAGAGAGAAGAGAGAGAGGGAAGGGATGAATTGGAATCACTCCTTGTGACGAACTGATTTGAATTCCCCTATGTAGTCATGAAATTTGAATGAATATTTCTGCCACTTGTGATCTTCTACACTGATGAAGATTTCTCCCTTGAATAACTTTGAATCATTTTCCCAATCCAGTGATGAATGCAAACTCTATGATGCATAGACATCCTGGACCACATAATGAATGTTCAGAAACACTGTTTTGAGGTTTACCGATGCAAGCTTGAGATGAACACATACAATTCCCACAATGATCCTCCTTGGAATTTGGTTGATGAACCCTTTGACTCTTTGAAATCATTTTGACCAATTCACTTTAAATCACTTGGTTCCTTAAGTGATGAAGATGAATTCACATGATGTGCCTTGCGATGTCCCTGCTTTTCCTCTGTAGACCATTGCACTCAAGATGATAGTTCCAGGACCTCTATGAAGTTCTCATTCCTCATTTTTGACTCATGAAACCATCTCATTATCCTAAGGGGAGTCCAAAAATTAGTAAGGTGAGTGAAAAATAAGTCATATGCAACTTTCCACTCCCGAAATGAAAACTTTCTATTTTTAGAATATGAGCCCATGCTCTGCTATTCTGGGACATATCACATGTCTTGCTCTAGTTTCACCTTCTGAACCTTCTACCATATTCCATCCTCCTCTATTATCGAGATATTTCTATTTTTAACACATTTCTATTTTTAGCAGGTTGCTCTTTGATGACTTGCTATTTTGGGAAGAAGTCCTTTTCTATCTTACTTTCCATTTTACCCCTTTTTTGATTGTCCCAAGTGATCAAACTTGTAATTCAGGTGGGAATTTCCATTTATAACATGTGAGGAAGTATAACATATGCTATTTTTAGTAAGTGGTGAAAATGACCTCAGTTTGCGATGGGAACAATTTTTTTGGATTCGGATCTTCGTCATGTACTCGTGCTCCAATTTTCATCATGATTCACTTACCAGAAAGCTTGGAAATAAAAAACAAGAATCTACACCTGGTAAGAGCTTTGGATCGGAGTTACAAGGGAAGAATATTGATAAAAAATCAGTCCTTCATATCTTGAGAAATTGGCAACTTCATCGTGCAAGAACTAGTTTGAAAGAAACTAGATTTTTTGGAGACCATTTCCTCCGAATTTCGGATGATTTCACCCGTTGGATCTTTGGGGATTTGAAAATTTTTTTGAAGAGGGAAGAATTATGATAAAAAAAAAAGCCCTCCATATCCCTAAAACATAGGGACATCATGACGTGAAAACTAGTTCACACGAAACTAGATTTTTCAAGGATTGTTTCCATCGATTTTCACACGATTATGCCTACTGGAACCTTGAGAAGTGGAGAGGTAGCTCGCTGATTTTTTCACTATTGTGTCATGGAAGCCATTAATGGAGCTTTAAAAATTTAAGGTTTCATTTTCCACCTCATATTGTGATGAAACAAATTCCATTGAGATAGGTTTTTCTCCTGATCTTTGTGCACAAAATGTTTGCTTCCCCCACTTACCAGATTGATGGGAAATCGAAGGAGAATAAGTTGAGGAAAAAGATGGAGTTTTTATTCCATTTAATAATCAATGAAATCATTTTATATTTCATTTTCTTCATCTTGATGGCCTCTGAAAATAAGGAATTTCCACAAAAAACCTTATTTCAATCCGTGCTCTGGATTGTGAGATATGAGTGTTTCACCGTTTTGGTTCGTGAGTGTTTATGGCACTGAATGGACATGGTGGCATCTGAAAAATATAGATTTTTGGTGTTCTTGCATTCCTTTAATTTCATTAATAATGGAGGGAATAAAAAATGAGGAGGAGCAATGGAGGTTTGCAAGTCTCTGTAAATTTCTTCCGACAGTGAACTCTATGGGCAATAATGGAGAAGCAACAAGAAACAACAACGAGCTAGAATTTTTTTCAAATTTGAAGCTGGATTTGGGCACATTTTTGTGTCCTTGATGTACCTTTAGAATTAAAGGACACGAGGGACATAAATTTTCACATGGCGCCTCACGACGACACTTGATGAAGATTTGATGGTGGGGAGTTTTGTCCAAAAAGCATGTTGGAACCACTGGAGCGATGAAAGATGGTTGCATGGGGGACCAGGAGCCATTCCTTGGGATGGGTGAATATTTTTGTACCTCATGTCCCTTAGCACAAAGGGACATGTGGGTCATCAATTTTCACCTGACGCATTAGCTTGACACTTGTCACAGATCTAACGGTTGAGGGTTTGAGCTCCTGCAAGCACCTGGGGACTGAATTGGTGATCCGTGAGGTTGTATGGGTCACTAGAGGGCTTATAGGGGCTGGGTGGATTTTATTTTCCCTCATGTACCTAATCTTTAGGGATGAAAGGGACACAAAATTGTGCCAATCTCCTGGAGATGACACATGTCCTCTTGCAAATTTGACTATGTTGAGTCCTTCCTAGAGAACAACTTGAAATGATGATAAATTGAGCTCCCAATGGAATGTTTTGGAAAAATTTAATATGATTTTGGCTTAAAAATGGCCTTATTAATTCAATGGTTGGGCATCAACTCTTGATTCTTCCATTTATGCCTTGAAAAATCAGATTTGTGTTTTGGTTCCAAAGCTGAGACTGGGAAAAACTAATTACAAACCTATTGTGCCAAGGTATTGTGAAAAATATTATTTCACCATCTTGTATTTCTTGGAATTACCTTTCTGAAGCTGTTTTTTTTCCTCCTAACTCCATCCAGAGCTCCCAGAATCACCTCCTAAATCTCAATAGCTCTTTTGACCTTGTGTACTGCTTAGGCTTGTGAGCCATGTTTCTCATGAAATTACCCCAAAACTTCTAAATATTCTTTGAATATTTAAATGTAATTTCCTTGATTTTATTATATGACTTATTACATCTCCATGTTGATTTTTTCTCTTCTGTTCTGCTCCAAGGGGTTGCACTAGTCTTGGGAAGGCCAGTGGTAGCCCTTCCCAAAATTGCCTAGAATTGGCATTCTTCAAGAAATCCTAAAATCACCTAGGGGCATTGTCTTGAATTTCCCAATTCACCTAGGGGACTGAGTTGACATTCATTGGAGGATCATTGGACTAATTGGGTACGGCCGGTGCTAAGGATAGGACTAACCTAGGGGTGTCTTGGAAAGGTATGACTTTCAAAATTTTGACATTATGAGAAAAGTTGTCCTGTTCTTGGGTGGATTTTTCCCATGAAAATTCTCAAGATAACAGTTGGCTCTAGTTTGGGGAATGTTGTGGATTGAGGTAGCGAGGAAATAACATGAGAATCCTAGGATCTCAATTTTATTTGTGGACCAGTGCCTTATCCACTGAGATTTATGGAGTCACTAGAAAGATAGGCATCACAACTTCCCTTATTGAACACACACACACACACACACAAACAAAAAAATAGAAGGAAAACACACTAGAGGGGAAAAAACACACAACAAGAAAGATAAATTATATATAGGGGGAACACATTTTACAGAGGTGGGGAAAGAATATAAACATACCTGAAAATGGGTTGAGAAAAGTACATGCCATCATGAAATAATAGATTGAAGTCTGACCTTTGAATTAAAAAAACTATTATTTGATCAAACCATGCTTTGGTGATGTCTTTGCATGGTTTTATAACAAGAAGGCTGACCATAATTCCATCTTCATATTCACACTGCACTGAGAATGTTCTTGTATCCATTGAGAAATTGGTCACCTTCCTCAGACTCGTGCCTCTTGAGGTTTCCACTTGACGCGCTGCGATCATGAGACACCATCCCTCCATGACTTCAAGAGTGGGACATTTTTTCATGTCATGAAAACATTCATCTTCTATGAATTGTGAATTCAAATTGTCTCTTATATCAGCAAAACACTTGGAAGGAGTGAGAACAAACTAGTTTTCTTCCCAATTCAAGAACTTCCTTAAACATCTTGCTTTGTTGCTATGAGAAAGTGTTTTCGTACATGGAGGTTAAATCATTGAGCCGGAGGTATTCATCATCTTTAAGATATTTTTTCAGCATGGGAACATGTTCAATATGAATTGGAGCTTGGAGGATGGTGAGTGAAGTTTTATTTTTGATCATTTGACAAGAATCATACATATTCCCACTTTGTTGTCTAGAGAAATTTTCGCCAATATGCATTCGTTCGGAGTCCATCTTGATATCATTTTCAAAATTGCTGCTTTTGGTTTTTCCTTATAATAATTATTCACCCTTCATTGGATTCTTCCATAGGAACTCTTGCTTTTCATTGATGGACCATTCTAGAATGATTGGAACAAGCTAGTTTTGATCACACTCCCAATGTTATCACATATTTTTATTTTGTTTTGAATGGTTTTCTTTAGTGCAAATCATCTCAATATTTTCCATGTTATTATTTCCCACAACAGAGATGTTATCTTCAAGATCAAGGAATTCCAAAGGAGATTAGAGAACCTTCCTTCTTTTGCACTCATGAACCTCTTCACACGATGTGGAGGAAACAAACATATCTTCATATTCCCTCTCATCAACCAAGGCATCTGAGAGGTCCTCAAACTTTTCCATTTTCTCTGTCTCAACATCAAACATTGGTTTATTTAAAAGAGGAGCACAAATGGCCTCATACTTGTCTTACATATCTATAGCCCGGGTCAAGAGTTCAAGGCTGAGTTGAGGATATTTAGTTTCTTCTACAACCTTCAAGGTGTCTTGCACAAATTATTCTTCCAAGTTCACCATATGCTTATCTTCATTTTTATTGAAAATTCATTTATGTTGCACGTTAAGGATATGGTTAAATATATGATCCATCCACGCCCATGATTTGTTTAAAACATCCTTGTTCACCTCTTCCATGTTTTGTGTTTCCCAAGATTCAATTTCTTGCATGCATGGGCACACTTGATTCACAACACCTTCTGAAAAGGATAAGAGGTCCATGATTTGTGGGAATGGAACTCCTTCAAGCTCAAAATCCATATCATCCTCTCGATGGGGCCATATTGAGGCAACAATATGGGAATAACTTTCAACATTATCTTGATCATCCATTATTGAATCCTCTTGCATAGATGGAAAATAAAATACTTCATACTCACTATGATGGTCATTCTTCTCCTTGGGTGAGAAGATATTGTGTTCAAGTAATTCATTCTCCTATGCTTCGAAAAGGAAGTGATATTCTTCCATCAGAGCATCCATGATTAAGTCGGGAGTAGAGTTTGATCCTTCAAATATCTCCATTTCTTCATCACTTGAAGGATCAAAATAGGAGGGAAAACCCTTAGTGACCATCTTGAATTCATAATTTTCAGTCCATGATGCCATGTGGCTTTCTTTCACTTCTTCACATCTCTCCATTTCATCATTAATTGAAAGATAAAAATTTGAAAGGAGATCATTCATTCTTACTTTGAATTAGCTGTATTCTTCATCATTGGTGGAGTCTTTGGAGAGAATTGGATCATTTGTTATGAAACAAGGATATTCCTTTATTTAATATATTATTCCCCATATGGCTTGTGCCTCAATCTAGATGGAATTTCTAAATGGTGATTTTATCTTTGTGTCTTCTACTTCTTACTCCATGACGTTGCTTTGTCTTTCATCGAAAGGTTCCATGATAAGATCTTCTTTAGGATCATTCAAGAATCTTCTGGGAATGAAAACCTCATAGTATGGGCATCCGTCAAGGTCTTCCTCCACAGGGTTCATATCATCTTCTTCCTCCATTTTATGCGGTGCTTCAAGATGTTCATATCTTCTCTGTAGAGCTAAAGTATACCTCCAAATTTCATCAAAGACTTCGGGGTTAGAATTTCCTTCTATTATGCTCTAAAGATTTTCCACGTATCCGATTTTCAAAATATTCATTTCTTCATCACAGTATGCAATGAATTCATCTAGAGAGGGGTATAAGAAGGGCAATGTTCTCAATTTTTTAGTGAGCTATGCAAGATTGTATAAATATTCTTCAGTGGATCTTGTACCATCCTGTCTTTTGTCATCTTCTTGAATGCTGATTTGATCTTCATCAGAAGGATCAAGGATAGGATTTTCTTCAGTGGAATTCAAGAACCTTTTGGGGATGAAAACCCTATGATACAAATGATCTTCAAGATCTTCCTCCATAGGAAAAATCTCCTCTTCTTCTTCCTTGCTACAGGATGCTTTGAGTTTCTTGTACATATCTTGTAACGATTTCACATATTCTTGAGCTTCACATTTTGTCTTATAGTTCCTTTGAATCCTTTCCAATAGCTCCATACTTCCTTCTTCATCAGTGGCATGTTATTTTTTCTTTCCTTTGCAAACACTAGTCTGAAACAATGATTGATCAATGATCTTATTTTTCGGGAAAGCATCTTCTTCTTCTTCACTGTCACTCATTGGTACTTCATTCCAATCTAGAAATTTCTTCATGGTGTAGCAAATGAATTTGATAGGAATTACTTCCTTGACAGAATCAACTTCAAGAATGATCTTCCATGAAACCTCATTTTTTTGTTTTTTGAATATATACTTTTTTTGTATTTTTTGTATTTTATGGGAAGAGATCCTTTTTGGGAACTTTTCAGTAAATCTCTCCATAGCGGAGTCACCAAAAAATTTTGGCGATAAAATTTTTTGGGTGGAAAAATTAGGTGTCTCCAAAAACATTCACGGGGCTACGCCCCTTTGCATCGAATGGTACAACTTCCATTATTGAAAGTAAAAAAATCCTAATCCTATCTAAATGTTGTGGGTGGCCAAACTGGATG
Organism: Taxus chinensis; assembly: GCA_019776745.2. NCBI lineage: Eukaryota > Viridiplantae > Streptophyta > Pinopsida > Cupressales > Taxaceae > Taxus > Taxus chinensis. Next base: position 871,535,724 of record CM034150.1, on the reverse strand, counting down.
GGGATCACACAGTGACACTCCATTGAACCTATGGCAAAGTGCTTTTATGTGGGTACAAGGGAGGAAATTACAGAGATAAGGGAAAAAAAGGGAAATTAGGTAAGGAATATTACTGCTGCGAGTAGATTGTAGAGCTCACACCTTGTAACTAGAGTAGTTCAATCTTTAATATAGAGGAATGCATAAAGAAGATAGGGGGACTAATGAATTAAAACATCGAGTTTTCATATTCATCTATCGAGAACAAAAACTTCCTCTCTAACTCCATACATGATTAACTATGCTTGCAAAGTGCATGAAAGAGAGAATAAAGGAAAAACAAGAAAAGGAAATAGAAGAAGTGTAGCTTTTATTCCATGTGTAGTGATGAATACAAAGCTTCAACTGAGATATCACAATTCACAATGCTATATAGTAAGAGTTCTTCAAAATTCAGAATCCTTTAGAATAGAGAGGCCATCCCAATTTATAGCAGTCCAAATTGTCCTTTCACCTCCCTCATATGACTCTTCATTTCCATATTCCACTCGTGACCTTTCATTTTCCATGAATTAAGTATTTATCTTATAATTTGAGAAAACAATTTTACAAATTTAAAATAGGTCGCTTAAGTGAATAAGACAAAATAAAATGATGAGGCCCAATGGAGAATTAGAATATAGAGAGAAGAAAGAGAGGGAAGGGATGAATTAAAATCACTCTTTAAGACGAACTGATTTGAATGCCCCGATGTAGTTATGAAATTTTACTGAATATTTATGCCACTTGTTATCTTCTACATTGATGAAGATTTCTCGCTTGAATAAATTTGAATCATTTTCCCAATCCAGTGATGAATGTAAACTCTATGATGCATAGACATACTAGACCACATAATGAATGTTCAAAAACACTGTTTTGAGGTTTACCGATGCAAGCTTGAGATGAACACATATGATTTCCATGATGACGCTCCTTGAAACTTGGTTGATGAACCCTTTGACTCTTTGAAATAATTTTGACCAATTCACTTTGAATCACCCTGTTCCTTAAGTGATGAAGATGAATTCACATGATGTGCCTTGCGTTGCCCCGCTTTACTTCTGTAAACCATTACACTCAAGATGATAGTTCCAGAACCTCTATGAAGTTATCATTCCTCCTTTTTGAATCATGAAACCATCTCATTATCTGAAGGGGAGTCTAAAAAGTAGTAAGGTGAGTGAAAACAAAGTCATATGCAAATTTCCACTCCCGAAATGAAAACTTTCTATTTTTAGAATATGAACCCATGCTCTGCTATTCTGGGACATATCACCCATCTTGCTCTAGTTTCACCTTTTGAGCTTCTACCATATTTTATCCTCCTCTATTCCCGAGATATTTCTATTTTTAACAAGTTGCTCTTTGGGGACCTACTATTTTGGGAAGAATTCGTTTTTGTCTTACTTTCCATTTTACCCCTTTTCTGATTGTCCTAAGTGATTGAACTTGCAATTCGGTGTGACTTGCCATTTATAGCATGTGAGGAAGTCTAACATATGCTATTTTTAGAAAGTGGTGAAAGTGACCTCAGTTTGCGATGGGAACAATTTTTTTGGATTCAGATCTTCGTCGTGTACTCGTGCTCCAATTTTCATCATGATTCGCTTACCAAAGAGCTCAGAAATAAAAAACAAGAATCTACACCCAGTAATATATTTGAACACAGAGTTACTAGGGTATAATATTGATAAAAAAATCAGTCCATATCTTGAAAAATTTGCAACTTCATTGTGTAAGAACTAGTTTGAAAGAAACTAGAGTTTTTGGAGACCCTTTCCTGCGAATTTTGGATGATTTCACCCGACGGATCTTTGGGGATTTGAAAATTTCCTCGAAGAGGGAAGAATTTTTGATAAAAAAACACATCCCTCCATATCCCTAAAAAATAGGTACTTCATGATGTGAAAAATAGTTCACGCGAAACTAGAATTTTCAAGGATTGTTTCCATCGATTTTCGAGCGATTACGCCGATTGGAACCTTAAGAAATGGAGAGGTAGCTCATTGATTTTTTCACTGTTGTGTCATGACAGCCATTAATGGAGCTTCAAAAATTTCATGTCTCCTTTTCCACCTTAGATTGCGATGAAACAAATTCCATTGGGATAGGTTTTTCTCCTGGACTTTGTGCACAAAACTTTAGCTTCACCTGCTTACCAGATTGATGGGAAATCAAAGTAGAAGAAACTGAGGCACAAGATGGAGTTCTTTTATTCTAGTTAATAATCAAGGGAATCATTTTATATCTTTTTTTCATCTTGATGGCCTCTAAAAATAAGGAATTTTGGAAAAAACCTCATTTCAATCCGTGGTCCGGATTGTGAGATATGAGTGTTTCATCGTTTTGGTTCATGAATGTTTCTAGCACTAAACAAACATGATAGCAATTGAAAAAGATAGATTTTTGGTGTTATTATAGTCCTTTAACTTTAGGAGTAATTGAGGGAAGAAAAAATGAGGAGGGGCAATGGAGGTTTACAAGTTCTCTTTAACTTTCTTCTGGTAGTGAGCTTCACGGAAAATAATGGAGAAACAACAAGAAACAACAATGAGTTAGAATTTTTTTCAAATTTGAAGTTGGATTTGGGTGCATTTTTGTATCCCTGGTGTCCCTTTAGCATTAATGGACATGAGGGACATCAATTTTCACATGGTTTTTCACGATGACACTTGGCCAAGATCTAACGTTGGGGGGTTTTTGCCAAAAAGCATGCTGGAAGCACCTTAGGGATGGAAGATGGTTGCATGGGGGACCAAGATCCATTCCTTGGGCTGGGTGCATTTTTATATCCCTAATGTACCCCATCACAAAGGTACACAAGGGTCATCAATTTACACATGGCGCCTCAGTTTGACACTTGTCACAGATATGACAGTTGAGGGTTTGAGCTCCTGCTAGCACCTAAGGACTAAACTAGTGATCCAAGAGGTTGTATGGGTGACCAGAGGGTTGTAGTCATTTTTATGCCCATAGAATAACCTTCTAACCCCATGTACATTGATCTATCACCTAGTGGGCATTGAGTGCTCACCCGAGGTGCACGTAGGCACCGAGCTCCTCCTTTATGTGAGCATTGTGAGAAGATGTTTTCATTGACGATGGATTAAGTGCAGAAAAGTAAATGATCATGCATATATTATGAAAGCACAGGATGAGTCACTACACAAACATACCCATTCAAATAACAAAAGAGACATCATACTGTTTCACCATTTTCTTTACTTTATTGAGACGAAATAGATAAGGATAAGGGATGAGGAGGAATACATGTTTATGCTGGTCGGTTGATGGTTGATGCACGCATTTTGAATTATCAATCCAATGCTGATTGTGAGAGATTCCTTTTGGCTAGGAGGAACTACCTGAAATAGAAAAAAAGACCATAAAAGGAGAGTTAACTAATATATGACAGTGGACTGCCTAGCATGTGCTAGATCCGGGAAGTATGATACTCCCTAGATGGTTTTCAATCCATTGTTTAAAACAAATTAATGTGAGAAATAAGAAAAAACCTTCTGTAGTTGATATGAATTAGGTATCTCATTCAAGAACAATAAGAAAATCTAATATAACAGGGTAGGTAGGTGTCAGGTTATTGGAACTGGTCAAGGCCATGTTCTGGGTTGTTTAGGTCATTTGGTGGAAGGTAGGTTACCTTTGTTATTAACAAAGGTGAAAACACAAAGATCGATGTCGGTCTGGTGTAATTGACGACAGTTTAGGGGTGACTGATGATGGTCATGGGTAACCGAGGTCAGTACAGTCAGGTGACAGTAGCTCAATAAAAAATTTATTGCAAAATTTGGGTGAGGTTAGATGGAGCTAAAGGAGGGGATGGCGAGGTCTATGGGAATGCTAAGAACACTCAGAGGGGTGGAAGGGCCAGAATAGGTGATCTGATAAAAGGGTGGTTGAGGTTTTTGAGTTTTTCAGAAAGTATACTATGGAGGAATGAGAATATTAATGGAAGAATGATAACAGAATTGATAACAACTCTATGGGAAAAAAAAGAATGTAAATGATTAGTGATAAAAAACTTACCAATGTTGCAGGTCCAATGGTTGGGTGGTAGTGATGATCGGTTGATTGGATGGAGCTTGGTGAAATAGTGATGCTTCTTGAAATGTTACCATGAGTGCAAATGCTTTTGGATATGTCCTGGTGCTAGCTATAGACGTTTGGATGTGTGGAAAGACCCTAACTCTACTTGCATGTAGCTCTCTTCTTGTCTCCTTGCTCTCAGAATGTGCCAACCCAAATACAAGGTTGCTAAGGTGAATAAATGGTAACCAACGTTGGTTTAGGGTGACCGACGTCAGTTAAGGTGGGATTCCCTAGGTTTACTAAAATTGGCAGATCTTACCTCTTTTAGCTCTGTTTCATTCCTTGATCCACGGATTTGGAACAGACGTTACATTTTTATGAGTGGGAAGGTGGTTAGAGGGATAGTAGGCATTGATTTTTAGGGTTAAAATAAGTCTTAGCTCATTAAGGTAAGTGGGACTAAGTCTTAGTTAGTTATGGAAACATGCCAATAATAGGTCTAGGGTGAGGTGGCTAGGTGAGGTGGAAATTAGCTTAATTAGAATAATTAAGTAATGTATATTGTGAGGGTGGGTAATAATTTAATTAAGTTAATTAAATTACTATTAAAGTGGGGTGAAAGGGGCTATGGTTATGTGAATATGTTTGAGTTGGTTATTCGACGAGAGGCTAAGGGGAATGTGACCCAATTTTGGTGTCTACATTTTGCCCCTTTTTGTTGCATAGCTTGTATTGGTAAGCGACGTTGACAAAAATAAGATGTGGTTGCCCCATTTGTGGATGAAGGTAACCCCCATCAAACTAGGAACCGATGAGGTGAGAGAAGGAAGCAGTGAGTGGTTTGATAAAATGAGGAGGTGGATGGTTTGAGAAAATAGGGTTAGGTGTGAAGAAGGTGATGTTCGAGTGTATGGTGATTTTAAGAGGTAGGGTGGGTGATTAGGTAGAGCATTCAGACGTATGCACACATTGTGAAATGCCATGAGATACCAGGGTTTCTCAACATAACAAATGTACGTTAGCTAGGGTCGTAAAGGTCATCCAAACAAGGGTTGTTGAGGTCTGGTATCTAGGGTAAAGGATACGGTCTGGGAACTCAACGAGGTAAGATGCAGAAATGCATAGGTGTGGTTCTGGTACATCCAAAAGGTAAAAAGGTCAAGGTTTGTTTGGATAAGGGTCATGACCATAGGCAAGGTAAGGATATTAGGTTGAGAAAAAAGGTACCATCATCGCAAGATGCGACAGGTGAGGACATGGGAATATCCACTTATTCAACGGTTAGGTAGGTAGGTGTGGGTCGGGTAGGTGGAAGTAAAAATGGGTAAATGGGGTAAAGGTCAAGTTGGGGAAATAGGGAAATGGGACAGGGTCAAAGGTAGTGACAGTTGAATTTACACACATGTATAAACTGTGACACAGTACTAGAGTGAAGAGCTTGCAAACTCTACATCATCTAAGGTCGATAGGTATATCTAAACAGGGTTGAGGTGAGTTTGGTATCCAAGGTATATGATATGGTGTGGAAACACAACAAAGATCAGGTGCAGGAACATTTAGGTATGTTCTGGTACATCAAAGGTTAGGTCAGGATAAATAACACGACAATAGGTAAGGTAAGGTTGGTAGGCAAAACACCACGGGTAACAACATCACAAGGTATAACAAGCACATTGGTTCAAAGGTTACTAACAATGTTTCGGGTCCAGACATATAGGTCATGGCACAGGAGGTTAGGTGTGGGTAAAAAGAAGGTGTGGCATATGTAAGGCCATGGGAGGGGCAGAAATATGCCCCAACTAATGGTGAGGTGGGGGAATAAATGATGAGGTCAGAAGGATGAGGTAGAGAGTCAGGGTCAGTGGTGGGTTAGGTGAAAAAGGTATAAGGGGTTGCTATGGGGACAAAATAGGTAACCGACATTGGTCATGCTTAACCAATGATGGTATAGGGAAACTGAAAAAAGTTTACTAGGACATAGGACCGATGTCGGTCTAGGTATAACCAATGATGGTTTAGTCGGGGAGAGGTTAAAAAAGGAAATTTCTACTTTTTGTGGGATCATTTATACGTTTTGACTTGTGGTAAAAATGATAGAGCGCTGAATAAGTTCTGATTTGTTGAGAAAAAATTATGAGGGACGAGACCCTGCTGAGGTGGAGAGATCCAGTTGGTAAGAGGAGCTAGGTAGACGAGTTCATGAGATCAGGTGGAGTGAGGTGATTAGTGGAGATATTGGAGGTAGATTGTGGCATGATGAAGGCAAGAGAGGGTTCAGGTGGACCATCGGCATAATGGCCAAACATGCTACTATGCTGACGACACTGGGATGAGGTAGGTTAACCTTTCTTTGTAGGAAAATAGAAAAGGATGATATGGGTATGGATTTTTAGGTAGGGAAATATAATTATATTTGTGGGTAAAATTGGTGAAATGAGGGAGGGGGAGGTCCGAGGTTGGGTAAATAGGGGTGGGGAGGAGTTTAGGTTAGCTTTGGGTAGGGTAGGATTGGTGAATAGGCTAGTTTGTAAAAGGTTTGGAAAATGGGGGGGGGGCTGGTTTGAAAGGATTCAGCTCCGTGACAGTGACTGACGCCGATAAAGGGTTGGCCAACGTCAGTTGGAAACTACCAGCATTAGTTATGTAGCAGGTGACCAATATCGGGTACAAGGGACCGATGCTGGTCATAAGGAACCGATGCCGGTTGGGTTTAGAGGAGAAGAGATCAATAGGTAAAAAAAAGGCTGGGAAAAGAAGGGTAAGGGATGGTTGATAGAAGTAAGGGGAGTGATAACAGTAAGGGTGACATGTTTATAAAAGGTAGTGAGTAGGGAATATGTATAAGGTGCATGAAAAGATTGGTTTAGCAAGGAAAAATCGATAAAGTGGGTACAATAAGTAATAAGGGTTAGGGATAAGTTTTTGTGGGTACAATATGTGTTTGGTATGGGAAGGTTTTGACAATAGTGTGTTTTTTTGGGTGTAGGAAAGGGAACAACTACGGATGCGGGATAGGGTACCTACCTTGCTCGTGGAGGTATGAGGGAGTGCGATAGCTGATGATTGGTGCCATGTTGCAGAGGTTAGCCTGATTGGAGTCAAATATTACCAAGGTGTAGTTCGAGAGCTGAGTTTGATGGTCTCCCTCATTGACAGATGGGACTCAGTGACCAATACCTTCCATTTGCCAATGGGTGAGATCATAGTTACCCTAGAGGATGTGTACAGGATCCTGCAGTTACTGATAGTGGGGATGCGGGTGTATTCTATCTCCTCAGAGGCATTTGAGGAGTTGATGCTGACTGTGTTTGACGAGGGGTTGGCATAGTTGAGGTTCCATAGCGCCAGTATGAGCTATAGAGATATGTACTAGGCCCATCCTAAGCAGATAAGGCTAGTGGTGTTACTGATGGAGGCAGTCTGCTACTTTACACTGTCGGATGCAGAGGGTGGGATATTCCCACCATCATTGATGGGGGTTCTGCATGACATGGTGGAGGACATGACCCATTTTGTATGGGTTCCCGCATTTCTGGTATAGTTATACAAAGATCTATGGGCTTATGGGTGGCTATGGAGGTTTAGCCTATGTTGTACTTTCCTACTTCATTGCTAGGCATATGAGCACATTGTTTGTGTGTGTCTAGTTTGTATGCCCCCGGATGATGCATTCAAGCTGGGTTTTGTTCGAGTGGGCTTTAGGCGATGGGTGCCTGCGATTGGGGAACACTGAGCTGTTAGAGCTACACATGATGTAGCCTATTACATGTGATTGCTAGAGGGGTTTTCCAGTGTGGACATCATTTGGAGGCCCTATGTGGGTTTCCCGTCATATGGGAAGATGATCGATGAGCTATATGGACTACAACTAGTCTAATGGATAGTGGGGCATCATGATGGAGAGCACAAGATGGTACCTGTAGATAGGGTCATACGGTAGTTTGGGATACTTCAGGATATACCCCCACCCTTCCCACAGTATGATCAGGGGATCATTTTCAAAAGTTCCCTAAACATCTCTAAATGGTGTCAGTGTAGAAGATCATCTCGAGAACTTTCCAACGATTGTGAGAATGTGACAAACGGACATCAGGAGCTCTAGATATGTTCGGTCAAAGTTCGGTCAACGGGAAAGTCAACTCTGGTCAACTGGTCAATATTGGACCGAATCGCACTGTGACACATGGCTTGCCAACACTCGTCGAATTCGCTCGATTTTCCTATCGGGAGACGACAAGTGGACTACAGGATTATTTCTAGGCCACATTATATGGGTCGAAATAATATTATTATTGGTAAGTCCACGTTCCAAATGGCGCCATATATTTCCAAATGCCACATATATAAATATTAATGTTTAATACATTAATATTAAACCATGTTTTACCACGTGGAAAGTGGTGAAGCGGTGGTAAGAGGGCTAGGCCCATACATGGACTGTCCCACGTGGCTAAAGGAGGATGAAGCGGTGTTGGAGGGGGTTTTAAGCCTCACGTGGTCTATGCGCGTGGAAGGCTTTAAAGCCTAAACTATTATCAAATGCGCCAAATATGGGTTGTTAACCTATTATTAAACATGCCGCGCCAAATGGAACATTCAATCCGCGCCAAACTTGGGATTTAATCCCATTGTCCACCAATGCCGCGCCTTTTTGGGGATTTAATCCCATTTCAATATGCATGCCGCGGCTAAATTGGGTATTAATCCCATAGTATATGCATCGGCCCTATTTGGGAATTTAATCCCATTTTACATGGTACGGGCTAGGCTAATATTAGCCTAGGATAATATGACATTGCATATTTTATGGGCCCTAAAAATGTATAAATAGGGACCCCTCTCCTTTGTAAAACACACACGGGTGTAACACAACACACGAGACACAACACGAGCTTATTATTTGTTAAGCTTGTTGTGGACACATTGGTGAAAGACATTGGACACCGATCCCGAGCTTATTATTAAGCTTATTTGCGGGATGTTTCGACAAGTATTGTCTATTGGCCTATTATTTTAGGCAATATTAGATGGAATATTTGTGATTGGGAGTAAATTGTAAACTACCCAATAGGCTCATAGCGCCACACCAAGTACTTGTAAATTCTGGATTGTCGACCGGAGTGCTAGCTTCGCATTATTTGCGTCGGGAAGGCCGATCGAAGCCGAAGGAGATTGTGTGCCAGGAAGGTGGAAGTCGGGTGCTATTTTTCACCCTTGTCGTCCGAAGAACTGGTGTACTAATAGGCAAGTAAAATTCCATTAGGTTTTCTTGTGAAAGTACTATTGTAACTTACAAGTTTTGACTAGTGGAACGGTTCGATCACGAACCCGGAGACGTAGGCAATTGCCGAACTCCGTAATCAATCTTTGTGCAATTGTCATTTTTGTCTTGCATTATTTTAAATTGATTACTTAAAAGGAGTAAATTATCGGCAAATAATCAAAGCCTATAAGGGACCGAGATCAGATCGTAATAATCTGATTATTTTCGGATCATGTTTGGTATCAGAGCTGGTAATTGACACCTGCAAACTTACTAATCTTTGAAGCAAGTTGGTATGGAGCAGGTTAATCAGTACAGGTTGCTTTGATAGCGATGGCATTGGCTTGTACTTCTGGATTTCCAGATTGGTGGGATAGACTGAGAGACAGGTTTAACATACTCAGTAATTTTCTCATTTCTATTTGGATGAATCCATTATATCTCATATGCAGATAAAACCTAAAAACTATTGTGTAGGGTAGAATGTATTGGTAAGACCCCTTTGAGGGCAACATTTGTATACATCTAACCATACAAGACACATTAGTTAAAGACCCAATTTTGGGCAATGTTTGTACTCTATTATACTTGCATTAGTAAGACCCCCAGAGGGCAATTATTTTGGTGATTTTGCTAACACCATAAAATGCAGTATATTTTCCTTGTTTAGTCATTGTTCTAGCAGGGAGGAGACAAATGAAGTCAATCCACATTGCAATGCAGTGGAGAAAGACCAATCTCGTCATGCAGAGTCGAGAAATGGCAAAAAGAGTTCCTCATCCCAGAAGAAGGAGTTTAAGAGGAATTTTTGTGCTCATTGCCAGAGGAATGGGCATCAGGAGGAAAATTGCTGGAAACTGCATCCATCTCGCCATCAGAGAAATGGCAAGCCAAAGATGGAATGGAGGCCTATTGCAAAGGCAGAAGAGGTTTCTACGTCACCACCAGTTGACAATTCAACCCAGGACCAGGTAATACCTGAAAGTGAAAGTCCTTTAAAATGGGTAAGTCAACAATTTTTCAATTATATATTGCATAATTCAGATTGATGGATCGTATGCAGTATTAAGTTTGGAGATCAGATTTTGTGAGAAAATGCTGAGAGAAAGGTTTACAATACTCAGTGGATTTTCTTACTTAGAAAATTTGATTAATGCTCCTAACATATCTCTTAATCAGCGTGTGAGTACCTGTTACAACTTGGATACAGGATTTGACTCATATAAGCTTGGAGATTGATCTGCCTTTTGTGCAGACAGTAGAGTTCGCAGAGATCAGCTCGGAACTTCATTCTGTGTAGAGGCATTGTGACCATGTAGCAGAATGGTAGCTGAATCAGCATTGACATTGACGTCAGGTTGGAACTTCATTTTGTGTAGAGGCATTGCGACCGTGTAGCAGAATGGTACCTGATATTAGTATGTCAACAAGAGGAGCTCTCAAAGGATCAGCTTGGAACATCATTCGGTGTCAAGGCATTGTGACCACACATTCGAATGGTAGCTGATCAACAGACTTAGCATCGTACATCGGAGGCTCGAAGTCTTGAAAAAGGCTTAGCATCATGTATCGGAGGCGTTGAGGTCTGTAACAGACTTAGCATCGTGCATCAGAGGCTCGAGGTCTTGAAAGAGGCTTAGCATCATGCATCGGAGGCGTTGAGGTCTGTAAAAGGGGACAAGGCATTGTCCATCATTGACATTGGATCAATCAAAGCTCTACGTAACATTGAGTTCCTTCAAACCAGTTCGGATTCTGCGGAATCAACTCAGAGTTAGGAGCTGTGTTATAGAGTAAAAGAAGATCCTTGTTGTCAGATATCAAGAAGCTTAGCACCGCACAGAAGGAGCGTTGAGGTTTCATTCAGAAACTTAGCACCATAAAGCGGAGGCGTGGAGGTTTTCTTCGGATATCAGAGTGGCGCAGCGGAAGCATCGTGGACCCATAACCCACAGATCCTAGGATCGGAGTAGAGTTGTCGAAGTGAGAAGGTTGAAGGAGAAGACCCAAGGGTCTACTACATCAGCACTTCCGAGGTGGCAGCAGAGTTTTCAGATTCAGGACAGTATGGAAGCTTTTTGGGGACAAAAAGATTTTCTCAGTGGGGAGGTGTGATCAGGGGATCATTTTCAAAAGTTCCCTAAACATCTCTAAATGGTGTCAGTGCAGAAGATCATCTCGAGAAATTTCCAACGACTGTGAGAACGTGACAAACGGACATCGGGAGCTCTAGATATGTTCGGTCAAAGTTCAGTCAACGGGAAAGTCAACTCTGGTCAACTGGTCAATATTGGACCGAATCACATTGTGACACATGGCTTGCCAACACTCGTCGAATTCGCTCGATTTTCCTATCGGGAGACGACAAGTGGACTACAGGATTATTTCTAGGCCACATTATATGGGTTGAAATAATATTATTATTGGTAAGTCCACGTTCCAAATGGCGCCATATATTTCCAAATGCCACATATATAAATATTAATGTTTAATACATTAATATTAAACCATGTTTTACCACGTGGAAAGTGGTGAAGCGGTGGTAAGAGGGCTAGGCCCATACATGGACTGTCCCACGTGGCAAAAGGAGGATGAAGCAGTGTTGGAGGGGGTTTTAAGCCTCACGTGGTCTATGCGCGTGGAAGGCTTTAAAGCCTAAACTATTATCAAATGCGCCAAATATGGGTTGTTAACCTATTATTAAACATGCCGCGCCAAATGGAACATTCAATCCGCGCCAAACTTGGGATTTAATCCCATTGTCCACCAATGCCGCGCCTTTTTGGGGATTTAATCCCATTTCAATATGCATGCCGCGGCTAAATTGGGTATTAATCCCATAGTATATGCATCGGCCCTATTTGGGAATTTAATCCCATTTTACATGGTACGGGCTAGGCTAATATTAGCCTAGGATAATATGACATTGCATATTTTATGGGCCCTAAAAATGTATAAATAGGGACCCCTCTCCTTTGTAAAACACACACGGGTGTAACACAACACACGAGACACAACACGAGCTTATTATTTGTTAAGCTTGTTGTGGACACATTGGTGAAAGACATTGGACACCGATCCCGAGCTTATTATTAAGCTTATTTGCGGGATGTGTCGACAAGTATTGTCTATTGGCCTATTATTTTAGGCAATATTAGATGGAATATTTGTGATTGGGAGTAAATTGTAAACTACCCAATAGGCCCATAGCGCCACACCAAGTACTTGTAAATTCTGGATTGTCGACCGGAGTGCTAGCTTCGCATTATTTGCGTCGGGAAGGCCGATCGAAGCCGAAGGAGATTGTGTGCCAGGAAGGTGGAAGTCGGGTGCTATTTTTCACCCTTGTCGTCCGAAGAACTGGTGTACTAATAGGCAAGTAAAATTCCATTAGGTTTTCTTGTGAAAGTACTATTGTAACTTACAAGTTTTGACTAGTGGAACGGTTCGATCACGAACCCGGAGACGCAGGCAATTGCCGAACTCCGTAATCAATCTTTGTGCAATTGTCATTTTTGTCTTGCATTATTTTAAATTGATTACTTAAAAGGAGTAAATTATCGACAAATAATCAAAGCCTATAAGGGACCGAGATCAGATCGTAATAATCTGATTATTTTCAGATCACAGTATAGGAGGGATGACGTGGAGAGGCCTCTTCCTCTTCCACAACTAACAGTGCCGATAGGGCAAGAGGAGTAGGTGATAGACTAGCAGATTGATGATGCTGGGGTGACTGATAGATACAGAAAATGGTGGACTACACATTTACGAGTAGTACCGCCATGGCCAGGGTAGTTGGATTTAGCCACCATCACTGTTCAGAGGGATGCCCTACAGGGGTAGGTGGCTACCTTGATTACATAGTTGGGGATAGTGCAGGGGCAATTGACATGTTTAGAGGCACATGTTGCCACTTTGTAGGCACAGGTGGCCACTTTACAGGACCATGTAGCATAGGGACATGCACCTGCACATGGTGGGGATAGGGACGGGGTACAAGTAGCCACCATACAGGCATAGGTTATAGGTTTACATGGTCAGTTGGCCACTGCACATGTGTAGATTTTATCCCTTTAGACCGAGATACAGGTAGGGACGGGATAGGGTCCCTTTGGACAGGCATAGTCACAGAGACAAGGTCTCTTAGGATAGGTACCAATAGGATAGGATCCCGAGAGATAAGTACAGAGTTTGAGGTCAATGGTACCACCAAAGAAAGTACCTATAGCCAGGTTGAGGGATTCCTTAGGCGAGGTGAGTTATTATCAAGATCAGCTGATGGCCGCAAGGATAGATTTCCTATCCTATGGAGAGTATAGAGCACAACAGGCCTCGAGTGAGAGGACTTGGTTGCGCACCCACAATGTAGAGATTACAGGGAGTTGGCGAGCCCTGGGACAGGGTAAGGGTGAGACTACCAGTGCATGGAGGCTAGCTCTAGGTGAGGGACCATGAGAGGACAGATTGAGGCGAGGTGGAGAAAGGTTGGTAGGGCACCCCACTGGAGGGGAGATGGAGGAGGTTGATGAGACAGGGATGGATATCAGGTGGGGTGATGATTAGTCACCATTTTGGATCCATGTATCCATGGTTTTTGACACGTTTTTGATATGTATACTAGCTTGCGTGCCGAAGATGGTGAGGCTATATATGAGAGTTTTTGTTATTTTTGATCATATACCGGCCTATGTGCCAAAGATGGTGAGGCTGTATATGAGATTTTTTGAGAGATTGTGATTATTATTTGTATTTATGTTCACATTTATGTTTACACAGACTTTCCAATTATTAGATGGTGGTATTTATAGTATGGATGGTGTACTTGTTTTAATTTTCTTTTTATATATATATGTAGGTGGAAATCAAGTGGATTAGGCATGATAGAGTCAAGGTCATGTAAGCATGATGGAGTTAGGTCTGCTTAGGCATGGTTGAGTTAGGTCAAGTTTAGGCATGGTTGAGTTAGGTCGAGTTTAGGCCGATTTTAGGCATGGTTGAGTTAGGTTGATTTAATGTCCAAGTTCTTGGTAACATGAGGGAAAAATGTTGATGTATATATTGGGTATGGTTTTAATTTCCAAATTTGTGTCATAATGGAAATGTGAAAATGATAAATGGATAATTTGATGATGTAATAAAATGTGTATGAGTTGATATTTGTTTGGTTTAATTTCCAGTTATTGATATAAAATGGAAAATAACTAGGGTAGAATGTGAATAGGAAAGGGAAATGGGGAATTGGTTAGGGTAAAGAGTGGCCAAGCTAACCTCCAAGAGACCCATGCCCTCGAAGTGCTGCCTACATAGTCCTAGCGAAAAGGGACCTCATGCCGATGTAGTTCTCCTGTAAGCTAGGGAAGATTATGATGAAGTATAGAAATGAGCTATTAGGTGTTAGGCATGGATGATCTGGTCTTGTATAGGATAATAAATAATTAATGAGGAAGGCGAATGTTAAGAGGTGGTAAAAGAGTCATTTAATTGATAAGAACCCTAATGAGTCGACCATACACATATAGGGCCTTATGAATGTAAGACTCTAAAGGCACTGCATAATGGACCATTCTAAGGGTGAAGAAAGTCACATAATCATGAAATGTCATGTTTGCAAAAAGTCCCTTGAGTAGAGATAAAATTAATATGAAAAGGCAATGAGGTGAGAGTGAGTGGTCTAGTGTAACTTAGTGTACGACAATGTGTTTTTCGGAACAAGAAACCCAGGATCAAAAATAGGTAAGTCCATGATGAAAATTTCATTCTTTTCTTCATTTGTTTTTTTTAATAGTCTGATCGATGGGGGAAGTCTATATGGGATGAGTATATTATATCCTTGAGGTATTCATAAAGCTAATCGATGCGGGAAGCTTCTAAATATTTTTATTGGATTTTTGAAATGACCTAATATAACTGTCCTTTAAGGGAGTAGTCTATTTATAGCAGTGGAATTAGAGTTAAGAGATGTCCCTTTTGAGGGAGTCATATTTTGCTGGAAGTTTGACTCAAGGAGTTGCATCCCTTTTTATTTTTGAATGTTTAAGTCATGAACAAGACTATAGAGGAAGATTAGGTTTGTGTTTAGATGAAAAAACCATAGCAAACAGAGGTTAACTATGAAAGAGGTGGTTTCGAGTGATTAACGACCATGGGATTCCATATTGAAGAAGATGAAAAGTATCCATGAGAATCATGCTATGAGTAGAGCCGTAGTACTTATATTGAAGATAAGGCTGAAAGGTGACGGGTAATCACATGATTCTTGTTGAGTCGTGGATCCTCAAAACAGGTAATATGGAAGGTGGACAACGCTCAAGGGATGAGCGATCATTTGACAAAAAGTAGTATAGAACTAGATGTCAACAATAAAATGGTCGAAGATGCATGGTGTTAAGGGGCTCAGGTTCAAGTTTACCATTGAGTGAAGACAAATGATAAGCACCTGATCCATAGGCGTGGGTAACAATATAGGGTCCAAGCCAATTAGGGGAAAATTTTTTCC
This sequence comes from Taxus chinensis, assembly GCA_019776745.2. NCBI lineage: Eukaryota > Viridiplantae > Streptophyta > Pinopsida > Cupressales > Taxaceae > Taxus > Taxus chinensis. The sequence goes on along the minus strand of CM034150.1, from coordinate 871,519,894 downwards.
CATTTACTTTTCTCTTCTTTGGTTACATGTTGATTTTCCTTCAGGACGAGGTCATTGACTTGAAAGGTTCATTCGTGAACACGTCTATCATAGGAACATTTGATACTTTTTGGTAGATTTGGAGATGGTCAAGGGCATTGAGACGACGTTCATCTAATAAATCAAGTTGTGCCAAATGATCCTGGCGAAAGTCATCATCGTTGAGCATGTCTTGTAGTGAGATATAAAGAGATATGATCTGGATTTTGAGAGGTAAGATAGCCTCAGTACTGTAGACCAGAGAGAAGGGGGTGGTAGTAGTTTAAGTGTGAATACTAGTGAGATAAGCTCATGGTGTGAAAGGAATGTGTGTATGCCAATCCTTCCCAGTATCATTGATTACCTTCATAAGAATTTTTTTGAAGGTTTTATTGGTCGATTCAGCTTGGCCATTGGTTTGCGGGTAATAAGGGGATGAGAAAATGAGTTAGATGCCAGAAGCATCGCATAATTTGTGTAGGGTTTTGTTTTTGAATTGATTTCCATTATCACTGATGAGGTGGTGAGGAACACCAAAGTGAAAAATGATGTGATAGCTGATGGATTCTCATATTGTCTCGGCGTTCGTAAAAATGAGAGGGATGGCTTCTTACCCATTTAGTGTAATATTCAGTAGCTGTTATGATCCATTGGTGGTGTTGTGAAGAATGGGGGTTGATCTCACTAACAAGATCCAAACCCCATTGAGAGAAAGGCCAAAGGTCTCATGTAACCTACAAGGCATGACTAGGTGTGTGATGGAGATCAACATGTTGCTGGCATTTCACGTAATGTTTGACATACTCACAAAAGTCATGGTTTAGGGTTAGCCAATAATAGCCTAGGTGAAGGATGTGTTTTAGATCAGCTAAACCACTAAAGTGACCTCTAAAAATTCCATGGTGGACTTCCTTAATGGTGTAGGGTGTTGGGGTTAGCACACCAGTTGTACAGATAATATATCAGATCTAAGCATACGTGCAAATAAAAGTGGATATTCTACTAGAAGAAATATATAAAACAAGAGACATAAATCAACACCAGATTTAACGTGGTTCACCAAGTGTGGGCTACGTCCACCAAGAAACAAGCCAATCTATTATCCAAAGCTTCGACAAGATATATAATGAATATTTAAAATCTTCCACACCTCTCAGATGTACAATAATTTATTTCTTCAAGCTTTTGCTTCATCACCAAGAATTCTCTTTCTCACCAACTTTTGCAAGTTATTTTTTAATTCTGGTTAATCTCTTACTTCTAAACCCTAGCTTTATGCTTATATAGTCGTTTATAGAGTTAGGGCACTTAGCCATGCAATTAAAATCAATAGATATACTTTAATGCTAAAAATAGATCTAATTCCTGAGAGTTAATTAAAACATCCTCACATAGGTAACTGATGCCGGTTAGCCCTAACCGCTGCCAGTTCCTCCCTTGCCTGACCGATGCTGGTTCCCCTAATCAAATGATGGTTACTGTATTTTCCAGCAAGTTTCCATTACATGCTAAACTAAATTAATTGAGCTCCACAACTCAATAATCTCCCACTTAGAGATTAATTACTGCACCATACTTGTACAACGTCATTCTTGGATCCTTCCTTAGCTTTATTTCTTCCTCTCCAAGTCTCAAACTTGATGACCAAAAAAAGTGGACTGTAGCTCTAACTTCTCCTTTGCTAATGGTTTCATTAGCATATCCGCAGGGTTCTTACTCATATGAATCTTTTCTAGATTCAACTATCCATCCTCCAATAACTACCGTATGAAGTGATACTTCAACTAACTGTGTTTTGTTCTTGAATGAAACACCGAGTTATTTACCAAATGAATTGCACTATGACTGCCACTGAATAGTTTACAATTACTTTTCTCCTTTCCCAACTCTTCCATGAACCTACTCATCCATATCATCTCCTTACTATCCTCTGTAGCTATAACATACCCTGCGTTTGTAGTAGACAAAGCCAAAACCTTCTTTAATCTTGAAATCCAGCTAATTACCGTCCCACCTACTATGAAAATATATCCAATAGTGCTCCTTCTACCATCTAAATCTCCAGCCATATCTGAATCAACATAGCCACGTAAAGAAATATCCAAACCTCCATAGCATAACTGCATGCTAGACATCCCTTTCAAATACACGAGTATCCATTGGATTGCTTTCCAATTCTCTTTACCTAGATTGGCCATATATCTACTTACCACTCCTACTGCCCGTGCAATGTCTAGCCTAGTACAAACCATAGCATACATGAGACTTATAACTATTGAAGCATATGACACTTGTGTCATGTATTTGACCTCCTCATGTGATGATAGACACTAATCTTTACTCAATTTGAAGTGTCCAACCATAGGTGTACTAACAAGTTTTGCATTATGCATATTAAACCTTTATAACACCTTGTAGATATAATACTCCTGAGAAAAATATAATTTCTTGTTTTTCTTGTCTTTGTGTATTTGCATGCCAATGATTATTTTTGTAGCTCCTAAATCCTTCATATTAAATGTGTGAGCTAGTTTTCTTTTAAGCTCACCAATGTCCTGCATACTAGATCATGTAATAAGCATATCCTCCACATATAGTAACAAAATAATATAGCTCCCATTTTCAAGCTTCTTGAAATAAACACAATGGTTAGATTCACATCTCAAGTAACCATGCTCTTGCATAAAACTATCAAACCTCATGTACCATTTCCTTGGAGCTTGTTTGAGCCCATATAGACTCTTTTTCAACCTTCACACTAATTTATCCTTACCTTTGACTTCATACCCAAGTGGCTGGTGCATATAAATATCTTCATCTAAATCACCATGAAGGAAATCCATCCTTACATATAGTTTCTCTAAATGTAAATCCTCTACTACAACTAAGCTCAATACAATATGAATAGAAGTCATCTTAACAACAAGAGAAAATATTTCACCAAAGTAAATACCTACTTTCTGTGTAAATCCCTATACTACAAGTCTTGCCTTGTATCTTTTCTGTCCACCCTCTTCTTCCTTGATCCTGTAAACCCACTTGTTCTGTAATGTGCTCTTACCTACTAGAAACTTAACCAAATACCAAGTCTAGTTCTGTTCCAAGGATTCCATCTCCTCATCCATGTCATGCTCTCACTAGATGTGGGTCTTATCTTAAATTGCTTCTTCAAAGCTCTCTGGTTCACCATTATCAGTCAATAATAAATAAGATAGAGGTGTAAATATTTCCAAAGGTTTACTTATCCTTTGTGACCTTCTCATAGGAGTTTGGGGTACTGGAGACTCAATCTAGACCTCCTAGACATTTGTATCCAAATTTGTCAGTGACTGATGCCGGTCACCTATAACCGATGTCGATTCTACTAACTGATGCCAGTTTGGGTCTTCTGTAACCGATACCACTTCTATTGACCAGTGCTGGTCAGGGGTCAACCTACACCGATTAATGTGTAACCCTGCCGGTAATTCTTTTAAATATGAGAGTTCATTTTCATTCAAAAACTTCTCAACCTGTTCATCCTTGGGTACCAAAATTTGATCCCTGTACATTCTCTTTTCATTCCATTCGACATCACAAATCTTAATAATTTTAAAATTATCTAAATCCCAAAAACAGAATCTGAAATCACCAGATCCATAACCAATGAAAGTGCATCTCTTGGATTTTACATCCAACTTTTTCCTAGTTTCTTTATAAACATGCTTCCTCTTTAAGAAAAGAAATATCTACCTCTTTTCCAGTCCAAGCTTCCTTTGGTATTCGTCCATCTAGTGAACTTAAAGGCCCACAGTAATCAAATAAACTGTTGTATCAATTGCTTCTACCCAAAATTGTAAGGGCAATCTAGAATGTATCCTCATACTTCTAGCACATTCCATGATTGTCCTGTTCATTCTTTCTGCAACACCATTCTCCTATGGTGTTCTTGGAACCATTCGTTTTCTATGTATCCCATTTACTGAACAATAATCATTAAAATCCTTACTACAGTATTTACCACCATTGTCAGATCTAAGGCACTTTAACTTAGAATTTGATTCATTCTCAACAAGGGCTTTCCATATTTTAAAAGTCTCAAAAACATCAGATTTACGTTTAATACAATAAACCCATACCTTTCTTGTAGCATCATCAATGAAAGTAACATAATACTGGGATCCTCTATGAAAAGCTACCTAAGCTGGTCCCCACACATCCGAGTGTACAAGCTCCAATTTACGCTCCTTCTTAGTTGCCTAAACTTTGAGAAATCTCACTCTATTTTTCTTTCCAAAAATATAATGCTCACAGAAATCAAGATCTAGATCTTTTAAATCTGATAACTTACCCTTAGCCTTTAAGATCTACATTCTTTTTTGACTCATATGGCCTAACCGGTTATGCCACATGCATGCATCTGAATCTAAAGTAGATAATGCAGAAAAAGAATAAGTAATACAGGTAGATAAATATAACATTCCTACCTTCTTACCTCTTGCCACAACAAAAGCACCCTTGGTGACTTTCCAAGAGTCTCCTATAAAGGTAACCATGCAACCAGATTCACCTAGTTTCCCTGTAGAAATAAGATTCCTCCCGAGGCTTGGCACATGCCTCACATATTTCAATACCAATGTATTTCCATTTTACAATTTTAGACGAACTTCCCCTTTACTAGTAATATTGCAAGGTTCATCATCACACAAATAAACATGCCCAAAATTACCCTGGACATAATTTCTCAAATAACCCTTATTAGGAGTTGCATGGAAAGAAGCTCCTGAATCTAAAACCCATGATTTAATTCTATTATTTAAAGAAAGAATAAGAGCATCTTACATTACCTCTGATGAAGAAAGATTTACTTCTTTACCTTTATCTGGTTGTTGGTTCTCTTTATCCTTTGACCAATAATCTTTCTTTGCATGTCATTTCTTTCCACATTTCCAACAAGTAATTCCCTTACTTATGGATGTAGATATGCTATCCCTTGAATTTGATTTCCCATTACTCTTACTCTTGGATCTCTCCTTATGCTTGCCCCTTCTTTTTACATTCAAAGCATTTCCAGATGATGATTCCTTTGTACTCTTCCTATGAATTTCTTCTTTCAAGATTATACTAACCACATCATCAAACTTCAAAATATTATTAGCAGATGTTGTATTACTAAAAACTATTACCAAGTTATCCCAACTATCAGGCAAAGAAAATAAGAATAAAAGTGCTCTTACTTCATCATCAAATGGTATTGCAACCAATTTTAACTAATTTATAATAGATCGGAAATCATTCAAATGACTAGATGTAGATCCACCTTCATGCATCTTAGAACTAAATAATTTCTTCATCAAATAAACTTTATTTAAAGTAATAGGTTTTCATATAAATTAGCAAGATATTTCATTAACTCTACCGTAGAAGCCACTTCTGTAATATTGGAAGCCACAGATGCTGCCAAGCTCAATCTTATAGATCCCAAAGCCTTTCTGTCAAGAATCTTCCATTCTTCATTAGTCATCTTTGTAGGTATAGAATTCTCATCCAATGGTAAATATAAATATTTTTGATACAGATAATCATCAATCTACATCTTCCATAATTGATAATTTCAGCCGTCAAATTTCTCTACCTTGTATTTGTTTTCTTCTGCCATTGTTGTAGCTCCCACTCAATAAAAAAACCCTCTGTGAGTAAATATGTCAACACATAAAACCCTCAAACAAAGATCTGATACCAGTTGTTGGGGTTAGCACACTGGTTGTAGAGATAATATATCAGATCTAAGCATCCATGCAAATAAAAGTAGATATTCTACCAGAAGAAATATACAAAACAAGAGACATAAATCAACACTAGATTTAACGTGGTTCACCCAGTGTGGGCTACGTCCACCAAGAAACAAGCCAATCTATTATCCACAACTTTTATAAGATATACAATGAAGATTTACAATCTTCCACACCTCTTAGATGTACAATACTTTCTTTCTTCAAGCTTTTGCTTCATCACCAAGAATTCTCTTTCTCACCAACTTTTGCAAGTTCTTTTTAATTCTGGTTAATCTCTTTACTTATAAACCCTACCTTTATGATCATATAGTCATTTATAGACTTAGGGCACTTAGCCATTCAATATACAATCAATAGATATACTTTAATGTAATTACAATCAATCATAGGTGAGAGAATTATGTGATCTAGAAACTGATGCTTCCAATGTCTGCATCCTTTCCATCATCAGTTTGAGGAGGTCATTGGTAGGTTGTGATGGAAGGGCACCTCCTGTGGTGTAAAGGGGCTGATATTGAACATGTGATGTGGGAGACATTCTAGTGTATGGTGATGCCGAATAGGGAGGTTGAGAATAGGGGATTGATGTAGAGGGCATATACCCAGAATGGGTGACAGACAAAATAGGGGGTTATTGATAATATGTGTATGTAGGTGGGATGGTCGTAGTGACTCTAGTAGTGATTGGGGGCAATGTTTGTGGGATGGAAAGGACAAGATTATGGAATGGAGTAGGGGTCACCGAAACCATGGGCGATTGTGTTACAATGGGTATTTGTGAGACAATGGGTGAAAATGTGGTTATGGTCTGGGTGTTTGATGAGGGGAGAATAGACACTACGAGTGCGATTGAAACTGTAGATGCAATAGTCATAGCGGGTATGGGGCCTAGCTATGAAACCAATGGGGGTAAATCAGGTGAAGGTAACACCACATTATTAGGGGCTGATGCAGAAGTGGGTATAAGGGCAGGAGAGATGGATACATGCATGCCATATATCAACTATCTTGAAGATTCCTGGATGTAAGAGTGGGAAAGGTAGAACTATAAGGCCATAGGATTCTGATCAAGGATTCGTGTAAATCCCTTGTCACCTATAGAAATGGTGGTAGGTAGGGTTAGATCCATGGGTGACAAGAAAGAGGGTGGTGAAGGACTAGGTTGGAGTGGTTGACGACTGACGTGTAATATAAAAGTGTTAGCTTGATTGCGAGTCAACACCATGTGAATGAATGTATATCAGGTGATACTGTAACCTATAGATGACACAAGGAGTAATGGGAATGAAGAAAATAGATGTCTATAAGTGGATTTTGGTAATGTATCAGTTGAGATTTAGTACCAGGTAACTAACATTGGTTAAAGATGACCGATGTCGGTTCAGGGGTAACCGAGGTCGGTTACTGTGAGAAAAGAACAATTTTGACCAAAGTGGGTAAAAACTGATGACAGTCAGATGAACAAGTTGTATGATGACTGTTTATCAAATTCTAGAGAGTACAGAGACTCACAGGAACTCTAATAACAAAGAAATCTAAATAAGTGTTATTTAGGCAATTTAACCCAAAATAATAGAAAATCGATGTCGGTTAAGCAAAACTGATGCCGGTCAGGGGTAACTAATGCCGGTTACTGTGAAAATTGGAACAATGTAGAAAAATGGATTGTTGTGAATTTGAATCAAATAAATAATTAACCCAGAGGTTTGGAGATGATGCAATGAAGTCTTGACACACTCAGAAGTAGTTAGAATACTTCAACTGTGATTGTGGAGTGTGCAAGACAAAATAATATAAAACAGAGAGATGTATCCTCACACCTCAAAATGCACATCAATCGAACGCTAAACAACACTTATCCAACAATTGCTTTTAATGTGTTGAGCTTATGCTATTTAAAAGACTGACTCATTAATTTAGAGTAGAGTTTTTGGTGAGGAAGGCTTCCTACGAAGAACAATATCTAAAACAAGAGGTTTCAGGTATGTTATGGCAGGGGCAGGCCATCCTCTGAGATAATGACTTGACAGATGTAATGAGCTGGGGAGTAATTTCCTATCGGATCATGTGATCGCTGACAAGCGTTCCCAGGTAAGATGTTGTTTAAGAAAGATTTGTATATTTCAATTTTGTGCATTTTGGTAAGACACAAAGAGAGAAAGAATGTGCTTTCTATGATTCATTGTGTCAACCATCAGCTGGGCATGACTTCCAGCATATAGGTTGCCCTCATTTTAATGTGAGCTAAATGCAGTAAATCAAAATGTAATGAACCAAATTTTAAGCCCAATTCGAAAATATTACATTTGATGAAGCAAATGATGAATAAGAGAGGGTATGTTCTTTCACTAAATGCAGAAAGTAAGAAAGAAGAACGATTCTTTTTAAATGCACCAAGAGAAATTTTTCTTTTAGAGAAATTAGAAAGAGGAGAAAAGTACTAGAGGAGAATATTAATGTGTAAGCCCTTTAAAGGGAAATAAGCATACAAATTTCATCTAGGAATGAAGAAAAGGAAATAGAACCCCTGATGGGTCCCACCAAGCGTGCCAAAATGTTTCACCATTTTCTTTACTTTATTGAGATGAAACAAATAAAGGCAAGAGTTGAGGAGGAGTACCTGTTTATGCTAGTAGGTTGATGGTTGATGTGCGTGTTCTGACTTCTCGATCCAATGCTTATTGTGAGAGCTTCCTTTTGGCTGGGAGGAACTACCTGAAATAGAAAACAAGACCAAAAAATGAGAGTTAACTAATATATGACAGTGGACTTCCTAGCTTGTGCTAGATCTGGGAAGTGTGATACTCCCTAGATGGTTGTCAATCCACTATTTAAAACAAATTAATGCAAGAAATAAGAAAAATCCTACTATAGTTGATATGATTTAGGTATCTCATTCAAGAAAAATAAGCAAATCTAATATAACAGGGTAGGCTATAGTTAGATCTGAAGGGTAGGTAGGTGTCAGGTTATTGGAATTGGTCAAGGTCAGGTTTTGGGTTATTTAGGTCATTTGGTGGAATGTAGGTTGGCTCTGTTATTGGAAAAGGTGAAAACACAGAGATCGATACCAGTTTGGTGTAACCGACGACGGTTTAGGGGTGACCGATGACGGTCGTGGGTAACCGACGTCAGTACAATTGGGTGACAGTAGCTCAATAAAAACTTTATTACAAAATTTGGGTGAGGTTAGATGGAGCTAAAGGAGGGGATGCTAAGGTCTATGGGAATGCTGAGAACACTCAAAGGTGTGGAAGGGCCAGGATAGGTGATCTGATAAAAGGGTGGGTGAGGTTTTTGAGTTTGTTAGAAAGTAGAATATGGAGGAATGAGAATATTAATGGAAGAATGATAACAAATCTATGGGAAGAATAAGAATGTAAATGATTAGTGATAAAACACTTACCAATGTTGTAGGTCCAATGATTGGGTGGTAGTGATGATCGATTGATTGGATGGAGCTTGGTGTAATAGTGATGCTTCTCGGAATGTTATCATGAGTGAAAATGCTTCTGGATCTGTCCTAGTGCTAGCTATGGAAGTCTGGATGTGTGAAAAGACCCTGGCTCTGCTTACATGGAACTCTCTTGTTGTCTCCTTTCTCTCATAATGTGCCTAACCAAAAAAAAGGTTTCTAAGGTAAATAAATGGTAACCGACGATGGTTATGGGTTAACCGGCATTGGTTTAGGGTGATCGACGTCGGTTAAGGTGGGATTCCCTAGGTTTACTAAAATTGGTAGATCTCACCTCTTTTAGCTCCGGTTCGTTCCTTGATATGTGGACTTGGAATAAACATTATGTTTTTATGAGTGGGAATGTTGTTAGAGGGATAATAGGAATTGATTTTTAGGGTTAAAGTAATTCTTAGTTGATTAAAGTAAGTGGGACTAAGTCTTAGTTATGGAAACATGCCAAGAATAGGTCTAGGGTGAGATGGCGAGGTGAGGTGGAAATTAGCTTAATTAGAATAATTAAGTAATGTATATTGTGAGGGTGGGTATTAATTTAATTAAGTTAATTAAATTACTATTAATGTCAAGTGAAAGGGGCCATGGTTAGGTGAATATGTTTGAGTTGGTTATTCGACGGGAGGCCAAGGGGAGTGTGACCCAATTTTTTTGTTTACACATACAGATAGTAGATCTGATCCATAATGTAAAGAAAAAGGCATGAGAGTTTACACCCATGAACAATATATTTAGAACATAACCATATATTCATATTGGCCATATTTTAGTAACAATATTACATCCAAAAGAGCCATATCAGACCGATATATCATGACTCATGCATCATAAGTTCTAGCTATTCTTCCCTATTACAAAAATTTAATAGACCCATTCCCCTAGATATGCTAACATTCTAATATTCCTCTAATGAGAACCCCAACCCTTAGAATATTCTACTCATTTCTTCAGAGATTCACCTACTCTATTATGGTTTATCACACCATGTCCCTCTTCTCCTCTTTCCTCCTTCTACATGTCCTCTTATTCTACCCAAGCATCTCTATAAATAGGTTTAACACCCACCACCATGCCTTCTTGAAGTAGCAGATAGATTGCCAAGTGTTAAGTTCTCCAATGGATCATGCTTCTCCTAATTCAATCTCCCCACTTTCTATAATGATGTCTTTAGGAATTTTCCATGTGTGGAATATTATTTCCTTGACCACCAAGTTTCCAGGTTGTCACCTTATCCATTCATCACACCTATTCGGGTCATGTTTTTCCTCAAGTGCCTCTTAGAAAGATGAATAAGACTAAGTCATGAAATCCTTTTCTCTACCTTGGGCATGTGCCATGGTTTCTATTAAACCCTTCTAAAACCCTATCCTACACGCTTTTCCCCACGCACCCATATTCTTCACTGGTCCCATGCGTGTATGTGCCCTTTGGGACTTGGTCAGTATTTTGAGGCCCAACATCACCCTACACTAAGCTTGTTCTCTGTCCTCGGGAACATCCTTTCCAAAGAATAAAGAATGTTGGGACTAAAGAATGAAGAATGAAGAAATGAGAAATGGAAGCAATAAAGAATGGAGGAATGAAGAAGAATTTGTTTATTACTGAAGAATGAGTGGGAAATCTTTCCTTATATCTACCTCAATCTTCTCCTAGGCATCCACCTCACCCCATGCCTATTGACAAAGGTCACCTACTAAGGTGCTCACCTCTTCAAAGCCTAGTTCATCACCCTTAGCATTCAACGAATCAACGATGTTTTCCAACTGCTTACTGACGTCGTCCAAAGCATCCATCCTGCGTGTGATATGAGGATATAATTCCTTCATCTGGTTTTTGATCAAGCCTCTCATGGTCTTGATGGCTTCAGAATTCTTCTCTACCTCAGCCAGGATCTTATCCTTCTTTTCCCTATTCCCCTATTTTTCTCCTAAAACTCCTTGAGGTCTTCCTCATGGGTGACAACTAGAATTCTGTCCACTCTATCTTTGTCTGCACAATTTTCATAAACAACTTCGGCTATTTGTGCAATGACCTTTACATTGACTAGGAGCTTAGTGTACTGAGCGACTATCTCCACAACCTTCAACTTCTCCTCTTTCTCCTGGCATGCTAACACTTCTTCTATTGATTCCAAACCGAGTGGCTGCCTCTCCATGGTGAGGATGCGAGTTAGGTCTTCCAAGCATAGCAAGTATGTTCCAAGCATAACAAGGTTGACTCATACTTCTACTTAGGTGGTTCTATGTCTGGATTCTTTAAGATAATATCATCTGTAATTATTTATAACTTTTTATATACCTCACGCACCCTAGCCTTTTCCTCCTTTTGATTGCACCTTAACTATGCACTGATTAGTTCCTCTTGCTTCAGATCCTTTCTCTTTTCAACGATCTCATCCTTTTTCTTCTCCAATTCCCCTTCTAGGAATCTCACCCTATCATTCCTTCCAAAAAGCCTTGCCTCAACTTAAATTGAAACCTTGTTGAGTGCATTACAAACTTGTTCATCAGACAACTGTTGAGAATTTACCAGCGGGTTTATACCTTTGGTCTCTGACACCTTCATCAACACCCCTTGGTTAACTTCAAACTCAGGTTCATTGACATGGGACTCAAAATCCCAAGATAACATCTTCCTGGTTCGTAGGTATGCGCCTTCTTCCTTAAATGAAGACATTTCCAGGAGCTATTTGTCGGCATGGTGCTTTTGAAGCACGTGCATAGAAATTTGTTTGGATCATGTATATAACCCATTCCCTTCCCTTGTGCTACTACCATGTTCTTCCCTCATGTGCACGTAGCCTTTGGAAAGCTCACCACTAATCTGGGATCTCCATCCATGCTTCCATACTCCTTCCCTACGCTGTATTCTTCTATCTCCTTGAGTATCTCATCCGTGCTTTGCTCCAGTTCTTACTCCACTAACTTCTCTATTATGCCTGCAACTTTTCTTTCTCTAGCCTCTTCTATCTACTCCTTGGTGAGGCTAGGGGTCCTTTGATCCTTAGTATTTACTTCTTCATTATCCCCTTTTCCTTGAGCACCTTCTTCTTCTCCATCCTTCCTCTCACTTATTTCCTCCTTTGAGTTATGTACATCATACACGGTATGATTCTAAAATTCTTCATCATCATCATCGTTTCTCTCACTCCTGTAGGCCTCCAAGCTCTTCGTATTTCCTCTGAGTCTTTCTTCCCCGCTACCATATGTTTCTTCCTAGCAAGGGATTATTCCTCTTCCTCAGTTTGTGATTCCTTTTTAGGTGTCTCTTCTTGTTCTGGCACCTATTCCTTAGGTGTCTTTTCCTTCTCCTTGATGGGAGACTTCTTCCTACATGCGTATGTGCTTGGCTTGGCACCTGAATCTGACGCACCCACATATTGTGTTGTTTACACACTTGGTGCCTTATTCTCTGACACCTCTTTCTACAGGGTCTCTTCCCTTTCTCTCTTCTTTGGTGTGGCCTTCTTCCTACCATTGGGATCCTTAGGGATGGAGACATCATTTTTCTAAGTAAGCACCCTTTTCATACTTGGGCGTAATGTGTAAGTATATTCTCGCTACGCCCCTTCTAGAAATTGGCAGTGCCAAGGGTTTTATCATGGACACCTCATGGGATACATACTTCTCCACATAGGTGCGCTTCTTTGGATATACCAACTTCCTTTGAAAATTGTGGTGGTCCTGGTCCACCTCGTTAAGGTCGAACCTTAGTATTTTAGCTTCCTTGAAGTAATTTACCCTTGCTTTGAAATACTGCAAGGTGAAGGAGAAGGGTAATTTACACCATGGGCTCTTGGTCCCATTTGACAGAGTGAACCTACCAATGCAAAAATGATGATAGACATTGAACTCAACTTCTCCATTTACTAGTCCTTGTAACTACTTCTGGTATCCTCCACCAGCCCTGAATGTGTCACACATTCACTTGTACCATTTCTCTAGGCACGCTTTGTGGGCGGTCATCATGGTATCACATGTGTATTTCTCAAACCTCTTCACGGGGAGGGATCTTCATCTGAATACTCCCATATGAACTTCTCTGGCCCATCGAGCACTCTAATTTTTGATAAGATGATGGTTTGAAGAACATTTTCAAACATAATCTTCTTGCCTTCTTGCACGACATTGATGATCTCTTCTACAATATAGGTGGATAGGTTATAGATGGTCCCTTCTAAAATTTTCTGACATACATTCAACCATGCATTGTTTATTTGTTTCCACCTCTCTTGACCATTCAACTTGGTTACTAGGTGTGCGACCATTCTCATCATAGGGTCAGGGATATGTGAGATATCGAAGTAACGTGAACCATTTTTATAATCATACTCTTCCATGGTCTTCTTAATGGCCTCTTTATCCTCAGGTCATCATCCAATGAATCCCCTTTGTAGATAAGGTCAGGTAAACTTGGAGATGATCTGGGGAGTTATGCGTATTTTGTGGCCCACAAAGTAGAAATGGTCCTTGTGCACACATGACATCAACCATTAGTATAACCGATTGGGCTTGCCAAGATAGGGAAACTCGAATAGTTACAACAACCTGACCTTCTCCAATTTTACCTTCACTTCATTGTTGTAAATTGGTATCCCTTCTGGTGTCCTCTTATCTATTGGAAAAAACCAGCTCTAGCACCATTTCCTTTTCTATGGTACTTGTGCAATGATTATAGTCACTCATGGCCATCTTCCTCACATGGGATACCCATTCTTTCCCAAGTAACACCCCATCTGGGTACTGCATCTTCACATACCATTCTTCATTAAAAATGGTGGTGGAAGTTTGTTTTCCTTTTCCCTTTCCCTTCTTAGGTGAAATGGTCGCTTTCTTTAGTGCCATCTTCTTGTCGGGTTAAAAGAATAAACTCCTTGTTCTCCTTCCTCACTCTTCTCAAATCTATGGCTCAACTCCCTGAACTAATCCTTCTATTCTGGTGCCCTAGCTGTGAAACCCTAATTTGGAAAACTCTTCCACAAGACGACGCATTCCACTGAAACCTTCTTCCCTATGCATGTGTACTTCTTCCACTCACTAGTTTGCTGATCACCCTAGTCACACACTTTAGATTTCCACTCTTCTTTCTTCACACAAATATTTCTTTGCAGATGCCCTAGTTTGTAAGAGCTCTTCAATATCATAATAGTAAGGTAAATAATAATGTTCCTGACCCTTTACTTATAGCTTTTTGTCTATCTCCCACAATAAATGATATACCACCTACCAATGTACTTAGCATTAAATGTGGATTTTTCCACTAAATCCAACCTTAAGCACCTTTACACACGTGCCAAGTCCTACATGAAAAACCTCTACAACCTTCTGGCAAGCAAAAATCCTTATTGACCAAAGACTCTTACGGAAGTCTGCAGTACTGAAGGCACTTCTTATGTCCTTGACCTGATTTTTTCCCTCGCCTACCTCATGTTGTTCATGTACTTCTTATCCTTTGTACACGGTCTTTGTTAAATCCTTCTTGACACCAAAATTTTTTCCCACTATTTCCCCATGCACTCTTCTACCTTACATGCTTTTGATCTTTCAATCTGGGCCATCACAACTACTACCAGCTTCCTTCTCTCTTCATTTTACTCCACCCCACACTAAAATAGATGTGCAGTCCTCTGCGTATACACAACCTTAGAAATTAATGTGGTTTTTGATGCACAAGGTGCGAAAAACAAAACAATAGAAAGGAACAAGCGACAAGAAAGGAAACACAAGGAAAAGAAATGCATTAAGGGAAATCTTAGGCTAACTGGAAAAACTACCTTATTTACAAACACAAGGAAGACTTATTTATAGTAGGGCTTCAGCCTACTCCCATTGAAATGACCTGGTAATCTTGTCCCATCCAGCACTTGTAACTGGAAAGTGCCTGAATCAAGGATGTAAGAGATGATGTATGGTCCTAATAAAATGGAATTTCAACTTCCCAGGATGGCACATAAATTTAGAATCATTTAACAAAACCATCTGCCCAACCTCAAATTGTTTGTTTTTGATATGATGATCATGCTATGCTTTTTTCATTCCTTCTCTATCTTTTGACTCCATCTAGCAAGTGATCACCTTTCGTATAGCTGCATTAACTTATCAATTCTTTCTTCGAGCACTTGTTCATCAGCCAATCCTCCTACGCACGCTATACGCAACAATGGTAGCATAAATTCAACCAAAAAAACATCCTTCATGCCAAACACCAATTGAAATGGTGTGGCCTTGTTCAATCTCTTGTAGGTTGTTCTGTATGCCCATAGAATGGATGATACCTTATCATCCCAATCTTGTCTTCCAATGTCACAAATCTTAGTTAATGTGTGACTTAATATCTTGTTAAATTCTTCAGCATTCCCATTCACTTGCGGGTGATATGGGATGGTCTTGTGATGGGCTACCATAAACTCTGCCAACAAAATCCTGACCATTTCATTCAGAAAATGTGTACCCCTATCACTTGTTAAACTCAACAGACATCCATACCTACTGATTATGTTTTCCCATAAGAATATCACTATTGTCACTACTGTGCAATCCTTTGTAGGTAATACCTCTACCCATATTGTTGAAGTAATCAGTGCAAGTGATGATGTAATGTGAGCCAGTCCTTCACGTGGCAAGTGAAATTGGTCCTACAAAGTCAATTGCCCACTTTTTCAAATGGTTTAATGCTGGCTATCGGTCGCAAGGTCATTTCATCCCTCCTTTCAAGTTTCCCAAGGCATTGACAATGGTCACAAGCCTTGCAAAAATCAATACAATCCTGGTAGATACTCTCCCACCAAAGACCTGTAAGTAGAATCTTCCACGTGGTTGTATTTCCTGTATAGTGTCCTCCTGCAATCCCACCATGTGCTTCCTCCATCATTGTAATGTGCTCGTGTTCTAATACACATCGGTGCAGAACCTCATCATGACCTAACTTGTACAAACCTCCACTAATCAACATGTAAGGCATGACGCGTATAGCCAACTCATTTCTCTCCAAAGCCTTCATTCCTTTTGGCACCACACCCATTTTAAGAAATACTACAATATATTCTAAGTCAGAGGGTGCGTGCCACAACCTAAATAGTTACACGTCTGACATGTTATCCTCAATGATTTTTTGTGTCCTCCCCTGAGTCAATTCTTGATAGATGAATAGGTCCTGAATTACTCTTTCCTGGTTTTACGATAACTGAAAAACTCAAATTCTTGAAATAATAGGACCCAACGACATATGAGCCCTTACAAAATGAGATTGTTTACCAAGTACTTCAGTGCCATGTGGTCCATGTAGAATATGAATGGTGTTTCCAGTAGATACTGCCTGAACTTATGCAACACTAGATCATTGATAGTGCCTCGTGCTCAGTAGTTGTGTAATTTTGTCCTGCTAGTGTCAACTTCCTACTGGAAAAACACAAGGGGTGATCAACAATCCCCTCACTAGGTTGTGCTAGTACTGCTGCAATGGTTTTTCCTGAGGCATCAACATGCACATGGAAAGGCTTATCCCAAGAAGGGAAGTGTAATATGGGTGTAGTAACAAGTCTATCCTTCAAAGTGTCAAACACCTTCTATTTCTCCTCTCCCCAGTGAAAGGAACTCTTATGTTTAAGTAATTCCTCTAAGGGCATGGTGATCTTGGCATATCCCTTAATAAATTTCCTGTAGTACCCCAATATGCCCAAGGAATTTGCACACTGTGATCTGACTGGTAGGCTCCCCCAATCCCACAATAACTACAACTTTGGTGGGATCCACCAACAAGCCTTCCTTACATATAATATGCCCCAACAAGGTTCCAAATAGAGTAGCAAAGACACATTTCTTAATGTTGAGGGATATCCTCAACTGCCAACATCTCTCAAACATCAACCTAAAATTGTCACAATGGTCGTTTACTAGCCCATACATAGTCCAGTCATCTAGGTAGACCTGAAGAAATTTATGGATGAAGTCCTGGAAGGCTTGTACCACGATGTGCGAGAACACATAACACACATTCTTCAGCCCAAAAGGCATGACTGTGTAGGAAAAAATTCCCCATTCAGTGGCAAAAGTTGTCTTCTCCTGGTCTTCCTTTGTAATTTTAACTTGGTGGTACCTCGATAACCCATTTGTGAAAGAATAGACCTCATGCCTAGCTACTCCTTCCAGATTTTCTTCAGTGAAGGGGGTTGGAAAAGGGTCAATGACACATACTACATTCAAGTCCTATAATCAACATAGATCCTTATCCTTCCATCCTTCTTAATGCTTATGAACATTGGAATCACCCATTCTGATTCCTCACATCCTCAATGATGCCTGATGCTATCATCTTATCTATCTCCTCCTTGATCCGTACACATAAGTTTAGATTCATGTGATACAGGTCTCTTCCAAATCAGGTGTGCACCTTCCTTCAACTTGATCCTCATTTCCCCCAAGGAGTGGTGAACACCTTTGAGTTCATGGTACCCACGTGGGAACAAATCCTGAAACTTTCACAAAAGGTCAATGATCTTAGAAACTTCTTTCTCTGACCAATAATCCCCAATGATATCTTCCTTAGGTTCTTCCTCTGAACCAATGTTAACCTTATTTGTTTTCAAGGGCTCATGGTAGGCACGTGCTCACTCATTTGCACTATCCCTAACTTCACGTGTACCTTCAGAATGGTTAACATCCAGACTCTCCATTTCTTCACCATCTATCACATAGACCATTTTTCCTTTTTCCTTTTCCATGCATGCACGCTCAAGTTGTGTCTCTTCTGATTCTTCCTCATCAAAAGGAGTCTCCAAACTAGGTTCACCTAATAGCTCAAGTATCCTATCTTCCATCCATAACACTATCTCCCATTGTAAGGTGCTTGACCACTTGTAACACCTTATCCACTGATGGCTTTGTACTCTGATACTCAAAAGCTTGAATGAGATCAGCCGCTAACTCCTGCCAATTCCCTATTTGACGGCGCATCTCTGAGTGAATGTACCATGTGTGCACACAACCTTGTAAGGTGGAATACAACTTATAGCACCCATAGTGAGGGTTTTAAAGCTTTTGCACCTTTCATCTAGGCCTTCTCACATGTTTGGATATGACACGAGGCAGGTTCTTTGCCATGGTAGTCTTGTATGACAGTGGGCACATTGCTTCTAGAAAACCTAACAGAGAACACGTGGTTCTCACCTCACACCATTCTAGAAGGCTCTCATGATGTGTCACCCACCAATGCTTGTGGTCCCAAGTAGGTTATAGCTAAGCATACCTCTTCTTTCGTTATCATTTTTCCACTGAGCCTCCATTTCTCATAAGAAATCATCAGGGTTATCTCCTCTAGAGTAACTTGGTAACTTCTTCCCTCCTAGGCACTTGACCAAGTGCACTTTTTTTTACCCTTGTCACCGATCCTCTCAACTATCCCAATTAATTTGTAAGTCCCATGTGCCTAATTGTCACATGCTATGCTAGTTGTATCACTCATAGACTGATTGTATTCAAACTAGATAACTCCTTCTATAGGATGAATTACCTCAGGGTCTCTAATAGAGCACACATAGATTCTATCAAGGAATTCTTCTCCCAAGGGCTCAGTATAGGGTGTTGATTTCCCATCTATCAAGGGATGATGATATGTTCCTCCTTGTTCTCAAAACTGATATACCCCTTGTTAAACCATAGGTCAACATTGTTTTTGTAACACCAGGGTACCCAAGAAATGCTAGAAAGTTATCTGCCTTCAGCTAATGCCAAGACCTCAAAGTCCCTAGTGAACTTGGCCCCTTGAATAGTGATAACCATATCCTTAAAGACACCAATGGGCATTTCCTTCATCTTGTTTGTCATATACAACACATTCAAAGATGGCTATAATGTGGGCCTTCCCATTTGATGCCATGCATCCAAGGTGAGAACATTGACTTCCATGCCCGTATCGATTAGAATATTTCTTAGAAGAAATCCATCTACAACAACATTTAAAGTGATCTCTTTGTCATAGTCAAGGATATGGGGAGGAAGGTTAGCATGTAGAACCTAGTCTCTTCGCACTCTCTTCCAGTGTGTGGTACCTTCTCCCATAACCATTCTCTAGTAAGGGAATGATATTCTCTTGCCTTAACATCTTGCATACTTCCCTAACCTCATCCAGATCCTTCTGCAGAGCCTCAACATTCTTCCTTTGATTTAACTACCTTGACTACTCCTTCACACACTGGATCTCTCCTTGTAGACTCCAAATCACATCCATAGTCTCTTGATACACCTCTTTTTGATGAGTAGGGTCCAGATACTTCCCATGTACCACTTCTTCTCTTGTAACTAGTGTTATTTGTCTTGGTATCTCCCTGGCATGCACATGGCCTCTGTTCACATCGTCACTAGTACAGGTTCTAGTCTTGACTCATGCACCACTCTTGGCATCCATTGTGAGTCGACCTTCTTTATGCTTACCATCCCAGTGCCCTTGTCTTTCTGGTGTTGCTGGATCATGTGCTCAAACAGTTCAGGAACTCTTCATACTTATGTTTCTTTCCACCATGAGCATTGCAATAGATCAGGACACTCACACTTATAATGCTCTATAGACCCATAGTTATAACATAGGTTCCTCACGGGAACTCACATCTTCCTCCATGGTTTCCACGACCACAAAATCCTCCTATGAAAAGCCTCTTCCACGCACTCCTCCATCTATGTGTCCCTTCATAGCAGTGATCATCATCCTTGGAACTACTTGCAAGGCTAGTCTGGTGCACACCAAGATCAATGACATCATGTATCTGGTCAATTAGCCTACAATCTTTGGTGTCATGGGTCGTAGAGGTACAAATCTTACAATAACAAGACACATTCTTACAGATCATGTGCATTGGAGCAATGGGCATCTACTTGCATCATGATCCCCATGGAAAATTTCACATCTCCACCATCATGGCATGCTATTGACCTTCGAGGAAAACTATCCTTTGTGTTCCCCTCTATCTCACAATCCATGCACCATAGACCACTACGAGTCTCATGCACCGAGTTCACAGATAGCTTCTCCAGCTGCTTTTCATTGTAATAATTTGAGCCTCAAGGAAAGGGCTAACACTGATATCTACACTTCTAACATAGCCTCAGCGTGCAAGGTAGCCTCCAAGGCCTCACATGGGTCTGTGAATGTCTTGTGTGAAAGTGCTCTTCTAAATGGTGTTATCAATCCTCCAACAAACCATTGAGCATGCTGAGAGGGGTGAATATCATAAGATAGTTTTGATAAGAGAGTTTTGAAATGTGTCATATTCCCACACACTCTCTTCCATTCCTTGCTGGATCTCTTTCAAAGTGCTAATGCTCTTCTGCTCAAATTCAGGGATATGGAATTCAACCTAAGAAGGCATTCCATAGTGTAGTGTAATCTACCACCGTCTGATGGGGGTCATACTTCTGGTACCAACTATGCACGTGCCCCTAAAACATCATTACAAACTGACTTTCCTTTCACTCTGGGTAGTGATCCCCTTTACGCCATAAAATTCACACTTGTGTACATGCTCTGTAACATCCTCAACACCCTTGTAATCTGGTAGATGTAAAGACATCTCAAAAAATACTTGTAGAGGTGGTTGAGGCCCTTGTCTTCCTGATCCAGAACCTTGATTCCCTCTAGTGTTTCCTCCACCACCAGATCCACTGGATCCACCAGGTCCTATGCCTCTTGATCCACCAGATCCACCTCTAGATCCAGATCCAAGTCCTCTTGTAGTTGGTAATGAGCCTGAAGTAGTCATGCCTAGTGTTCCTAGTGTTCCCAATGTCCCACTGAACTATGCACCAATGGTTTATGATACTTATCTGCTACTAGACATGTATCTCATGCCACTCCCAGATGACATAATACCCAAACTTTGTGTACTTGCACTTTTCCCAAAAATCCCTCCAAACACAGGAATTGTTTGTGTGGCCATAGATGTCCCAAATGAGAAGTTATACCTCCTAGGTGCAGATCAGGTCACTTCCACTGATACCAACTGGGTTAGCAAATACTTGTTTCTTGATTTGGAAAACTAAGCACTAGGGGTCGGTCACCAGGTGGGTTTAGATGCATGCTGATGGCTCTCCTTTCTCCACATGATGAACTCTCATCAGAAGCTGAAGGGGTTTCTCTCCTGTGCTTGCCAAGATGGGGTAGCACAGACTGCTCAGGTTCCATGTCCTCTATGTGAACCTCAATTCCTTCCCACAATGTCTGTCCTCCATAGATCCATCACTCTCGTAACCTCATTGTCTATCCAACTCCCTTTCACACACTTCACTATACTTGAGTCGCCTCTCTTCCCTCTCCTTTTCCACCAGAATGTTTTTCATCTTCCTCCACCCTAGCTTCCTCACCTAAGTGCTCAGAGAAGCTTAGCTGGCCATAGGGAATGCCTCCAAACTTAGCATAATGATCAAGATCTTCATAGCCAATGGGATAGATCACAAAAATGATCCTCTAGGTTCCCTTAGGAACTCAAACTCAGCAACCTCTTGACAGGAATACGTAGAAATGGTGTATTCCTAAGGTACTAGTTAGCAATCTTTTCCACCAGTGATCAACAACACGTGTCCAAGTTAGATCCACATCATGCAGCCTCTGGTAATCATCTTGGGTCCATACATGCATGATCTATAGTACCATCTTGATCTGGATGCATATGTTAAAATCCATTCATACAATTCTACTGGAAAAAAACAAAAGAAGGTCTCATACAACTCATGATATAGGTGTTCTTCTACCCATCTACGTGCATCAAACTCAGGTCCAATACTAAATATTTGAGCAAAATCATCCTCCATGCTCTTAAACCACGCTTCAACACTTTCCAAGGTCAAGCTCTATGTCATCACGCATCAAAGGAATCAAGATGTAGTCATTTCTCACAATAACTTCGAAAAGAGGTCCCTAGAATGGAACCAAGATGTAGTCATTTTTATGCCCATAGAATAACCTTCTAATCCCATGCACGTGAGCCTATCACCTAGTGGGAACTGGGTGCTCACTCGAGGCATGTGCACGGTGCCGAGCCCCTCCTTTATGTGAGCATTGTGAGAAGATGTTGTCATTGATGATGGATTAAGTGTAGAAAAGTAAATGATCATGCATATATTCTAAAAGCATAGGATGAGTCATTACACCAACATACCCATTTAGATAACAAAAGAAACATCATACAGATAGTAGATCTGATCCATAACATAAAGAAAAAGGTGCACTAGGGTTTACACCCATGAACAATATATTTAGAACAGAACCATATATTCATGTTGATCATAGTTTAGTAACCACATTACATCCAAAAGGGTCATATCATATTGACCAATATCATGACTCACGCATCAATAAGTTCTAGCTATTCTTCCCTATTACAAAAATTTAGTAGACTCATTCCCTAGATATGCTAACATTCCTATAGTCCTCCTAATGAGAACCCCAACCCCTAGAATATTCTACTCATTTCTTGTAGAGATTTTCCTACTCTGTTATGGTTTATCACACCATGGCCCTCTTCTCTCTCTGATGCTCTCTCCTCTCTACATGTCCTTTTCTTCTACCCGAGCATCTCTATAAATAGGTTTAACACCCACTGACCATGCCTTCCTGAAGTAGCAGATCAGTTTCCAAGTGTCAAGGTGGTCCTCTAATGGAGCATGATTCTTCTTGATCTGAGCTCCCCACTTTCTACAATGATGTCTTTGGGAATGTTCCATGCATGGAATATTCTTTCCTTGACCACCAAGTCGCCAGGCTGTCACCTTATCCATTCAGCATGCCTAGTCGGGTCATGTTTTTCCTCAAGTGCCTCTTGGAAATCCGAATATGACTAAGTCCTGAAATCCTTTACCCTACCTTACACGTGCGTTGTCGTTTCTATTAAACCCTTTTAAAACCCATGTCCTACGTGCTTTGTCCTGTGTGCCCATCTTCTTCATTGGTCTCGTGCACATACTCGTTTTTTGGGACTTGGTCAATATTTTGAGGCCCAAAAAGGGCTTATAGGGGCTGAGAAAATTTTATTTTCCCTCATGTCCCTTAGCCTAAGGGATGAAAGGGACACAAAATTGTGCCAGGATCCTAGAGCTGACACGTGTCCTCTTGCAAATTTGACTAACTGTTGAAGCCTTCCTAGAGGACGACTTGAAACAATGATAACTTGAGCTCTTGATGGAATTATTTTGAAAATTTTATATTATTTTGACTTAAAATGGAATTATTAATCCAATGGTGGGGGTCTTAGATCTTGATTCCTCTATTTATGCCCTAAAAAATCAAATTTATGTTCTGGTTCTATAGCTGAGCCTGTGAAAAACTGATTGTAGACTTATTTCTTGAAGGTGTTGTGAAAAATATGATATCACCATCATGTAGTTCTTGTAATTACCTTTCTAAATATGTTTTTTTGACTCATAAATCCATCCAGAGCTCCCAAAATCACCCCCCGAAGCTCAATATCTCTTTTGACCTTGTGTACTGCCTAGGCCTGTGAGCCCTGTTTAAGATGAAATTGCCCTAAAAATTCCAAATCTTCTTTGAATCTTTCAAAATAATTTCCTCAATGTTATTAGACCTTGATTTCATCTCCATTTTGAATTTTTCTCTTCTATTCCACTCCAGGATGTTGCACTAGTTTCGGGAAGGCCAGTGGTAGCCCATTCCAAAACTGCCCAGAATTGGCATTCTTCATGAAATCCTAAAATCACCCAGGGGAATTTTCTTGACTTTCGTAATTCACCTAGGGGGCTGAGTTTATATCCATTGGGGGTCATTGGAATGACTGGGTAAGGTCGGTGCTGAGGATAGGACTGACCTGGGGGTGTCTTGGAAAGGTATGACTTTCAAATTTTTGACACCGAGAAAAGTTGTCCTATTCTTGGTTGGATTTTTCCCATGCAAATTATCAGGATAAAAATGTTTAGATAGGTATAGTAGGGTGCTCAAATAATTTAAATGATTCATTATTCATACTAGAACTAGAAAATGAGTTGGTGCAGGACTATACCACCATATCAAAAATAGTTGTACAACTAAGACTGAGTGTGTAAATTTCGAAAAAAAACACAAAGGAGTAGAAGTATCATGCCCCATAAAACCTGTTCTTGTAACTGTGCATGAGTAATGTAAAGGAGAAGGAATGAAATATTCATGCCCCCAATATAATGTTCTGAATTGAGTAATCTATGTTTAAACTTGCATAAGAAGCATGTGAATAACTGAGAGAATATGAGAATGTTGAAACTTTATGAGAATATGCCCCCTATCTAAGAATGTCCAATGTGGTCAAGACCATACTATTATCTTGACTACAGTGTACAATTTTGAATTTTATTAAATTTTTCCAATTTTTAGTATATGTTCCTATTTACGAGGAGTTGTACCCTGAAAAACATGTTCACGTGTTTTGTAATCTGCATATAGATGTAGAATATATTTCCCCCTTTTTGAGGCATGTGTGATGAAGTATTTGACAATGCAGATCAAAATAAAATGTGTTACTCGTGTGTGATAAGTATAATAATCTAGTTAGGATCATATATAAGGATAGAATTGTGGCCATTTTTGGGAACCTATACCTATAATAGGAGTTGCACATGAAGGAGACCATGGGGAACAAATAAAGCAATGTACGCAACAAGTAAGAGTAGAAATAATATATGTGTATAGAAGTAGAAAAATAGTGTAGAAATAGACAATCAAGCTAACATGAGAAATAATATAGAAACATAATCACATGAAGGCATAGATTTGTAAACATGGGACACCCACAATGTCAGAAGATAATCACAATAGGAGGTAATATAGGCCAAAAAAAAAGAAGTGTATATACACTAGATAGGTATAAAACCATACACATGGGATACCCACTATCATAAGACATTCAAGACACTCAAGCTGTATAGAATACGTATTCACGTAATCAAGCAATCAAGTAGGAAAGTAAGCAAGTCACCCACATAAGAAATTAATGAAACCAATATAACTTATTAAACAAGTATATGAAATAGTGATAGTAAAACCATAGATACCAATATAGGTTAGTGTTGCACAAGACACATATGTTATTGCTTTTAGCTCAAAAGATAACATGTACATAATATATGTAATCAAGTGTAATGAGAAGCTTCCCTATTCCTAATAGGAGGGACTTAGTCCCATGATTGTTGGTGAAAACCACTAATTTTCCCTTGTGAAAAATTAATTTTCCAATAGTTTTTGAAGCCTGTTGTGTGATATATTTAGATGTCCTAGACCCTATAGTGATCCAAAAAATAAAAAAATCATAAAACTTAAAAATATATAAAAAATACAAACCCTTACGCATATGCCTAGGTGTTTTCCATCCCTTGGTAAAAGGTTATATGCTTTAAGTTGAACACTAATTCCTAAAACTAGAAGATACAAGATGTATAAGGGGATACCAAACAAGTGGAATTATAATATTTCATAATCATGTATTTGAGTTACAAGAACAATTTGATTTCATACTTGCCCCATAAAAATGTCAAAACAAGCTTCTGAAGATCCATTTGAAGACTCTGTTGCAAGTTTTATTACACCAACCCTTGATCTTTTTTATCAAAGAGAAGAAATTTAAGAAAGATTTAAAGAAGAATAAATGGTTCTACCTATACCATGGGGATAAAAAAAATGTCTATTGGGACTACCTCTTCCACTCCATGAGCTGTTGGAAGGATCAAGAAATAATTCCCCAAATTCTATGGAAATGGAAAGAAACATCCAGATGAGTATATTGCAACCTTTTATTATAGCTTGTGACATTCATGGAGTGGAACATGAAGACGTTCTTGTTCAGATATTTGTGGATTAATTACAAGATGTCACTGTAGAATGGTTCTAGTATTTTCTATCTCACTCAATCACCGATTGGGAAGATATGTGTTAGTGAAATAATTTGTTGCAGTGTAGATTATTGGTTATGACCAACGGTAACGGGGATAAGCCCATCGTTCTTGGGTATGGGGAGGATACCATTATTGAATGTAAACTAAATAAAAGTATGGGGTGGCTATTAGGTTAGGGATCACACAGGAATACTCCACTAAACCTGTGGAAAAATGCTTGTACAATGTACAATGGAGAAATTTCTTGTAAAGGGAGGCAAAGATGAGTAGGAAAAATATGGAGAGAGGGTTAATGTTGTGACTAAGAACTATTAGATTCTCACTAATAGTAACCAAAGTAGGTGCACATTCAGTTATAATATTTCAACCATGCAATTAGTAGCAATACTAACAAATTAGAGACACAAAGTTCAATAGATTCATTAATAAAAGACACAAAGTTCCTTTTTGGTTTTACAAGATCACAATGCTTAGAAAGTTGAAGAGTAGAAAGGATAGAGGAATATAGACAAGGACATACAAGAAATGTAGCATTTATTGTTTGATGTAGTAGTAATACAAAGCTCAACAACATATGACAATGAATAATTCCCAGCACTTTGGAATGGAGAATTCATTCCAATTTATAACATCAAAATTATCTTTTCATCTCCCCCACATGACTTATAACCATTAGTCATCACTTGTGACTTTCCATATTCCTAGGGAATGAAAGTGAGTCTTTTTATTATTGATGAAAAAGGACTTGTTATCATGCTAAATTTTTAACATGAAAAATTCAATTTATTTGTCATGACAACCTAGCCCACATTTGAAAATCCCTCTCACAGTCAATGTAAACCTGTCGTTCGACCAACTCAGTTGATGTGTTACCATTATAATGGAAAATAAGAATGTGATAATGTTATTTTAAAGTGTGTTTCATGTGTAGGGAGGTGATTCAAGTATTCATTCAGAACCATTCAAAAGGATTTGCTCCCAGAGGCCCAAAAATGCCAATTTTCAGGATTTTTCACACTAGTGGACACCCCTCGGAAGTTGATTGTTGAGGAAAAACCTGCCTGAGAGTTATTTAGAGTATCTACAAGATGTAATAAAATAATATAGGAAATTTTAGGAAAGATTTGCAATCTTAGGAAAATATTCTCCAAAACCAGACTACTTTTAGCCGGTGATGGGGATTTTTTTTCCTAAAAACAACTTTACAGGTTTCAGATGGTTTGAGAAGCTCCAGAGCTATTGAAATCTCATAATAAAGGAAATGGAAAAATAATAGTGTATAATTCATTATATAAAAGGTTTCAAGGGATTATGAGAAGAAGATTTGCAAATATTGGCCCAACAATGCAGACAAAGACCTTCGATCCTGGTGGAGATTCAAATGAGGATTCTGGGAGTTACAAGGAGAGTTATAAGCTAATTAAAAATAAAAAGTGGATAAAATGGGACCTTATACATCTTACATAGGTTGAGTTGGAAAAAATATACATATTTCTTCGGTGATAGTTTGACCTTCCGAGAACTGCCCATAACTAGAATTGAAAAATGGGTTAAATTTTAAAGAAAATGAAGAATAAAATTCTAAAAAATTATGGAATTATATTCCTTGGGTGGTTTACACTCAAAATGATACAAGCTTGGCCTAGGAAACACCAAGGGAAGCTCTCAAGGCTAGAAAACACTTTGACATACTATTTTTAGCAGTGTAATGGCAAAGGAAGGTTCTAAAAATGGAAAATGTGCACTTGGAGACCCATGATGTACCTTTTTACCTTTGAAAAAAGTAAAAATGGATACGGGGGACAAAAAAGTGTGAAAATATAGCACTTAGCAAAGACTATACAGAAGGTTCACACGCGCGGGAGGATCGAGAAGGAATCACGCACTAAGGATAGAGACAGATTTAGGACTTAGCCGATTTCACGGTGATGAGCTATTTTTGGAGATAGTGTGCCAAACACACAAAATAGTTAGAGACTTATGTGACATGCTGAAGGAGTGTAGGATGAAGACCTGGAAGGAATTCACGAGCACCGAATAGTTACACTTCACCAAAGTGTAGGAGTTACGAGATTGAAGCAAGAAAGCTTTGTAAAGCAATGTGCATGCATATGAGAGCTCAAGATTCGAAAAGTGGAGTGGATTGGAAGCCTTAGCTTAGCTTGTATTGGCTTGTCATAGATCAAAAGAGGTGGTGTACATATAGGGGAGTGAATGTGTAACTCCCATGTAAGAGAAGATTCCTCCATAATGGAGAAGAGGATTTACTTTCCCAAATGGGAATGTAACTCCTATGACACACTTACACATATGACATATTCTATAAGAGAATATGTCATAACTAAGATGACACCTAGATCCATAACCACCTAAGTGAGATGACTCACCTGGTGAGGTGGAATAACACTAAATAAGTGAATAAATATACCACCTACACCAACACCCCCCCTTCATCGTAACTTAGGATGAGGCGGAAAGTCAGAAACAAGAAATGGGTCCCAACACAAAGCCGGATGAGGTACCCATGTACAAGAAGAAGTCCCAAGTAGTGAAGGAAAACCCAGTGGGAAAAACATCCACCAAAAGAGAACAAAACACTCTCTAATATAAGAAAGATGCCAAATATGGGTCCCAGCCATAGATGAGCCTAAAAGGGTACCCATGTACAAAGAGGCAATCTCTCAAAAAGAAGAAGAAGAGAGAAGAAGAGGGAGATGAGAGGGATGCAGAAGATGCCATGGATGGATCTGAACTCTACAACTCTAAAATTTCTCCCAGAAAAATTTTGATCACGAGATCCTCTGCCTCTGGACTGAAGAAGAGCCACCCACACCGAACTGTGTGCCTACCCTTAGGAAGGACAGAAATGATGTGCTAGAAGTCTGCCCACTCCATAAAGGAAACTGAAGGCAGCAACATGAAGAACTCTAAGTCTGGTGTACTGAAGTGTGACATAGGTCTAGCGAGTGAGTGCCAAGGAACTGAAGGTAATGCCACGTGTGTAGAACTATCAGAGTGTGAAGAGTGAACACTTGTAGAGAGGATGTCCATGTGATGTGAAGGAAACAAAACATCCCCCATAATAGAAAAGGGATCCACAACTGAAGGTGGATCAATGAAGGTCTCTAGAAATGTGGAAGTGACATAATTATTGGAAGGGGAAATCCCAACAACAGAGATGATGAACTCCTATGAAACACCTATAGATGGATGAGGGACCTATAGTGCATCACAAGTAGACTTTGCAAAAATACAACCAAGGTCAGGCAGATACTTGTCCCAATGAGGGGGCTCAACAAATAGAAGAGTGAGGTATGATAGGTATGAGTCATCCAATGAAGGTAGAGGAGTGAAAGGGGCCTCGCACAATAGAAGTGGAAAGGAGACGGGTGTGATGACTGTGTGAGAATGAGTAGGAGACTGCTTGATATTTGATGAGATGTGGGGGGTGACAACAATGTCTGGAATAGTGAGAGAAACAGAGGAGAAGATTCCTCTGTAGTACTCTCTACATCAAAACCGGGTGCATAATCCTCATCTTCAGAAGTAGAATCAAGTGAGTTTGTGTCAGTGGAATTGTCATCACATGATGAAGAGGAGACAACTGAATCATCAACATTAACAATGGTGACAATATGTGAAGGGTCTCCATAGAAGGACTGAAGAATGCTCCAGACACAATGAGGTGGATTTAAGTCTACCATGTGAAACTAGAGAGAATGAGAGACATGCATCATCATGTGACCAAAGACATGGTAAAAAGTGTCGAGGAAGTCCTCTAGGTGACGATGATCAATGGGTGTAGGAACTGGCCCAAGCAAGAAGGGTAAAAGACCCTCGTAGGCGAAGTAACGTTCCATAGAAGCACGCCAAGCTGAATAGGTCTCTCTCCCGGTGAGAAGTGGCAGAGACTGTAAGGTGATCCTATAATGCTCACATCTGGAAAGAGTACTCTCCATGATGAAAAATGCAAGATGCAAGGTGCAAGACATCGAACTCATCTGATAATGCATCTACGTGTGTAAGCTCAAGAGTACAAGTAACCCCCCCAGAATGCGGCACTTTATAAAAGTAGTGCGTTTACAAAATTGGCAATGCCATCACGTAAAGTGTGAAAAATCATGCAATGTTGACTAAAGAAGCACTCAGAAATGAGTAGCGAGTCAAAAGTTATGGCATTAAAATGATTCCCGCAGTTGATGGAAAAATACACTAGATGTTGCAAACGCATTAAAAAAATGCTTGAAATGGGTACAAAGAGTGTCGTGTGACTACTCATTGGAAACGACACAAAATTTTAGATAGGGTTTGTTTTGACTACAAGGGGGGGTTAGCCTCCTGCCAACCTCGGACCTCGCCCTCCATCTTTGACAAGCGAATGAAGGACATAATACAAGCCAAAATATAGCCCAATAAATTATTACAATGCCGTTAAAATGATTTTTTTTTGTTTTTTAATCACCCTAAAACATCAAAAAGAAGGTGGGGGCCCACGTTGGAAGAGCCAAGGCTATTAACTGAGCTGTGGAAGCCCACGTGGCAGAGAGAAACCACATAGAGTTGCAGGTTACTAGAGTGGCCGGTTTGATGAACAGCGAGCCAAATTGCACAGTCATCCACGTTGGGGTGAAAGCAAACACGCCAAGGAGGGATTTGTGCCATGTGTGGTGGATGGCCCACAAGATGGTAAAGTTGTAGGATTTAAAAACATTTTTTTTGAATGTAGACTTGGAAGTCGAGTCCACAACCAAGGCTCCAAAAAATGAGCTGTTGAGAGCCCAGGGGGAAGTCTGAAGTGGGTCAAATTGTGAGGCCACATGTGGAGAGCTTCTACCAGAAAAAAAAAGGCATTGAACAGGTTTGCATTAAGATGGAGCAGGTGGGAGATAAAAACAAGATTCCCACCAAGTATTCGTGCAAAATCCATACACCTTAGCTATCAGAGAGGGGCCACGTGCTATGCAAAACATCCAAAAAGAAACACAGAAGGCTAAAAAATGCAGCAGCAGGGTTGTAATGGTTCTGGTGGCAAATAATGGCCAAGCAGGGGCGTGACAGGCAACAGAAGCCTCAATTCGAACACAGTGTTAGAAGAAGGCACATGTCCGTGGAATTCAAGCTATGCCCAAAGCATCAACTAGAGATCATTCACAAGATCTGAGTTTTGAAGACCAAGGTAGCGGCATAATGCAACGACCATGTAGGTTCCAAACGTGAACTGAGATTTCAAACAGTCCACGAACCCACATGTTCACACCATGATCTTGGTCCAGATAGTCGAGCTGAGTCACTACACTGAATAGCATGAGCAAGCAACCCTGGAAGGGATTCAGGCATGTTGGCTAAACAAAGACCCAGGCAAGAGTTACGCCAAGCTGAGTTGGCGAGCTGAAAGGGGAATGCTGTTGAGATGTTATGAAGACAATACTACGAGCTACATTTTAACTTGGTTCTAGGATCCAACACAACACTTCTCAAATAACAAGAAATGATACTCTTTTTATCCTGCAAGAGTTGAATCTGAACACAACCATAACCACCAAGTAATACAAAAATAACCCACAAAAAAACAACCACTAGAATCTCGAAAATATGCAAGTAAAGTACATGCAAAAGTGAGAGCTTGCACAAGAAACTACATAGTGGAGCAACAATAGTGAGCAATGTGATTCTAGTCCCCACGCTTTGATACCATGAAGGAGTGTAGGACAAAGACCTGGAAGGAATTCATGAGAATCGAATAGTTACACTTCACCAAAGTGTAGGAGTTGCGAGATTGAAGCAAGCAAGCTTTGTAAAGCAATGTGCATGCATATGAGAGCTCAAGATTCGAAAAGTGGAGTGGAATGGAAGCCTTAGCTTAGCTTGTATTGGGTTTTCATAGATCAAAAGAGGTGGTGTACATATAGGGGAGTGAATGTGTAACTCCCATGTAAGAGAAGATTCCTCCATAATGGAGAAGAGGAGTTACTTTCCCAAATGGGAATGTAACTCCCATGACACACTTACACATATGACAGATTCTGTAAGAGAATCTGTCATAACTAAGATGACACCTAGATCCATGTCCACCTAAGTGATATGACTTACCCGGTGAGGTGGAATAACACTAAATAAGTGAATAAATATACCACCTACACCAACACATGCATTGGCTATTTTTGGAGGATCAACTACAAAGCACTTTGTATGGATACATGCTGAGAATAGATTTACTACTTACGGTTAACTATAAGAAGTCTATTGTTAGTGCACTTGCATGTGTGGCTATTATTGTAAATGGCATGTGGCTAATAATATCATGCAACATATTTTGGGATTAGATAAGTAGAGAAGGGAAAGTCCCCACCCTTATAAATATGTAGTGAACTGTATAGCACAGGGGGATGTGAGAACTAATTTATTGTGAGGTTATGCTGCCAAATATGATACGTGCATGAACTATGGTATTATATATTGTAATAAGATTCTGTGTATTTATCATGTTTAATGCAATGGAGTGTATTGGTTGAATAAGAGTATCAAATCTTGAGTATAATTGGTTCTTGCATGTTTGATTTCATCATGGTTATCTTTTAAGTATGTTATTCTTTAGATCTAGATTTGAATATGTTATATAGAATGTTATATTAGTTATGGATCTGAATGCTTGAAGTCTTCATCATGCTAACATCCTACAAAAACAACCCTAAAGAGGGGCCTGGTACCTTTGTGTGCTTCGGGTGAGTGCTCAGTATAGGTTGAGTGATGTGCCAACGTGCTTGGGCTTTTACTGGTGAATTCTGGGATGCATCATTGGTTCCATTGCTGGGACCTCTTTTTCAGTTGTTTTCAGGATGATTCACGATGAAGACATACCAGTTGACCCTAGCAAGTGTTGAGGAGTGGATACATGACGTGGAAGAAGAATACACATGAAGGTTCAACACCGAATATGAGTTTAACACATGTTTATGAGTGGAATAGAATCTGTATGAGAGTTTATATGAGAGCTTCTTCACCATATTTCTAGTATAATTATACGAGTGGCTGATTTCTTATACATCTAAATGGAATTGGAGGTATCGCACACTTGTTTGGACGTAAGAAGAATTTCAGACCTTGTATGATGCTGATATGATTTGGAATCACGCTATGGATACATAGTTCTGTGGTGTTTTGAATAGTTATATCTTGTAGTACTCAATTTCCACTTATTCGTGCCCAGAGGTAGCTGAATTCCAATTTTTACGATATCCAAGGGGAGCTTACCTACAAGGCATTCCACCAGTGATCAAAATTTTTATGGTAATCCTGAACTTGGAGAGTAAACTGATGGAAAACTAAACCCTACCACACGCAGGGGCAGGAGCATGTTTGGTGAAAGATGGCAGACCTAGCGGTAAAAAGGCAGAGAGAGGAAAGGCGGCTTAAGTATAATGAGGCACACAAGAGGGAGGTAGAGAAGCAACGGGAGGTTGAAGAGTAAATGGAATTGTGGAGAAAGATAGTTTAGGAAGGAGTTGAAGTTCACGTAGAAGACGTGGAGGCCGAGCATTAGGAACTCCCCCATTTGGGAAAGCATGTCAAGGAACCCTCCTCGGCCTCAAGTAGAAGTGTGCTAGCAGAGACGACCTGGGCATATAAATCCACTTGGAAACCTTTCCCTTGCACTTGGTTTTCCCACATCTAGTACAACAAATAGTTAGCAAGCTAATTCAAGCAGTGGGAGAATAGGAACGAGTCTTATAAGAGGCATAATGATGGCAACACAAACAAATTTGTTGTTATATGGGAGTACCTTTTTGGGTGTATCTTCCACACATAATTCAAGCGCACAGATTTTTGGACTATCTTCTGGAAGTGGTAATGCATCACAGACTGTCAAGGTACAGTTCAGTTCTACTGTTGGGACACAGGGAAGTACATCTTCTGGTCTGACTCCAACTACATGTTTGGGATCAGGACTCATAGGTGGCTCTAGTTTTGGCAGTTCTGGTGGTTCTGGGGGAAGAGGAAACATAGGAGGTTCTGTATCAGGTGGGCAAGGTCTGCACCAACCCCTAAATATTTACATGGAGATGTCTCTTCATCTTCTAGAGTATAGGGGCATAGAAGATGCTACTGAACATGTACACATGTGTGAAATACTATGGTGTGTAAAAGGAATCACAAATTCTGAGCGTAGGGAAATCCAATTTGCTACTACATTACAAGGGCATGCACATAGCTGGTACAAAAATTTTGACCCTGATTAGACTTGCGTAGATTATACAACTTTGAAAGATGCATTCCTTAAAGATTTTCACATCCTTGAGTTTGAACAGAAGAGTATAAGTGTGCTCAAGGATATTAAGCAAGGCACTACCGAAAGTGTCAGAGAGTATGATGCCCATTTTAAAACATTGTTATCCAAGATTTCTTATGATATTCACACAAGTCAACATGCACAATGGTTCGTTGGAGGCCTGATTAACCCCTTTTAGGAGGGATTATCACATAAGACATACAATGATCCGCACGTGAAGCACTTGAAGCAGCCTTGCGCGTGAGGTAGTTGGAAGCATAGACACTGGGGTGAGCCCATTTTTAGAAGCACATATCACAGCTATGGAAAAGTAGTTGGAGAAACTATCAGAAAATTCAACACATGAGACATGTAATAGGGATTTGGTACACATATTGTGAAGTGGAAGGTCATACAAAGGATAGTTATCCCCGTAGATCAGTGCGCTCATTGCTGTTGGATTGTGAGATATACCATTTAAACCATGATGCTAGCCGCTGTCCATTACTACAACATGCGATAAAGAAGAACCTCTCTCGTTACTATAAAATTTGTAGGTCCATGACTCATGACACAGAAGACTACCAGGTGATTGGTTAGATCCATGATGCTATAGATATTGGTGTACGAAATACAAGAGTTTTAGATAACTCTAAAGGAAAGAATGAACATTAGGATCAAGATCACAATCAGGCACTATGATTGGAATGAAGGGTGTTTTGAAGGTGGTCATGGTAGAGGTCAAGGATACCATGGTGGATTCAGAGGATGAGTCCATGGTGGTGGAAGAAGTGAGTTCCCTCGTGGAACATGTTATACATGCGGATCTCCTAACCACTACAGGCATGAATGTCCTTAGAATATTACATGTTCTTTCTGTGGAAAGAATCATAGTTATGAGGAATGCCCAGACTTGTATGAACATCTTAGCAAGCAACATAAACAAGAAAAAAGGTGTATGGATGGTTAGGATACAACACACTGTGAAAAATCAGTGGATGCCTAAGTTGGAAGAAGAATCTGAGGCATTACAAGTAAATATCACGACCCATGCACTAAGGCGGCATGCTCCAGAGAAACATTACAGCAAAAGCCTACCATCACTAAGGAGGAGGTTTTACATGCATGGTACCGAGATCCTGCCCATCAAAAGGAGGTTTATCAAGAAACCATGGAGGTAATTAGAAATCTTCAGGGTGAAATACAATATTTAAAGGAGCAATCATGGAAGGATGGAAGCAAAAGAAAGCATAAAAAATGGTCCAAATTGATATGGATGACTTGAGAGAAGTGTGTAAAATGTTGTGCCAGGAAAATATCCCTCCACTATTATGGAATTGGTTAAAAGGAAATACTCTACGTGCAAGTACTGAGACTAGATGACAAATCCTGCATGTGAATCTTCCCCCACTCATAGCCTAGATTATGACAAGGAAATCAATCTGAATGTCTATTGTGGATGGGTGGCTATTGAGTAATATATTGATTGATACAAGTGTAGAAGTCAATGTTCTTACTTTAGATGCATGGGTACAAATGGGGAGACCCCCATTGCAACCATCCTCTAATGTATTGTTCATGGCTAATTGGACTAAGGCCACTCCCATCAAAGTTTTAAAGGATGCATCCATTACCATATAAGGAGCCAAGTTCACTGGAGATTTTGAGTTTTTAGTGCTGGTAGAGTCAGATAGCTTCCCAGCTCTATTGGGGCGTCCTTGGTGTTATGTGAATAATGTTGATCTTTGGTTCAACAAGGGTTATATTAGTTTTGAAAATGAGGAGGAAAGAGTTATTATCCCTTTAACAGATGGAAAATTTGTGCCCTATGTTGAGCCCTTGAGTGAAGAAGACCTAAATAGGATTTATGTATGCACCATTCGGGATCCAGAGGTGCTTGAGCCATGTAAAGAAGGAATCATTCAGTGGGAGGATGCATAGTCTATTAGTGATACTATAAGTGTTGCTTGTGATAATTGGGCTCATAGCACTTATGAGTTGGTAGGGTGTGCAGTAAAGAGCATAATTACTAAGGATTGCAAACCACGTTATATCAGGAGGAATAGGTAACAACTCGGTACCTTTTTACACTGGAGAAGGAGATCCTATGGTATTCCTACACGCCATGGAAGAACAGTGGATAGACCACTAGAGAGAAGGAATATGCTAGCATATACCCTACGCAGGATAGCAATGCATGCTAATGGGTGGCCCACAAGGATAATATTGTAGGATGGAATGAAATTAGGATTGCTCTTGCCACTAGGTTCTTCAGGAGCAATGCACCTACTCAAATATGCACTTACCATGGTAATCAACCTATTCACCACCACATTCATAAGTGTGAGAGACTCTGGACAGAGGGGCAGGAAGCTTTACCACCTTCTCTATGGGTGAACAAGTTTTATTCCACTTTACAAGGTTGCACGCATGCTTGGTATGTATATGCAGAACTCCATAGAGAGACTAGAAATTGGTAGGATTTAATTGCAGGAATGACTCAGACATTTGACTTCTTCTCTACCAAGCCTCCTGTGGAAGAAGCATTGAAAGTCATAAAGAGATTAACTATGGGAGATAGTGCCAAGGATGAAGAACTATTTCAGGAGTTATTGGATGAAGGAGACTTAGGAGCACATTTTGTTGAAGAAACAGAGGTCGATGCCACACTACTTCAGTGTGCTTGCCTTGAGAAAGAAAAAGGGAAAATGGTCTACTTAGTGGATGAAAAAGAAGTAGAAAATATGGATGTAAACCATTCAACAGGTAGGCATGAGGTGTTGGAAAGTGTAGATAAGACCACACGTGCCTATCATGAACCTATGAAGACAAAGAAAGTGAATATTGGATCAGATGTTGAGCCTAAGGAGGCCATAATTGGAGACTATTGGTCAGACTCTGAAGTGGAAAAAAATCATAGAGTTACTAAGGGATTATCAGGACTTATTCCCTCGAGGGTACCATGAACTTAAAGGTGTGCATGAATCATTAGGGGAGATGAAGATAAATCTTAAAGAGGGTGTGCGACCAGTTAGAAAGAGACCCTATAGGATGAACCCCAACTTGTGCAAAAAGGTCAAGGAAGAGATTGACAAAATGTTGAAGTTTTGGAATCATCAAGCCCCTAGATGAGTCAGAATGGGTTAGTCCAATGGTGATCAGTATCAAGAAGGATGGTCATATTAGGATCTGTGTGGACTACAGGGAGCTGAATGTTGCATGTGTGACTAATCCCTTTCCTACATCATTCACTGAGGAAATACTAGAAGGTGTTGTAGGGCACGAAATCTATTCGTTTACAGATGGGTTCTTTGGGTATCATCAGGTTAGGATTGCCCAGGAGGATCAGGAAAAGACTACTTTTACTACTGAATGGGGTAGCTTCACCTATACTGTGATGCCTTTTGGTCTAAAAAATGTGCCTGCTATATTTTCGTGCATAGTTGTTCAAGCGTTCAAGGAATTTATTCACAACTTCTTGCAGGTTTATTTAGATGATTGGATGGTGTATGGACTTGTTAAAGATCATTGTGACAATCTACGCTTAATGTTTGAAATATGTAGATAGTTGAGTATCTCTTTAAACATCAAGAAGTGCATATTTGCTACACCATTTGGAATACTGTTAGGACACATCATCTGCAAGGAAGGTTTGTTGGTTGATCCAGCTAAGGTTGCAGTCATTATAGGCCTGAGAGAACCTACCAGTCAGAGTGAGGTGTGTGGATTTTTGGGTCATACAGGATATTACAAGAATTTTATTAAAGGATATGCCAAGGTTTCTGCACCTTTGGAGGAGTTACTGAAAGGAAAAGGTATGTTCTACTAGGGATAACCACAGCAGCACACATTTGAGATATTAAAGGAGAAACTTACTACCACACCTATTCTACATTTTTCTTTCATGGGACCAACCATTTCATGTACATGTGGATGCCTCTGGCATGACCATTGGCACAGTGTTGGCTCATCCTGGAGAAGGTATTATAGATCATCCTATCTGTTTTGTTAGTAGAAAGTTGACTCCTGCAGAACATAATTACACAACTACAGAGCATGAAGCTTTGTCAATGATCTATGTGCTACATAAATTCAGACAGTACCTGCTAGCTACACCATTTGTCTTTTATACAGATCACATGGCATTGAAGTATTTGGTAAACAAGCCCATTTTACAAGGGCGCATATGCAGATGGGTACTCTTATTTCAAGAATTTGATTTCACGGTTGTGGTAAAACTAGGGAAAAGTAATTCTGGACCATACCATTTATCCAGAATACAGTCAGGAGAAGAAGCACATGCCATTGAAGATACCATGCCCGATGCACAATTATACAGGTTACAATGAGTGCCATTGGAATTAGAGGACATTTGTTGTCTTTCTATGAACAGGTATGGCACCAGAAGGAATGAAATCCTTGGAGAAGAAACAACTTGCTATATGTGCAACACCCTACATGTTGATTAGCGGTGACCTGTAAAATTAGGTCGGGATGAAGTATTGCGCTGTTGTGTACTGGAACATGAGCACAAAGATATTATGGAAGAAGCTCATGGTGGTATTGCAGGTGGCCACTATGCAGGTGATGCCACTACTCACAAGATTTTACTCGTTGGATTATGGTGGGAGACCCTGTATAAATATTGTAAGGATTATTGCAAGGCTTGTGATCACTGTCAGCATCTTAGGGAAACTAGGTCAATGAGATGAAATGCCTCTAAGACCTATTACTAGTGTAGAACCATTTGAGAAATGGGCTATTGATTTTGTGGGTCCTATTTCACTAGCCACATGCAGAACTGGATCATGCTATATCATCACTTGCACAAGACTATCTGAAAAGGTGGGAAGAAGAAGCACCTACAAAGGATTACAAAGTGGCTACAACAAGCCAGGTTTCTATGGGAAAATATTATTACAAGGTATGGATGTCCTTTAAGTTTGACCAGTGATAGGGGCACACATTTTCTTAATGAGACAATCAGAATTTTATTGGATGAATTCATGATTGCACACCATAAGACTACACCATATCATCCTCACGAAAATGGGACTGCTGAGGCTTTCAACAAAATTTTGAGCCAGACATTGACAAAAATATGTGATGTTGGAAGAAAGGATTGGGATGATAAAGTATCTGCATTACTTTGGGCATATCGAAAAACATATAAAAGGTTGAACAAAGCCACACCATTTCAGTTAGTGTTTGGCACAGAAGCAGTTCTTCCTATAGAATTCATGCTACCTTCTTTACATATTGCACGTGCTGGAGGTCTAGCTGATGAGCAAGCATTAGAAGAATGGATTGAAAAGTTAATCAAGCTAGATGAGTGATGAGCCATAACACGTTGGAGTCAAAAACAAGAAAAGGCTAGGCAGAAATCATGGCATGACAGGCACATTAGGGATAAAAAGTTTGAGATTGGACAGATGGTGCTCCTTTATGATTCTAAATTTTTGTGCCATCTAGGAAAACTCAAGGTACATTGGTTGGGGACATATGTTGTCACTCACATACTTGAAACATGTGCTTGTCAATTAGAGGCACTTGATGGAATACAGTTACCCAGATACTTCAACAGGAGTAGGCTGAAGCCCTACTATAAATAAGTCTTCTTGGTGTTTGTAATAAGGTAGTGTTGCCATTTAGATTAGGTTTTCAATTTTATATTTCCTTAATTTATTCCTTCTTTGACACTTTACTTTGTCAATTTAGTTGGTGTTTTTGTGTAATAAGCGTGCTTTGCACCAGAAGCTAATTACTATTTGAAGAATTTTATGCACAGAGGACTACACATACCCTTAGTGTGGGGTAGGTTATTGATATCCAGGTACAAGGACTATTGAAAATAAGTCCACATGAAAGGAACAAACTATTATGGGTGTTATTCAAAATTGGAGAAATTGAAAAAAGAGATTGCTTCTAGAAATAAGGACCATAGGTGGAGATGAATGAAGAAACAAGTATAATGCGAGGTAAGGAGAGGCCATGGGAAATACCAAGGGAAGGAGTAGTGGTGAGGTACTTAGGCGTATGGAGGCATGTTGAAGAGAAGTCCATGGCTAGGAGGTAGGAAGGTACACTAGAAGGTTATAGCTTGGGCGCAAAGATGTACCATCGCAGAAAGAATGAAAATGGTTGATTAATGAGAGGATTGTTGGTAGGTGAAGGAGTAATAAATGCACTAAATTTTTGAAAATCTATATAAGGACGGGATGAAGTTCATTTTTACCATTGCAATTGAGAAAATTTGAAAAGAGCTAAGTGCAAATGAGCCGAGAAATCATGTTGAGGTGTGAAGAGTGTGAAACTAGATGTGGAGAGAAGATTTGTGCACAGGAGAAGCTTGCGTTCCCATAGGTGAAGGGTTTGAGTGAAGTAGATGCATTAAAAAGAGCTAGGGAATGTAATTTCCAATAGGGCATGGAGATTTGAACTAGGGTTTCAACTTTCTCGATTACAGAGGGAAGAAAAGAGAGATTTTTTAAATGGCACTGAAGAAAGAACCCGCAACAGGAGTAAAAGGAAAGAAGAAGGTTGAAGTGGAAGAAGAAATTGCTCCTAAGAGTAATTTCTCATAAATGTAGTATCCAGAGGGTGTGATTGTGGGACAAGAATGGGATTCCCACATCCAAAAATGTAAAATCATCAATTACAACCATCGTACATCAGATAATAAGAAGGATATGGATGCGTTGTTGAGTACAAAAATGAACAAGTGCACATTAGAAGACATGCTAGTGTATGATGCCATTGGTGAGAAGTTATTAAAGAAAATTATAGTCTATCAGTTATATGAGCTGCCATACTTTGGAAAGTATGAACCATTATATCGATGGTTGATGAGCAGAGTCCATGAGGACTTCTTCTACTTTAACGGACGTAGGGTAAGAATCACATCTGCCTTGATTTCAATAGTGATAGGACTAAGGGCCTCAAGAGCAGATCTGGAGAGTGATTTAACTGATAAAGCTGTGATCCTGGAGATAAGGAAGGAGATGGGGTATACCAAGGGTCCATGTAGCATGGACATTGACAAATTAAAGAAGTACCCAATCATACAAGTAGCTTCCCATCTTGTAACAAAGTTGAATGACCAAGAAAGGTGGTCGCAGGTGAATACAATGTGGCTGCATGTTGCAAGGAAGATGTCTCAAGGAGTGATCTACAATATCGTGGATCACATAGTAAAGACAATCATTGAAGAAGCACATACAGGTGACATAATAAGTTTTGGCACTATTTTATTGTCTTTGGTGTTTATGGAGATTAGAGTGCCCGATGGGCCAAAGGAGAAGATTTGGGAGTACCCCACGATACAAAAATCTATGGCAAAAATATTTAATAAATACTTATGTGAAGGGACCATGGGTGGGCCATTTAAACAGAGGGAAGATATGTGGTATGATAGGCTCAACGTGGCCTTTGAAGAGGAGTGGCGCATACCCAAGGAGTTACCTTCGGTGGTGGGTAAGGCAGTACAATTTGTAGTTTACCAGCATTTTTGCATTGCACGATTTGTGATGAAGGATGGAGCTTGGAGCCCATAATGAAAACTTCCATATGCCTTCACAACAAGATATTTCTAGGCATTAGTTCACTGGTTTTTTAGATGCACACCGCCTAACCTTCAATGCAGACAAGGTAGATTATGACTACCATACACTGAGAAAGACATATGTCTATCCAGGATGGATTGCCTACATTGAGAGGCTTATCTTAGATATTATAAGCATGAAGCTTGTAATATTGGTAGTTGGGGACATTGGAGTAGTGACTTGTGTACCTTCAACTCAAGCCCAAGCTGGAGAATAATAAGTATGTGGAGAATGAGTTCGCACTCCTAGGGCCACCAAAAGGTAAGCATACAATGGAAAATGTTCCAGCACCTAAGCCCACAGAGACAATACAAGTAGATGATGAAGAAGAGGAGCATGAGGATAGTGGTGGTTTGGAGCATAGAGGCTAGAGGTACCCTCCAAATAAGGAAGAAGTTGAGTGCGTGAAAACTCCACCCTAGCCAAAAGAAGGAGAAGATGAGGATCTAGTATGTAGTATAAGGAGAGCGCCGCTTCAAAAGAGTATTAAGGAGAACAAGGACCCAAGGTGCTACTCCATAATCAGTGCAAAAATCACCTCGACTCTCTCCACAAAAGGAGACAACTGAAAAGAGAAGAAGGAAGTTGAAGCTAAATGAGGAGGTGAAAGAGTCTGAGGAAAGCACACGCTTATATCTCCTACACCTCCAGATAATGTGGAAGAACCAAAGGATGAAGAAATGAAGGATGGAGAAGAAGGAGAAAAGAGGTAGATGAGACAATGCAAGAGACTACTTAGGGTATAACAGAACAAGCTCCGAATCTTGACATTCAAATTCCTAAGGGGCCAAGACAAAAAGAACAAGTGGAGAATATGCTCCATCGGTCATGGGCTATGCTGAGGACATAGGTAAAATTGTCTGCGCTTGTTTTCAAAGCACAGTGACACCAAAGGAGTTGTATGGGTGGGAGATGATGGATGAAGATATGGAAACCATGCGCACAAGGAAACAACTATCATGGTCGATGCACACACACATGGATGAACTGGACTTTGATGTATGTGAAGAGTCATGTGTATCAAGGAGGTTGAAGAAGACACCTTAGGCTAGACACATAACAGTAAAGCCTACTGTTATGCTCAGATGAACAAGTGAGAAATGCTTTGGTGAAAGTCTTGACAGAGGTGGCAATGGCAAAATATGGATAAGGCTGTAATAATTAGGTGCTAAGAGAAGAGCTCAAAACTAAGGATGTAGAAATAGCACACCTAAAGTAAGAAAAATACTTGGCACAAAAGAAGAATGTTGTTTTCATCAGCATGGCAGAGGAGATTGGGGACAATATCATGAAAGAAAATCCACACTTAGAGCTAAAGGTACCCAAAATGTTTCCTTCAGAAATGCATTATGTAAGTACCTTGGTGGACTTAGTGCTTGAAGATGAACCTCTGCACATGCCAGAACCAAAGAATCCTGAGTAGGAAGTAGAGAAAGGAAAAGGATTCAGTGATGAGAAAGATTGCATCATATGAGGGTTGCTTCATA
Organism: Taxus chinensis; assembly: GCA_019776745.2. NCBI lineage: Eukaryota > Viridiplantae > Streptophyta > Pinopsida > Cupressales > Taxaceae > Taxus > Taxus chinensis. Next base: position 871,476,420 of record CM034150.1, on the reverse strand, counting down.
GCTTGCAGGAGGAACTGAAAGAAAGAAGATCAAGTGCTGAATATTTGTACAGCCCCAGAAGTCATTATAAGAACCAGGACCATTTTGGAAGATAATGAAGTCCTAAAAGCCATGAAAGATGAGACCTTGGGCTGCACAGAATGATTAACACTTGTCAAGAAGAAGCACGAGGCCCTTACAACAGCACAAGAACCACACAAGGAAAGGCTAGATGAGCTTGGGAACTCATCACACAAAAGATGGACTTATTAGAAGGAAGAATGACTGCAATGTCCAACATTGTTTTGGTCTTGCAGAATGAGAAAGGAGAAATTGTAAAAGATGAGATAGAGTCAATTGCAGTGGATATCCTGAAAAGGCCGAAGCCGTGCTCAATGATTGGTAGACTTTAGAGGCAGAAATAAAAGAATAATATCTAGAATTAATTCTTCAGGTTGAAGTAGAAGATGTTACATGGTAAAGTCATTCTTTTATTCATAAAAATTATTTCTATTCTTCTATTCATATTCTTTGATTCATTTTGGAGACAACCATTTCCAGGGCGACAATGCAACTAGTGTGGGGTAATGTTGATCAGTCAAAATCTGGAACTTAGCAAAGAACATACAAAAGTTCACATGGAAGAGAAGAGTGGATTCACACATGCAAGAGGATCGGGAAGGAATCACGTGCGCTGAGGACAGAGATAGATTTGAGACTTATCCATTTTCATGATGATGAGATTATTTTTGGAGATAGTGTGCCGAACACACAAACCAGTTAGAGACTTACACGACACACATTGGCTATTTTTTGAGGATCAACTACAAAATGCTTTATATGGATATAGGCTAAGAATAGATTTACTACTGTCAGTTAACTAGAAGAATTCTATTGTTAGCACACTTGCATGTGTGGCTATTATTGTAATTAGAGTGTGTCTAATAATAGCATGCGACCTATTTTGGGATTAGATAAGTGGTGAAGGGAAATTCCCCACCCTTATAAATATGTAGTGAACTATGTAGCATAGGGGGATATGAGAACTGAGTTATTGTGAGGTTATGCTGTCCAAATATGATATGCGCATGAACTATGGTATTATCTATTGTAGTAAGCTTCTATGTATTTATCATGTTTTAATGCAATGGAGTGTATTGGTTGAATTAGAGTATCAAATCTTGAGTATAATTGGTTCTTGCATGCTTGATTTCATCATGGTTATATTTTAAGTCTATTATTCTCTAGATCTAGATCTGAATATGTTCTGTAGAATGTTATATTAGTTATGGATTTGAATGCTTGAAGTCTTCATCATGCTAACATCCTGCAACAACAACCCTAAAGAGGGGCTTGGTACTTTTGTGAACTTTGGGTGAGTGCTCAGTCTAGGCTGAGTGATGTTCCAGCATGCCTAGGATTTTACTGGTGAATTTTAGGATGCATCACCCCACATGAGGAATAGAAGTTGTGTCACTTAAGTGACAACTTGGGTGGTTAAGAAACGTCCTCCTCTCACCTAATCCCACCTACCCCTTTCCTTATGACATGCTGACCCTTAGCGCACTTTTGAGGCCTTGTGTCACTATTTACCTTTTAAAATAGGGACATGGAGGACATAAAATTTTTCGACAACATGAATATTTCCTCCTCCATCACTTAAAACTCATGACTTGTGCACTAGGCATATGTTTTCAATCTCACAACTTAAATCATCATGCCCCCTTCTCATGATGAGGCTACCCATGGCTCATTTTTAGAGATATGATGTCCCTTTCTCCCTTACTAAATTTGGTAATGGATATGAGGGGGTTTGAGATCCATTTAGGAAGTTATAACCCTATCCTAACCATGGTTAGTCAACTATGGTCAACATTCAAATTCAAAAACAAGCAAAATGGGGGGAAAGTATGTTAAGGTGAGTTTAAAAACCACCATGGCTCAAAAATTAGTTAATTTAATCCATATTTTCATTTTATTTTAACCATCCTCCATTGTTGTTATGATTGTCACACCATTCAAGGAAAACAAGGCATCCATCATGGTCAAAACACATTTTTGCTTGTTACTTACAAACCCCACCTTTGATGGCCCTAAAACTTATACTGTGGATTCCCCAAGAGAATTAATTTAAGATGAGTGTTTAAATGACATCATTAATTCTCTCATCAATTTTTACATCCTCCCAAAGTTTCCAACCACAGAAAATGTGTCCTCAGATCTACAGAGTTGTAGCGATCCAAATTGCCTCAAAATCAGAGTCGGTGATCTACAAAAAACAAATTTCTTTTGATAATTTGATTTCCCAATGAATTTGAGTGTTCTTGAAGATATAGATGACTGTTGTTTTTTTCAATCATCTCTGTATGAAGAAGAAATTACATACCTACAAGTTTATTTTTCATTTTCACGAAGATCCAGACGAGAGAAACCCCCAAAAATTGTAGAAATGCATCCTAGTGTGAAGTAGAATTTTTGGAAAAAATTTCACTATGATTCAAAAATACATGGTAAATTCCAAAGAGTGAATGTATTCCCTTCACTCAGATCATTCCCCCAAGCGTAAAAGCACTCAAAAGTGATATTTCGACAAAATTACCAAAACTAGTCCCCTGTGAATAACTTACTAAAAATAGTAAGTGTTTGAAAAATGCTCAAAATGATCATGGTTGTTCATCCTCAAAATTACTCACTAATACCAATATTAATTAAGGAAAAAATAATTCTTGCAAAGATTAGACAATGTAATTGTGTCTCAAGCAGAAGAGGAGCCCTTTAAATTCCCAATATTGGTCATGATGGTGCATTTTGGTCTCAATGTGCTTCTCACTTCATCAGATAGGTTGATCAAGGGTTGGAAGAATATTACATCCAATATCCTACCTTAATTCAGCTCATGGATGGAATTTTCTTCACCTCATATCATTGGTTGCTCCATTTCCCAAGGTCTGGGACCATCATGTTGAATTGTGTAGGAAATGGTCTCAAGTTGCATCAAGAACTTGGTAGTTTGGAGGCATGCCAGTGTTACAAAGGTTATAAAGATTTTTTCAAGAGAGGGAAGAAATCATTCATGGTATTTAGTGGTAAAATGTTTATTTCCTCTCTTTTTAATGAGTTTGAATGTGCTACAGAGGTGCATCATTCAATGGTGCATCATTCAATGGAGGTATTAAAAGGGAAAAGTTTTCGAAGGATCAATCTTCATCGACAGAGCATCATAGTGGAGGGTCATCATAGATCAATATCTCATCTTCATAATCATCAGAGCTAATATCCATAAAGGGAAGATGCACCTTCATCCATGTTTGGGAGCATATTTTCTCCTCTCTCTTCATAATTTCTCATCTTCTCCCCCCTTTTCTAATTCCTCATTATATGTAATCATGAAATTTTCTCTTTTTCACTTAAGTGACTCTCTAATGCTTCATTGTAAAAGTATCTTTTTATTTATCAAAAGGGGACTTATTTCCTCACTTCTAAGGAAGATGAAGAGTCACAAGTGGAATAACTTGATAGGTCATGTGGGGGGTAGATGAGAAGATACTTTACACTACTATAAATTGGAATGGATTCTCCATTCAAAGGGAGTTTTTTAGAGTTTTGAAGTTTTAGTTTTTGGCTAGCAACTGTGGATTGTTATTTGTTATTGCAATTTATATCATCACTACACAAGAAATAAGACCTAAATTTATTCCAATTCTTTGCTTATGATTTCCTCTATTCTCTCTCTATTTCCTAACTTTGGAAACATAATGATCTTAAACAACCAAGAAAAGGATTTGTAATTTTGAGGAACATATTAATGGAACTTTGTGTCTTTAGTTTGTTGATATCATTATTGTTTGCATAAGTTACATTCTTCTAATTGAATGTGTACCCACTTTGGTTGATGTATGTGGATTCTGCATAGCCTACCCACAACATTAACCCTCTCTCCTTATTTCTCCTATTCCCCTACAACTCCCTTCACTATAATTTCCTCCCTTGTACTCCATACAAGAACTTTGCCATAGGTTCATTGGAGTGTTACTATGTGATCCTTGGCCTATTGGCCACCCCACATATTTAGGTAGTTTACATTCAATAATGGGAGCCTCTCCATACTCAAGAAGGAGGGGATTAACCCTGTGATCATTGGTGGAAACAAATAATTTGCAACACTAACAAATTATTTCACCAATAGTTTTATTTGATTCCGCTAGGGGAGAGATCTTCCCTTGTGCAACCTATAAAGATATCTTAAAATACAAAAAACAGATATTTGAAAATCCTTAAAAAATGAAGAATAAAAAAATTACCAAAAATACCATCTGAATGTTCATAACCCTTGTTGTGATCCTTTTGAAAAATATGTACTTTTCAAGTTTCATCCCTCTCTAATGCTTAAACAAGTTGGTGGAAAGAAGGTACACCCGAGCTGATCGTGCAGCTAGCATTGTTGATCCAAAATTTGAGGAGAAACAAAGAGTTGATTTCATAACTTCCCATGTACAAGTAAGAAGACTAAGTTATTGGAAATCCTCTTGAAGATCATACTGAAGAACTGAGTTACATAACCACTAGTTATCATTCCTTTAGAAGAAGAAAGAGAGAAAGAATCAAAAGAAGAAAGAGAAGAGGAAGAAATGGTAGCACAATCACATGTGCCATGGGGAAAGAATACTGGTCCATTGGCTTTGAATCCTCCACTTCATGAACTTCCAAAAGGGTCAAGAAAGAACTTTCCAAAATTCTATGGAGATGGAAAGCAATGACCATATGATCATATCACAACTTTCATCACAGCTTGTTGAATTTTTAGGGTACAACATGAAGATGTTGCAGTGTGGATATTCGTGCAAACATTACAAGATGTCATTGTGGACTGGTTTTACTATTTTCCACGACACTCAATTGTTGATTAGGGTAATATGAAAAGTAAGTTTGAAGAAAGATTCAAGACTGCAGAAGATGCTCATGCCCTCCTTTCTCAATTAACTCAAATGAAGAAAGAACTACAAGAGTCCATGAGAGAATTTGTGCAAAAATTCAATAAGTTTGATCAACAAGATTCCCACTATTTCCCATCCTACTTCAGATAATCTGAAAAGGTTCTTCAATGAATGCCTAGTTTCTTGAAGTTAGTTTCTTTACTACGAATAATTCAACCAAGAGATTTGGACAATGCTCAAGAAATTTCCATTGAAGTGGAAGATGACCTTATCTTGTTAGGAAAGATCAAGAATCATTCAAATGAAGGATAAGGTCCAAAATTCCAAAGATGAGAGAGTAATCCATTATTGCAAAGTTGGCTAATGACTTGACAATGTTGAAGAAGGAAGTTACTCAACGAGAATCCCACCCAAACCGGAACAAGAATCAGATTGCAAGAGCACCTCAAAGGCTTGCCTTGGAAGCTCCACCATGGTCAATGCAATATGTGGAATCAAGGAAGATGAAGGAGAAGAAATTGTTGAATCATAAATTGAAAAAGAAGAAGAATAAATGTGCTAGGATTGGATATTTTGAATTCACATGTGGATGAATATTTTGAGGAACCCACAGATAGCTACTCCTATGTAAGTGTTCACTCGATCAAAAAAGGATAAATTAGGCTCTTCTCTTGTTGCCCAAGCTAAGAAATTGAATCCCTCAAATGGACTCTACGAAAAACAAAAACAAAAGGAGGATCCTCGATAGTCCACTTCCATAGGGTCATCTAAACAAGAAGCATGAGACTACTTCAGCCAAGAATCCTTCTACCTCTTTGGGTAAGTCTCATTAAAATTCTCTTGAAAAATCAGTTTTTGTTGATCCTAATAATACCCATGTCAAGGATTCCATAATCCTTGATGTGCCTACCACTTCCTCATCCTTTGACATCATTGACCATTGCAAGAAAACAAAATTCAAATTTTGAGTCTGATACTTAAAAACCCATCCCAAGCAATTTGATAGGCTAGTTCAGTTTATCAAAGGAAGTAGTTCAAGTTTCATGTTCCAAAAATGCCACCACCAAAGAACTACCTTGTGCCTCTCATTCCACTCCTCATAATTGTCTTGCTTCCACACCCTCCACCTCTGGAAGGTAGAACCTTTCTATATAGCCTTGTTGGTCAATGGGTACAAACTGAATAATTGCGTCATTGACTCCAGTGCTTTCCGAAAACGTCATGCCTGCAAAACTTGCTAAAGCTCTTAGTCTCTCTCTCTCTCTCTCTCTACCTCTGGTCATTGTTATTCCATGGAAATGAAATAAGTTCCTCTTGTTGGATAGGTCAAGGATGCTCAAGTAGCATTGGCAATTTTCCTATAAGAAGATCATGATGAGAATACTTGTAGCAGACATGCCTACCTCATATGGTATGTTGTTGAGCCGAAGCTTCTATCGAGATGTTGGTGGAGATATATAAATGGATTGGTTAGCATGCCACCATTCTGATCAATGGTAAAATGAAGAAAATTCTTCCCATCAGGAAAATGAAATACAATGTTCAATGGAATTCCAGATGACCCAAAGGTGGATATCCCATTTCAAGATTCAAGGTCTTACAAATTTTTCATGAATTTTGAGGAAGATCTTGAGTTTCCCATGTTGGTGGAAGAGTATCCAAGTATCATACGAGCCGGTCAGAGAACATCATGATGACTTGATGAAATCAGAATTTGAAAGCATGTACTTCCCATGGGATGTGAGCATGAATGTAGTTTCTCTACTGATGTTGATGATGATCATGAGAGTCTTGACTTACAATAAAGCAATCTTGAAGTGATGATCAATTTGGATTAAGAAGAGGGGTGATACCAAGAAACTTCTTTTTAGGTGAGTTCAATGTTTCAAACCATGTTCTCAACATTCGGCATGAAGGTTCCATTCAATGAGTGTGTTTTGAATATGAAGACTTCTCTTTCTCATTGGAAGAGGATGACAAGGAATGCAAGAATGACAAGATGTTTCAGCCTCTTGAATCTGAACCTACTCAAGAAGAGGATGAATTCATCATGGAAATGGACTCCTGGTTCTTGGTGGTAAAGATTGGGAAAATGATAATATAAATATTTCAGCTCCAATTTTGTGCTCATTCCCCTCTCATGAGGATAGAGACATTATCAAAAAAAAATGGATAGATGGAATGGTGCTTGATCCCAAGGTTGATTTTTTTTTTAAATGAAAATATTCTCAACAAGGAATGTATGAACAAAAATAGGCTTCAATATTTCAATGTTGACTCATCTCAAGAAAAGGATGCTCTCAACATGAAGATGAAATTTGAGGTTCAAAATGGCCAATGTTGAGATAAGATGATGGTTTTTGTTCTTTGTATCCAACCTTGATGCTCATTTTTTTCAAGATAATGAATCAATATGCACATACCACACTATACATAATGGGAAGCAATCAAGATTGAGTTTCATGGTTCATGAAAGAATATTGCTTGGATCGAGGTAAATATGAAGCATCAAGAGGCTTATTGATAGTGACTAAATCTTTCAAAGTTATATATCGAGAATCAACTCATGTATACCAGTGGCCATGAAGCAAATGACAAATGAAGAAAAAATCTTATCGAATATCATAATTTTCAATTTGAAAATAACATGTTGAGTGTGATCAAGGCTTATTTTCACAACAACGATGGAAAATCAACAATTGGAATGAACTTGGGCAGTCAATGAGAAAATGGAAATAATGTGTCAAAGTAACAAAGGAAATGAGATGAATAAGTGGGTCACCAGTTACAATAACAGAAACATGTGATATTTCTCAAGAAATTTATAACAAGGACCATATTTAAGTGAGCATGATCAATAAATTTATGCAGAAGAAAGGCATTATGGTGATACCCGTATACAAGTAAGCACTCAGTTTGAATTGGTGCTTCAATAAAAGTGGGTTGTCCCCCATATGTACATAAGTCATTTAGGTTGTTTCCTTTTTTTTATTTTTGTGCATTTTTTCCCTTTTTTGTTTGTTTCCCTTCTCTTTTTGTATTTCCTTTCGATGTGTGTGTTTGTGCATACTTGCTATGTTTAGTGGTGAAGATATTGACTTTATATAAGCCTAATGGATAAGACACTGGTCCATGTAGTGTCTTGACATTATAGAGTTATTATTTATCATTTTCCTCATTGTTTTTTATCTATGAAAAATTCCCCAAGAAATAGCCCAGTTGTTTTCATGTTAAATTTTTAGTATGAAAAATTCAAAAAAATTTTGTCATGACAACCTAGCCCAAATTTGAAAATCCCTCTCTCAACCAATATAAACTTGTCCTCTGGCCAACTCAAGTTATTTTCGTTTATCCTCATAATGGCTATGAGTAATTTTATAATGTGATTTTCAATTGTTTTTTATGTGTATGAATGTGATTCATGGATTCATTCATGAACCATTCATAAGGAATTGCTCCCGGAGGCCCAAAAAGGCCTATTTTCAAGCTTTTTCACACTAGTAGACACCCCTCGAAAGTTGACTGTTGATGCATAACCTACTTGGGATTTGTGTAGATGAGATATAAGATTCACTAAAGTGATTTTGGAAAGTTTATAGGAAATATTTGGAACCTCGGGAAAATCTTCTCCAAAACTGGGCTATTTTTAGCCAATGATGGGGATTATTTTTCCTAAAAAGTAGCTTTTCAGGTTTTAGATGGTTTGGGAAGCTCCAAAGGTATTTTGAGATTATAATAAATGAAATTGGAATCTAAGGAGTGTATAATTCAATTGTGCAAAATGTTTCAAGGGATTTTGAGGAGCATATTTCCAGATATTGGCCTGGCAGTGCAGATAAAGACCTTCGATCCTTGTGAAGATTCAACTGAGGATTATGGGAGTTCTAAGGAGAGTTAGAAGATGATTCAAAAGACCAAATTGGATAAAATTTGACCGCATACATGTTCCATATGTTGAGTTGAACAAAAAGGCAGTATTTTTTGGTAGCAATTTGACCTTCCAGGAACTGCACGTAAGACAATAATTGAAAAATGAGTTAAATTTCAAAATGTAAGGTAGAATAAAGTCCTATTGAAATTATGTAATTGGATTACTTTGGTTTTTTCCACTCAAAATTATATAAGTTTTTCCTAGGAAACACCAAGGGAAGTTCTCGGGGCAAGTAACACACTCCGGAGTATCTATTTTTAGCAGTGCAATGGTGAAGGAAGGTTCTAAAAAGGGAAATATGTACTTGGAGACCCCTGATGTCCCTTTCTCCCTTTAAAAAATTTTAAAAGGGAAATGGAGAAAAAATAAAATTCCCACATGAATTAGAAGTTGTGTCACTTAAGTTACAACTTGGGTGGTTAGGAAAAGTCTTCCTGACTCACTTTTACGTTTTGTCCCCTTTTTCATGAAGATATGACTCTATACACCCTTGGAAGGGGGCGATGTCCCTTTTCTAAAGGTACATGTGGGACACAAGAGTGCACCACCAAGGAGGAGGAAGAGCTACATCACTTAAAGTTACAACCTGGGGTGCATTAGGGAATTATTTTTAACTCACCTTCATAACAAAAGTTTTCCCGTTCTTCATGTTGTTTCCACCCTATGTACATTTTTACAACCCTGATGTCCCTTTATCCCTTACTAAATGTGGTAATGGGACATGAGGGGGTTTGAAGACCCATTTGGATAGAGTTGTAACCCCATCCTTGAGTCTCATGGTAAACCGAGTTAAGTAGGGTGAGTTAACATTTAAATTTGAAAGGAGACAAAATGGAGGGGAGATCAAGTATCGATTAAAAGGTGAGTTTAAAAACCAACATGGCTTAACAATTATTCACTTTCCTCCATGTTTCCCTTTATTTTTCAACCACCCTTGGTTGTTGTTACAATGAGTGTCATACCATTCAAGAAAAACCATACATCCATCATGGCCAAAACACATCATTTTCTCATTGCTTGCAAACCCCACCTCCGATGGCCCTAAAACTTAGACTGTAGCTTACCTCTGAGAACACATGTGTAATGAATGATCTCATTTACACTACTCCTAATTAATCAAGTTTGATTGCAATTTTTTACAGCCTCTCAAATTGTTTGATCTAGTATAAGTTAGGATATAATTTTCAGATCTTTTGTTTGATTTACGTTCCATAATTGTCTCAAAATTGGAGCTCTATAATCTCCTAAAAAATTATGCTTTCTTTTCAGCATTTTCTGGACCCCATAAAACTGAGCATGCTTACATATCGGTCAGTTATCCAAGATAAAGTATCCTAGTAACCAGCACCTAATTTTTAGTACATTGGCTGACAATGCGGCTTCACATTCCAGGTTACACGCACTCAGGCTTGGTTCTGTTGACTCCTTGGCACAGTAACAGTTCCTAAGTGAACTCCTATCCTACTTTTCCATTTGCATTCGACTATCTCTTTCAGAATTCCCCCTTTCGTGCCTTAAGTCTATGCACTTAGTTCCATTTTTATACCTTTTCATGCACTTAGTTGTGGATACTTCTCATAGACTTTCCTTCCAGAATGGCTAAGTCCCTCGCATGCCTTCGCGCTTGCTGCGAACTTGCACTTCCAAAGTTCCTAGTGCTCAATGGGAATCCCCCATGTTTATTTCTGAAAAAAAACACCCTTGGTGGTAGATTAATTAATGGGCCCATTCCAATCAAGAACAAATCAACATAATTTTTCTGACTGCTTCACACTCCATAAATACTTATGTCTTGACCAACATGCTGTATGTCCAGTTAGGTCCTTCGCAACACCTTTGCACATCTCACTTTGAGCACCTTACTTCTTCTTTGCCACTGACTGTGCCACATCATCTATCAGACTTGAGTGTGCTACACACAACCTATCAAAGCACACCAATAGGTTGTTGAATCTTGAAATCAATTCGGTTCATGACACGTGGTAGAAATGAAAAAGACCTAAATGAACAGTTGGCAAAATCCTTCAGTCAATATATACGCGTGCCATGTGTCATTGCATGTCAGATACAACTTGTAGACTTCTGAAAGCCATAAATTATTCTAAAGTGCTAAGATTCCCATGCCTTGGTCTCATTTGAAAGCTACTGACATCAGCTACACATTGGAATTTTCAAAATGGAGATTTAGGCAGGATTTGGTAGGTGGAAAATAGGGAAACATCTTTATGATCATCAATGCACACATCTAATCGACCTCAACCACCAAATTTCAATAAATCTATCTTTCTTCCTTCTTCTACACACCAAACCGAAATGGGAAGCACATCTGATAGCCTTGCAGGTGGATTTTTACGAATTTATCAGTAGCAAGTTGGTTGTTAGATTTGAATACTGAGCTTCCCTCTCTTTGCAAGCTTTTCTTAACTCCTTTTCTATAACATAGTAGAGTTCTATTTGTAAAAAGGATCCCTCTCTGTTGTAATTCACCATGCCAACGTGGTGTTTGACTTACAATCAGTGTGTTTCAGATTTTGACAATGTATATTTGCAATGTATCCATTACATCTTGTTTCATTGAATGCAAATGAGTGTTTATCCCTTCCAGCAGTACATTCATGTTCTGTGGAACTCTTGTATTCCCTTTCACATAATGTGAGTTGCATTTCAGCAGGTCTTATTATGCATTTTAGCTCGTATGATAAGTGTCTCCTCTGGCCATTGAAATCTTAACAGATATGTGTTAAAATTTTGGACCCCCAAGCGCACATAAAAATAAATGGCACATACCATACACCCTCAATCTACTAGATCACTAATCATTTCCTTCACTGTTGAATGGATAGCTAATCAGACACTTTACCCGTGGTTTTAATATGACATCAACCAAGAGTTAGATTAAATGAAGGAAATAACGAAACCCATTTCTGCAAATCCTTTTAGAAGAGTCCCCTTACATGACCTCATTGACATGTTCTCATCTAGGATTTCCTTTATAGCATCCTAGAAGTAGTAGTAACATCTAGAGGTAGGTAGAGGAAATGTCCTCCTCATATCTACGTAGTTACAGCTATCGCAATTTTTCTCAAAGCTTGGGGATGGTTCCATTGCAATCTACAGAACAACTCAGCTCTTCCAGATTCGAGAATTTTCTTACCTCATGAAATTGTGTATGCTTAAAACAATATGGATGAATGTTATTTTTTAAATTTTTTTCCCATCCAAGAGGTGAAGTGAATATCTACAAGTTTAATTTTCATGTTTTCATGAAGATCCGAATGAAACAAACCCCTGAAAATTAGAGCAGAGCATCTCGAGTGTGAAGATAAAAAAATTTGGAAATCATTTTCACTCTCGATCCAACACTCCATGGAAAAGTGTATATTTTTTAGTAAGTTCCTATTCAATACAACTTAATAATAATAATAACTATTATAAATAATGAATGGGTTTCCTTTTACTCATTTCATTACCTAAAGAGGAAAAACACTCAAAAGTGATAATTCGACAAAATTGCCAAAACTAGTCACTCGGGAATAACTTACTAAAAATAGTAAGTGTCTAGAAAATGATCAAGATGGTCATTGGTTGTTCATACATCCACATGCCTCAATAATCCCAATCTTCACTAAGGATTACAAACTCATTATTGCAAAGGGTGGATAGGGGCATTGTGTCTCAAGCATAAGACGAGCCCTCTCGATCCCCAATTTTGGTCATGATGGTGCATTTAGATTTCTGTGTGCTTCTCACTTCATAAGATGGGTTGATCAAAGGTTGTAATAATATTCCATATATTCTTCCACATTCATTCATCTCAAAGTCTGGAATTTTCTTCTCTTTATCTCATTAGTTTACTCCATTTCTCAAGGGCTCAGCATCATCATGTTGAATTTTGTGGGCAATGGTCTCAAGTTGCATACAAGAACTTGGTAGTTTGAAGGTATGTTAGACGTTTCAAAGGTTAGAAGAGCTTATTCATGAGAGGGAAGGCATCCTTCATTATCTTCAGTGGTTAAATTTTGCATCACCCCTCTTTTCAATGAGTCTAAACGTGATACAAAAGTACATCATTCTAGGGATGTCTCGAAGGGGTAAGGATTTCAAAGGATCAATCTTCATCGATGGAGCATCATAGTGGTGGGTCATCATATATCAAGGTTTCATCTTCTTCATCATCATAAATTATCTCCATCAAGTTTGGAAGAGACACCTTCATCTATGTTTGGGAGCATCTTTTCTCCCCTCTCTTCATTCCTTATCCTTTTCTCCACCCATTTCTCAATCCTTCATTATATGTATGATCATGAATATTTTGTCTTTTTCACTTAAATGCACTCTCTAATGATGTATTGTAAAAATATATTTTGATTTATAAAAATGGGACTTATTTCCTCACTCCTAAGGAAGATGAAAAATCACAAGGTGGAATAAGAACTTGAAAGTTCATGTGGGGGATAGATGAGAAAACAATTTTCAAATGCTATAAATTGGAGATGCTTATCCATTCCAAGGGAGTTTTTTAGAGTTTTGAGTTTTTAGCTTTTGGCTAGAAATTGTGGATTGTTAGTATGCTTGTTGAGTTTTGTATCACCACTACACATGAAATAAGAGTTACATTTCTTCCATTTATTTTCTTATGATTTCCTATATTCTCTCTCTATTTCCTTGCTTTGTAAGCATATATTTTTACTTTTGAGGAACATATTAATGGAACTTTGTATCTTTAGTTTGTTGATCTCATTATTGTTTGCATAAGTTATATTCTTCAAATTTAATGTGGACCCACTCTGGTTGACGTATGTGGATTCTGTAATCATACCCACAAAATTAACCCTCTCTCCTTATTTCTCATATTCCACTATACCTTCCTTCACTGAAATTTCCTCCCTTATACTCCGTACAATCACTTTGCCACAGGTTCAGTGGAATGTTCCTATGTGATCCCCGACATGTTGGCCACCCCACATATTTAGGTAGTTTACATTCAATAATGGGAGCCTCCTCATACTCATGAAGGAGGGGCTTATCCATATGACCATTGGTGGAAAAACAAAATTTGCAACATAATAATTTATTTCACCAACAAGACTCTTACAATGTTAAGTTGAAGTCCACTTAAGTGAATAAGAAAAAAAGTAGTGAAAATTTACCTTCTTAAATGAAGGATTAGAACATGGAGAGAGAAGAAATAAGAGAGAGAAGGGTTGATCAATCTGATGAATATGGAGCCTTTGTTGATGAAGAACTTGATAACTTGAAGCACTGTGATCAAAATCCCCTTCTTTTGTGATATATAGATACATTTCTAGGGCATCGAATAAGTGTTTAGAAACATTATTATGAGATATGAATTGTGATGAGAACATTATGATATTTTCTAATCAAAAGGTAGGAGTTAGGGTATGGGGATCACTTCCTTACTCCTCTAGGCCTTCACAATTCACCTTCATGACCAAAAATCAAATTCATGATGCTCAAAATTTTTTATGCTTATTTGTCACTCACTGAAATAGGTCTTCATCTTACAAATAGAAGGATTACTCCTTGAATGAATTTTTTTTTCATATGACCACCCATTGAACTGAAATGATTGGATTTCACATGCTTCCTCCTTTGAGGTGTGAACACACTACAAGGTGTTGAATGAGTGTTTAAAAACACTACTAAGTGAATTGCATTATGTGAAATTGAGATGATTTCATGTTCTTTCAAACATGGTACTCCACACAGATATCATCCCATTACCATTCATGGATCTAAAATCCTCCTTGAATGGAATCAATTTTTAGGATGATAATACACCTTCTTACTCATATAATCTTCATGGAAAGAAGTTTTCTCCTCTAGATAGAAGGATTTATCCCTGATTGAAACTTGAGGGAATGTTTGGGAATGAGTTATATGTTCTTGACCTCCAAACTGCATTGAAACAATGCAAATTCCACCTCCTTAACTTGCAAGATGTGAGCACATTAAAAATCATTGGTTAAGTGTTCTAAAAACACTTTCATGAGATATGCATTATTTGTGAAATTGAGATGACTGCCAACATCACTCATGGTGATCTCCTCTTTTCATGCTCCTGATGATCATTTCCTTAATGAATTTAATTTAAATGAAGTTCTTGATGTTTCAAATCCTTGATAGACCTCATGATGTTCTTGATTTCACCTATTGTCCAAGTGACAATATTTCACACACATTGATTTACCCTGATCTGTTACTTGTCATAGTGTGATTCATATGATGTCTCTTATCCTTATAAAGATAGCTAATAAAAAGGTAGTATTTAGAATTAGAACTCAAATTTCCTCCTCATAGGATCATTTGATCTTTAAATAATACCTTTGTGATAAAGAGGTCTCCTTGATGGGATGAAATCAAGCTTCGGGGCTCAAACAAGTTCTACAAAGGTTGAAAGAGTTTGTCAAGAATTTGGTTTGGAGCTTCCTATTTCACCTTCATGATAAATAAATCTACTTCTTGAATGAATTCAAACATGATGATTCCTTTTTTTCCATAATTAGGATGAGTTAAACCATCTAAATTCTTTCATCCAAGTGTGACATGCATAATTTACCTCATAATTGATTCTTTGGGATTATGCGGGGATTTCTTTCTTGTCTGAACCACGAGAAAACTTCCCAGCCTTCCAATGGTAACCAAAAGAAATGAGATAGGAAGAATCAAATTTTCCATAAGCCTTCTAAACTCAATTATAAAACTATCTAATTTTAGTAGGGGGGGGGGGGGGGGGGGGGTCCTCTCTAGGACTGTTGTTTTTTTAGTAAATTTTCACCATTTTCTCTTTATGATGTTTCTTTGTCATTTGGAGTGTTGAGGATGCTAATAATTCACCATTTTTTGAAAAATTACTATTTTTAGACATGAAAAATATTATACACTTACTATTTTTAGAAATATCTCTTCTAGATGTCGAGTTGCAATGAAAATACTTTCAAAATTTTATGTCTTATTCTAGGAATCTGTTCTCCAATTTTCAAGGTGTTTCATCTTCCAGATCTCTGTAGAATAAAAAAGGAAACTTTTTTGGGCTGAAAATTTCAACTTAATACTGTAAATTATACATAGTATCTATAGGGTTACTTTTAAATTCATCTTGAAGGAATTTTCAAACAGAGTGCACTGGTGAAGTTTTATGGAGATTAGGTGCAAAGATTAACAAATATGGGTGATTTAATAAAAACCTAATTAAATATAATTGCAAAGTAAGTGATATGAAAAAATATTATATAGATATAGATGCTAAGAAATTGAGAAATACAAAAATATAAGTTAAATATACAGGAGAAATACAGTGCTTTGCTAATTCCTGTGCGATCTAGAAATGAGATGGGTTGTGTAATGTACTAGACAAGATGCAAACAATGTCGCAACTACTCCCTGTGAAATTTGGAACTTGAGAATAATGGCGGGTAGGGGCACCTAATGATGGATAGGGGAACTTTGGCACTGGTGACTATACAAAATATCAGAATATACTTTTTCCCTCGGTCACTATGGTTTCACTGCTAACTCCTACCAGTCACCTACTATTCACTCTTTGATCACTGAGGGTACATGTAACCTGTAAAAAATAAACCCTAAATACCTACACAAGCTCATGAACACATCAAATTGGAATGAAATATGCAAAATGTAAAGTCAGATTGGACCCCAATAGTCACCTAATAAGTGAACTTATGACCGAGCACTGCACTGCATTCTAGATTCCATGTAGTTCTTTGTAATTATGTGTGAAATAGTGTCCTTAGGTTACCCTTGAACCAATGATACCAAGATACCAGACTGTAACTAGATAAGATGCAAATGTGTGGTATGGAATTCAACACTTCCCCTTCATATATAGTGTATGCAGCCCAAAACTTCAGTCCCTTTGATGGTAGTTGATAGTATGTAGATGTGATTGCCCCTTAGAATTTCCATCCAGAATGATAGAGTGTATGTTGTGTACATACATAGATACATAGATACATAGATACATACATACATATATATATATATATATATATATATAGATACATATAGATACATACATACATACATACATACATACATACATACATACATACATACATACATACATACATACATACATACATACATACATACATACATACATACATACATACATACATACATATATATATATATATATATATATAATATATATATATATATATATATATATATATATATATATATATATATCTTGTTTGAATTTTTACACTAGTGGCATGAAAGGTAGACTATGAGCTTAGGATAAGGATAAGAAAACTAAAAAGGCTGACAAAAAATGTTAAAATGTGTAAAAAGAACAAAGAGGGTAGAAGCACCCAAAATGGACAAGAGTGTATGGGTGCTAATGTCCAACGTGGGCACTGGTGTCCTGGGATAAATGATTACAGATATGAAAAGACAGACATACAAGGATCCCTACAACTTGACCAGAATTGGGTACAAAAATGACAGATGTGAGAGAGAAAGACAATAGAAATAATCAAAGAAATTATATAGACAAAGGATTGTCTCACTAGCAAATAATTTTCTTAGTCAATATCCATGCATATAAAAACATACTTGATGACATAGTAATATAGTAATATGTGCATGATTTTATGTCTACATTTACCCCTATTTATCCTATTTGAATGAAATTCAAGTAGTGTAAAGAAAGTAAGGAACATACCTATATAGAGTCTGGAGAATCAATGCTGTAAAGTGTGTGTAGAATGTCGAAACTTGGAGTGTGGCGAACCATGGATCAATGCTTTGACCCATGTGGTATAAGTAGAGACAAAATTTTTTCATAAGGAGCACTTAGAGAAATAGTTGAAATGATTTGGAGATTTTGAATTGTTTCCAAAGGTGATTGAAGAGGTAGGGAGTGATCAATTCCCAACCCAATTTTTTTTTTTTTTTTTAAATGGGAGGAATTTGGGCATCCTGCTGCTAGAGGAAGAGTGTTGGGGAGAGAGGTCTAGTTTTTACTCTCCATCCATGACTGCATACTTAAAAGGTCCAACCACTATAGACAGATAAAGACCAAATTTAGTTTTGATTTATTTTCAAATCATTCTGATTTAAGAACGCAAATAGGAGTAGTATAGGAAAGGTAATGATGTCTCATTGCCCCCCACTCCTACGGTAATGGGTGTTTTAATTTGAATAGTGTTGGATGGCTTCCAAGCTAGGTCATGTAGAAGTGATAATAATGCAATGCAGATCCCATGTTAGGTCATCTAGGAGAGATAGTAAATGTGCTTTTTGTAATGATTGATTGATTTGATGATAAGAAATTCTTTGAAACAAGATGTACTCAGTAGATTACTCACATAGAGGTTTTTTTCTTTGCCCCCAAATTAGGTCATTTGGGGGAATAGATTTGGAATAGTAAAAAGTATTTGAATGTCATATAAAATGATTATACCTTTGTTCGAATGAGATTAGAGAAAGTATTATAGGAATATGATAGGAGTGTTTCATTGATAAATTACGTACGTATAAGCAAAATAGATAGGGTAAGGGTGAGGAGGAATACCTATGAATGAATTTGGAAGGTAGAGTGCATGCGTTAAGATTTCCAGATCCAATGATGATTGTGAGAACTACCTTTTTGCTAGGAGGAACTACCCGTGAATGCAAGAAAAGACCACAAGAGGAATATTAAAATATATATGTCAATGGACTTCTTAGCATGTGCTAGATCTGAGAAGTGTGATACTTCCTAGATGGCTGTCAATCCACTGTTTAATACAATGCAATATATGAAAAAAAGTAAATAAAAAACATCATACTGTAGTTGATATGATTTAGGTACCTCCTTCAAATACAATAAGAAAATTTAATCTAATAGGTAAGGTTATGATCAGATCTGGAGGTGGGGTAGGTAGCCAAGGTGACTAGGACATGTCAAGATCAAGTTTTGGATGGTTTGATTTGTTTGGGTGAGTGTTATGAGGTTACTATTACAGGTAGAATTACCAGATATAGAGACTTGTATTGGTCTGATATGAATGATGCCGGTTGAGAGAAAACTAATGATAGTTTAGGTTAACTGACGTCGGTAGGGTCGAGCTAATAGAAACTCAATAAAGTTTGGTTTTGGGTGATTCTCGATGATTACATAGAGAATGGGAGAATGAGGATTAGGTTACCAAAGATGCTGAGAATTCTCATAGATGTCTGGGGTTAGGTATAAAGGGTTGGGAGGATATAGGTGGTTAGGTGGAGGGATTGACAAGAAGGTAGGAGGTGATGAGCTACAAAGGAGACTGGGACTCTCAAATAGAGATAAAAAAATTGATTCTAAATAAGTATGGAAAGATTTAGATCTGAATGCACTTACTTGTACTTGCAGACTGGTGGTTGGATGAGGGTGATGATTGATTTGTGAAACTGGTGGTTAGTTCCGCGACAATGCTTCCCTGAATGTTACCATGAATGCTTAACCTTCGGATCAGTCTTGGTGCTAGTTTAGGATGTTTGGATATGCAAGATGGATTTGATGTGTGCTTGCATGGAAATATATATTTTCTGAAACTCGAATAATTCTTCCAACCTCTGGAACAAGGTTACCAAAGTGAATATATGGTAACTGATGATGGTTTAGGGTGTCCAGCGTCAGTTTCAGATTGACCGACATCAGTTAAGGTGGGATATCCTAGGTTACCAAAATAGCAGATCTTGGATATCTTTTGGCCAGTTCTGTCCATTGTTACGGATCCAAAATGATATTTTCCACATAAGTAAGTGTGCATGCAGTTAGAGGAAGAATATGCACCTAGTGTTAGGGTTAGACTAAGTCTCAGTTAGTTATGGTAAGTAGAGATTGAGTCCTAGTTAAAAGGAAACATGTTAAGAATAGGTCTATGATGAGGTATTATAGGTGATGTGGGTGGGCTGAGTTGTCTAGGTGAGGTGGAAATTAATTTAATCAAGGTATTTATTAATGAATATTGTGAGAATGGGTATTAATTTAATCGTAGGTAATTAAATTAATATACATGTGGGGTAAAGGGGGAGTGTGAGCCAAATTTGGTGTTTACAAGGAGTGTCGATTGATTGCATTGTATCATGAGAGGGATTATAATATGATCTTGATTATATGCCCCACTTTCAGCGAAAGGGTGAGGGGTGGAGAAATGAACATTGAGCCAAAAACAAGACATATAAGATGTTCATAATAGTGAATGAGAAATAGTATGAGATAGTGTTGTCAAAGTATGAGTATATATTAATGGGTATATGTGCCAAATGTGAATATGAGATGTTAAAATTTGTATGGTATGATGCTAGAGTAAAATTCAATTCATACCGTGTAAATGACGAGACAAATGAATTTAGGAAAAATCAAGATATGAGTGAAACTTTGCAACGTGTATTAGTTGTAAAAGTGGTTACAAAATAGGGACTATAATATAGGGTGAATAGGAATTACTATACATAGTAATAGTGACAAGGGAATAATATTTTCATTTGTAATGAGATCAAGTGATATTTTGAGCTTTGAGTTGTAAGGATGCAATGTGTTAGAGTAGTGATTTTGGATAGATTTGAAAGAGTAGCGGTGGTTGTGGGAATGAAAGTAGGGTAGGTTTCGGTAGGGTAGATTAGGCGTTTTATGTTGTTTGTGAGAAATTTTTGATAGGTGAGGGGGGTTTAATTTTTAGGGCACGATATAGATCGATGTCAGCTGGGGGTTGCCTAATGTCGGTTGGCCTTGGCCGGCATCGGTCAAATTTGAGATGACCTACACTGGTGAAATTGAACAAGCGTCGATCGAGGAAAACCGATGACGGTTTAAGGAGACCAATGCCAGTTAGGGATGAGGAGAAATGGGGGAAAGGGAAGGGTAGGGGGAAGGAAAGTATTCAAGGGAGGTCTAAGGGAATGTGAATGTAGGGAGAAGATGGGGAAAAGGGGTGTTTAGACAATGGTGGGGGGGGTGGTAAGTAGAATAGAGGAGAATAGGTGTAACAAGACACTAGGAAAAATGGGTAGTTAGTAGGGTTGTGATTTTGGGCTGGGTGTGGTGGTAAATAATTATGTCATATAATAGGTGTGTTGGGTAAAAGGTATGTTGGGTATGGTCCAGGTTGAAAAAATTTTGTGGTTCGTTGGATGTAGGCTAGGGACCATTTGTGGATGAGGGACAGAGTACCGGCTTTGTTGCTACTGATATGGTTGAGCATGACCGCAAAGGAGTGGAGGCATGTGACAGACATTATCCTGATTGGGATCCAGTGCTACAAATATATAGTTTGATATCCGAGCTTGATGGTCGCACTAATCGATAGATGGGATTCAACAACCAATACATTCCACCTACCGACGTATGAGATCACTATCACCCTAGAGGATGTATACATGATCCTGTGGCTACCTATAGTGGGAGAGTATGTTTATTCTATTTTGTTAGAGGTATCAGAGGAGCTGATATTGGTAGTGTTTGGAGAGGTGATGGTAGAGATGAGGTTCTATAGCATGAGCTTGAGCTATGAGGACATGTACGCAACCCATCCGCAGGAGATGAGGTTGGTTGTCTGGATCATGGAGGCAGTGTGTTGCTTTGCATTTCTGGATGTGGAGGGTGGGATATTTCCATGAGTGCTGATGGGGGTTCTCTATGACATGATGGAGGATAGGAACTATTTTTCTTGGGCACCAGCATTCTTGGTGTAGTTATACAGGGAGTTATGGACCTATGGGAGGCTACAAAGGTTTAGTTTGTGTTGTACATTTCTTCTTCACTACTAGGCATATGAGCACATCATATGTGTGTGTCTAGTTGGTTTACCTTGGCCTGATGCATTCGATGCGGGCTTGGTCTAAGTTGGTTACAGGTGTTGGGTGCCTATTAGGGGGAGAGCGCAGGGATGTTAGGGATGCACATAACGTAGCATATTACAGGCATGCACTAGAGTGGTTGTCTAAGGTTGAAATCATTTGGAGGCCATACATTGGCTTCCTTTCCTATAGGAACATGGTAGTGGAGTTAGATGAGCTACAACTACTCAGATGGATAGAGGTCTTCTGTGCTAGTGAGCATGAGATGATCCCCATTGATAGGATTAGATGGCAGTTTGGGCTACCCCAGGATGTGCCCTCCACCAGCCCCACTGTACAAGAGAGATGATGTGGAGATGCCTATGCCTCTACTATAGTTGATGGTGCTGATAGGGTAGGAGGAGAAGGTGGTGGACTGGTGGATTGATGACAACATGGTTACTGATATATACACGAAGTAGTGGGATTACACAGCTATAGACAACACCATTGAGGTTAGGGAAGCCTGACCTAGCCACTATTATAGTTCAAAGGGACACCTTATAGGGGAAGGTGGCCACCCTTTTGACATAGCTGGGAGTATTATAGGGGTAGTTTAAAGGTTCAGAGGCATATGTTACCCTGTTACAGGCACATGTGGTAGCCCTATAGGCCCAGGTTGCATAGGGATATGTATCCTCATAGAGTGGGGATGGTGATGGGGGATAGGTAGCCACCTTACAGACACAGGTAGCAAGTCTGTAGGGTTAGTTGGCCACTACACAAGCACAGATTATGGCCTTACAGGCCCAGGTCATAGAAAAGGCACCCTCATAGGTCTAGGGACAGGGTCCCATATTACAAGAAGCAGTGGGATAGGGTCCCATGGTATAGGGAGGAGGGAAAAGTTCATAGGGATAGGGGCCGAGGCCATCATTAGAAGGAAAAAGCTCACAGATTGCTACGGGACCTATGGCACCACCACATATAGTACCGATGGCGAGATTTAGGGATGCCTTGAATAAGTCTAGATACTAGTAGGATCACTTGACGACTGCTAAGATAGATCTCCCCTCCTATGCAGAGTACATGACACAACATGCCTCAAGTGAGAGGATGAGATCTCACACGCATAGTGCAGAGAGTACAGAGAGCCGGTAAGCCCAAAGACAGGGTCAAGATGAGGTCACTAGTTCACGGAGGCCTGACCCAGTGTAGGCCAAACAGAGTCAAGACCTAGACCCATGGAGGGTGGAGAGATGCTAGTAGGGTGTCAGAAAAACAAAGAGGATGAGACAGATGATACTGAAATGGAAATTAGATGGGCCAACGATTGATGTCTCTGTATATCATCATTTTGTTTATTTTTTGATATATACCGGCCTGTGTGTTGATGATAGTGAGGCTGTACATGAGAGTTTTTGTGAGTTAATTATTATACCGGCCTGCATGCCGAATATTTTGAGGTTGTACCTAAGAGATACTTGTATTATTTTGTATTGGTGTATATTTGATGGATACATAGAACTTTATTAATATATGGTGAGATTGGTGGTTATGGATGATGTACTTATGTTTTGGAAGTTCTATTGTTATTTTTGTATGGATGGAAATTAGGTGGATTAGGCATGGTGGAATTAGGTCGGTTAAGGCATGATGGAGTTAGGTTAGTTTAGGCATGATGGAGTTAGGTCGGTTTATGCACGATGGAGTCAGGTCAATTTAGGCATGGTTGAGTTAGGTCATGTTCAGGCATGGTGGAGCTAGGTCAATTTAGGCATGGTTGAGTTAGGTCATGTTCAGGCATGGTGGAGTCAGGTCGGTTTAGGCATAATGGAGTCTTGTTTTTAATTTTGATTTAATTTCCAAGTTATTGGTAACATGGGAAATAAATGATGAGTTATATGTATGTTATGGTGTAAATTTCCAAAATCTTTGATATCATGGAAATGTGAAATGATTGATTAGATGTTTTTATGATGTGATAAAATGGTAAGTATGTATGTGTGGTAATTTTCCAAGTGTTATAAAAAAATGGAAATTAATTATGGTAGAATGTTAATAGACAAACATGTGGGAGGAAATGGGTTAGGGTAAAGAGTGGTCAAGCTAACCTCCAAGGGCTCCATGCCCTCGAAGTGCTGCCTACATAGCTCCGGCTAAAATGGGCCTCAGGCCAATGTAGTTCTCCCAGGGAAGAATATGATGAGGTAGAGGAAAGGGTTAATAGGTTTTAGGAATGATTGAGTCTAGGTTATAGGCATGGTTGAGTCTTAGGTTAAAGTGGAAATCTTTAAAATGTAGATATTGATGGTCTGGTCCTGTATAGGGTAATTAATAAGTAATGGAGAAGGTGAATGGTGAGAGGTGACAAAAAGAGTCACCTAATTGATAAAAACCATAATGAGTCTTCCATACCAGAGATTGGCTTATGAACATAAGACCCTAAAGGCGTTGCATGCTATACCATGCTAAGGGTGAAGAAAGTCACATGATCACAAAATGTCATGTTTGCGTTAAGTCCCTTAAGAAGATAGAAAATTAGGGTGAAAAGGAAAATGAGGGGAAAATGGGTGGTTTCAACGTAACTTAGTGTACGATGACATGGTTACCTAGAAAGAAACCCATGATAATAAGCAAGTCCATGACGAAAAATTTATCATTTTCTTCTTTTGCTTTTGTTTTTAATAGACTGATCGATGTGGGAGGTCTATATGGGATGAGTATATTATCTCCTTGAGGTCTTTGTGAAGATGATCAATGCAGGAAGCTTCTAAATATTTTATTATATTTTTACAATGACTTTATATAGATGTCCTTCGAGGGAGCAATATATTTATAGTGGCGAGATAGAGAGAGGAGATGCCCCTTTTGAGGGAGTCATTGCGTTGCTGGAAGTTTGACTCAAGGAGTTGAATCCCATTTTTTTTTCTGGACTTTTAAGTCATGGACAAGACTATAGAGGAAGATTAGGTTCTTGTTTAGAAAACAAAACCATAACACACTGGGGTTAATTATGAAAGAGATAGTTTCAAGTGATGAATGACCATGGGATTCCATCTTTGAAAAAGATGAAAAAGTATCCATGAGAATCATGCTATGAGTAGATCCGTGGTACTTGTATTGAAGATAAGGATGAAAGGTGATAGGTAATCACATGATTCTTCTTTAGTCGTTGATCCTCAAAATAGATAACATGGAAGATGAATATTACTCAAGGGACGAGTGATCAATAGATAGAAGGTGATATAGGACTGGATTCCAACAATAAAATGGTCAAAGATGCAAGGCATTGAGGGGATTAGGTTCAGATTTGCCTTCGAGTGAAGAAAAATGATAAGCACTTGATCCATATGTATGAGTAATGATATAGGGTCCAAGCCAATTAGGAACAAATTTGCCCCGTTTAATTTTTTCTTCTTTGGTTACATGTTTATTTTCCTTTAGGACAAGATCACAGACCTGGAAGGTTTGTTCATGGAAACACTTATCGTAGGCACGTTTGATACATTTTTGGTAGATTTGGAGATGATCAAGAGCATTGAGATGACGTTCATCTAACAACTCAAGTTGTGCTAAACGGTCTTGGCGAAAGTCATCATCGTTGAGCATGTCTTGCAGTGAGATGCAAAGAGATGGAATCTAGACTTCGAGAGGAAAGATAACCTCGGTACCGTAGAGTAGAGAAAAAGGTGTAACTCGAGTCGAAGTGAGAATACTAGTGCGGTAAAACCACAAGGTGAAAGGAATGTGCGTATGCCAATCCTTCCTAATATCGTTAACTATTTTCATAAGAATTTGGTTCAAGGTTTTATTGGTTGATTCTACTTGGCCATTTATTTGTGGGTAGTAAGGTGAAGAGAAACTAAGTTGAATAACAAAAGTGCCGCAAAGATTTCGTAGGGTTTTGTTTTTGAATTGCTTTATATTATTAGTGATGAGGCGGTGAGGGACACTAAAGAAAAAAATGATGTGATCGTTGATGAATTCACAAATTTTCTCAGCTTTTTGTTTCGCTCGGAATGTTTCGGCTTCTGGGAATAGAGTTGCTTCTATCCTTTCATTCCTTTTAGAAATAGATAAGGTTAGGGCTAGGAGGAATACCTGTTAAAGGTCGAGATGGTGTGCGCGTACCGTAGAGAAAGATCAGGTTGACTGCGAAGAACTCCTTTTTGTCTTGGAAGGACTACCTGCAAATAAGAACACAAGACCACAAGATTTTGATTAAACAATAAATGAGGAAACTACCTTGGGCCCAGGAAATATAAAACTTCCTTTCGAAGGTGGTCAGTTTCCCTGCTAATATGAATTAACACAAAAGACTGCAAAATATCAATTAGATTACTTGGTTGAAACGGGCAGGAGAAGGCTGGTTTCTGGTTATAGTCAGGGTAACCGATACCGGTTTCTGGTAACTGACGTCGGTTGGGTTTAGGACCTGTAGGTTGGTCGTTTTGGTGGGGTGTTTGTGTTTCTTTGTAGCTATGGTGTTTGTAAGGTTGGTTTATGGATGATATTAGGAAATGAGATGATGAGAGGTAAAAGAATGGTAGTTAGATGCAATGGCACGTTGGGTAGTGGATTCAGAAATGGATTTAGGAGGACTGTGATTCAAAGAGCATAAGAAATGTTATAACAGAGGACATGCAAGATGTGACTTACTGGTTTTGACGAAGATGCAAGTTGATCTCCTTTGATGCAAACTCTCCTGGTTTCTTCACTCGTCTCTGCTTGGTTAAGTGAAGATCTGGACTCCGTTTTCACTCCCAATGACCTCTGTTGATTCAAGAATCATTCGACCCTTGATTTTGGTTTTGGGAGCCCATTTACAGGGAGCCGATGGCGGTTACGTAACCGACGCTAGTCGAGTAGGAACCGGCATCGGTCAGGAAAAAGTAGGTTTTTTTTAGTAAAATAGCCCACCTTCCCTGCTTTTCTCTCGAGAGATCAGTTGCGGGCTTGGTCAAGTGGCTAGAAGGTCGGTTTTGGGTGCGAGTAAGGAGGCATTAGTTATGGATGTGAGTCTAGACCAAGTCATAGGTCTTAATTAGGTTAGTTTAGGGTTAGGGCTAGGTCATGATGAGGTGGCAGGTAAGGTGATGTGGATTTATCAATTACAAGGTAATTAATAAATAATTGTGTAAGGTTTAAGTGATGAGGTTATATTGCGAGATGAGATGCGGGCCACAAGGGGTCGTAAGACACAAATTTGGTGTCTACACTTTTGTAGAAATGAGGGGAATGGCTTCTACCCATTTAGTGTAATATTTAGTAGCGGTTATAATCCATTGATGGTGTTGTGAAGAATGGGTTTGATCTCTCCAACAAGATCTAAACCCCATTGAGAGAAAGGCCAAAGGTCTCATGTGACGTGTAAGACATGATTAGGTGTGTGAAGAAGATTAGCATGTTACTAACACTTCACACAACATTTGACATAGTCACAACAGTCACGGTTTAGGGTTGTCCAATAATAGCCGAGGTGAAGAATGTATTTAGTGATAGCTAAGCCACTAAAGTGACCTCCAGTAATGCCATCCTAAACTTCCTTAATGGTGTGGGTAATTTCAAAACTTGTAAGGCATTGTAAGAGAATACCGTCGAAGCCACGTTTATAAAGAAGAACACCCATGATGACATAGCAAGAGACACCTTTAATAAATGCATGTTGTCCATTATGAGTGAGATCAGGAGGTAGAATGGAAAGGGAAAGATAGTCTGCAAGCTTCTTATACCAAAGGTCATGTGGGTCAGGCGCAACAATTCCGACGGAGTTGACATCTCGAGATAAATAAGAAGGTGATTGCAACCTTTTTATTATGACACGATTTTGGAGTTGGAAGATGGAGTGGGAATCTGAGAAGCTAGGCAGGCCATGGTATCCGTAAATTTATTAGTAGAATGTGGGGTGGTTTGAAGTTCATAACGGTCAAAGGTAGTAAAAAGTATGTTGACATAATGCTTGTACTTTTGAAGTATTTTGTTACGAAACTGGTATATACCATTGACTTGGTTTACAACCAGTTAGGAATCACCAAAGATATTAATTGATTTAACATCTAGGGTGATGGCAGTTTCAAGGCCTAATACAAGTGCTTCATATTTGGCTATGTTGTTAGTACAATCAAAATCTAGTTTGAAAGATAAAGTCATAAGTTCACCATTAAGAGGAATGAGGATAACACCTGGACCACCTCCATGCTGACATTTGGAACCATCAAAGAATAAGGTCATCTGGTAAGTGGTATCGTCTAAAGAGAGGGAAATAATGGATTCGTCTAGAAAATCGAAGTTAGAGGGTTGATCTCCATAAAGAGGTGCATCTACTAGTTGGTCAACGATGGTTTGATCCTTGATAAATTTTTGGTGGATGAATTCGGGGTCAAGGTCTACCAGAAGCATGAATTAGTGTGAAACATGTTGATTCTGGTAGGGTTTGGCATACATGTAATGTAGGGGATCAATGTTAGTGAAGACAAAAGTTTTATGGTTTAGTAGGTAATGAAGAAGTTTAGAGGCGACAAAAAATAAAGCTAAGCAAAGTTTTTCTACATGGTTGTACCTAGTTTCGTATTCCAAAGGGGTACAACTTATGTAATAAGCCACTTGCTCTTTGTGCTGCTCATCATGATGAGTGAGCATGGCACCTAAGGAATGGTCAGTGGCATAAATGTAAAGGTAAAAGGGCTGGTCATCTTTAGGGGGAATGAGAACTGGTGGTTGAAGAAGGTATTGTTTTAAGGCATCAAAAGATTTGTGGCAGTCATCATCCCATTTGAAGGAGATGTCCTTTTTGAGGAGATGATGAAATGGTTGACAACAGTCGATAAGTTACAAAATAAACCGATGAATAGATTGAAACTTACCTTGCAAACTTTGAAGTTGACAGAGATTAGTAGGCGGAGGCATTTCAAGAATATCCTTTACTTTAGAAGGATCGACTTATATGCCATGCAAAGAAACGATGAAACCATGGAGTTTTCCTAAAAGCACCACAAAGACACACTTCTTAGGTTGAAGGTGAATACAATACTTGATGAGGTGGTCAAAGATGACCTTAATGACTGTAAGGTGTTTGGTCCAATGTTTGGATTTGGAAAGAATGTCATCTACATAATCTTCCAATATGTGATGCATTATGTCATGAAAGATATAAGTCATGGCTCGCTAATATGTAGCACCAACATTTTAAAGGCCAAAAGGCATGACTCGATAGCAAAAAATACCCCAAAGAGTGATGAAGGAGTTTTTTTGTTGATCTTTTGGAGAAAGTAATATTTGATTATAACCCGAGAAACCGTCCATGAGTGATAGCATCTCATGGCCAGTGGTGAGATCAACCAGTTGGTCAATTCTTGGTAGAGAAAAGTCATCTTTAGGGAAATCTAAGTTGAGGTTGTGGAAATTTGTGCAAATACGGAGTCCCCCTATCACTTTTGTGAGAAGAACGATGTTAGAAATCCATTGGGGATAGTCAATGGGTTGAATGAAGGAAACTGAGAGAAGGCGCTAAAGTTATTCTTTGACAAGAAGAGCAATGCGAGGATGCATTTTTCGCATCTTTTGTTTTATGGGTTTGGCATCAGGAATGGTTACAATATTGTGGATAACAATGTTTGGGTCAATACTGGGCATATCAACATAGGACAAAGAAAAAGCATTGCTATGGTCCTGAAGGAAAGAAATAAAAGATTCCTGTTCAACAACATCTAAAGATTGGCCCATCTTTAAGATGTATGGGTCGTCCTGAGTGTTAATGTTGATTTCAATAGTCGATTCATTCAACATGGTTTACGTCTCAGAAGGTAACGACTGGTGAATATAAGAATCTTCCGCACCAAGGTAGGTGAGGATAGACTCATCGTCTTGACACTGAACAACATTAATAAAAGGTGTATCATCATCGATCATGTCAGGATATAGGAAGAGAAAAGTAGAAGGAAGCTCACCATTGTGTTGATAAGTTAGAGGTCCTAGGGAAATCGTGTTTAGGAAAAAAAGCTAGGAGGAATAGATTCGGGATCTATGGATTCTATGGGTGAAGGTGGTGATGTTGGTGAAAGGTGTGGAGAAGGTTTTCCATCCTCAATGAGGTTGATGTGGGCTTTCTTGGAAGATGGTGCAGAAAATTCAATGCCACTGTGATCTTTGTGTTTACAGGTGGTACATGGAATGACGATATGACGACCTTGTTTATAAAAAATGAAGCCAAATCCTTTCCATGCGCATCGATGAAGGAAAGTGTGGGTGAAGTGACGGTTAGTGAGAGATTGGAGGTCAAATGAAAATGGTCGTGTTTGGGATGGATGTTCAGGGTGAATAAGTGGTAGTATCAAGTCACCCATATGTTAAGTTAGTGCGAAGGTGGGGAGGACCATAAGGGAAAACCTCTCCTATGTGATAGTCATAACGAGGGTTCTGGCGCAGGTTTCCATACTCTTACAGAGTGAGGAATGTGTTGATATTGTAGAGGCGGTACTACCCTAGAGTGAGGCACTGAAAAAAACCTTCTAAGGGATCAATAGTTCTTATGTGGGTAGCGGGGATAGACGAATCACTAGAAAATTAGGCAGGAGGAGCATTAGTTGATTGGGAAGTAGATGGGCTAGCTGTAGAGGAAGTGAAAATAGTAGGAATAGAAGAGTTAGTTGTGGGAGAGGTGGCAGTAACATTGGTGGATGGGGCCATGGGTGAAGGAGAAGTGGGGGTAGTGGCAGATGCCGTAACTGGTACAAGGACATCGTTAGGTTGGCACAACATGTTGCAAGTTTTGAATTGTGATGGGTCAGCTGGGATGGTGTAGTTATGCCCTCTTTTTGATGACTTCTATATTATTGACTTGAAGGATAACAATGTTGTTCTTGGTATGTAATGGATACCTTCACTAGGAAGAATCACCCAAGATTTGCAAGCTATGGATTTTAGTTTCCAACATGAAGGGAAACAAGTTGCCATGAGAGCACTAAAATACACACTGCCTCATCAGATGAAAACCAAGTCTATGATAGTTATGGACTAGAAATAATTTCATGATGACATCTATGAGGATTTTTCATTACATACCAAAATGGGACAAAAAGGACACGATGAAGAGTATGGAAAATTGGAGGCATACTTGAGGAGGATCGTGGCACTTTTCATGAGTAAGTTGCATAAAATTACTTTTTAATACTTTGAGCAGTTTGGTATAGTGTGTATAAAATCATTCACAAATATTAGGTTGATTTGGGATCCGAGGATTGATTGGAATGCATATTTGTTATTGCTTGGGGGCAAGCAATCCTAGGAAGGGAGGACTGTAATGTCCCTCTTTCTCAGATAATTTTATCAAAGACGTTTGGAGCATTTTGTCTACCTGATGGCCAAAGGGTGAGCTCAAGGGTGACTTAAGTTTTATTAATTTTATTATATTGTGCTAAAATTAAGATTAAACATTACTAAAGCACATCTAATAAATTAATAAACTTAATATTATAATAGACTTAGGAAAGTGCAAAAAAAATTAAATAATAAAAAGCACTTAATGTACTTCCTAAGGGAAAACTGTGACTAGCTCTAGAATTAAAAAAATGAAGAAAATACATCCAACTTGCCTAAGCAAATGCGACTTGGTTTTTTTGGGCCTTTTTTCTCTTTAAAAGAGAAAGGCAACTTACCTAGTGATCATTAGAGGTTATTATGATATTTTCTTTCTTGCATTGGAGCTTAGAGCTTTTTGCAAAAAAATCCAAGGACGAAAACCCTCTAGATCTCCCCTATTGTGGATGAAAACCCCAGAAGAAGTGAGAGGAATTTCTACTCAGGAGATTCCATTGTTATTCACAGGTTTTTATTATTCTAGCAGTGTTTATAGAAGAAATAAAATTGCAGCAGCAAATTCCATATTTCTTATAGTGAGGCGAATCAATATGTGAAGATTCTATGCAAAGATCATTTGATAATTTTTTGAATTATGTCTCAAGCCTTGAGCTTTTGCATAAATATTATAAGGATGAAAACCCTTATTTTATACCTCTATAGGATGAAAACCCTCTTAGAACAATTGGGGAATTTCTACACAAGATTTTCCATAGAGCTTGTACAGATTTCTAGTTACCTCCAACAATGTTTTAATAAAGATGTGCAATAGAGTTTGATGAAGAAATATTGCAGCTGTGTTTATTCTATTGGAGCAACCCATTCCTTGAATGTATGGATGATATATAAAGGTGTCTTTGAGTTGTTCTGAGCTGCTGTTATAAAGGAATTTTTTTGTGAATTATTTCCAATTATTTTCTAAATTTTTGGATAAATAAAAGTGTCATTTATATTCACTTTCCTGGACAACTATTCTGCAGACTTACATTAATTTTTATCAGCCTTGTTTACATCAGAAATATGCATTTTTATACATATTTGGGCTTTATAAATTAGTGGTACTAGATTTGAGTGGAATGATATAGATTTAACGGCTGATTTGTAGTGGTTTTTAACTCTACCCTAGTCACACTTCTCATTAAAAATTCAGATCTGCCTTATTAATGATTGCTATATCTTCTACAAATCTATTTAGGTGAGTTGGGTTTTCCTAAAATCCAACTTGGATAAAAAATGTCCATTTGGGGACATTACACACATCCTGTTGTCTTGGTAGCCATATTAACAATCTCAAGTCCCAATAACAAAACCATTGTTAGCATAGGTCCCTAGAATCACTCATTAAGACATATAATAAGTTTTAGTCTATTAAAAATATAGATTATTCCATTTCAATAGTGTGAAAAAGATAAAACAAAATATCACATCGAATGCAAAATAACTACATATCAGAAAAAATTCAGGAAAGATATAATTAAAGGGCGAGAAAATGTGATAATAGACTAGAATCGTATTACTATATCAATAACTTGGACATGAATTTAAAGTGGAACTTAAGATTAATATCAAAGATTCAATATCAAGCTTTTGCATAGTGTTCTTTCATGTGTTTATACAATTGAGACAATTGTTGAATTATCAGTCCCTTCTTTTTCCATTCCTTGTCAAAAGAAGTTCTTCGCATTCTTTACTTATGCTTAGAGAGCATAACATATTATATAATTTTTCTTTTATATATTGGGAACATACATTAGGAATTGCACAATATACAACAATATTCAAAATGTATTCAAGTCAGATTTTGAACGCTTATACACTCTCAAAAAACCGATATGTCATTTTCATTCAACATATTTAGTTCACTTTTCACACACAACATGGTGACTGTAGTCATTTTTACCCCTATCACAAAATAAAGGAACCCCATGCACGGCGACCTATCACCCATCGGATGTTGGGCACTCACTCGAGGCACACATGGGTACTGATTCTCTCTTTTATGTGAGTTAAGTGGGAAACATCATCTATGATTTGTGTTTAAGAGATTTAAAGAGGATTTAAGACATACAAGAACCATAGAGCTCAGAACGGCCTCTAGATCCTTATAGCCATTCCAGACAGATAGTACTTAACAAACTATATGACTCGTATCATAACAAAAAGAAGTATATAAACATCCATACCTAGCATAAACATAAATGAAAGAGAACCTATGAAAAAAATGTATATATCAGAATAATTGATATTCATATATATATATAAACTGGTAACCTCATTACATCCATGGAGCCATTACAGAATGTCACAGGGAAGCCGACCACAGTCATGCATTACAAATGGACTAATGTAGCTAGGCCAAAAAAAAGAAAAATTACAATCCCCATACCCAATACATCCTTTCCCAAGTGCAATTACCCACTAACAGAGTTCTTGCAGTATTTATGCAAAGCTCCTCCCATTCTCTAGTTCTCTCTCTTTTTTTACTCTGCAGGTGCTTGTATTTATAGCCTCTCTGGGCTGCTAACTCATCCTCCAGTGCCCTCAGATTCGATGCCAAGTGTCTGAATGTGGTCCTCCATGCGAGCATGCTCCTCCAAGCCTGAGCTTTCCACTTTATACCATGATGTGCTTCTAGAAGCTTCTACCACAGGCATGCTCCTTCATGGGCTAACCTGTCGCCAGGCTGGCACCTTATCCACGCGCAGTTGGGTCATGCTTTTCACGTGTTTTGCCTCGAACACCCAATTTATATAAGTCTTGAACCCTTGGTTCTTTCCGTGTGTGTCGCGTGCGGCACGGACTTCCTTAAACCCTTCTCTGTGCACTTTTTCCTTGCGTGCCTTTCCTTAACTGGGAACTTGCGCACCAACACGCCTTTTGTACTTAGTCAATATTCTAGGGGCCCAAAAGTGACGGTCCTTTGGTATTATTAGCAGAGTACCACTCTAAGTCATTGATCATAGTCAAATACACTCTTGTTTTTGTGGGATTGTGAACTAGGAGTAAATATGGATTGGTATCTAATTTTTTTTCTCAAGACATTTTGCACACACTCAGGAAAAGATAGGATTGGATTATGGATGTATCATTTGAAATAGTTGTCATTTCATGTGGCACATCAGTGTCACGTTGCACTCAACATTTATAACAACCTTTTCTTATTTCAAGGTTTACACTACATGGTGTTGATGAAGATGATAACACCACAACTCTAAAAATAGTAGCACAAGATGTCTTGAGATTGAGATTCGCAAGTTTTTTGTGTTATATCAATGGATGATGATATCTCCCCTTTTTGATAGATAGAGGCTCTCCAATCAGTTAATATCTTGTTGCCCGTTACATCCCACAAAAAATCAATTAATTAATTACATTTATATTTTATAAAATGAATTTTACGGCATTAAAATTAGTACGACACCAATTTCAAGTTTTTTCTTTTAAATTTTTCTCACCACATTTATTAATAATGGCATTACGTTTTTTTTTGTTGAAACTTCATTGAGTAGTGTAAATGACATCAATCTAGCTACATTATTGTATTGGTCTAAAAGAATTTTTTTATAGAAAAAGTGGGGCCCAAACTCATGTGACCTATATATTACTATTTTTCAATTGACTTCTCCAAGTAAAAAGAAAACGGTTCTAAGTAGCCATTAAATGAACCTCAAATTTAATGTAAAAATTATCATGAGACACCCAAATGAATATCAATTAAATATTGAAAATAACAACTTAATGATAGCACCATCACATCCCAGTCCCACCCATTGTTGAACACATACATGCATAATTAAAAATTATAAAATAAACACATTTATTGGCGAGTATGCCTTCGGCACAAGGAATCCAATGCCAATTATAAACATAATGGCGGACTGGTTAAAAAAAAAAGGAAAAAAAAAACGAAAAGGCCTCATAGTTGCCCACACCATAATAACCAACCTTTGCTTTTTAGGTCAAATTCAAAAGCGAGTGCAGAAGTAATTAAACTCGAATTCAACCGTATTTGCAGATTTTTAAGCTGTCACACTCTTCAATTGTGTGCAACGATGGTTTGTAGCCGCACCCGCCATTCTTCATTCTTTGCAACTCCTCGTTACTCGCCTTCAATTTTGGCAACGTTTCTTTCTCAGCGCCTTCGTCGCAGACTGGAAGAATTTTGGAGACGTTGCCGGAAATTAGCTTCTTGTGATGCCCCGATTTGGTTTTGTACTTGGAATGATAAATATATGCTTCGAGCACATTCATGTCCGACTCAGACAGCGCAGATCTCAATTTGTGCATGGGAAGAAGAATGTACACATTTCTTCCGAGTAATTCTTCTTCTGCGGGCAGCGCTTCAATACGCTGCCGAGCATGCAGACTGCCGAAATCGCAGACGAAGTGATCGGGATTATCCATCATTAATTCTGCAACCTTAGTCGCCTTGTTATTTCTAATTCCTTCCGCACGGCTGTTAAATCTGACGAGCTTCACTGTTTTCGTGGGAGAACCACACGAG
This sequence comes from Taxus chinensis, assembly GCA_019776745.2. NCBI lineage: Eukaryota > Viridiplantae > Streptophyta > Pinopsida > Cupressales > Taxaceae > Taxus > Taxus chinensis. The sequence goes on along the minus strand of CM034150.1, from coordinate 871,440,926 downwards.
CACGCCCGATTTCCCATCGATCCTGCAAGACGGGCATATGTACAATGTGAAAAGTTAGAATAAATAGAAAGATAAAGGGAGGGGCAGTTTCGTTCGCACACCGTTTTTAGTGCCAAAAAATCTTCCATCCTCGGAGGATTTCTCCTTATCGATATGGTGTATGTTCAGTATCACACTCTGTAAAGCAAGCTTTCGAGTTGGTTGGATCCATCTTTATCGGGATCTCTATGAGACAAAATTATCTTACGAGGAAATGCAGCCTATTTCATTTGTTAGGCTTGATCTCGTCGACCAAATGTGATATATCATTGGTTGGTTGACTAGTAAGTGTTGCAAATATGTGTGATGCTCAGGTTGAGTGTAAAGTATCACCCATGTTTTTATGGTGTGCGTTGTGGGTCAATGTCTGCGTGGATGATTTAGATTATTATTTCATTAAATTGTGTGATATGGTATTATCAAGTTACAATTTTGAAAAAATGAGTACAAATACTTTCCTTTGGTGTTTGTTATGTCAATATTATTTTATTGGAAACAATCATTATATCTACAAATCAAAGAATTAAAAGTACATGGCAAAAACCACATTCAAATGTTGGATATATATATGGTAAAACAAAATAAACAATAAAGATAAGCAATTCTAAGCACGTACAATAGTGTCTGAAGGATAAGGTGGTTGATTTTCCTTGGGAGGAAATGAATTTTAGGATGAGAGTTCCTCTTCTAAAAAAGCATGCACCACTCATTTGTCATCTCTTTGGTTATGTTAAACCAACGACACCCAAATGGAGAAAGAACCTTAGCGTCTTGCGTAGGCGAGTTATAGCAAAAGAGGCCCATCCCATATTTTATTTGTAGCGGTGGTACATTACATAGCTCCCTTTATAGAAGAGGCATTGTCGAGAAGCAACTATGTCTTAAATTTGGTACAGAATTACACAGTACGAACATAGAATAATTATTAATTCTCTATATATTTCAGGCTAATACAATGGCTATTATATAGCCAAGAATGTAGTTTGAACAACTTCCTATAAAATAGGAAGTATACAAACAATAACAACCCGTATTGATATATTGTTACACATTTGTTATAACAATATATATAAAACTAACCATGTGAATACTAATTCCTAACATTCCCCCCCCTTAGTGTTTACATGGTAGAAAAACATCCACACACTCAACTGCAGTATGCTCACCCCTGTGGCATGTCCAACTCTGTGACTCATGACCTTGATCCAAAAGAAAGGCTCACTCCTTCCATGGTTTTAAACAGGCTTACCACAAACCTTGAAGTGACAGGAACCTCATCAACTGTCGACCTCGTGTGGTTTTCTGGATCCTCCCACAAACCCTTTCAAGATCCATGAACTGACTTACTCTGGTGCTACTGTTCACCACTATGCTTATACATCAGGGAATTATGTAGGAAACACAACATGCATATCTCAAAACTGCAGAATATAAGAAATACTGAAAAGATTTCACATTACTTCCTATAAGAATCGTAATGTTCTTAATTGTAGTCTCTGTCTTTGATCACTGCCACTCGATCTTGAACAGCATAGAAAACTGCCACTTGCCACTGGAAGCTTTCCTTGACTAAGTCATTTTGGGTGCAAAATGGGAATGGAACATTGGTATGTATTCCCCCCCACAATGTGAAATTCCACTCATATAGATACTGAGAAGCAAACTGCATTGAAGAACATACTCCTGAATGGATCTTGCTAGTTAGGTCTTGCTGCACATGGTCACTAATGCTAGTGAACGTATTCTTCTAGCTGACCATCTTCCAACGAAGTACGGCAGTCAGAGGACCAAGTTAGTCAGAGGATCACTGACAGTCATCTGCGCTCCAACACAACTCTCTTTCCAACATCCATCAAATACCAAACAAAACAGGAACTCTAAAAAAGAATCACACTAGACATCAAATACTGAAAGCACACTCACACCACAAAATGTGCCACCATAGCTTCGTGCGGCCCCATCGTTGGTGACTGACGAGAGGTCGCTGTCTGACCTCCAGCCTCCGATGCCTCCTTCCTCCATTTTCATGCTGCTAGCTCAGTTGAATTTGATCATGGAGCTCAAAAATACCTTCAATAATTTGGAACGTCGCGTACAAGCGAAAATGCGTCCAAAATTGAAATGGGCAAATTTTTTTTAATTTTTCGAACTTTGAAAGATGACACTTTTTACTCAAAACTACAATATGAATAGTCCTAAGATCACCTATTTAACATTGACTACCTATATTCACCTAAACATAATATAACAATGTTGACAATACAACTTTGATAATTGACTTGACGGACATAATTTTTGTAAACAAAATTGACTTAATAACAAAAAAAAATACCTAGAGGCATATATTTACAAAACTGTAGGCCTGAGGGCTCGGGCACAGCAGTGGAAAATATGTCTGCTTGCTGGTTAGTCACAGGTCCAAGCCACAGGCTGGCTCCCCCACTAACTATGGCCACACTCCAAAAAGCATTCACACTATTAAAATATAATAATTACCAAACTGTTACTTGAACATTTGATTGAAAAAAAAATCTATGCTGAGTGCCAGTGAGACGTGATAACAATGACCTGCAAACTTGTCTTGTCGCTGTTGAAGACTGCACACGGGTGACATCTATTGGAGCGAGTTGTGCAATATAGACACGTGGCTGACTACCATGAATGAACAATCTATTGTCTGTATGATATTGCGTTGACAGTCAATTGATGGCAGGTATTTTACAACTGCACCGCAAAATGTGAATGCTGACAGGTGATCAGAATATTCATGCATAAATATGAACCACCACTTGAAGGAATACCTCCTAAAATAGACTTAAGATGTCTTCTTTGCAAAGGCAGATCTGGCATATCTAACTGTTAGAACCAAACAGATCTGTTCTCAAAGACTTTGAAATACTGACCGATGTGTTTGTGTGGTTCGATCCGTGTAAACCGATGAGGACTCTCAGACTTTTGAGATTGCTTCTCAATGATCATGCATGTTATTTTATGAGCAGACATCTTAATAGCTTGCACAGTTCCTTAGTAAATACACTTGAATATCCCAAATGCCGCGACTTCAAAATTACAGGCACAGAATCAAATATGATTTGGAGATAACAGAATAATTTTGCTATCCTCTCGTGACTGTAGGGGCTTTATTGATGTTAAAATTAAGAAGCCATCAAATAAGCGTACATCATTAATGAAAATTCAAATTCTATTCTGTCGATGTAAAACACGAGCTACTCCTATCTTGTAGCAGAAACTGTGTACCTGATAGGTGGCGTAGAAAATAGAAATCTATTGCTCTAATTATAATTAATTTTAATCCTCTAGAATTTTTCTCATTCACTGAGACAAAGCAAAATACCACTGCCCCTTTGCAATTGTTACTCTATTTAACATACTGGATCAGATCGCTCTGATACCAAATCTTAAATTTGGTACAAAATTACACAGTACGAATATAGAATAATTATTAATTCTCTATATATTTCAGGCTAATACAATGGCTATTATATAGCCAAGAATGTAGTTTGAACAACTTCCTATAAAATAGGAAGTATACAAATAATAACAACCCATATTGATATATTGTTACACATTTGTTATAACAATATATATAAAACTAACCATGTGAATACTAATTCCTAACACTATGGTTGTGTCATCACCAAGGAGGTGTATGCAACAAATCACATATAAACAAACTATCAGATGACACCTTGTTCATCGTGCATGGAGCATTCCTGCTATGAGTTGGGCCCCTATTTTAGCTTCCAAATCTTAAGGGCATGTAGGCACACATGGCCAGGGGAAGCGTGAAAGTTTAGGTGCAGGCAGAATTCAAAAGGCTTCTTGAAGAACCCAGGACGTGCACGCCACGCGAAGAACAATTTGGGACTTGGCCATTTTTGGCCTTTGGGATAGAACACATGAAGAACGTGTTCCATTTGGATAAGGTTCCAGCCTAGTGACAGGGTGTCCTGGAGGGAATATACCTTGCGATAGAAAGATCCAAAAAGTTAATCATGACATGGAGAGGCATGCGCCCGGGGCAACCCACACCTTGACACTTGGGGCCAGATCTGAGGCTACAGAGGAGTTTGTTAGAGCTTAAAGGCCTATTTATATGCACACCCTTGACAAAGAAGGAGAGATAGAAATGAGGTAGCGGAGCTCTGTAGAATTACTGTGAGAACTATGGGATGAAAATGGGTACAAAATTCAAGTAAGGATGTAATGGGGAAATGGGGAATGAAATTTTTGTCTTGTGAGAATACATGTATGGATCCACATATGGCGCATGACTACGGTCTACCTTCTGTAATATTTTATAAGTAAACACTATGAATGAATGTGATAAGGTTGCCATGACAAATGTATCAAGACTCTTTCTCTGTATTATCTGCATATTACTATTGCACTTCAGTTCTTATATAATCGTAAATCTTGCTTAAATGGTTAAGTATAGTAGTAGATGTACAACTCTTAGTTCTATTATTTCTGTTGCGCGCTTTGGTTCTATTATGACTGAAGGGGTGTAGAAGCCATCCTAAGCTCTATAGCCCTTCATGTCTGTTAAATCACTAAGTCAGAATCATGGGCTATGCCTTCCACTAGACTCACATAAAAGAGAGACTCGGCTCCCTCTCGTGTGCCTCGAGTGAGCGCCCAGTGCCCGCTGGGTGATAGGCCGACGCGCATGAGGTTCCCTTGTTCTTAGTGGGTGCAAAAGTGACTACATCTTGGTTCCGTTGTTGGGACCTCTTTTCAAAGTTGTAGGGAAGCATGGCATATATCATGATCTCTGTAAAAAGTGATGGTGGAACGCTTAACACTTGAAGGTGTTGAAGATTGGTTTAAGAGCATGGAGGATGAATTTTCTCAGAGATTTAGTACCAGATCTGGGTTCAATACGTGAAGATGGGTGGAATACACTCTTTATCATGAGTTGTACAAAACCTTCTTCTGTTGTTTCCCAGTAGAGTTATTCGAATGGCTCTCGGCTTATACATCTAGATCAGGGTGGCATTATAGATCATACCCTTGGACCCAAGAAACATATTAGAACCTGTAAGATGCTGATCTAACATGGACCCGTGTTATAGACCATTGGTGGAAGGGAGTACTGGCTAGCTACACTCTGGAATATGTTATTTCCATGTATTCCTGTCTAGAAGTTGCTGAGTTTGAGTTCTTGCAAGAGCCCAGGGGATCATTTTTGCATGCCATTCCCCTTGCAATCAAAATATTGATGGTAACCATGGGTTTAGAGGCATTCCCTATGGCCGGCTAAACCACCCTAAGTGCTAGGCGAGGAAGCCAGGTTGGGGAAGGATGGCTGATCTGACGACTGAACAGGAAAGGGAGGAGAGGTGACTCAAGTATAACAAAGCATGTGAAAAGGAGATCGATAGACAACATGGGATTACAAGTGGGTTATGGAGCCAGACATGGTGGAAAGGAGTTGAGGTTCACGCAGAGGATGTCGAACCAGAACAGTCTGTGGTACCCCATCTTGGTAAGCGTGGAAGAGAAAACCTTACGGCTTCTGATGAGAGTCCATCACGTAGAGAGAGAAGAGTTCGTTGGCACACATCTGACCCCACCTAGCGACTGGACCTTGGTGCTTGGCTTGTTCAAATGAGGGAAGAGTACAGTTGATCCATTTGATATCAGTGGAAGCAACCAATCGGTGCCTAGAACATACAATTTCTCATTTGGGACTTCTATGGCTTCACACACTATTCTGTATTTGGTGGAATGTTTGGGCAAGGCATGTATATGGCTGGTTTTGGAAGTACGTTAGGAGGTGGTGGAGGAACTACGACTGGGAGTGGTACTAGTTCACAAGCTATCAGCACACATTTCAGTGGGATGATGGGAGCGCTTGACATGAAAAACACAGGACCTGTACCTAATACAAGGAGGATCTCGGAGGTGGAAGTGGTGGAGCTGGTGGCTCAGGATCCAGTGGATCTGGTGGAGGAGGAAACACCAGGGGAAACCAAGGGACTAGATCGGGAGGGCAAGGGCCTCAGCCACCTCCTCAATTATTTTTCGAGATGTCTCTACACTTGCTAGATTACAGTGGAATAGAAGATGTGCGGAGCATGTGCATAAGTGCAAGTTGCTATGGCATGCGAAAGGGAATCATGACCCAGGATCGAAAGGCCAGTCAATTTGTGATGACCTTGCAAGGACGTACACATATTTGGTATAGAAAGTATGACCCTCATCAGACTGTTGTGGATTATACTGCATTGAGAAATGCATTCTTGGTGGAATTCCACATACTTGAGTTTGAATAGAAGAGCATTAGCTCTCTCAAAGAGATCCAACAGGGAATGGAAAAGAGATGTGTGGAATATGATGCACGCTTTAAAAACTCTTTTGTCTAAACTATCTTATGATATCCACCCTTCACAACATGCTCAGTGGTTTGTCAGAGGGTTGATCACACCCTTTAGGAGGGCCTTATCTCATAAAACATTCACGGACCCGCGTGAAGCATTGGAAGCTGCTTTACGCATGAAGCAGTTGGTAGTGTTAACACTGGTGTTATCCCATTTCTGGAGGCTCAGATTGCTGCCATGGCTAAGCAATTGGAGAAATTGTCTACCAACATAGTTCCAGAGATTCACAGAGGAATGTGGTGCATGGATTGTAACGTGGAAGGACACAAAAAGGATAATGGTGGGATATGTACTCGGAAGGTGGTACACACCATGGTAGTAAACTGTGAAATATGTCACGAGGACCATGATGCAAGTAGGTGCCCCCTGTTGCAGTGCAATCCGTAAAAATGTATCTTGTTATTGTAAAATATGTACCTCAACCACACATGACACCAAGGATTGTAGATTGATTGACCAGATTCATGAGGTAATTGATCTTGGTGTGTGCCAAACTGGCATTGCCAGCAGTTCCAAAGGAGATGAACATCGGTATGAGGAGCGCAGAGATGGAGATGCGCATGGAAGAGGGTTTCACGGAGGATTTCGTGGCTGTGGTAACCATGGAGGAAGAAGTGAGTTCCCACGTGGGACGTGTTTTAATTATGGAGCCACAGACCATTATAAGTGTGAATGTCTAGATCTTCTACAATGCTCCTGGTGTGGAAAAAAACATAAGTACGAAGAATGCCTAGAGTTGTATGAACATATGAGTCAGCAGCACCGAAAGGATAAGGGTGCTGTCATGGTGAGTATTAAGAAGGCTGACATGCAATGGCTTCCACGAGTAATACGAGAATCAGAACTAGAACCTGTTATGGTAACAACGAGGGTGGAATCCACATGCACAAGGGAAGCACCTAGGCAGAGACCTTTGGTTTCAAGAGAAGAAGTAGTACATGGGAAGTATCCAAACCTGGCTCACCAGAAAGAAGTTTACCAAGAAACCATGGACGTAATTCAAAGTTTACAAGGGGAGATCCAATTCTTAAAAGAGTAGACTAGAAAAGATGAGCAAAGGAGACCAGTAGAAGCACCAAGGGATGACTTGGATGAGGTTAAGGAGGTGTGTAAACTACTGAGGTAGGAGAATATTATTCCCCTGCTAGGGGCATGGTTGAGAGAAAAGGTGCCATGCACCGGGGAAGAACACGAAAGGTAAATCCTACATGCAAACCTCCCACCTCACAACCTTGATTATGACAAGGAGATTACCCTGAACGTAGTAGTAGATGGATGGTTACTTAGCAACATCCTCATTGACACAGGTACAGAGGTTAATGTTCTCACTCTGGATGCCTGGCATCAAATGGGAAGACCTACATTACAACCATCTTCAAATGTGTTGTATATGGCAAATAAAACAAAGGTGATGCCCATAGGTGTCTTGAAGGATGCAACCATTACAATTCAGGGGACTAGGTTCACTGGGGATTTTGAAGTCTTGGCGCTTGCCAAGGCAGATAATTTCCCAGCTCTACTTGAGGTGCCCATGGTGTTATAAGAATAATGCAGATCTCCAGTTTAACAAGGGGTACATAAGCTTTGAAAACAAGGAAGAGCGGGTAGTTATACTACTGGTTGATGGGAAGTCCACCCCCTATACTGAACCCCTTGGGGAGGAAGTTCTAGACAGAATATATGTGCACTCCATAAGAGATCTAGAGACCATCCACCCTACAGAAGGAGTCATCCAGTTTGATGATGCTCAATCTGTCAGTGATACTACCAGTATAGCATGTGATAATTGGGCACGTGGGACTTATGAATTGATTGGGTGACATCTGAAAGGATCAGTAACCAAGGTAACAACAATGCGTATAGTTCGGCACCTAGGAGGGAAGACAATAACAAAGTATTCTGGGGATGCATACCCTGAGGTCTTTTTGAGAGAAATGGAAGCTTGCTGGAGAGAGGATGAACGATGAAGTATGCTAGGTTATGTTTTGATAGGTACAATAGCAAGGTGGTGGGTTGCGCATAGTGAGAACTTGTTGAAATGGCGTGAAGTTCACATTGCGCTCACTGTCTGATTCTCTAAAAGCAACATACCCACCGCTATTAAGGATTACAATGGCAATGGACCCACCTCTTCCCACATCCAGGCATGTGAGAGGGTCTGGGGAGAAGGCGTGGAAGCTCTACCACCCTCTCTTTGGGTGCATAAGTTGTATTCGACACTCCAAGGTTGTGCGCATGCATGGTATATCCATTCTGAAACATGCCACCAAACGGGAAGTTGGCAGGAATTAACGGCTGACTTGGTCCACACATTCGAGTACCAAAGTACCAAGTAACCAGTTGATGAGGTGTTGTAGACTATCAAGCACCTCACTCTGGGGGATTGCACCATGGTGGAAGATAGGTTAGTAAACTTACTCAGTGGACCTAGTTTAGAAGTGTGGTTCGAAGAGGAGGAACCATAAGACATACAATTCGAGCGTGTGTGTGCTGAAAAGGAGAAAGGAAGATGGTATACCTTGTTGATGGAGAGGAGATAGAGAGCCTTAATGTCGACCATTTGGTTGGGGCACGCAAAGTAGTTGACAATGTAGATGCATGTGCATGCACGTATCATGAACCACTCAAAACCAAGAAAGTTAACATCAGCTCGAAAGAGGAGCCCAAGGAGGCTATCATTGGGGACTATTGGTCTGACAAGGAAGTATCAAATATCATCGATCTCTTACGAAATTTGAGGATTTATTCCCATGGATACCATGAGTTGAAAGGCATCCACCAGTCATTGGGGGAAATGAGGATAAGGTTGAAAGATGGTGTGCGCCCGGTCAGGAAAAGGCCTTACAGGATGAATCCCAACATGCGCGTAAGGGTTAAAGAAGAACTAGACAAGATGATAGCATCTGGTATCATTGAGGCTATGGAGGAATCAGAGTGGATAAGTCCAATGGTGATTAGTATAAAGAAGGATGGGTGGATTAGGATATGTGTGGATTACAGGGAATTAAACGCTGTTTGTATAATAGATCCTTTTCCCACCCCCTTTACTGAAGAGATTTTGGAAGGAGTTTCTGGGCGTGAGGTCTATTCCTTTATAGATGGATTCTTAGGATATCACCAGGTAAGGATTGCTAAGGATGACCAAGATAAGACAACTTTCACCACCGAGTGGGGAAGCTTTGCATATACAGTCATGCCCTTTGGGCTGAAGAATGTGCCCACTGTATTTTCGTGCATAGTGGTACAAGCATTTAAGGACTTCATCCACAAGTTCCTTCAGGTATATTTGGATGATTGGACAATGTATGGGTTAGTAAAGGACCATTGTGATAACCTAAGGTTGATGTTTGAAAGATGTCGGCAGTTGAGGATCTCCCTCAACATCAAGAAATGTATCTTTGCAACTCCTTTTGGGATGTTGTTGGGGCATATCATATGTAAAGAGGGCTTACTGGTGGATCCCGCGAAGGTTGCAGTTATTGTGGGGTTAGGGGAGCCTACCAGCCAAAGCGCCATGCGGATTTCTTGGACACACTGGGTACTACAGAAAGTTCATTAAGGGATATGCCAAGATCACCGTGCCTTTGGAAATATTGCTTAGACACAAGAGTGCCTTTTAGTGGGGAGAGGCACAGCAGAGGGCATTTGACACTCTAAAAGAAAGGCTTATCACTGCACCTATTCTACGATTCCCATCATGGGATAAACCTTTCCATGTCCATGTGGATGCCTCTGGTACAGCAATAGGAGCCATTCTTGCTCAACCAGGAGAGGGGATTGTCGATCATCCTTTGTGTTTTGCAAGTAGAAATTTGACACCAACAGAACAAAATTATACAACGACCGAGCACGAGGCATTGTCAATGATCTACGTGCTCCACAAATTTAGGCAATATCTGCTGGCGACTCCTTTCATATTCTACACTGACCATATGGCCTTGAAGTATCTGGTAAACAAAGTAGTGTTGCAAGGGCGCATATGTCGTTGGGTTCTTCTATTTCAGGAGTTTGAATTCAAAGTGGTGGTAAAACTAGGAAAGAACAATTATGGGCTAGATCATTTATCAAGGATTGATTCAGGAGAGGACATGCAGAGTATCGAGGAAACCATGCCAGATGCACAATTGTTCAGGTTGCGGCACGCACCCTCTGAACTAGAAGACATTGCTATCTTTCTCAAAGAAGGTGTGGCACCCAAAGGGATGAATGCTCTGGAAAGGAAAAGGTTAGCCATACGCGCAACACCCTTCATGTTGATCAATGGGGATTTGTATAAAATGGGCCACGATGAGGTTTTGCGCCGGTGTGTACTAGAACATGAACACGTAGCTATAATAGAAGAGGCCCATGGTGGGATTTCCGGAGGACACTATGCAGGGAATGCAACTGCGTGCAAGATCCTAGTCGCTGGACTATGGTGGGAGATGATTCACCAGGATTGTATTGAGTTTTGCAAGGCTTGTGACCACTGCCAATGCCTTGGAAAACCTAGAAAAAGGGAGGAGATGCCCTTGCACCCCATCACCAGTGTGAGAACCTTTTGAAAAGTGGGCAATATATTTCATCAGACCAATCTCACCAGCTGCGCGAAGGACTAACTCGTGGTATATTATTACCTGTACTAATTATCTGACAAGGTGGGCAGAGGCCGCACCCACTAGGGATTGCACCGTAGCCATGACTGCTATATTTTTATGGGAGAACATTATCAGCAGGTATGGGTGCCCATTAAGTTTAACAAGTGATAGGGGCACTCACTTCTTAAATGAAACAATCAGGATTCTATTAGCAGAATTCATGGTAGCCCATCACAAGACTACCCCTTATCACCCTCAGGAAAATGGGACTACAGAGGCATTCAACAAAATCCTTAGTCACACATTGACTAAGATATGTGACATGGGTAGGAAGGATTGGGATGGAAAGGTGTCAACAGTCCTTTGGGCATACAGAACAACGTATAAAAGGTTGAACAAGGCCACACCATTTCAACTAGTGTTTGGCTAGGAGGCTTTTTTGCTAGTTGAATTTATGCTACCATCACTGCGTATAGCACGTGCAGGAGGGTTGGACGATGAACAAGCACTGGAAGGAAGAATTGATGAATTAATAAAGTTGGATGAAAGGTAACTCACTAGCAAGATGGAGCCAAACAACTGAAAAAGCTAAACAAAAGGCATGACATGACCGCCACATTAAAAAAAAATAGTTTGAGGTTGGCCAGATGGTATTGCTATATGATTCTAAGTTTCTATGACATCCTGGAAAGTTGAAGGTGCATTGGTTAGGTCCTTATGTAATTTCATACATCCTTGATTCGGGTGCATGCCAACTACAAGCGCTGGATGGAACAAAATTACCTGGACACTTCAATGGGAGTAGGCTGAAGCCCTACTATAAATAATGCTTCTTGGTGTTTGTAAATAAGGTAGTTATGCTAGTTAGTTTAGAGTTTCCTTTTATGCTTTTCCTTTCTTGTTTTTCCCTTTCGCGTTGTTGTCTTGTTTTGCGCCTTGGGCACCAGAAAACCTTATTAATTTTTAAACTTATGATTGCGCAGAGGACCGTACATCGATTTAGTGTGGGGTGAGGTGATTAAGAGAGGCATGAAATTATTCTGTAGGAAGATTGAGTTGGTAAGACCGTTCGAACTGGCCATATTGAAAAGATGCATTAAGAAGGCAGATGGATGACAAAATAGAGTTCCATTGGAAATCCATGTACAAAGGAGGAAAAAGCACAAAAACATGAGGTAGGTGAAAGCAAGAATCATGAGGATGGAAGAGGTGCCTTTGGCGCTGGTAACACGTGCAAAAATTCTTCTCTCAAGATGGATTGTCTGTGCGACCAGAAGGTTGAAAAATGTTTCGCACAAGGATTGGGCATGGGTGAAAAATGTTTCGCGCAAGGGTTGGGTGCAAAAACATTTTACGCAAGGATTGGGCGAGGAAAAGCGCTGAAGATGGGTTTGTTTGAAAATGTCACATTAAATATTGTCGTACAGTGGTAGGTAGTCTAGCCTTTAATGCGTAAAAGTGGGAAAAGCTATAAATACAAGGATGGAAAGTTCATTATTTTACTTTGTGAAAACAAGAAGAACAATTTTCTTTCAAAAGCCAGGGTTCGAGAGCTAATTCGTGTGAAGGAGAATCTCAGAAAACTTGTGCGCAATTAGTCTAGTTGATCTACAAACTAGAGCAGAAGTGATTCATGGGTGTGAGGAACATTGGGAAGGAGTGTCGTGATCAAAGGAGGAAAGTCAGAAATTAGGGTTTGTACCCTAGGGCATGAGGCGCATGAGGAAAACTCTCAGACAACTCGTAGGCAACCAAGGAATGCAAACAAAGGGTAAAATGGCAGCCACGAGACCAGTTGATAAGCCTGCAGTACAATCCAAAAAAGGAAAGGGGAAGGGAAAGGGAAAGAAGAAAGAAGATGAAATCCCCTTGGATACCAGTGAAGAATGGTACTCAAATATGCAATACCCAGATGGGGTTTTGCTAGGGCAAGAGTGGGAGTCCCACATCAGACAGATGGCCGTAATTGATTACAATCACCGATCGAGTATAATTGTGAAGCAAATGGCGTTGGAGCTAGTACGCCACACAAAAAAATGAACACCTGACGGGATGCCGATTTATAGTGATGTAGTCAAGGTGAAAATGGAGAAGGCAGGGATTCTCTAGCTTTATGAGTTTCCCTACTTTGGGAAGCCCGAGCACCTATACCAATGGTAAATGACGCACATGCATGAAGATTTCTTCTGCTTCGCAGGGCACAGAATGTGCATAACCCCATAGTTAATCTCACACTTTACAGGCCTGAGCTGTAAAGGGGACGCAATCCTAGATGACCTCTAGGATGAGGAGGTAATTAAGGAAACCATCGCATCCTAGGATTATAAAAAGGGATCGAGGTACTATGACGTCACAGATATCAGTGATCCGGTGATGAAAATGGTTGTGCACCTTGTTTCCAAGCTAAATGGACAAGAGAGGTGGACCCAGGTGAGAAAGCCATGATTGAATGTCTCTAGAAAGGTCGCGAAAGGCACCATGTATAATATCTCCCAGTACATAGTAGACGAGATTATTAGCAGCGCAGAGGATGGAGGAAAGATATTGTTTGGGAACATTCTATTAACCATTGTGTTCTCAGAAATCGAGGTGCCAGATGCATCTGATAAGTTCATATGGGAGTACCCCGATGAAGACCCTTTGCCCGTGGATAGGTTCTAGAAGTATACTTGTGAGTCAATGACGGGGGTGCACAAGGCGCGCTTGGATAAATGGTATACGTGCCTTAGGAATGCATTTGGGGTAGAATGGAAGATCCCAGAGAAACTCCCTGTAGTGACTAAAGGAGAAGTAGAGTTCATGGTGTACCAACACTTCTGTATTGGCAGATTTATCTTGGTGGATGACAGTTGGAGCCCCTGGTGCAAACTCCCCTTCTCTTTTACTGCCTAATTCTTCCAAGCAGGGGTAAACAGATATAAGGAGTTGAAGAAGTTAAGACTCGACCTGTCCACCCTTGACAGCGAACATAGAGAGATGAGTAAGAAGTTAGTCTATCCAGGAAAGTGTGTGTACATTGAAAGGTACATGTCACAGGATGTACACATCGTAAGGCCACTAACCTTACCGATTGCTGAGAGCACTGCTCCTAGAATTTACCTGCGCATAAGACCAAAGTTCGAAAAGGGTGCATATGTAGAAAATGAAATATCCATCCCAGATGATCCCATGGGAAGGAAGAAGCTAGTGCTAAAGTGCAAGGAGAAGGAAGAAGAAGAGGAAGAACAAGGGGCAGTGGAAAGGCAGGATGTAGGTACTGTGGGGCCAAGTACCTATGTCTTAAAGAAGAGAAGAACGGTGGTCAAGGAGAATACCCCAGAGCATACGAAGCCACCATCCCCTGAAGAGCCTTCAGATGAAGAAAAGACATCATCCCCCACTCCAGAATTTTTTGTAAGAGAAGAAGAACAAGGAACGAAGGAACAAAGTTCTGAAGACATAAACAACTTGAATGCCTATATAGGAAAAAGGGATGACGATGAAGGGGAGGAGCTAGAGGTGGACCAAGAGTCAATTGATATCCATGACTCAGAAGGAGAGGAGGTTGAGAATGCAAATGATGACTTCATCTTTGTAAGAAGGAAAGGCACCTGAAGGGAGAAAGGCATGCGCAACGAAGAGGGGAGCGAAGGGGCTAGTACCAAGGAACCAAATATGCCCAATCTCACTCAAGAGGAGGTGGATGAAAAGGAAATAAGGGAGGCCGAGAAGATAATTGATGCCTTGGTCAATGAAGAGTCAGGGCGCAGCGTGGAGCTCGTGCTCGGCGAGTTCAAGAAGGAGAAGACGGAGAAGAGTGGAAGTAGCATGAAAGGAACAACTCTCTCGGTAACTGTTCCCAAGGGCATCCACACGGGAAGTAAACACGTGGAAGGGGGAAGAACAATGATGAGTTACATTGATGACCCCAAAAAAGTTTTGCGTGGAAATTTTCAAAGTACCGTACCCACCAAGGAGCTCACCACCATGGATTCCTTTGACCCTAAGGGTGGATACCCGTGAACAAGGAAAATGCTATCCTGGGCATTCAACTCCCACCTTGATGAGCCTGAATTCGAGATTAACCAAGGAGTTGTATTAATGTTGTCCCAAGGAAAGGGGGACAACTCCATTGTAAACACGTAGAAACTATTAGACGAGCAAGTGTGAAACGAGCTGAACAAAGTCTCAGTGGAAATCGAAGCTACACTCTTTGGTAGAAATGATAGGGTTAGAGTCTTAGAGGACCGGTTGGAGAAGAGGAAGGAAGAAGTGGTGAAGCTAATGAAGGATCTCAACCTTGAGAAATTAATTAGTGCCCAACTACAGAGGGAGCTTCAGGAGGAAAAGTCCAGGGTACGTGAAGTTTCCAAGAAGGTGGAGCTCATCTCCCAATCGATTAACACAAAGCACCCAGACCTTAAACCTCCTATACAAAAGTATAGATCCTCCCTGGAGTGCCTAGAGGACTTAACTCGGATCCTCACCATGGAGAGGCAACCCTTGAAATTAGAGTCGGTAGAAGAGGTAGCAGTGTGCTTGGAGAAAGAAGACAAGTTGAAGGTCGTTGTGCTTGTGGCCGAATACAACAAGGTGCTCACCGACGTAAGATCAGCTGCACAAACTACGGGGGTCGCTTCTGACCACTATGTAGATCAAGACAAAGTGACAAGCATACTGCTTGCCAGCGACAAGGCCGAGCTGAATGAATTCAGAGAGAAGAATAAGGGCAATAGAGTCGAGCAAGAAAGGATCATATCCGAGGTAGAAAAGAAATCTAAATCCATTGAGAACCGATGAGTCTCAATCAAACCCCAGCTAAAAGAGCTCTACAAGGTCATCACAAGGAATATGGATGCCCTGGAAGACCATGCTAAAGAACTGGAGACTATGGTGGAGACCATTACCACATAGGGGGAAGGGGTAACTTATGACAAGGTAAGCACCTTGGTTGGCGACATCTGCACTAAAGTGCAGAAGGAAGTCAGCACTTAGAGTACACTGGAGGCCGACCTCCAACAAAACTTTCCCCTCCTCCTTCTTTAGGAATTTTTCCCCTATTCTTTCTCTTCCCCTTTCTTTATTCTTCCCCCCCATTCTTTTCCAAGGAAAGGCCCTGCATTCTTTTGTACTGCATTCTTTGAGAAGGTTCTCGAGGGTGGAGAACAGGTGAAGTGTGGGGTAATGTTGGGGCCCTATTTTAGCTTCCAAATATTAAGGGCGTGTAGGCGCGCATGGCTGGGGGAAGCGTGAAAGTATAGGTGCGTAAGGCAGAATTCAAAAGGCTTCTTGAAGAACCCAGGATGCATGCACCGCACAAAGAACAATTTAGGACTTAGCCATTTTTGGCCTTTGGGACATAACACATGAAGAACGTGTTCCGTTTAGATAAGGTTCCAGCCTAGCGACAGGGTGTCCTGGAGGGAATATACCTTGCGATAGAAAGATCCAAAAAGTTAATCATGACATGGAGAGGCATGCGCCCGGGGTGAACCACACCTTGACACTTGGGTCCAGATCTGAGGCTACAGAGGAGTTTGTTAGAGCTTAGAGGCCTATTTATACGCACGCCCTTGGCAAAGAAGGAGATGAAAATGAGGTAGCGGAGCTCTACATAATTACTGCGAGAACTATGGGATGAAACTGGGTACAAAATTCAAGTAAGGATGTAATGGGGAATGAAATTTTTGTCTTGTGAGAATACATGTATGGATCCACATATGGCACATGACTACGGTCTTCCTTCTGTAACCTTTTATAAGTAAACACTATGAATGAATGTGATAAGGTTTCCGTGACAAATGTATCAAGATTCTTTCTCTGTATTATCTGCATATTACTATTGCACTTCAGTTCTTATATAATCTTAAATCTTTCTTAAATGGTTAAGTATAGTAGTAGATGTACAAATCTTAGTTCTATTATTTCTATTGCGCACTTTGGTTCTATTATGACTGAAGGGGTGTAGAAGCCGTCCTGAGCTCTATAGCCCTTCATGTCTATTAAATAACTAATTCAGAATCATGGGCTATGCCTTCCACTATACTCACATTAAAGAGAGACTCGGCTCCCTCTTGCGCACCTCGGGTGAGTGCACAGCACCCGCAGGGTGATAGGCCGACGCGCATGAGGTTCCCTTGTTCTTAGTGGGTGCAAAAGTGACTACAAATTGTAATACTCTTAATTAAAAATGACGCCATTCCTATCTTTCCAAAAATGAAACAAAATAGTATCTCTAAAAATATCCCAAATGAAAGCAATGTACGAAGGCCACTAAGTATAATCTCCAAATAGAGTCACTCTTCAATTGACAGGTCTTGGGTAGAAGGTGCCTAAAAACTAGTGAATCTATTGCCAAGATTCAAAGTGCAAGGGCATGTTTAAAATATATACTTAAATGTCTCGAGTGTATAATAAACAAGACACTTGGGATGCAGAAGACCAATAGTATGAGACTCTCCCAAAGCATTAAACCTTGATAAACCAAACAAAAAGACAATGACTAATATTTTTCTCAATCTTGGAATTTCATATTTGGTTCAAATGGGTAAACCAAGTTTTTTATGATCTTGCTTGCCAAATGTTAGTGAAAATGAAAATAACATAATGTAAAAATACTAGACTGATAAGTCTATTTGGAAACTAGGTTTGAACTTTCTTGTACTCGGATATCATAGGCCTCTTTAAAGGGAAACATCCTTTAGACTAGAGCTCATTTACAATAGAAAAGATATCCCTATCTATTTTATATAATATTAATATATAGGCAATGCAACCCTAACCCTAATGTTCAAGGGTTGGCACACAAGATTCGTTACTAAACCATAACCCTAATACTTAAGGGTTAGCCCCACACACAAAATAAATGTCTGAGCCAAAAGAAAACTCTGAAAATTATAGTATAAAAAATAATATATGTTTAGGACATTAGGATCCTAACATGCCTCCCTCATTTAGAAATTTTTTTCCTCAAATATTAAGCTATGAAAATTGTTGGAAACGTTCCCAAGTTGCATGTTCTAGTTGCATGCCATGATTTCAGACCAGAAGGTTCATGATGGTATGACTATGGAGTGTGCACATTTATTTGGACACAATAGCCTCGTGTTCCAAGATGATGAATATCTCTTCATCCTTGACTCTTGAAGATTCGTTTATGCCTAAAATCATAGCCCTAGGACCTTCATCAAATAATAGACATGAAAAACATGATGAATCTTGGAAGATGGAGGTATAATTTATACACCATGTTACGATCATGTTGTGTGTCAATTTTGTAGCTGGGGAAGAAATGCAGCTTGCTCTTTGTCACTCAGATGTGGAGAAATGGGTAGCACCCTTAAGAGGATTTGATCTATCCTCACTACTTTATGGTTGTGCCTTTCAACCAGGGTGAGAGGACCCTTTTGTAGCCTACTGTTTGTGGAGGAGATGGAGATGTCCTTCTTTGCAAAGTTATTAAGAAGACCTTGAAGAAAACATGATCAATACAACAAAAATCTAACTCTCACGAGTTGTCACCCTAGATAATGGAGATATTTTCTAAGCAAGGTTCAGGCTACTAAAGACAATGAAAACCTGATTGCTTCTGCATGTTTTGGTAATAGAAATTATGCATTTGTACACACACAGGACAAACAGGGGTAGTATGGGTAGGATTGGTTGTTTTTAAATGAATTTTGGTGGGAGGTGAGGTAGAGTGGACTTTGATTCACCAGATCTTTGAGAAATTTTACAAAAAATGGAAGGCTTGATCAACAAAATGCTTCAGAACAGCTAAAATGTTCCTTTAACCAGAAGGTGTGCTTCAGTGGAGGCCCAGATCAACACATTTTCACACAAACTTTAAGAATCCAAAATGAAGGCTCAAATTGAAAAACTTAATTGAACATTATCAACCTTTGTTTTATCACGCCTAAGATACCCTCAAAGGCTAACAAACAATCTTATCATCATGCT
Organism: Taxus chinensis; assembly: GCA_019776745.2. Taxonomy (NCBI): domain Eukaryota; kingdom Viridiplantae; phylum Streptophyta; class Pinopsida; order Cupressales; family Taxaceae; genus Taxus; species Taxus chinensis. The sequence continues at coordinate 871,421,968 of CM034150.1, read as the reverse complement.
AGGAGTAAAGTGATTTTAAATTTTTTATTTCACTATCAAATGAAAGCTCTTCTGATAAATGAAATTGCAAATGCCACCAAACTATCACAAGGATAAGATCTTGTGTGATTCACAAAGATTTCAATGTAAGATTGCAATGGGAACAAGAAAAACTATTTGCAGACATTCAGAAATGAAGCAGACACAATTTTTCTCAAAATCAACACAGATTAACTCAAATTTGATTAAATGCATCAGCAGGGGAAAGTTTCTAGAACAATCTCAGAGCTTGTCAATGGTTGTACACTTGCAACCACCTTGACATGATCAAATTTAACACAAAAGAAATAAACAGGTTCCTCAGATGATTTCTCAGAAAGATGGGCTCTGTCAAAATTTTCTCTTAGGAATTAACTCCTGACCTCTAACACTCCAACCATTTGCATGAAAAATTCATGCAATTTATAACATTTTTTCTACAACAGAGTTTTCCCCCCAAAACCAAAAACATTCAAAGCACCATTGCTTGTTACGATTTTGATCGTGATTCCCAGAATCAGATTTGTAAAAAAGTTGTCAGGTGCTCAGAGGGAAAATCTCTTCAAATATTTCCAGCATTCAATTCTTCACCTGGTAAATCACTCTTCACTTCACGCACCAACTACTTCCTCCTCTAATCTGTCAAATCTGGTTTCTTGCGTGCCAAGGAAAGGGAAAATCAATCGATTGGAAAATCAAGATCAAATCTTCCCCACCAAATCAAGATAGTCTTGCATGCCAAGGATCACATCTTAATGGTAAAAGATGTTTTCAGATCTTCCCCACCAAATCAAGATATCAAATTAATTTTCCTCTTCATTTGGCATGTAGGAGACACCAAGAAATGATAAAAAACCATAAAAATTTGCATCCCCAAGAGCTTTGGAGAAAAAATGGTGGAAAATCAGATACAGATGCACATAGTTGCCGTCGATTTCCCTTTTGAATTTGGACCATCCATGTGGGAGATCCAAGTTAAGATGGGCCTAGGGGGTTCCTTTTTACCTTTTACAACTTTTGGGAAAAAATGCAAAATTTCTCATTTTGCTCCACCCCTCCGCCTTTGAAAAATGGGCTTGACACGTGTCCCAATGTGGGTCCCAGAGGAACCACCGGGCTCAATTCTGCTATTTTACCTCTTTTTTGGAAAAAGGAAAATTTTCCAAATTTTCCCCGTAGCTCCACCCTTCCACCTTTAGTTTCTGATGTGGGTCCCAGTGGAACCACACTTCCTTTTTACACTTTAACCCCCTTTTTCACAAAAGGAAAATTTTCCAAATTTCCCCCGAAAGTCCGCACCTCCATCGTTGACTAAAGAAAATTTTGACTATTCTCTGTTGGCTTGTGGGTCATTTTGATGACTTTAATCTTTTTGACAATAAGGGGCAAAAAATCCAAGTTGCCTCCAATGGCCCACCTCCCCACCTTTTGACTTTTCAAACTGCCACGCGTCTCAATGGCACATTTTGAGATGGTCCTAAAAGTAGAGACCCCAAACAAGCACAGGCTCAACATGTGTCTCAGTCCGGTAGAGTCTGTTAAAAATTTGAAGGTTCAGTGGAAGGTGCCATGTGTCTAAGGTCCGAGACAGTCTTCTTCGGCCATTGAAAATTCCAAGCAAAAAGGCAGAGTGAGCAGAAGCCTCCAAGTGTCCTCCTGGCCTTCTTCAAAATAAAACTCAGGGGCCGGTCCCCAAACATGCGCGGTCCCTCCACGTGTCTTAGGCCCTTTAGGAAGTTGCTTGAAAATTCTAAGTAAAGGAAGGCCCGACAGAAACCTCCATGTGTCTTTATGGTGCAACTTCAAGATGGTCCCCAAGAGCGGAGACCCTGAATGAGCATGGGGTCACCACGTGTCCTAGGCCTTAGAAAATTTCTTTAAAAAGTTTAAGTACAGAGCGGAGCCTGGCGGAAGCCTCCACCTGTCCCTCTGTCACATTTGTTAAGGTGGGACCCTGAGGAAGATCCTCAAATGAGTGCCAGCCCACCACGTGTCCATGGCCTGCCAAAACTATACCAGCTGCATGAAAAAATTTCTAAGTCTGGAAAAGTAGTGGAATCCTCCACGTGTCCCCCCGGCGCAACTCCAAGGCCAAACCAAAAGGTGAGTCTTCAAACAAGCACGTTCCTCCACGTGGACAAGTTTTGGGTTGAAACGATCCACATAGTTTTTAGAGTGCCCCACCAAGCCATGCATCCAACCAAAAAGGGCCACATTTCCACTGATGTAGAGATGTAAATTTGATGGGGAAAAACACACCCGTCAAACCATAAAAATGCAGGGAAACCACCGTTTGAGCCCGGAGATGAAATTTTCTTCAAGGAAAGAGAATTTGGAAATGTTGTAAGGTTCAAACATGATCCTCCAAGCTACATTCAATCACATTTCCTCAGGTATTTGGGACAAAAAATGGCAGGGACAACAACACACGACTGCGGAAAATGGAAGGAAAGGAACAACCCAAGTTTTATGCCCAATTTATAGACACCTTCAGATGGACAGAGAAACGAAAAAACAAATTATGGATTTTAAGTGATCTTCGACCAAGGAAGGGACTAATCATGGCAACCAAATGGAGGATAGAGTCTTCAAGCACCAACATGGGGAGATAAAAAATGTGACAGAGGCCGCAAACTGAGGGATTTTAATGACAAACGGGGTGAGACTAATTTGAGCACCAACATCGGCTCCGACTCAGGGATGGGCACTCCCTGTGAGTGCCACAAGAACCAAATAACAGACCAAGTGCCAAAAACATCCATTGGGAAAAGGAGTCAGCTTGCAGAGTAGAAAACCAGAACCATCTCCTAAAAATGAACCAAGAAACCAGCAAAACTAGGTCACCAAGGACCAGAATGAGCAAAAACACAAAAGACAGAAAGAAACCAACAAACTATACACTATACAAATGATGCTCACCTTGATTCTGGGGAATCAATCAAGGAAATGTTTCAAATGCCTGCCATTAACAGGAAATTCAAGTAATTCCCCATCCAAGTCTTTCAAGAAGAAGGTATGTTCACCAATTCGAATGTCAATGGAGTAAGGGCCCATCCATAATGCATCAAATTTACCATGCTTTCCCTTATCTTCATGCCTGCTATCCCATAACATAGCACAAGATCCCCAATGCTGAAAGCTCTTGGAGTGACCTTCTTGTCAAATAACTTCTTCAATTTTTCTCTGAATTTCACATGCCTTTGGTGAGATGCCCTCCTTTCTTCATCAAGTTCAACAATCTGGTTAATGCGAGCATCATATGGACTAACTTCTTGATCTTCCAGTTGTTGAATGAACTGATATGAGGATAATTGCATATGCAGGGGTAGCAGAGCTTGAGTTCCATACACCAATTCAAATGGAATTTTTCCAGTAGCTCTTTTAACAGTAATTCTATCAGCCCAAACAACAAACTTCAACTGCTCACCCCATTTCCTTTTGTTCAGCTCCAAGGTTCTCCTAATGATCTTTAATAGATTTTTATTGTTAGACTCTATCTTGTCCATTGCCTTGGGGGTTATAGTTGGAGGCATATGTCAAATTGATCCCATATTCTTTACACATTGCCACCAAAGGTTTAGCTCTGAAGCTCATGGCATTGTCAGCAACAATTTTAACTGGCACTCCAAACCTGCAGATGATATGGTTTAGCATGAAGTCCATGACAATTTGGTGTGTTTCTCTCTTGGTGGGGATTGCCTCCACCCACTTAGTGAAGTAATCAGTGGCTACAAGAATCCACTTATGGCCAACACTTGAAGGGTCTGAAATCTCACCAATGAAATCCATTCCCCATTGCTTGAACGGGGCTTCAATTGATACAGGCTGCAAAGGAAGGGAGCTGAAGCTTTCAGTCTTCCAGAAAAATGCTGGCAACTCTCACATCTTCTAACCAAAAAAGTTGTATCCTTGAAAAGAGTTGGCCACCAATAACCAGCCCTCAAGATCTTGTGTGCTGTGACTCTTCCAGCAAAATTCCCCCCACAAACTCCTCCATGGAGATCAACAATTATCTTGGGGGCTTCATCTTCAGTAATGCACCTTAAGAGAACTCCCTCAGGGTTCTTCCAAGCTAACCCAAAATCAGTAATGACATATTTCTGGGAAGCCAACTTAAGAGCTCTTTTCTGATTTTTACTCAAATACTCAGGGCAGTATAGATGTCTGAGATAAAAAATTATATCTTTGTACCATTCAGAACTCACCAAATTTTCAAGGACATCCACCCTTCCTTCTTCTACTTCATTCACCTCAATAGTTTGCAAGTTTCTCTCAGCCATAAGTTTAGCTAAGCCCAAACCTCTTACCAATTTCATGGTTTGGATATCCATGTCATACTCCTGCAACTTGTTCACCCATCTGCATATTTTTCTTGAGACCTCCATCTCTGATAAGACATCTTTCACCATGGTGTGGGGAACATAAGCAACAACTTTAGAGCTCAAAATGTAAGGTCTGAAAACCTTTGTTGCTTTTACCAAGGAAAATGCTTGCTTCTCCATAATGGTGTACTTCAACTCAGCCCCTTACAATGCCTTACTGAAAAAGGAAATTGGCCTCTCAGCCCCTTCATCATCCTTCTGCAACAAGACAGATGCAATAGTGTTCTCTGAAGCAAAAGAAAACATTTGAAAAGGATTCTTATAATCTAGAGCTGCTAAAACAGGGGCATGCTTTAATGCTTCTTTGATCCCATTGAAATCCTGAATGGAAGCCTCTTCCCATTTGATAACTTGGTCCTTCTTTAGCATGCAAGTAATTGGAATGGTCAACTCAACAAAGTTTGATATGAATCTTCTGATAAAGTTTATTTTCCCAAAGAAGGACTGAATTCCCTTCTTGGTTCTTGGAATTGGGACCTTGTTGATGGCCTCTACCCTCTCAGGATCAATCATGACACCATCCTTTGATACAATGTGACCAAGCAACTTGGCCTTTTGCACTCTGAAATGGCACTTCTTTGGATTGAGTGAAATGCCATACTCTCTGCATCTTATCAACATTTTTTCCAAGTGCTGCAAGTGATCACTTCTCTTTCTGGAAAACACAGTCACATCATCTTGGTAAACAACAATAAAATCATTAATGTAACCAGAAAAAGCAACATCCATTGCTCTTTGAAAGGTTTCTCCAGCATTCATCAAACCAAAGGGCATTCTAACATAGACATAAGTTCCCCAAGGAGTGGTAAAGGTTGTCTTAATTCTTTCTGATTCCTTCACAACAACTTGATTATAGCTAGAGAAACCATCCAAGGTAGAAAGCAACTCAGAACCAGTCACTAATTGCAACATGTTTTCCATGTTTGGTAAAGGATAATTATCCTTCATTGATGCTCTATTTCAGATTTCTAAAATCCACGCACAACCTGATATCACCATTCTTTTTTCTAACTGGCACTAAGTTTGCAACCCAAGAAGAATACCTTGTTGGCTTGAATGATCCCTCCATCCCTCAGTTTCTTCAGTTCTTCTTGCATTTTAAGAGATAGGAGTGGATTGATCGGCCTCTGTTTCTTCCTGAATGGTTTTGCATTAGATTCCAAAGGAATTTCATGTTGAAACAGATCCTCTCTGTATGCCTTTAACTCAGAATAAGACCAAGCCAAGCAGTCCTGATATTTCTTCAACAATTGGACATAGGACTATTTTTCCTCCTTGTTCAGATTGCTTCCCAACCAGATCTTCCTTGGTTTCTCCTTTGTACCTAGGTCATGCTCCTCAACATCCCTTGAGGCTGCTATATGTCTGTTAATAATGCAATCAACATTATCAAAGTTTGATTCAAGAGCAACCAGTCCTCTAGGAATGGTATTAGTTTTCAGTTGGATGATGTCTTTGCCAAACAAAGTTTCTTTACCCTCTGCTGCACACACCATTGGCTCCCAATCAATACATTGATCAGCAAACTCCCCTTTGTTCTAGAGAAATATTTTGACCTGAGCATCATCATCAAAAATTTGCCAATGTTTAATGTTGTCAGGGACAGATGGCCTTGTTAACACTTCAACATCATATTCACAATATGGGGACATTGCACAATTATCAAACCGAGATCCCAATACTGCAAGCTTTTCTTCCATAACATTGAACTTCCTATCATGATGCACAATGTTAAATGAATCAAACATCTCAATCAAGTCCCAGACTGCATGCTTGTACTGTTTCATTCTCTGATTTTTAGTAGCATACAATTTTCTGATTTGTTTAACAATTAGTTTTGAATCTCCCTTAACAATGATGTCTTTAACATAGTATTTCCAAGCAATTCTCAAACCTAACAACAATGCTTCATACTCAACAATGTTGTTAGTACACTCAAAGTTAAGTTTGAAAGAAAAAACAAACTCTTCCAAGCTTGGAGAAATCAGAACTACACCAGCACCATTTCCAAATTTGGAGCAAGCTCCATCAAACAAAAAATTCCATGGAGAGCCTACTTGTTCAAGACTCTTACATTGATCCATTTTGTTCTCTTTCCCATCAGCAAATCCAATAAAGTTATCAGCATCAACACTTGTGTACAACACTTCATAAGATGCATTGTTGGGATCTTCAATGAGGTGCAACATCTTCTTTTCTCCATACAACTTGACAAGGATGCCCTCAATTGGGATGGTGGCATAGGACATATCCATTTGAACACTCCCACCAACACTTGCAACCCATTTTCTAGACAACAACATACCCCACTTGGCTGGGCAATCAACAATAACAACATCAAGTTTCAAGTTCCTACCCGGATAAGCTGCAAGTTGTACCACCAAACCTTTCACACATCCCACCACTGGCACCTCTCTGGAATCCATGGCAGTGCACTTCCCATATGCTGTTGTTACTTTGATATCTAGTTCATTCATGACTTCTAGAGGCATAACATTGCATGATGCTCCCGAATCAAACATACAGTTGTGTAGCAATTTGTCCTTAATGATCAGAGTGGTGAAGAATGGATCTACATTTAGCTGAGAATCTACCAAGGATGTTCCCAAATAAACCTCAGGTGGTTCACCTAGTTCTTCCAATGTTGGTGGTGTTTCTAGCTCTTCAATGATTGGAGGAGTCTCCACAATGTTTACATTTCTACCTGGGGTACTCTTCTCTTCTTTCAATCCCAAATACTCAAATGCCCTCTTCTTGTGCTCAGGAATCCTAAGCAGCTCAACAATTGGAACACTAACTTTGATTTGACTCAAAACTTGGGCAATGTCATATGGAACACACTTTGGCAAGGCAACATTGGAAGGGAGATTGACAAACTCATCAGATGGCATGGGATTTTTGACAGTTTGGGCATGAGGAGAAGTATGAATCTTGTTTGGGACAACAAGGCCTTTGGAAGGTGTATCTTTCTTAGGAACCTCTTTAGGAATACTAGTAAGCAATGGAGTTTTAGGTTTGGCTTGAGGCCCTGCTCCTTTGACAACTCTACTCCTAGTATTATAATCCTTTTCTTGAGCAACAACAACGTTCATCAATAACTTCCTATCCTCCTCAGATGGGATTCCTCCATCATACTTCTTTATCATTAAAGCTCTTAAATATTCAAAGTCATTATTGGGAAATTCAAAAGCTTGTACAATATCTATTTCTAAAGTATGAGAGGGAGGAAGAAGAGGTACCCGGTGAATGCAATCCCAAAAATCAGCAGTAGTTCTAGCACTTATTACCTCAGTTGAAGTTGCTCCTTGCTGTGAGCTTATAGAGCACTCCATCATGCATGCATCATCATCAGTGTTATCATCATCAGCTTCCTCTTCTACTTGCTGATCTACTTCACATGGAGCATGGGGCATGAAACATCTGTCACACCAATCAATTACATTTGTTTCTTCAATAACAACAACTCTGACAGCCAAAGGATCAGCACCATTCTGTTTTCCCTAGCTTGGGGATGTCTATTTGCAGATCCCATGGGTCCCTTGCCTCTTTCATCAGATCTCTGCTCATTTCTAGGATGATTGGAAAATCTGTCTTGGCCTTGTTGCTTATGCTGGCCTTGTGAACTCTGCCCAATTCCTTTCTCTTCCCAGGCTAATTTGTATGAGATTTCTTTGACAGCTCCTGCCAAAGTTTTCACAACTTCCTCCAAATCAGTAGCCTTACTTGCTTGAGGTTTTTCCGGGTTAACTAGTTTCACACCTTCCCTCTTAGGAGGTTTTCCAATTACTTTAATGTTATTCTCAATTTGCAGAGCCATGGTAAAGGCCTGCCTCAAATTGGTAGGGTTTTTGTCCCTCAAATAGTAAGAAATTTTCTTATCAAATGCATCTGAATACTTTATAAGACAAGATTCATCACATGGCCTTAAACTTACAGGAAATATCCTCAATGTCTTATTAAATCTAGTGTTGAAGTCATGCACTGACTCATTAGGATTCTTTTTAATATTTTCAAATTCTGACAAAAGAAACCTAGGGTCCATTTTGTCACCATACTGTAATCTAAATGCATTATTCATTTCAGTCCAAGAATCAATGGAATTATCTGGAAAAGATTTATACCAGTCCCTTGCATCTTCTTCCAAAGTATGGATAAACAATTTGATATATACATCTTCAAATTCAATCTCAAAGTCTTCCATCATGTTGATAAAGAGCTTTAAGTGTTGATCACTAGTTATAGCATTATTTCCTTGGAACTTTGGTAGTCTATTTCTTACATCTTGGGGAACTGCATTTGGATAACCAACCATCCCTCTAAAATTTATAGGACCAAAAGTATTTACAACAAATGGAGGTCTGGGTGGGGGATGGGCCATGTTGTTTTGAGGAGGTGACCTTGGAGGAGAATCAAACTGATAAGGGACAAGGGGTCTTTGAAACACAGGAGTATAACTTTCAAAATGGATATCCCCTAAAGGCTTTGTTTCTTGGAAAACCCTATCAACTTTGGAAAACACAGGGGAAAAATGAGAAGAAAACTTTTCAAATTCAAATGAAGGCCCCTCTCCAGATGGAGAATTTAATTCCACAAAAATACTACCTGATTCAGAAGCACTTGAATGGAAATATTCAATGATAGGCTGATCACTTTCATCAATGGAGATCTCTTTTCTTGACTGCTGATCTCCAATAACTCTCCAGGATCTTCTTCCTTCTGACTTTGTTTTTCCTAGCTCTGGAAATAATGTCCTAGTAGGATCCCTAGAAGAAAGATATTCTTCCTTACAGCTTTGCAAATATTAGTAACAAATCTCACTTGACAGAGGCTAAGACACTGGTATTTATTAAAAAATCAGATCAACACAGAGTCACCACTAAGGATTTCCACCTTAGTTGTGCAAATGCACTAAAAAATATGATCTACCAAATGTCTTTCAACACTAAAAACTGGACATGGAAAGATCTGTCACCTTCATTTACCCAGATTTATCAATGAAACTTAGTGTAATAATTGTAGAAATAGGAAATATTGCACACAACACTTGTAACTTTGAACACTTCTTACAGGCCTGAACACAAGATGATGTTGAAACAAAGTACTAGCACTTAGAGCATAAAAGAAATGTTTATCAGGGTTTGAATATGAACTATAATCAAAATGTCCCTGGCAACGATGCTAGAACGGTGTTGGTACCCAAATTGATTCTCCCTTAGAAGCTGAGTAGCATCACAGATTGATAGGAAGCTTAGAGACAAGCAGATCATGTTGTGTGTCATTTTGTAGCCGGGGAAAAATGTAGCTTGCTCTTTGTCACTTAGATGTGGAGAAATGGGTAGCACCCTTAAGAGTATTTGATCTATCCTCACTACTTTATGGTTGTGCCTTGTCAACCAGGGTGAGAGGACCCTTTTGTAGCCTACTTTTTGTGGAGGAAATGGAGATGTCCTTCTTTGCAAAGTTATTAAGAAGACCTTGAAGAAAACATGATCAATACAACAAAAATCTAACTCTCAGGAGTTGTCACCCTAGATAATGGAGATATTTTATAATAAAGGTTCAGGCTACTAAAGACAATGAAAACCTGATGGCTTCTGCATGTTTTGGTAATAGAAATTATGCATTTGTACACACACATGAGGACAAATAGCGGTAGTATGGGTAGGATTTGTTGTTTTTAAATGAATTTTGGTGGGAGGTGAGGCAAAGTGGTATTTGATTCGCTAGATATTTGAGAAATTTTACAAAAATGGAAGGATTGATCAAAAAAATGCTTTAGAACAACCAAAATGTTCCTTTAACCAGAAAGTGTGCTTCAATGGAGGCCCAAATCAACACGTTTTCACATAAACTTTAAGAATCCAAAATGAAGGCTCAAATTGAAAAACTTAATTGAACATTGTCAAACTTTGTTTTATCATGCCTAAGATACCCTCAAAGGCTAAAAAATAATATTATCATCATGCTAGGAGTAAAGTGATTTTAAATTTTTTTATTTCATTACCAAATGAAATCTCTTTTTATAAATGAAATTGCAAATGCCACCAAACTATCACAAGGATAAGATCTTGTGTGATTCACAAAGATTTCAATTTAAGATTGTAATGGGAACAAGAAAAACTATTTGCAGACATTCATAAATGAAGCAGACACAATTTTTCTCAAAATCAAACACAGATTAACTCAAATTTGATTAAATGCATCAGCAGGAGAAAGTTTCTAGAACAATCTCAGAGCTTGTCAATGGTTGTACACTTGCAACCACCTTGACATGATAAATTTAACACAAAAGAAATAAATAGGTTCCTCAGATGATTTCTCAGAAAGATGGGCTCTGTCAAAATTTTCTCTTAGGAATTAATTCCCGACCTCTAACACTCTAACCATTTGCATGACAAATTCATGCAAATTATAACATTTTTTCTTTAACAGAGTTTTCCTCCCAAAAATAAAAACATTCAAAGCACTATTTCCTGTTACGATTTTGATCGCGATTCCCAGGATCAGATTTGCAAAAAATTTGTCAGGTGCTTAGAGTGGAAAATCTCTCTAAATATTTCTAGCATTCAATTCTTTCATCTGGTAAATCACTCAACATCTCTCACGCTAACTACTTCCTCCTCCAATATGTCAAATCTGATTTTCTTGCGTGCCAAGGAAATAAAGATTAGAAAATCATATCAATTTTGATAGTCAGATCACAACTTAATGTCATAAGATGTTTTCAGATCTTCCCCACCAAATAAATATATCAACTGGTTTCATTCGTGCCAAAGGAAAGAAAGATCAGATTGAATCCGACAGTCAGATTACATCTTAATGGTAAAAGACGTTTTTAGATATTTCCCACCAAACCAAGATATCTAATTATTTTTCCTCTTCATTTGGCATGTAGGAGACACCAAGAAATGATAAAAAACCACAGAAATTCGCATCCCTAGGTGATTTGGAGAAAAATGGTGAAAAATCAAATACAGATGCATAGTTGCCGTCGATTTCCCTTTTGAATTTGGACCATCCACATGGGATATCCAAGTTAAGATGGGCCTGGGGGTTCATTTTTACCTTTTACAACTTTTGGGAAAATTTTTTTTTCTCATTTTACTTCGCCCGTCCGCCTTTGAAAAATGGGCTTGACACGTGTCCCAATGTGGGTCCTAGAGGAACCGCGAGTAAATTATGCTATTTTACCTCTTTTTTGGAAAAAAGGAAAATTTTCCAAATTTTCCCCACAGCTCCGCCCTTCCGCCTTTAGTTTTTGATGTGGGTCCCAGTGGAACCATGCTTCCTTCTTACACTTTAACCCCATTTTTCACAAAAGGAAATTTTTCCAGATTTCCCCTGAGAGTCCACACCTCTGCCGTTGACTGAAGAAAATTTGACTATTCTCTGTCGGGCTTGTGGGTCATTTTGATGAATTTAATCTTTTTGACAATAAGGGGAAAAAAATTCATATTGCCTCCGATAGCCTCCCTCCCCTCCTTTTGACTTTTCAAACCACCACGCGTCTCAATGGCACATTTTGAGATGGTCTTGGAAAAGTAGAGACCCCAAACAAGCACGGGTTTTATGTAGTGCCCACTCTCCTTTGACATTGTTTAGATACTAATCTTGCTACTGTTGATATCATTCTAGACATTATTATGTTTTTGGATGTAGTGTGATGTGTATATGTTAGGTCATGGAGTATTATGGACACTATTATGTTTATTTTAGTATGATTGGTTAGATGTTAGATCATGGACTAGTATTGATCTAGATTCAACTATTATGATTAATGATTGTTGGAAACATTATTATATATGGATGATGATGTACTGCTTGACATGGACAGGTTATTGATGTGGATTTTAGACATGTGACATTTGATATTATGAGTAGCTCTAGTATAGAGATTCATTGGATGATGATATAGTGGCAAATTGAATTTAAAATAATAATGTTGAATTCTTGATATTGTTGTGATTTGGATTTGATAATTATATGTTTCTTATATCATTTTGGATGTTCTGATATGGCCACGAGGCAGAAGGAGGTGTTATTTTACAGGTTAAAATATCACAACAATGTCAAGGGGGGGGGGGGATTAGAGACTAACCATATTGAAATTCCAGGTGAAATCAACAAGGTCACCATGGAAACTGTGTAATGTGATTATGTGTTAGTTTTTATTGCACTCACCTTACATATTTTAATGCATTCTTTTTTGGAGTATGGGTTGAATTGGGTATGTAAGTGATTTTTTCATATTTTATTTATGGTGATTTGTTTGTTGATATTGACTTCCTCTTGGGGTTGAGGAAGAATGATGTGGCTTCCCACTTGGAATCCACATCATCCTCTCCCCTCCCTCTCCTTTAAAAATTCAAATTCCTCTCTCATTTGGGGTTGTTGAAACTTTTCTCTCTCCTTTCTTGGGTTGAATTTTATTTCTGTTGGAGCTTTCTTTGAGGAAGGAGCTTGGAATTCTTGTTACATGCATTCTTGTTGCTGTTTTGGAACTACATTTTGGAGCATTAAGGAACTGCTATTTTGGAAAACAAATATCCATTATGGAGAGGTAGGCTCTTGTTCTTTTAATATGTTGTTTTTCCCCTCTTCTTGCATGCATTATTGAATGGTGTTTGTGTTGCATTCTTGGTTGTAAGGGTAGAATGCTTAGGACAAGGTGTAGCAAAAAGACTATGGGGTTTCATATGGGGGGGGGGGCATAAGGGATTTCCAAGGGCACTTACTCTTTGTGGAGGGAGTGTTGGTTTGGGATCCACCTAGGAAAAGAAATTGCTTGCATTTCTTACTTTGGGGGGGCGCATAAGGGATATACTTGGGGGGGCATAAGGAGGGGTTGGGAGCTATAAGGTTTATGGGATTTGATGTGTTATATGGTGGTTTGCATTTGGTGGATGCCCAATTCCAACTTGGGAGGCATAAGGAGACCCCCATAGCTCTTGCTCTTGTATGGCTTGCTTGGAAGAAGACTTTTTTTTTATTATGATTGCTTGAGGTAGTTGTGAACTAAATTTTGTTTGATTTATGTTTCTTTGTGAATGTGAAATGTGCTTGTATGTGAAATAAGACCATGTTTCCATGCATTGTAATTCATGCTCCATTTCTATATGGTTGGGGCTCGAGGGCCAATGGGGAAATATGGATTCTCATTTCCCATTGGATGTCTTGGTTGGGTGGAGAGCGTTTCCTTTCCCCCTTCCTTGTTGTGATCAAGTTGCAGAGAAGAAGAAATCAGCTTGCTACTATTTGGAGAAAGAAGAATACAGTTTGACAGTCATCTCTTTTGAGCAAACTCTTGTAATCCCTTTCCACTTCGCGTGGATGAGTTATATAATTTTATAATGTGAAGCCATTGTATTGGAAATGGAAGTCTAAAATTTAATTGAAATGTAAAGATGAAATATTCTATTCTCTGTATTGGAAAAGACTGTCATACAGTTGTAGATTTAACATTGAAATTCAAATGAAGAAATAATCTGTTGATGTAATGTTGGAAATAAATGAAAGAAATATATTCCTTCCTCAATTGCAATTTTGGATTTAGATTTAATTGTAATGTTGCATTAAATTGGAGTTACTATTTTGAAATGTTATCTCTGTGTGAAAAGAAAATGCGTATGGGAGAGAAATACAACAGTCTATTCCTTGTAATTATTAAAATTTGAAATACCAAATGTTGCCTTATTTTCTGAATGAGAAGATGGATAAATTAATTTTTTAGACAAGATTTTATAAGTTTACCATGTTTTGGAAGTGGCAAATAGATCATTATAGTTGTTGATAAATGAACTCTGTTCCTTTTCTTTTATAAATATGGCAATTGAATTTTATCTAATAAATGTGCAATTCAGATCTGTAACTTAAATTAAGTATTGAAACAATGCAATTTAGATGCAATAAGTTATAAGGAATTCAATTTGACCTCAACACCAGAGAAAGACATTTTAGAACTTTACAAAATCAGATTTTGAACTTGCTGGACCACTTTCCCGTCAAAGGATTAAAATATATCAGTTGCAACTCAATCCATAAATTTAACCTTAAGAATAATCTAAAATCTACCCAATATCATTCCTCCATGTTCAATTTACATGTTGAAAAGAAGAAATATCAAAATTGAACAAATCTTACAAGTAGGAAAAATTGCCAGTTTTAAATGTGAAACCTTGCAGATCGATTTCTTAAAATTGACCCTCTAAACTTCACCAAATTCAAAAATTGATGATTTCTATGCAAAGAGGACTCTGAGATATTTCCAGAAAGTCCTTGTTTTCCCAAAATGGAGTTCCCTATCAAAATTTATTGCCATTTGAAGTTTTTACTTCAAAATGGCCACCCAAAAATAAATCTAACTATATAAAAATCAAAATTTGAACTTTGGGAAAATTTTCCCCAAAAAGTCCGCCACCCCACAAACCCCTCAACCAATCAAAAGTTTCCACATGGCTCTTCAGAGGGCAGACTCATCTTGAAAACTTAGTTTTTTGAAAAATTTGCCTTTGGGAAAAATTTCCTAATTTTTTCCGCAACTCCGCATCCCCGCAGCCAATCATGTGCCAACACGTGGCATGGCGGGTGCGAAAGAAAATTTGAAAACAAAATTTTTTTCCTTTTGGGAAAAATTTTACTTTTCCCTCTGCGGCCCCGTACCCCTGCAACTAATGGGTTGTTGACATGTGTCCAGGCGGATGCACGGGCCCACGCGAGCCATTTGGCCTTTTTAAAACCCTTTTGGCACAAAATCTTAATTTCCTCCGCCACTCCGCCGACCTGTGTCCAATCATAGGATGCCACGTGGAATTTTTGGTGATGATGGAGGAGGAAAGAAAATTTTCCTTTAGAAAAATTTAGGATTGGATTTGGGAAAAAATTCCCAATTTTTGCCCTCAACCAATAGCCTCTTGACAAGTGGCATGGGGATTTCCTCAGCAGAGGCACGCGTCTAATTTTTCCTATGGGATTTTGTCCTAAATTCTCAAAATCCTTAAATGTTCCACCACTCTGCTCTTCCCTACACCAATTAGATGGCACCACGTGTCCCCTTTGTCGACTGCGCGGGCGCGTGGAGGCATTTTGTGCATTGTGCCTAAGGAAGGGAAAATTTCTCCCGAAAACTCCGCTGCCCCATAACTTGAGTTTTATTGGGAGTTAGAAGGACTTATTTATATGGTTGGAAATGTGAGAAAATTTCCTATCCAATGAGTATGATTTAGGAAATTTTTGATGACTCTCAGTGTGTGAAAAATCTAGTTGAACCCTGTAGGCCTGTTAGGGCAGGGAGGAGTGAGAATTTACTCTCCTAACTTAAGTGAGGAATTTAATCCCTGGTTTTGACCTTGTGCTTGTTGTAAGATGTTGTAGAATCATTTATGTAGGTAAATATTTTTTGATAACCTGAACTTGGTTTGTGGTAACTTTGACCTTATAACCTTCGTAGCAAATGCCTTTAATAAAAAAAAATTATTCCATAATTTTTCCTAGCTAGACCTAGTTTGTTTCTTAGTCTCAAGTGGTAGTTTGAAGTGGGCATAACATTTTACACATGTCTTAGTTAGACAAATTATGTTAACAAGTTTGAGAGTTCAACAAAAGGTTCCATGTGTCCAAGGTCTGAGACAATCTTCTTTGGTCTTTGAAAAGTCTAAGCAAAAAGGCAGAGTGAGCGGAAGCCTCCAAGTGTCCTCCTAACGCTTCTCCAAAATAAAACTTAGGGGCTGGTCCCCAAACATGTACGGTCCCTCCATGTGTCTTAGGCCCTTCAGGAATTTTCTTGAAAATTTTAAGTAAAGGAAGGCCCAACAGAAACCTCCACGTGTCTTTATGGCACAACTTCAAGATGGTCCCCGAGAGCAGAGACCCTGAATGAGCGTGGGCTCACCACGTGTCCCAGGCCTTAGAAAGTTTCAATAAAAAGTTTAAGTATAGAGCGGAGCTGGTGGAAGCCTCCACCTATCCCTTTGTCACATTTGTTAAGGTGGGACCCTGAGCCAGATCTTCAAATGAGCACCAGCCCATCATGTGTCTACGGCCTGCCAACACTGTACCAGCTGCATGAATTTTTTTTAAGTCCGGGGAAAAGTAGTGGAATCCTCCACATGCCCCCCTGATGCAACTCTAAGGCCAAACCAAAAGGTGAGTCTTCAACCGAGTGTCGTTCCTCCATGTGGATAGGTTTTCGGTTGAAACAATCCATAAATTTTTAGAGTTCCCTGCTGAGCTGCATCCAACTAAAAAGGGCCCCTTTGCCACTGATGTAGAGATGTAAATTTGACAGGAAAAACACACCCGTCAAATCATGAAAATGTAGGGAACCCACCATTTGAGCTCGGAGATTAAATTTTCTTCAAGGACAGAGAATTTGGAAATGTTGTAAGGTTCACACATGATCCTCTGAGCTCTATTCAATCACGTTTCCTCAGGTATTTGGGACAAAAAATGGTAGGGACAATAACACACAACTGTGGAAAATGGAAGGAAAGGAACAACCCAAGTTTTGTACCCAATTTTCAGACACCTTAAGAGGGACAGAGAAATGAAACAAAAATTATGGACTTTTAAGTGATCTTTGACCAAGGAAGGAACTAATCATGGTAACCAAATGTAGGAAAAAGTCTTTAAGCACCAACACAGGGAGATAAAAAATGTGATAGAGACCACAAACTGAGGTATTTTAATGACAAAATGGGGGTGAGACTAATTTTAGCACCAACACATCTCACATTCATTCAAATTTCACTCTCACTTTTCTTTTTGTGAAATTTAAAATAATCCCATCCATTTACTCACCCGAATTTAATTAATTATCAAATGGGATCCATATAAACCTATTTAATAATTGAAATTTAACATCTCTCACAATTATTCAATTCACGGCCAATAATACACCCATTTGACACTCCATTCTTAATTTCAAGAATGGAATCGATTATCTCACCTACCCATTCTAATCACGCTCCCCACTTCACCTAATAAGTCAAATTGTGAGCCCCGCTGAATCACATCACATCTTTTAATTTGGGTTACTTTACCCAACCCTGATTAACTTTTTAACCCATAGTCTAACCTCACCCTTAGGATATAAATATGGGATTTTCCCCCCTCAGAAATTTAAGTCGGAAAATTTGGGAAAATGTTGTTTTGAATTTTAAGCTTATTGTTTATCATAATATCCTTATGATGTCTTTGTAGTGACACTGTAATCCACACAATAATCATCTCATGATTTGTTAGTTCATGTAGCATGGTTCATGTTACACGCTGTGTTTGGATTAGATTGGTAGCACCATCTACATACCAGCAACATCAGGTTCCTTTGTTCATCAGCTTACATGCTATCTGTTTATCTTGTATATTATCATTATTCTTTATCACACGAGGGTTGACAAACACCGAGGAAGCTAATGCTTATCGGATCTACTTTGTCAGGAAGCCCCTCCATAAAATCTCTAAAAAATATTTATCTAGTGTCTTTGAGCTACAGGTTTGCTGAGATTGCAGCGAGGAGTTCATCATCTACTTTGTGCCGGTATCAGTCATCACCATCTCCAAGGTACTAAGCCCTTGCATATTCGACGTTGTTTTGTTTTTGTTGATTTCTCGTACACTAATCTAGACAGGAAGCAAGAAACTCTGATCAACATTTGGCATGCTCGGTGCGACCAAAATTTAGATATGGTCAATTTTTTTGTTACTTGTCTTGTCTAACTTACTTGTTTGCAAATTCTTAATATTTGTCTATCTCAGTTTAGTACGATCAATCATTGAATTCTCCTTGGAGGTATGTTCTCTTCTTGTATTCTGTTGAGCTCTACCCACATAGAAAACAAATCCAAAAATTAACCTTATTTTTTGGTCGTGTTTTCAATTTTGGTCGTGTGATTTACCATTCTCATAATGATTGTCGCATTATATATATATTTTGTGAATATTTCATTTTTAAGCTTACTTGGTTGTAAGGTTTTAGCGCTATGCTCATTTGTGCGGTATGTACATTTCGTTATTTTGTCATCACCTCGATGTAAGTGATCATTGGTGTATAATTTCATTGTTATTACTCTTAAGAATATAAAAAAACTTAATGACCATAATAACGGTGAGCAAATGAATACTATCTATAATTAGATACATAGAATTTTTTTTGAAAAAATACAAAATTATTAGTATTACCTCCTAAACTGACCATATTCCCATCTCACTTTTTCCCTATCCAAGATATTCCCACACATCTCCCCATCTCCCAACCACCCATCTTAACCGCATCCCTCCTGCACTCACATCTCCATTCCCTCACCACTGAGCTACCATATCCGTTTTCAACTCCCCCTCATCCCTACGAGCTCCTACCTTCCCAGCCACTCGACACAACTCCCAACTTCCCTTGGTTGAGCTCTCATCCCACACCCCTTCCCTCACTGAATCACTTCTCCTGACCTCAAGCATCCACCTCACTCCCTTCACCCAATCGACTCCTCACATTATGAGCCCTCAGGTCACACACCATTTCCTGCTAAACATTTTTCTCTTCTCCCAACTCACTCCCCTTCAACCTGGGCTCTCCACGTCCTTGTCACCATTCTCAACCTACCTCTACATATATCTCTCCCTAACTCCAGTCTCAATCCCCTATGATTGAGCTCCCATTCTATCCCAACAATCCATGCTTACACGGATAGCTCAACCACCTCTCAATCCCATCTCCTGTGAGCTTCTGATCTACATTACCCTAACTCATCCCTACCTACCTAATCTATCTCCCATCTACTCGAGTTATAAACAGTTCATGTATCCCTCCTCCCAGCTCCACACAAACCAATTTAATCTCCTCATGGAGCTATTCCACCTTCCTATCCGACTCCTAAGATGCCTCGCAAGCTTCCTCCTTAGATGGTAATGGAATTGAATCCACTATTTAATGTAGACTTACAAGATTCCAATGTTTTATACATCTAATGGTTTCCATCTTGGTTATAAATTCACACAATATTATGGGTTGTGCCTGTAAACTCTTGAGCCATTCTCAACTCTACACAACTTCCTTTCCTGCTCGGATTACAATTCTTTACGATAAATTTTATAACCAGTTCTCATAGCACCATAGCCGTCTATCCACCCGAGATAATCTATCTCCTCTACCTAAGCCCCCATGGCCAACAACATCATCCATCTCACTCCATTCTGTCCCCACGTAGACCCTTCCTTCTCCTCCTATACTCTCTCTCATCGTCCCTCCTTCAACTTCCCTCTTGTCGTTCCCATGCCAAATTCTCTACCTACCCTGCCCAATCGACTATGCCTCAACTTGTTTTCCATCCTCACAGTCTTGACCTTGGCCATTTTAACACACAATGACCCACGTGTACTCCTCGCTTCTCCATATGTGCTTTCTCTGACCATGTGGATCCCACCACTTGCACTTCATATAGATCAACCCCACACACGTTGTCTTTGGACACAATCATCTTATATCAAAACACGATATTTTCAACACATCACATCTACACATTATATTAAGATAATTATTTTGTTAGTTAGTTAATTTTGATTTGTTCATTAGAATTCATAGGTCATTTGTTTTCTATACTAGTTATCATTAGTTACAATGTGTTAATTAGAATTCATAGGATAATTGTTATTACTAGTTACGATTTGTTCATTAGAATTCATAGGTTATTTGTTTTATCTACTAGTTAATTAGTTACGACATGTTAATTAGAATTCATACGATAATTATATGAGGCTAACTATTTTGTTATTAGTTAATTAGTTAATTAACGTTCATAGGTAGGATAATTATTTTGTTATTTTTTAATTTTATTATTATTAGTTAATTTGAATAATTATTTTGTTATTATTTCCATAATTGAACTTTTTTGTTAACAACTAACAACATCAGGACTCTGAAATTATCTTTCTTATTTTGTCAACCACATCCACTAATTGTCTTCTCTGCATTTGCAGGTGAATTCCACAACGTTGCAACCACAACATTAAGCTTCCAAAGATAACCATTCAAACAAAAATATGCCTAAGTGTTATTTCACTAGACTCTTCCTATACTTCTGCATAGTGTAATTCTAGGGCACCCAAATGTTCCTGGCCATTGATCATCGGTTTCGGATACCATGTTATTAAGTATGATCTGATAACAGGGGAAAAAATTATCTAGTGCTTATTTAACATCTATTGTCATTTTATTGCTTTGCAACCTATCACCTAATTGTTTAAAGCATACTCCTTGTTTGCCTCAACTTGCTATCAAATAAAAAGGAAAAGCGATATACAAGTATTTTTCACTTTTCCCTATTTTCTCTTTTCTACATGGTAATGTAATTCTCTAGGTAATTGTTTGCATCGAATTTCATATTTCAAATTTGGTCTAAAACAAACCCCATGCATTCTGCCTGCTCATATATCCTAAATAGGGGGTTTTACTCTCTGCATCACATATTTTACCACACACTACCTAAAACCTCACAAATTAATGAACACATCGAGACATTCCTTTCACCTGGTTAATTGATTAGGATTTGATCACCCAACAGGAAAAAGTTTCAGACATTTCCTAGCCACAACTTACCTAAAACCAAACATAGTTTACCTTATTTTAGGTCCTCTTACAACCATTTTCTTTTTCCTTTCACACGTGTTCTTCATCAAAACAAAAAAAAACACATAAAAATAATTGTTGTCTTAACTTGTCTATTTAAAATGGCACAAAACTTCATAATAAATAGTTCTTGTATGTACCAATCACCAAAATTTACCAACATTCACAGTTCTTATATGTACCCACAATCAAATATGTTAATCCAACCTCAAGAATCCTATTAAACATCTCCTCCTGCTTTAACATACCAAGCTTCCTTATATCCGTATCTGTCCACTCGTTGTGTTGTACAACCAAGACCATATTATACTTATCCTACACACACACCAACCATAACTATAACCTTCATGATTACCACATCAATTACTGATACTCCTCAGATAGCTAGCATGATCAATACCTTGTGTTTTTATCCATCTAGCCACCTTTACAAATACTTTCACCATAACTCTAGTTCTCCACCATAGAGTTCTCCTTTATCCCCATCACCTTATGCCAATACTACATTCTCTTCCCCTCCTACATCATTTACCACACTTCCTATATCTCAACAATACTCATCCATCACACTATGTTCCTACTCCCAACATTACACAACCTCCTAACTGATTCAATCTCAACTTCTGGATATCTTCCAAAAAACCTACCCAAATACACCATCATCAAATCCATTTCGCCCTTTCACACCACACAAGTTTGATTCTTATTTAATTAATATTGTACATCTAGCACCTCTTTCAATAGTAATACCCACATACACTATTGATTCTACACCTGAATATACCTCATACACTCCATCATCCACATTTGTTCCATCTTTACCCATAATGCCCACCATAGATCCAATCCCAGTTCCTGCACCTACCACATCAATCAGTGAGATCAAACCCACATCTTCTTCCCCTCCTACATCATTTACAACAAATTCATGTACCTCAACAATCTCCTCCATCTCACTATGCCCCTTTCTTCAATCCATTAACCCTCGTCTCCATACCAACCTCAGTCCTATCTACGTTTACCTTTGCACCTCTACCCACATCCATCGTTAATTCCACATCTGATTATACCTCATATACTCCATCATCCACATCTATTCCATCTTTACCCATAATTTCAACCATAGATCAAATCCCAGTGTCTGCACCTACTACATCAGTCATTGAGACCACATCCACATTGTCCTCCCCTCCTACATCATTTGAAGAACATTTGAAAAAAATTCAAATGGATTCAACTTCAAATAATATTTATACCTCATCAGCGCAACAAAATAAATTTCCACTTTCCTTAGATGTCAACGACCAAATATTCCTTCCTACGCCTCTATCAGTACCACCTCTTGATCCTTGGTAGAAATTATCATCGTTCCTCCCAAGGACGCAACCTCTCAAATATTGCCTTAAAATTCCCTTAAATAGGAATTTAATATTCATTCTTCTAAAAAATCCAACTCCAAACCCCTTCAACTAAAACTGAAATCATCCAACACTATGAAAATCACAAATGGCCTCCAGCCATCATGACATGAGCATGCTAAAAAAATTTCCTTAACATCCGAAGTATCTCAAACATCCACTCCTCCTCCAAAGACCAAGAAAATTTTCACAGAAAAAACACCTCCTAACACTTCAGTTGAATCATGTACGGAGGTCTTCCAAAACTTGTTACAAATTTTTCCAATCACACTTCCACCTATTATGGCCTTTGACCCCAGTAGTAAGAAGCCATCGTGGTTTAATTTTATCCTTGTTTGTGCATATCATTGCACCCCTGGACATGATATTGGACATTGTAGAGCATTTCAAGTAATTGTTCATGACTTCATTAAGGAAGGATGCATCCTTCCCAAACCAAACCAATCTATTCCTTCCACTTCAACATCTGTAATGTTAACCTCATCTATCCAAATGCAAAATTCCCCTCATTCTTCACACACTTCCATAGCTATGTCACCTCAAAATGAAGAATATTTTAAAGAGGATCCTTTATTGTCCATCAAAGTTATTCGAGTACCTCCTCAATTTGGTTCACGTAACCCTGAATCATCAACTAACATTAAAACTAAAACCAAAACATTGAAACTACGACACAATCCATCCCCATCCTCAACATCTATACCGGTTTATACATCGATATCCCATATTTCCATTTCTAAATCCAAGCCAAAACATCATCTTAAAACCCATAAGAGTTATCTTATTTTCGACACCTCGATTGGGTCCTACGCAAACATCCTTCAACATCTGATTCAAACTTCTATGATCATGCTTCCTCCCATTAGAGATTGAGATCATTATAGTAGAAAACATCCATGGTTAAATCCCAATTGCATTTACACCCATCATCGTGTTCTAGGCCACTCCATTGAATAGTGTAGGGCCTTTCAGACCATCGTTCATGACATCATTAAGGAAGATGCTTTCCTCACTCAGGGGGAACATCCTTCCCCATCCACAACGAGTACAACTCATCTTTCTACATCCTCATCCATTAGGTTTCCTAACACTCCCCCATCCACATATATTCTACCTTTACCTATCATACCATCTATTGATTCTCTCTCAGTTCCTCTTTCCACACTTCTAATCAGTGCCAAACACACCATCCTCTTCTTCCACATCATTTGAAGAATCTTGGAAAGCACCTCAACTTACAACAACTTAAAACTAACCCTCTCATCTCATCTATAGATGATTCCACAACAAACCAACCTTCGTCAGACATCACCATGAAAACACTAATCTTTCCACCTGTATCAACCATGACACAACCTTTAGACCCTTCGACTGAAATCAGTATCATCCCTTCCAAGAATGCTCCTTCACCATCCAAATCCAAGATCCTTGGTACACTTCCACAATGATCTCTTGTGTGTCCCCAAAAGAAGATATACATTTTTCCAATGAATACCAAATATGCATCATCTGTTTTGGGGAAACATCAATCTCCATCTAAGGCATCACAATCACTCCACCAACCAAAATCAAAAACATCCAGTATTCCTTCGAGATTCGAATCTTCCTCTAAATCTTCAAGTGTCACTAAAGCAGGAATCAAAATTGTGGAATGACATGACACAATCCTCTAAGACAGCTCATACAACCACATCCCAAGAAATTTCATCAATATCTAAGTCAAAGGATTCCCAAGAAAATACATATACTAATGTATCAATTGAATCATATGTAGAAACCCTTCAACACTTATTACAAATTTCTGCCATTACGCTTCCACCTGTTAAGGAATTTAACCCAAGTAGTAAGAAAGCCATCGTGGTTTGATCCCCACCTCAGCTGTGCCTACCATCATACCCCGGGTCATAGCATTGAGTGTTGTAAGGTCCTTCAGACTTTCATCCATGATCTCATTGAAAGAGTATGACCTTTTTTGAGGATTTTTCCTTTACCATTTTATCCGCAACTAATTCCATGTATATCAAAGTCTCTAAGTCTTCTCCTCCATCCTCCATTAACATCTCTCCTTCACATGTTATTACTCATACAGAAGGTCCTCCCTTATTCATCAACATTGTTTTCCTATGATCCCCAATGCATCTACCTAATCCAAATCTAAGGTTATCATCATCCAATCTCTTTCACCTATCCACATCTAATTTTCCTACAGTGATATAATCTCTTTTGCTGGAGTAGTAGCCTCCCCTCGTCCTTGAGCATATCATTCTGTATTAATGCATTTCCTATCTAAACAAACTCTCCTTTCATGCTGAGAGACTTTAATCCTTGACATTGTTTCATTTACCTCATTCAAATCCATCCAATCTAAACTAACCTTGTCCAAATCTTCATCTCATTTTAAGCCCACTTTTGTGGCCATATGCGTCTATCCCTTAGGGGACCATTTATTTTCATCTTAAGCCCACTGTGGTGGCCATGTTTGTCTCTCTATTAAGAGACCATATTTCTATCTTTTTCATTGAAGTCCACCTTTGTGGCCATGATTGTGTCATCAAAGTCCTCCTTTGAGGCCATGTTTCTCCTTCTAATAAGGAAAATATTTGTTTACCAAATTCCACCTTTGTGGCCATGAATGTGTGCCTCTTAATCCCATCCTTATGACCATCTATTCATCTTGTTATGGATGCATATTTTTTCTTCATAAAATGGTAGCACATAGTTTTACCTTCACTCATCCTCCCAAAGTTCTTATCTTATCTCAGATATGATGTTAACCAAGGAGTCGGTGGGGAAAATTTTCTCCTAACTGGATCAGACCATATATTATCATGCACAAAGTATGGGTCTGGGGCTTATTGCTTTGGCTTCCCTTGATGGTAAACCAGAGATCAAACCCCTTAATGCATTGCACTTATGGCAATTCTATTGTTAGTACATGCACTTATGAAGCATAGTCCTATCTTTAGACCATGTCTCCACCATTTATCCCCTTCCTTCTATAATGGTAATGATATGAATTATGTGGTCTACTATCACTGCTTTGATATGAACCTTGAATATGAGTACCACGAATCTACTCATAGCATATTCATTATGGATAAGTTCTCCCATTTGGTAAGAACCCCATAATCATTACATCCATCACCCTCTCATTTTCCTATGACAGTCATGTAAAGGGTACATGGGTGTCTCTTATACAGTCATCATCCCCTCCTAAGTGGTATACTTAGCTATTCCTAGCTCTCCCCCCATATAAAGCTAAAATTCATGCATGCAAAAAAGAAATCAAAGTTATCCAAAAATAGTCTGATCCCTCGAAAGTACAGCTGCCCATACAAAAAAAAGAAGGAAAAAGAAAAAAATCATGCAAATCAAAGTCAAAAGAAACATCATAAAAAATAGACTGATCCCTTTAAGGATGGCTATCAAGTATTTTATTCTCACCATCCAAATTATATATATAGTAGACCATCCCCTTGAAGGATGGATACTCTTTATTTATAGCATTCAGATGGCTTCCTGCATTGATCAAATTTCTTCTATTATTGTTTTTTTCCTTTCCCAGAGCTGGGGCATAGACTTAAGGAACACCACCTTTGAAGAACCTTCCTCCCACATACAAATTACATCGCAAATCCCTATTTATGTCAATATTAGGTTTATGAGAATATTTCATCTAGATTTCCCTCATGGTCTTTTGGTATAACTAAAAATTGTTAGTTATGTGTTAACACCTACTACTGGCTGTAAGTGTAATGCCTTGAATGGTAGATTATTTTTGTTTACCTCCTATCTGGTTCAAAGAATGGTTTTCTTGCATGCCCATTATTACAATCACGTGACACTCATCTCCTAAAAGTCATCTCTTATCATAATTGCATTCTTCATTATCAAATTTCAAATCTTTAATCTGCACTCATATATTTATTCCTAAGGATGTCCCCTATTAGCATCATCCATAAAATTATAAAATTTGTTACTATTTCTACACACTCTCTTTGATACACTATTCAGTTTGGGAATTCTACTTGATCTTTGTCGCATTTTGTGAATTCTAATTGAGAATATCTCTCAAGTACCATTAATTATCCAGTAGCTCCTCATCCCCCACCATGACCAATGTAACCTTTCTCCATCCGTCCTCTCGCATCATCCTTCTCTTATCACCAATTATCCTCCCATTAACTCTCATCACTCTTATTCCTGTCTATCACCTAGTGCCAACATCATCTTCTTCACCAATCTAGGATTTTCATCTCTAGCTTGGCACGTCTACGTGACTCCCCACGCAACACAAAAACCCTACTCAAAGTAGACCTATCATTCTTGACAAGGTCTCATTCATAATAAAATCTCTTCACCATTCCTTCCTCCTAGTCTTCTTTGTCAACCCCAATTTTCTTCTAACATTTAACCCATCTCATTCTCCACTGATCTTCTCACCAACTTCATCCTTCTTCATTGTTTCTTCGATCCTTTACCCATCCTCCACTCAGATAATTATTTTTGTGTTTTACCCCTAATATCATTTTACTGGCATCTATTTTATCATTCCATTTCCATTTCATTCTTCCTTCGGCTTGATGATCTTACTTAACCACCCATTTTACGCAGGATTCTTGATTGACATACATATCTTTCTTAAGATCCTGCCGCTGTAGAAAGTCCTCCACCATTTTTTATTCCATTGAACACTAGACACGTCTTCCCACTCCATATCTTCTACTTAACACCTTGGCATCATCACTCGCACAACATGGGTATCCTAATTAATAATTCCCCTTTCACTCTCCATCCTACATTGCATACATTCCTCCATCCTTTCATGTCACACTCATTTATTTCCTTGTTATATCCTCCTTTCATCTCTTGTTCCATTTTTGTGTACACCACTCAATATTTTCATCATTCTTTTTCTTCTTTGGATTGGTGATCCTACTTAACCATTCCTATAGCATGGAGATCTTACTTAAGAGCCTCTCTTAGGAATGATCTGTTTCCTTGCCTTTCCCCTTCGCTCTACATTCCCACCATCCGCATTTTATCTTCATTCCCCATAAACACACCCTCTTCCCTCATCTTTTTTTCCTCACATAAAATATCTCAAACTTTCTCAAATATCATCCCCATCATCCCTCATTTGGAAATCTAACTCAACTAATTCATAATATTTCTTACTATCTCTAGTTCCTTCATATTTATCCACATCCTCATCCATTACATCCTCTCCTCATCGTCATCTCCACATGAATCATTATCCCTCCTTTCTTTACTCTTTCCACTCCATTTTCTATACTTCTCCCACATATGTACCACCATACTTACTCGTCATTATCATTGTTCATATCCTAACATTATGTCATCGCCATCTTCCATTTTTCGTGCTAATAATTATCCATGGAATTCTCCTAAAATTCATTTATCCCTATTCTAAACGTCCTTATTCAATCCTTTTTACCTCCTCAATTTTCTCTTCCTTCCTTTTTTCTTTTGTGCCCTCTGATCATTATCGGAGGATTTCTCCCAACATCGATTTGTTGGCATTGCCTTTCCATCTTCCTTTCGCTTTCTTCAATATCTCTATTGTCTTCATCATATAACCTCTCCCCATTTTTTTAATCACCAATTCCACATTTTTTTCAATCTATGTCATTCCTCCCCTCCATCTTCTCTTTACATGCCTTATAACGCTCACTCTTCACTTCTTATCTCCCATTCTGGTTTCCCTCCTTTTGCATCATTTTCATGGTTTTCCTCTCCTTTCTACCCCTAGTTTTCTTTCACTTCCTCTATATCATCTTCATCCCCTCTTCTCTTTTTACTTTTGTCTTACTTCTCTATTGATAACCTGACTCACCAGTGTTGTCCCATATTTTTAACCACCCCACCATCCACATGAATTTCCATGCATTCTGTTTCATATGCTTTACCTGGGTCTAACCCCTAGCACTTTGGTTCAATTCCCTTCCTATTTCAGCTCTATCATCTCTTCTTCCCCTCTTATTTCCACTTCCCCATTACCAAACCTCTTTATCTACCACCCCTATCTTATTCCATCACTATACATTAGTTTCTTTTCTGTTATCTCATTTCCTCTACAACCTCCTAGCTCCTTGTTGTTTCTTTCTTTCTCTTCTCTATTCTACCTCCCCTCTCATCTTCTTTAACTTCTTCATCTTCTTCATCCCCTTCATATTTCCATATTTTTCTTCCTTTTCCTGATGTTATCCCCTACCCTCATCATGTATTATTATTCATCTCTCATATCATCCTTCTCTAATACTCTTCACCTCTTCTTTTTCTCATCTCTGTCATCTCTTTCGTGATCCATTCTTTATCTCCCTTTACTTTTAATCTCCATCTCCATTTCATCCTCTCTTCTTTCATTTTATTGTCTTCTTCTTATTTTTCCTTCATAATTTATTTCTTCCACAATCTCTCCTCTTTATTATATATGTTGCTTCTTTACTATGGTACATCTCTGTACGCTCACTATCTCCTCTAATCTCCTTTCTCTTCTCATCTCATTGTCTTCTTGTTTGTTCTTCTTCCTTCCCTCCTTCTCCTATTCTCTTTCTCTATTTTCTTTTTCTCCAGGTCCATCATGCCTTCTCTATTTATTTTCCCCTTATCTTTTTCCACTACCTTCATATTAACTATCATTCTCTCTCTCTTTTGCTTTCATCTATCTTCTCACCTCTCTCGTCGTCCTTCTTTATTATTCTCTTCCTTGTCTTTCCATCACAATCAAGAAAAATTCACACTCCTCATTCTCAATCCTACTACACCTCATCCTCTTTATCCTCTTTCATGTTTTTTCTCCTCCTCCACCTCATCCGCTCTCCTCTAGTCAATGTCCTCTTCTTCTTATCTCTACCATCCATCATCTACATCCCTCATCCCATCTTCCTTTGAAATTTTTGTCTTGGAGGATACCATAACGACCATTACCTATCTAATCTTGTTCTCTTACATGAATGTTTGTTCAAATTTTTCACAAAATTAGCTTGACTGTTTTTCCTATTTGTCAAAGAACTGGGACTTCTTTCTTTCTTCCTAGCCCCATTATTCATCTTTCTTCAATTGCAAACCTTTCTTAAAGAAACACATATTCAACATCTTATTTAACACCCTCTTGGGGCATTTATCCGATGTGTTATTCATATCTAAATTCGTGGCCATACTCGTTCTCCCTGGGATATTTTATTTCAACATCCATATCCCATTATGTCATTTTCGTGTCCTATATTGGGTCACCTTTTCATCCTTGTACTTGTCAACACATATAACTAACATTTTTTCCTTCTCATGCCCTATGTTGGGGCATCAGTATTTTCATCCTCGTCCCCTTTATGGACACATGATTTTTCACTTGATTCCTTGCAGAAAAAGGATTTTAAATACCTTTTACATTCAGTTACGCATATTTTGATGTTTTCCTATGATCCATTGGTCATCACAATTTACATCTATACTGTAGTGGTCTTCACCCACTCACTGGTCCTATATCCGGGCACCTTTTCATCCTTGTACTTGTTGACGCATATAACTAAATTTTTTTCCTTCTCATGCTTTATGTTGGGGCATCAGTATTTTCATCCTTGTCCCCTTTGTGGACGCATGATTTTTCACTTGATTCCTTGAAAAAAAAGGATTTTGAATACCTTTCACATTTAGTTGTGCATATTTTGATGTTTTCCTATGATCCATTGGTCATCACAGTTTACATCTATACTATAATGGTCTTCACCCACTCACTGGTCTGTAGAATGTTGTCACATGTCTCCATTGAGACCACAATTATCCTCTACCAGTGTGATATTGGAGTCACCACCATATTTTTCATTTGATATTGTGATCCTTTTTTACATGGGCATCTTGCCTTTGTTCATGTTTTTATTCATCACTTTTGCGGACACATATTTCATCTAACTCTTGTTTTTTTTGTCTTATGGCTTGCTATTCCAAACCACTCCACAAAAAGGGGAAAATGTAGACACTAATTTTTGGTATAACGTCCCTCCGTCATCTCACATTCATTCAAATTTCACCGTCGCTTTTCTTTTTCTTAAATTTAAATAAATCCCATCCATTTACTCACCAAAATTTAATTAAGTATCAAATGGGCTCCATATAAACCCATTTAATAATTGAATTTTGGCATCTCTCACAATTATTCAATTCATGGGAAATAATACACCCATCCGACATTCCATTCTTAATTTCAAGAATGGAATCTATTATCTCACTTACCCATTCAAATAATGCTCCCCACTTCACCTAATAAGTCAAATTGTGAGCTCCGCTAAATCACATCACCTCTTTTAATCGGGGTTAATTTACCGAAACCTGATTACCTTTTTAACCCATAGAGTAACCTCACCCTTAGGCTATAAATATGGGCTTTCCCCCCCTCAAAAAGTCAATTTAGAAAATTTGGGAAAATGCTGTTTTGAATTTTAAGCTTCTTATTTATCATAATATCCTCATAATGTCCTTGTAGTGACACTATAATCCCCACAATACTTAGCTCATGATTTTTTAGTTCACGTAGCGTGCTTCTTGTTATACGTTGTGTTTGGATTAGGTCAGTAACACCATCTACATACCAGTAGCGTCAGGTTCCTTTGTTCATCAACTTGCATGTTATCCCTTTATCTTGTATATTATCATGATTCTTTATCACACGGGGGTTGAAAACCACCAAGGAAGTTAACACTTCTCAGATATGCTTTGTTAGGAAGTCCCCGCATAAAATCTCTAAACAATATTTCTCTAGTGTCTTTGACCTGTAGGTTTGCTGAGATAACAGTGAGGAGTTCATCATCTCCTTTGTCCCCGTATCAGTCATTACCATCTCCAAGTTACTAAGCCCTTACATATTCGACGTTGTTTTGTGTTTGTTTATTTCTCATACACTAATCTGGAGAGGAACTAGGAAACTCTGATCAACAGTTAGAAATAAAGTTTCTTGAAGGCATAGGGTGGAATTATTGAGCAAACAAAGTATGAAACTAAGAAGAAGGCACCAATAATATTTGCATGCGGTAGTAAGGCAGATTTGAAGGTGCGAAAGGATAGGGAAGGAAGTGTGTGTGAAAGATAGAATGAATCTGGACTTAGCCATTTTCATGGTTACAGGTTATTTTTAGAGATAGCGTATAGGAACACAACCAGATGGAAAATTTCACGGGACACAAATGCTATTTTTGGAAGAGCATCTACAAAGTGATTTACATGAGTTCAAGTTAATAATAGGATTATCTTTGCTAGTTAACTAGAAGAGATCTATTATTAGCACACTTCCGTGTGTGCCTATTATTGTAAAGACGCATGGATATTTTCAACATGTGACCTATTTTGGGAATTATGTAAGCGGTGAAGGGAAAGTTCCTGTTATCCATATTTCACCCCCATGAAAAATATTAGATTGACCACGATCCTGCATAAGAGGAAACAAAGTCTATATGTGGACAAAAGGATTCAAAATTGGCTAAGTATAAAGGTATAAGCAGAGAATTCCAAGTGTCAGTATGGCATTGATTCAAGGAGTGAATAGAGAAAAGGTTTCTAAATGAGTGCCATACTGCTGCATGTCCCAGGGGAAAGTGGACCTTTAGGGAAAAAGTTGGTTCTTTTCCCCTTGTTATCTAAAGAGGGGTAAAAGTTGCAGAATGGCCTGCAACTCCACCCAAGGAAAAAGTCAGCATTTGGGCCCAAGTCAAAGCTAAAGCGGGGAATCGAAGGAAAGGGAAAAAGATAATTGAAGGAATTGTGGACCCATAGGCCTGATTTTTGTTCCAATCTGGCTGCCACGTATCCCATATCAAAAGGGGACCCATTTTTCAAGTTGTTTTCCTACCCTCCTATACGGACCCGATACAAACTTTGAAGGGGCTTATCTTTCGACTCAGGGCTCAAAATATTGAAAATGTGATGTTGTTGGAAAGAGCTTGTCCTCACCCATGCCATGGAGGCCTAAAAATTTAATTTTGAGGAGGTTAGGTGAAGAAAAATGGAGGAAACTTCTTCGGGCTTTCAATGCAGGATCTTCTTGCCTCAACAACCAGATCAGATTTGATTTGTTTCACCGTTTCCTCTTCCTTCAAGGTGCCAAACCAAGGATTGATGTAGTAAAGATGGATTTGGGGGAAGATTTTATCTGAAGCATTAACAACAGTGGTTGAACTTCAACCTACTTTTCCCGCTTCTCTCTCTCTTCCTTCTATCTGATTGAATCTATAAATATGGGGGTAGGATTCATTGTAAAGGGGTGGACATTATTTGTTTTGTATGCTCCCTTCTCCTCTTAGCAAAGGGATTTGTGGGGTTCATGCCTTCCATCAAAAATGACATTACGTTTCTACCTCTTGGCTACTTTGTAATGGACTATATCAATCTACAGAGCAATAAAACACATCTGTGATCGATTTTAGATCCTTTCTTGTCTCTTTTTCTTTCATCTAGTCTCCCATTATATATCTGGCTATTTGTGCTTGTTTATTGTATGCATTTTGTTGGTTTGTGTCTATTAGCAAAATAAGTGTTCATCATTCCTTTGGTGCATCACCTGGTAATTTAGTCATTTCTTATTTCTTATACTCTTTTATCCCTGTCTCCTTGGCAAGTTTTAGATTAGGTATAGAGATAGATCCTCTGTGAATCCTTACGTATGCACCTAAATAGAGGGATAAGGAACCAACCTTTGATCTGGAGAGATTTTCCATTTTTACAAGGTCCCATGACTTGGAAAAAGTTCAATGTTATGCAATCACATGAAATGAATCTACCTTAGAAAATCAGACCTATAGATCTCATTTGGGGGTGCTGTGATTTCACACTAATAGTTTTGGCATGCCTGGTGGGACTAAGAAGTATCCATCTTATTACAGTAGGGATTGATGTACACTTGTTGTGATTTTGGTTTTTAAGAAGCCTAAAAATTGTACATCAGGTGACTCCAAAAGAAAAAAATCTACTAGTTTCAGAAGCCCAACCTTGGGAGATTCATGAGAAAAACATGGTTTAGAGTAAGGAAAGAAGGTATATTTGAATACTTACATCTATCCCCAGGCAGTGAAAGGAGAGGAAGATGAGTTTAGAGGTCTCCATCTCCACCAAACATAACCTTGTCAACACCTCCATTTGCAAGGCCTTTCTTTCAGTCTGCAAGGATTCTTAGGCCAATCAGAATGGCACAACCAAATCCATATGTCAACTTCACCAGCAGTAGTCCACTCACCTTGAATGCAAAAAACCCAGTTTCAATTATAACATTAAAGAGCATTCCATATTTCACTGGGGAAAATCAAACTTCTCCTAGTGACCATGTCCAAGATATTGCAAATGCCTTTACAATCCATGAGATCCATGAGATGGAAATTGCAATCAAGATTCTCGCCTCTTCATTTAAAGGGAAATCTTCATAATGGTTTAGGTGTCTTGAAGTAGAGTCTATCTAGAACTGGAACCAACTGTGCATGGCTCTTCACAATCAGTTTGGGGAAAAAGGTGATAACTTGTCTTTGTTGGAGCAACTAACAAAAATCAACAGATCCCTGAAACGAGTAGGTGAAATACTTTAACATCAGATTCCAATGGACCTGGGATAGGATTTCAATAGTAGTAAAGCCCACTAATGAAGGTACCTTCTTATAATTTCTTAGGGATTTAAATTCTGATATTTATTTGATGATTCAGTTAATGGGGGGCATACATTACCTGCAACCTATAGCCTCTCCATAGGGGCTGAGAACCGTTTGATTCAAGTTGGAAAAATCACTCCTAGGCCATCAATGCCTTTGTACCCTTAGTTAGGAAGCCTAGATACTAGCCAAGCGCCTACATTAGTGCCTATACCCACCCCCAAGAGTCAAAGCTTAGCTGAAGCTTCCACTTCATCATCTAATACCTCTAAAGAGCTTCATGAAGTGATGAAGCAACTTTAGAACTTTGGGAATGAGCTAGTGACTATCAAAAGAAAACAAGCTTAAAGTTCCAGACCATACCAGCCCTAGGCTCAATATCAAGCTAGACCCAAGTATTAACACAATAGGCCACCACCTCAGACTGTGAGTCAGAGCTAGAACCAAAGATATCCCCAAGCTGCTAGACCTTTTAGGCCGTATGATCCTAACACAACTTCAACAGTAAGAGCATTGGTCCCAACACAGAACAATATGACACAGGAATATGATTGGTAATTTCCATGCGATCAACCACATAGCCAATCAACATGCTTTAATGGTACTCTAAATCAGGCCTTGATGGTGCAAATTAGTATGGTGCCACAAGAACTTGGCCAAGAGGAAGGTCAACAACAAGGATCTCAACAAGGTGGCCCCCTAAATGAGACTATGCTTGTCAATTGGCAGGCTGAAGACTTCTGTGGGATGAATCAGTCCCCTCCTCAAGGTGTGGCTGCCAACACACGGTCGAAAAGGAGAAATATTAGAGAAGACCAACCACTGAACTTAGGTGAACCTCAACCTTCCATTGCTCCACAAGGTCATGGTGCTCCAAGTATAACTCCCAACATGCTGAACCAATCTAGACCACCTTCTAAACCCAGTCAGGCACCGGTTGTAACAACCCATGTACAAGAAAAAAATGTGTCTGGGAAGGGGCAGAAAAAATATAGCTCATTCAATATTATTGAGCAGATGAAAAGGAAAAGTGTGAACATTTCACTATGGGAGTCACTAGCCATTCTAAGGCAGAGGGATCTATTGTAGATTGCAATGCAGAATTGGTCAAGTTCAAATCAACCCCCTAGCCAACAAGAGAAAGTGCTTGCTAATGTGGTTCAACCAAGGAGAAACCATGGAGAACAACAAGGTAAAAACCTAAGACCTCCTCCCTTCTATGTCTCATTGATTATTGGAGACAAATTGGTGCACAATTGTATGATTGATTCTGGGGCTAGTAGTTCTGTGATGCCCAAAAAAAAGCTGATTAGTCGGGTATCCAATATGAAGTCATCTCTAGAGGAGTAGTCCAATTAGATGGGACAACTGTGACTACTTGTGTGAATCATCAAAGATCTGAGTCTCACCCTACATGCTTTTCCTAATGTGACTATTTTGCAAAATATTTCAATCATAGATTTGCCACCACATTTTGCTTTGTGTCTATCCAGGGATTTCAGTGCCAAAATTGGGGGCTACCTATCTGTTGATTGGTCACATAAGCTCTTTAGGAAAAGGTATGGAGCAATGGCCAAAATCAGATCTGAACCTATTGCTGATTATCATATTGAATCATATGTGCCTAGCCCAATCAATGCCAACTGCTCATCTTTTCTTCAAGAGGACCTCCTAAGCACTTCTGAAGAAAATACGAAGGTGGGATGTATCCTAGATTTGACTCTTGATGATTGGGACAAAAAAATCCATGCTTTTGATCCCTATAGGGAGATGGAAGAATATGAGCTAGGTGTCTATTGCTTACATGAAGAGAATCAACCTCTTGCTAACTTAATCAAGTCAGAATACAAGGGTGAAAATGAGGTATGGCAATTGTTCTTTGATGGCTCAAGGAGTAGACAAGGATTTCGAGGAGGAGCCATGATTGTGTCCCCTATAGGTATGACATATTTTTTAGTCTTCAGATTCTAGTTTTCTTGCTCAAATAACACTACTAAATATGAGGCTTTAGTCCAAGGTCTTCATTGGGCAAGGAAGCTGGGAATCAAGACTTTGCAAGTATTCAGTGATAGTGAGCTGGTTGCCAATCAAGTTAGAGGTTTAAATGCTGTAAAAAATGACCTACTAAAGAACTACAAGAGTAAGTTATGGGATCTCATGGAGGATTTCGAGGCCTTCAATATTGTGTCCATACCTAGGAAGGAGAATGAAGCTGTTGAAAAACTTGCAGCAGTCAGGGCAACATTCGATGTAGTTGACAACATCAAAAGAGGCAAAGAACAACCACACATCCATGTGGTTGTGAGGCCAATAGTGCCGGATAATAACACATGTTGGCAGGTGTTTGAGAATGATCAATATATCATTAACTTTTTGCAAGAAGAAGCTGAATTCTCAGCTAGAAACAAGAGTAGAATAGAGTAGCAATACGAGAATCAAATAGTACAACTACATACAAACAAGCTTCCCAAAGGCTTAGTGACACTAGAATCCATTTTCAATCCTAATGATCGATTCAAAAAAGAGAAGGCTAACATGCAGATCAAAGGAGAAGATTTAGAGTCAATCCCAATTGGAGAAGACAAAAAACTTCAAATTGGTAAAGTGTCCACCAAGTAAGAAAGGTATGAATTCAGACAGCTTTGCCAAGAATTTCCTGATGTGTTTTCTTGGAGTTATGAAGACCTAAGAGGGTTCAATCCAAAACTAGCACAACACACAATCGAACTAGATTTAAGTACTTAGCCCATTAGGAAGAAGCAGAGACCAGTCAACCCACATATTGAGCCTCTGAGGAAGAAAGAGCTAAACAAGTTGATAGAGGTGAATATCATATTTCTAATCAAACACTCAAGTTGGGTTGCAAACCTGGTCTCAGTCAAAAATAAAAATGGAGAAATCAGGCTATGTGTTGACTTTGGGGATTTGAACAGAGCCTCCCTCAAAGACCACTACCCAATCCCTTCAATGGAGCAAATCTTGCAAATAGTGTCTAGGTCAGAAAGGTTCTCTATCCTAGATGGATACTTAGGGTATAACTAGATCATGGTGAAGGAAGATGATCAATTCAAAATAGCTTTCACTACCAAATGGGGCACCTATGCATACAGGAAAATGCCATTCAAATTATCCAATGTCAGAGCCACCTTTCAAAGGGTAATGGATATGGCATTAAAGGGGCTGATAAAAAAAATAGTGTTGATCTATCTGGAAGACATTACAATGTTTTCCAAGAATTCAATAGACCACCTTTCCCATATAAGGTAGGTGTTCCAATGATGCAGGAGTTTTGGGGTGTCACTGAACCCCCAAAAATGCATATTCTTGGACCATGAAGGAAAGCTTCTAGGCCATATCATATCAAAGGAAGGATTGGTAATCGACCCAGAAAGAGTTTAAGAAATAAGAGCATTTCCATTCTCAAGTCACAAGAAGGCTCTTCAAAGATTCTTGGGAAAAATCAATTTTATTCACAGGTTTGTTCCAAACTTTGCTGCCCTTGTTAAGGCAATAACATTGATGCTGAATAAGAGATTAACATTCAGGTGGACAGCTAAAGGAAAATCAAGTTTTGAGGCTATCAAATAAGCCATATCACAAGCCCCAACTCTTGTGAACCTAGATTTTTGCAAAGACTTCATACTGTATGCCTTTGGTGGCAGTGACACAATTTCTACAATCTTGGTGCAGCAAAACAAAGAAAGTACATAATAGCCAATTGCTTTCTTTAGCCAGAGTCTACAAGATTATGAGGTGAGGTACTCCTTAATTGAGAAGTAGGTTCTGGTGGTAATTAGAGGATTGAAGAAGTTTAAGCATTTGGTTTCAAACAAAAAAATCCAACTATTGGTCTCCCATGGGGGAGTTAAAGAATTCCTTCTTAGCAAGGACCTGAATGAAAAGCATGTAGGATGGATCACCCGTGTCATGGAATATGACATTGAGATCAAGGTCACCAAGTTAGTCCATGGGAAGGGGTTGTGTGAAGAACTAGCCTCAGGTCAACAAGATGAAAAAGATAGTGAAAAGGAGGCTGTTTGTGTTCTACAAGATGATCAATAAGAAGGGAGAGATTATGTACCTGCTCCTTGTTTGACGCAAGACATGGCGTACTTCCTTAGAATATGCCTATTTCCTCATGGGATGGATAAAGAAAGAAGGAGAAATTTCAGGTTACAGGCCATCCCATATGTTCTTATCGATGGTTTCTTGTTCAAAAGAGACATCAATGGCATTTTGTTGAGATGCATTGAGACAGATCAGGTGGAGAGAGTGCTACAAGCATTCCATGTTGAAGCAGACGGAGGCAATTTTGCTCCAAGAGTGAAAACACTCAAAATCATGAAAGTAAGATATTATTGGCCCAGAGTGTTTAGTGACTGCTACACATGGATCAAAAGGTGCAAGAATTGTGCATTCTTCAAAGGAAAGGAAACACTAGCAGCACTTCCATTGCACCCAATCTCAGTCGACCAACCTTTCATGTAATGGGGATTGGAATTCATTGGAGTCATCAATCCAAACTCAAGCCAAGGTCACAAATGGATCCTAACAGTGACAAATTATTTTACCACATGGACCGAGGCAGTGGCACTCAAGGAAGCAAATGAGTCTCGTATCCTAGATTTCTATGAAGGGATAGTGACCAAATTTGGAGTGCCAACCACCATCATGTCAGAAAATGCATTAGCATTCATAGGTTCTAAAATCATATGATGGGCTTTTAAGAATGGGACTTATTTGAGTACTTCATCAAACTATTATCCTCAAGGTAATGGCCAGGCTGAGTCCACAAACAAAAACCTACTAAAGATCATCAAAAGAAATCTTGATGAGAATCAGAGGTCCTGGCACACAAAGCTCAAAACGGCCTTATGGGCTGATAGAATAACACCCAAGAGATCTACAGGAAGCTCTCCATTCAAGCTTGTCTATGGGAAAGAGGAAGTGTTTTCTATATCACTTGAGTTGCCAACATTGGAGCTCATGAAGCAACTAGAGATGTTTGAATTTGGACCAATGGAGGCCAGGTATGCGGAGATGATAGAATTAGAAGAAACCAGAGAGCATGCTCTCCAAGAAATAGAGAAGAATAAGGATTCAGTCAAGAAATGCTTTGAAAAGAAGATAAAAGAAAGGACCTTCCAAGGAGACTTGGTTTTGAAATGGGATGCAGATTGAGAAAAACCAGGAAGGAATTCCAAATTTGACGCCATCTGGAGTGGCCCCTATATGATTACAAGATGTAAAAGTAGCAATGATTTCTAATTGTCTACATTTGAGGGTGAAGAGTTGTATATTCTAGTAAACGGGATCTATCTTAAACACTCTACTAAAAGGAGAGTTCTCACCTTGTATATATCAGTTTATTTTTCTCTTTCCTCTAAGTGCTTATGCACATTTTCTTGCTGTAGTGTAGATTGCTTTTCTCCTAAGTGCTTTTCACGCTCTGCATGTTCCATTTAGAGCATGTATGATTTCAAATTTTGTATATAGTGTGGTTTTGTTTTGTGGCTATTATACAGTCCATTCAGAGAGACAGATGAAGCCATGAGTTAAAACAATTTTCTACTCTCAAGAACCTTCATTTTGAGATTTCTTATGAAAATTGAGAGTGCAAGTAGCCAAGCTCATGAATTAGAGGTAGAATAAATACCAGACCATCTTTATCAACTCCATGCCCAATAAATACAACAAAGCAATTGGTCTTTTAATCTAGTAGGTAGATACCCCTGTGAGTCACCAAATTGTTATCCATATTTCACTCCCGTGCCAAATATTGGATCGATCACGATCCCACATAAGAGGAAACATAGTCAAAAGGTGTACATAAAAGGATTCAAAATTGGTTAAGTATAAAGGTATAAATGGAGAATGCCAAGTGTTAGTATGGCACTGATTCAAGGGGTGAATAGAGAAAAGGTTTATAAATGAGCACCAGAGTTCTACGTTTCCCAGGGGAAAGCAGACCATTGGGGAAAAATTTGGTTCTTTGCCCCTTGTTATCT
The DNA here is from genome assembly GCA_019776745.2 of Taxus chinensis. NCBI lineage: Eukaryota > Viridiplantae > Streptophyta > Pinopsida > Cupressales > Taxaceae > Taxus > Taxus chinensis. The sequence continues at coordinate 871,381,882 of CM034150.1, read as the reverse complement.
CAAGAGGGGTAGAAGTTGGAAAATGGCCCGCAACTCTGCCCAAGGAAAAAGTCAGCATTTGGGCCCGAGTCAATGCCAAAGCAGGGAATCGAAGGAAAGAGCAAAAGATAAATTGTGGACTCGTAGGCCCAATTTTTGTTCCAATTTGGCCACCACGTATCCTATATCAAAAGGGGACCCATTTTTCAAGCTGTTTTCCCACCCTCATGTACAGACCCAATACAAACTTCTGAAGGGGCATATCTTTCGATTTAGGGCTCGAAATATTACAAATCTGATGTTGTTGGAAAGATCTCGGCCTCACCCATGCCATGGAGGTCTGAAACTTTAATTTTGAGGAGGTTAGGTGAAGAAAAATAGAGGAAACGTATTTAGGATTTTAATGTAGGATCTTCTTACCTTAACAACCAGATTAGATTTGATCTATTTTATTGTTTCCTCTTCCTTTAAGGCATTGAACCAAGGATTGATGCAGTAAAGATGGATTTGGGGCAGATTTTATCTGAAGCATTAACAACAGTGGTTGAACTTCAACCTACTTTTCCCACTTCTCTCTCTCTCTTCCTTATGTCTGATCGAATCTATAAACACGAGGGCAGGATTCCTTGTAAAGGGTTGGACATTCTTTGTTTTGAAGACTCCCTTATCCTCTTAGCAAAGGGATTTATGGGGTTCAAGCCTTCCATCAAAAATTGCATTATGTTTCTTCCTCTTGGCTACTTTGTAACAGACTGTATCAATCTACAGAGCAATAAAACACGTCTGTGATCGATTTTAGATCCTTTCTTGTCTCTTTTGCTTTCATATGGTCTCCTATTATATATCTGGTTATCTGTTCTTGTTTATTGTATGCATTTTGTTGGTTTGTGTCTATTAGAAAAATAAGTGTTCATCATTCCTTTGGTGCATCACCTGGTAGTTTAGTCATTTCTTATTTCTTATACTCTTTTATTCCTGTGTCCTTGGAAAGTTTTAGATTAGGTATAGAGATAGATCCTCTACAAATCCTTACGTATGCACCTAAACAGAGGGATAAGGAACCAACCTTTGATTTGTAGAGCTTTTCCATTTTTGCAAGGTCCCACGTCTTGGGAAAAGTTCAATGTTATGCAATCACACCAAATGACTCTGCCTTAGAAAAGAAGACTTGTAGAACTCATTTGGGGGTGCTGTGATTTTGCACTAACAGATCCCACCCTTATAAATATGTAGTAATCTACATAGATTAAGAGAGTATTATGTATGAGTTATTGTGGAGGTATGATGTTAGATCTTATGCGTGCATGAACTTATGATACTACTTATTGTAAGAAGATTCTGTATTTATTGTGTTTTAATAAAATGGAGTGTTTTGGGTGAATAATGGTGTTAATATGGCTGAAACTAGTTCTTACATGGTTGAATTACTTATATCTATTTCTTAATTCATTATTATTTTAGATCTAGATCTGGAACATGCTCTATGGAAAGTTTATATTGTTTATGAATTTGAATGAGTTAACTCTTCATCATGTTCACATCTTGCATAAGGAACTCTAAGGAAGGGCTTGGTACCTTTGTGTGCTTTGAGTGAGCACTCATTTTACGCTGAGTGATGTGCCAACGTGCCTAGGTTATTCTTGGTAAATTCTAGGCTGCATCATTGGTTCCGTTGCCAGGACCTCTTTTTCAGTTCTTTTTAGGATGGTTCATGATGAAGATGTACTGGTTGACCCTAACAAGTGTTGAGGAGTGGATAAAATATATAGAAGAAGAGTACACATGGATATTGAGCATTGGATCTTAGTTTAACGCACGCACATGGGTCGAACAAAATCTGTATGACAATTTGTATGAGAGCTTCTTTGCTATTTTTCTTGTAGAACTATATGAGTGGCTGGTTTCTTATGTGTTTAAAAGGAATTGGACGAATCATACACTTGTTAGGATGTAGGAATAATTTCAGTCCGTTTATGATGCTAATTTGATTTGGACACGCGCTGTGGATACTTGGTTCCGTGGTGTTCTGAATAACTATATTATGGAGTACTCAATTTCCACTTATTCTTTCCCAGAGCTAGCATAATTCCATTTTTTATGGTATCCTAGGGAAAATTACTTGCAAGGAATTCCACTGGTGATCAAAATCTTGATGATGACCCTGAACTTGGAAAGAAAAATGATATGGCTAACTAAACCCCACCACACTCAGGGGTAGGTGCAGGTTTGGTGAAAGATGATAGACCTAGTGATAGAGAGGCAGAGAGAAGAAAGGTGACTTAACTACAATAAAGCACATGAAAGGGAGATAGAGAAGTAATATGACATTGCAGAGTGGATAGCGTTGAGGAGAGAGATGGATTGCGAAGGATTTGGAGCTCACGTAGAAGGCGTGGAGCCAGAGCATCAGAAACTCCCCAATTTGGGCAAGCATGAAAGGGAACCCTCTTCAGCCTCATATGTAAGCATGCTAATAGATACGACCTGGGCTACAGGTGTGCATCTGAATCTACCTGGTAACCTAGCCCTTGTGCTTGGTTTTCTAGTATCTAGTATGACAAATAGTCAGCAAGCTAAGTTGTGTAGTAGGGAAGTAAGAGTTAGTCACATAACAAGTACATCAATGGAAGGGAAAACATCTTCATTGTTGTTTCAGGTGCATCATTTGTTTAGAATGTGAGTGCACAGAATTTGGGGCTCACGTCTGGGGGTAGTACATCTTCTAGTCTGCTTCTGGCTAATGGTGAAGGATTATGAGGTATAGGTAGTTCTAGTTCTAGGGGATCTGGTGGTTCTTGAGGAAGAGGCAACATAGGGGGTTCTGGGTTAGGTAGGAAAGGTCCATACCAACCCCATAATATTTACATGGAGATTTCTCTTCATCTTCTAGAGTATAGAGGAATAGAAGATGCTACTGAACATGTGCACATGTGTGAGATAGTTTGGCACGCATAAGGGATAATGACTTCTGAGTGAAAGGCAAGTCAATTTGCAACTACATTGCAAGGACACATACATAGTTGGTACATGAATTTTGACCCTGATCAAACTTGCGTAGATTATGCTGGATTCAAATATACATTCCCTAAAGAGTTCTATATCCTTGAATTTGAGTAGAAGAGTATAGGCCTGCTAAAGGATAGTAAACAAGGAACTACTGAGAGTGTGTGGGAGTATGACGCTCATTTCAAAACACTTTTATTTAATATTTCTTATTATATTCATGCAAGCCATAATGCACAATGGTTCATTGGAGGTATGATCAAACCTTTTAGAAGGGATTTATCATATAAGACATACAATGATCCATGCGGAGCACTTGAAGAATATTTGGGCATTGAGGCAATCAGGAGTATAGACATTGGAGTTAGTCCATTCTTAGAGGCACAAATATCAGTTGTGGAAAAGTAGTTGGAGAAACTATCGAAAAATTTAGTAGATGAGACATGCATGAGGATTTTCTGTATAGATTGTGAAGTGGAAGGTCACACCAAGGATAGTTTCCCCCACAGACCAGTACGTTCATTACTGCTAGATTGTGAGATATGTAATTTAAACCATGATACTAACCACTTCCCATTATTACAACATGCGATAAGGAAGAACGTATCCTACTCTTATAGGATTTTTCTATCCACGACTCATGATATAGAGGACTGTAGATTGATTGGTTAGATCCATGATACTATAGATATTGGTGTGCGACAGAAAAACATATTAGATAACTTTGAAGGAAAGAATGAGCACAAGGATAGGGATCACAATCAAGAGTGCTATGATTGGAATGAGAGGTGCTATGATGGAGGATGTGGTAGAGGTCGAGGATACCGTGTCAGATTCAGAGGTCGAGGACATGGTGGTGGAGGAGGTGAATTCCCTCATGGAACATGATTTACATGTAGATCACCTGACCACTACAGGCGTGAATGTCCCCAGAATATTACATGTTCTTTCCATGGAAATAATCATAGCTAGAGGAATGCCCAAAATTATATAAGCATCTTAGTAAGCAACATAAACAAGGAAAAAAAGGTGCAAGGAGGGTTAGGATACAACATGCTATGGAAAATCAGTGGATGCACAAATTGGAACTGAAACTTGAGGTATTACTTGTAAAGATCACTACCTGCGCTGAAGCGACATGCACTAAAGAATTGTTACAACAGAAGCCTATAATCACTTAAAAGGAGGTTTTACATGCTCGATACCAAGATGCTACTCATTGAAAGGAGGTTTATCAAGAGACCATGGAGGTCCTTAGAAATCTTCAGGATGAAATACACTTTTGAAAGGAGAAATCATGGAAGATAGAACTAAAGGAGGAAGAGACAGTCCAGTCTGATAGTGATGACTTAAGAGAAGTATGTAAAATTATGTGCCAGAATAATTTCATTCCGTCGTTATGGAATCAGCTGAAGGGAAACACTCCATGTGTAGGTATTGATAATGAACAACAAATCCTGCATGTAAATATTCCCCCCATAGCTTAGACTATGACAAGGAAATCACTCTGAATGTTTTTTTTTCGATAGATGGATCTTAAGTAATATATTGATTGACACAGGCATGAAAGTAAATGTGGTTACTTTAGATGCATGGGTATAGATGAGGAGACCTACATTACAACCATCTTCTAATGTATTATTTATGGCTAGTCAAACTAAGGTCACCCCTATTGGAGTTTTAAGGGATGCATCCCTTACTATATAGGGGGCCAAGTTCACTGGGGATTTTGAGGTTATAGCACTTGCAGAAGAAGATAGTTTCCCATCTCTGCTTGGATGCCCTTTGTGTTAGGAAAATAATGCTAATCTTTGGTTCAACAAGGGATATATCAGTTTTGAAAACAAGGAGTAAAGAGTTATTATTCCTTTAACATATGGAAAATCTATGCCTTATGTTGAGCCTTTTAGTGAGGAAGATCTGAATAGGATTTATGTACATGCCATTCAAAACCCAAAGGTACTTGAGCCATCTAAAGAAGGAATCCTTCAGTGGGAAGATGCACAATATATTAGCGATACCAAAAGTATTACTTGTGATAATTGGGCTCATGGTACTTATGAGATGATTGGGTGCAAAGTATAGAGAACATTTGCGTGAAACAATAAACCTCGTTGCATCAGGAGAATATATAATAGCTCCAAACCTTGGTACACTGGGGTAGGATACCCTACAATATTTCTGCATGCCATGGAGGAAGAGTGGACAGACCAGTTGGAAAGAATAAGTATGCTAGCATATACCCTATGCAGGACAACAGTGCGCTAGTGGATGGTTCATAGGGATAATCTTGTAGAATGGAATGAATTCAGGATTTCTCTTATAAGTCAGTTTTCCAGGAGCAATGCACCAACCGAAATCTCCACATATCATAGTAAACAACCTATTCAACACCACATTCAGTAGTGTGAGAGACTCTAGAAAGAGTGGTAGGAATATTTACCACCTTCACTATGGGTGCAAAAAATTTATTCCACTTTACAAGGCTTCACACGCACTTGGTATGTATATGTAGAGCTATATAGAGAAATTGAAAATTGGTAGAATTTGATTATAGGTATGGTCCATACTTTTGACTACTTCTCTACTAAACCTCCAGTAAAAGAGGCATTAAAGGTCATAAAGTGGTTAACTATGGGAGATAGTGTAAAGGAAGAAGATCTCATTCTAGGGTTATTTTATGGGAATGACTCAGGAGCGCGTTGTGCTGAAGGAATAGTGACAGATGCCACACTACTTAAGCGCACTTGCTTTGAGAAAGAAAAAGGGAAGATGCTGTATATAGTGGATGATGAAGAAGTAGAAGAACTGGATATAGATCATTAAACAGGTGCACGTGAGGTCTTGGAAAATGTAGATAATAACACATGCACCTATCATGAACCTATGAGGGCCAACAAAGTAAATATTTGTACGGATGCTGAACCTAAAAAGGCAATAATAGGAGATTATTGGTCTGAATATGAAATAGAAAAAATAGTGGAGTTACTCCATGAATTTTAGGATTTATTTCTTAGGGGCTACCATGAATTGAAAGGAGTGCATGCATCATTAGGATAAATTAAGATAAATATTAGTGAAGGTGTGTGCCCAGTTAGGAAGAGACCCTACAGGATGAACACCAATTTGCGCGAAAAGGTCAAAGAAGAAATTAAAAAAATGTTGAAGTCTGGAATCATCAATCCCTTAGACGAATCAAAATGGGTTAGCCCAATGGTGATTAGTATAAAGAAATATGGCCAAATTAGGATCTGTGTGGACTACAGGGAGCTGAATGATGCATGTGTGACTAATCCTTTTCCTATGTTATTCACTGAGGAAATATTAGGTGTTGTAGGGCACAAGATATACTCTTTTATAGATGGATTCTATGGGTATCATCAGGTCTGAGCTGCATCGGAGGATTAAGAAAAAACAACTTTAACCACTTAATGGGGAAGTTTTTCTTATACTGTGATGCCCTTTGGTCTAAAATATGTACATGTTGTATTTTCATGAATAGTTGTTCAAGCATTCTAGGATTTTATTCATCTTTTCTTGTAAGTTTACTTGGATGATTGGATGGTATATGGGCTTGTTAAGGATCATTATGAGAATTTGTGCTTAATGTTTGAAAGATGTAGATAGTTAAACATCTCTTTGAAAATCAAGAAGTGCATATTTTCTACACCATTTGGCACTTTTTTAGGGCACATCATCTGGAAGGAAGGTTTGTTGGTCGATCTAGCTAAGGTTGCAGTTATTGTTGGCCTAAAAGAACCTACTAGCCAAATTGAGGTGCCTATTTTTTTGGGTCCACTAGGTATTATAGAAATTTTATCAAAGGATATGCTAAGATTTCCACACCATTGGAGGAGATACTAAAAGGAAAAGGGACACTTTATTGGGGAGAAATGTAAAAGTGTGCATTTAAGGTACTAAATGAGAGACTTACTACATCACCTATTATACACTTTCCCTCGTGGGACCAACCATTTTATGTACATGTGGACGACTTTGGCATGACCATTGGTGTGGTGTTGGCTCATCCTAGAGAGGGTATTATCGATCATGCTATATGTTTTGCTAGTAGAAAGTTGACCCTTGTAGAGAAGAATTATACAACTACTAAGCGTGAAGCCTTGTTAATGATCTATGCGTTACATAAATTTAGATGGTACCTTCTAGTAACACCATTTGTATTTTATATCGATCACATGGAATTGAAATACTTGGTAAATAAGCCCGTATTATAGGGTTACATATGTTGATGGGTGCTCTTATTCCAAGAATTTAATTTTACAGTTGTAGTAAAACTAGGGAAACATATTTATGGCCCCGACCATTTATCAAGGATACAGTCATGAGAAGATGTGCAAAAAATTGAAGATACAATGCCAGATGCATAGTTATATAGGTTACATCATGCGCCTTCAGACTTGGAGGATATTGATTTTTTTCTGCGCACAGGTATGACGCTAGAAGGAATAAAATCCTTAGAGAATAAACAACTTGAAATTCATGCAACACCTTTTATGTTGATCAGTGGTGACCTATACAAGCTAGGTCAAGATGAAGTATTGCACAAATGTGTATTGGAGCATTAGTACAAAGATATCAAGGAAGAAGCTCATGGTGGTATTACAGGTGGGAAATATACAGGTGACGCCACTACGTGTAAGATTATACTCACTGGATTATGGTAGGAGACCCTCTACATGGATTGTAAATCCTATTGTAAGGCATGTGATCATTGTCAACATGTTGGTAAACATAGGAAAAGAGATGAAATTCCTCTAAGACCTATTCCTAGTAAAGATCCATTTGAGAAATGGGTTATAGAATTTGTGGGTCCTATTTCTCCAGCCACATGTAGGACTAGATCATGCTACATCATCACTTGCATAGATTATCTTACAAGGTGGGTAGAAGCAACACCTACCAAGGATTGTACAATAGCTACAAGAACCAGGTTCTTATGGGAAAATGTTCGTACAAGATATGGATGCCCATTAAGTTTGACCAGTGATAGGAGCACACAATTTTTAAATGAGACAATCAGAATTCTATTGGATGAGTTAATGATTGCAAAACATAAGACTACACCATATCATCCTCAGGAAAATGGGACTATTGAAGCTTTTAACAAGATTTTGAGCCAGACATTAACAAAAATTTGTGATGTTGGAAGGAAAGACTGGTGATGATAAAATTTTTGCCATGATTTGGGTGTATAGAACAACATACAAGTGGTTGAAAAAGGCCACACCATTTCGATTGGTGTTTTGCATTGAAGTAGTTCTTCCTCTAGAATTCATGTTACCTTCTTTGTGTATTACACGCACTGGAGGTCTAGCTGATGAGAAAGAATTAGTAGGAATGAATTGAAAATTTTATCAAGTTAGATGAGTGATGAGAAATAGCACGATGGATTCAGAAGAAAGAAAAGGCCAGGTAGAAAGCATGGCATGACAGTCACATCAGGGGGAAAAAAAGTTTGAGATTAGATAGATGGTGCTTCTTTATGACTCTAAGTTTCTACGCCATCCAGGAAAACGTAAAGTACATTAGTTGGGACTGTATGTTATCACTCACATACTTGAAACATGCATGCTTTCTAGTTAGATACACTTGATGGAATATGGTTACTCTGGTTACTTTAATGGGAGTAGGTTGAAGCCCTACTATAAATAATTCTTCTTGGTGTTTATAATAAGGAAATGTTTCCATTTACATTAGGTTTTCATTTATGTATTTCCTTAATGTATTTTCTTCATCGTCGATATGCTTTGTCATTTCAGTTGGTGTTTTTGTGTAATAAACGTGTTTACACACTGGATAGCTAATTACCATTTGAAGAATTTTTATGCATAGTGGACTGCGTATACCATTTGTGTGGGGTGGCTATAAAGAAATGGGTACGCATAAAGGAACAAACTGCTACATGTGATATTCAAGTTTGGAGAGTTGTTAGAAAGGAGATTACTTCCAAACATAGGACCATAGATGAAGATAAATGAAGGAACAAGTATAACACAAGGTAAGCAGAGGCCATGAAGACTACTAAGGGAGGGTGCATTAACAAGGTACTCAGGGTGCATGGAAGTGTGTCTGAAGAGAAGTTTGTGGCCAGAAGGTAGGAAGGTGTGATAGAAGGTTATAGCTTGGGAGTGAGGATGTACCACAAGGAAAGTGTGAAAATGGTCATTTAGTGAGAGGATTGTTTGTAGGTGTAGGATTAATAAATGCACTGAATTTTTAAAAATCTATATAAGGACATGATTTGAAATTCATTTTTTACCATTTTGATCACAAGAATTTGAACGAGATAAGTGTGACCAAGCTGAAGTGAAGAGTATTGAGGTGCAAAGAGTGTGAAACTAGATGTAGAGAGAGCGTATTTTTGTACAGAAGAAGCTTGCGTCCCCATTTGTGAAGGGTTTGAGTGAATCAGACGTGCATTGGGAAAGAGCTAGGGTGTGTGGTTTCAAACTAGGGCATGTAGATTCAAGCTAGGGTTTTGAATGGCTCACTATAGAGGATAGAAATTTTAGATTTTCAAATGACACCAAAGAAAGCACCTCCCACAAGATCCAATGGAAAGAAGAAAGTAGAAATCAAAAGTTGAAATTTCTCCTAATTTCTCAGAGATGCAGTATCCATAGGGTGTGCATAATTGGGTAAGAGTGATATTCTTGAATCCGCAGCTGCAAGGTGAGTGATTACAACCACCACATCCTTCTGGCTCAAGCTGAAGAAATGTAACTTGGATGTGTTGTTGAGTTCTATATACTAACAATGCACACGATGAAAGATATGCCAGTATATGATGACATTGGGGATAAATTATTAAAATCTCCAGTGGGAGCCTATCATTTGTATGAGCTCCTGTACTTCTTAAAATATCGGGATGAACCGTCTATTTCAGTGGTCAAGTTTGTGTAGCAAATTCCAAATGGAGGGACTGTGATTCATATTTTTCCAAACGAAGGGTAAGGATTACCAGCGGCCCTAAATCATTGTGAACACGTGATTCAGTTGATTAAAAGTGCAAAATATGCCTTCCTTGTGGTAAAAAATTTGACCTCGGCTAGTGACCTGACCCTGATAAATCATAAATCATGGAGACAAAAAAGAGTTACGGGTATAAAAAATGTCTACCCGTCAGAATGAATCATTGATAAAGTTATAAGAAGTACTCTAGTGGTACAAGTAATTACGCTAGTCTGCCTACGTGACAAAGTTTGAATGATCAGATGGAGCAGCGATTGGTCACAAGTGAATTACAAATGTTTGCCTCCATGTCGCGAGGAAGATGTCTCGGGGAGTCAAATCTATAACCGATAGGCAAGCTACCCATTGGGAGGGTGACCATCATGGCAAAGGGAGTGTGCATAGGTGATAAGATCAGCGTGGGAGTTGGTGCTAATCTTACTTTCGTTAGTGTGTATGGAAATTAGAGTGCTCGATGGGCCAAAGAACAAGATCTTGGGAATATCCCATGCAAAACAAATCCGCGGTAACAGAAAGGTTGTGACTTACGTGGACTTATGTGAAGGGTCAATGAGTGGGCGGGGGTTAAACAATGGGAAGTAGACTTATGGTACAATTTTTCTTCCATGCAGAATTTGGAAGAGGAATGGCACATCCCCAAGGAGTTACCTTCGTTACTTGGTAAGGCCTGTATAGTTTGTAATGACCAGCACGTGTCTAAATTGTGTGGTTCACTATGAGTGGATAGTAACATGGAGTCCATGGTGCAAATTTCCATGGTGCCTTCACAATGCACTACTTCAAGGCATTAGTCCACCATTTTACTAATGTGTGCCGCCTTAATTTTATTACACAACAATTGGTAGACTGTGACTACCACACTATGAGGAGATCGACCATATGTATATCCAGGAAGGAACTTAGCCTAATGTTGAGAGGCTCGTTTCAGATGTTATAAATGCATGAAGCCTGTAATTTGCTTGGAAATTGGGTACACTAGAGCACCGCAATACATAGGTGGACACTTGTAGCTTAAGCCTAAGTTGGCATGGATGCGCGGAATTTATGTAAAATTTTGAAGTCTTGCAACTCCTAGGGTGGCCTAAAGGTTACAGTTTCAGCAGAGAATGTGCCAGCCCCACAGCATGTAGAAGGGCTATAGTGGTGGCATGAGGAGTGTCAAGAAGAGTGGAGCAAGATAGTTGTGGATTAGAACATAAATTCTGGAGGCAAAACCTTATAGATAAAATTTGAGACTGAGCGTGCAATGGTACCACTCACTCAGGTATAAGAATGTAGACACGTATGCGAGTTGGAAGCATTCCAATGGAGGGGTGGAAGTTCTCAAGAGGGTGTTTAGAAGAACAAGGGAACAAGGCACGAGAAATCCTCAGTCTGTCAGGAGGTCATCATGACTCTCTCCTCAAAAAGCCCGACAACTGAGAGGAAAAGGGATGGACATGTGTCCAAGCTGCAATGATGGAGGTGGAGGCCGTCAGCAGAGAGTTTGCGCTCAGATCCCTCTATATATCTAAAACAAGGCATAAAGTGGTAGGAGAACCAGAACTATGATACCAATTAGAACATCGAACATGTATACCACTCATAACATGGCAAACATGATGGACCACTTAGAGACAGTTGAATATCCAACTCTGCAAACTTGGTAGCTCAAAATACCTAAGGGGCCAGAGAATGAAGCAAACAAGTGGAGAATATGGAAGTGTTCTACCGCATCGAATCTATGAAGAGGACACATGGTAAAATTGTTTGCACCTAGATTCAAAGGAATATAGCATGTGCCCTCAAGGGATTTGTGTGGACTGGCGAGTTGATGGAACCATACATGGAAACCACAAACACAAGGGGTCAATTGTCGTTGGTCCATAGCAAACCGCACATGTGGTATGAGCCTGCATTTTGATGTTTGTGAAGAGTCGGATAATGTTTTATAGAAGGATGAAAAAGGTTCCACATAATAGGTGGCGATAATGTATCAAATTGGCCCACTGTTATGTTTGACGAGAAGGCCCATGAGTAATGACACTTGGTGAAAGTATCTATAGAGGTGGCACAGAGGAACGTATATTATATTTTCACTATTAGAGAACTACAAGGGCAGAAAACAAGGCTAAATAATCCAAAATAATGTGTCTAAAAGGAGTGAAGGACTTGCCCCAATCATGAATAAGACATAAGTGTCCCACTTTGTGTAAAGGAAGAAATATAATTTGGAGATTATCTCTTGAAGAGCATTTGGATCTGCCACCTGGAGAGTTAAAGGTACCTGAGAAGTTGATCCTTTAATCTATAGCATTATGTGTACACATTGGTTAATTTAATGCTTGAGGATGGACTGATTTGGATGCCAGCTCCAAGAAGTGTGGACCCATGATTTTTGCACCAGTAAAGAGATGAAATGGCTTTAGTGGTTAGAAAAATTTGCATCCCTTACGACTCATTGCTCAAGACTTTAGCAGGAATTTAGTTGAAGCTAAGCTAGTGCCATATAGCATTTTTCGTGAGATATTTGTACAGCTCCAACCTGTAGTAATCAGAATCACGTGACAATGGTAGAAATGAAAAGTGACAGTCTTAAAAGATGATGAAGGATGAAACTTTGGGGTGCATAGAGATATTTACACTAGTCAATAAAAAGTGCTGAGGCCCTTGCAGTAGCCCAAGACCCCCATAAGGAAAGTGACCTTGGGATGGATAATTGGATCCAAGCTTACAGGCAATATTTTAAAGATGGATCTTATAGAATCTCTGAGTAAATGGTGAGATGTCTAACAATTGTTCTAGTCATTGTAGAATGAGAATGGATAGAGATTTGCACAAGATGAGTTAGAGTCCCTATTGGCATCATTCTATTCCTTGAAAAGCAACGATCCAAGTCACACTAAATGGTATATAGCACACCTGTAGAGGTTGGAAATCAAATTTAGAATATCTGAAGTTATTTCTTCCAGTTGAAGACAGAAGATATTTCACAGGATAAAATTTTATTCTTTGTATAGTAATTATTTAATTTTCTTCCATTCCTGATTATTTATTGCTTTAGATATCAAAAGGAAACTAGTTTGCATCAAGATGTTCAATGCACTGTTAGTGTATGGTTTCAGCTGTTGAGCAAATGAAGTATGACATCTAAGAAGAAGGTCTACACAGAAGATTTCACACATGGTAGTAAGGCATATTTGAAGGCACAGAAGGATAGAGAAGGAAGCACATGTGAAAGATCTTGAGTGAATCTATACTTAGCACATTTGTCATGGTTACGAGTATATTTTTAGAGATAGTGTGTGGGGCACATGTTGCAATCTAGTGTTTGGAATACTTGCACGGCATCACACATGGTCTCATTTCTTCGTAAGAGCATCTACTGAAGGCACTTTGCATGAGTTTGAGTTAATAATCAGGAATACCACTGTCATTTAACTAGAAGATATCTATTATTAGCTCACTTGCATGTGTGTCTAATATTGTAAAGGTGCATGGCTATTTGTCAACATGTAGGCCTATTTTGGGTCATTATGTAAACAGTGAAGGTTCTAAAGTCCCCACCCTTATAAATATGTAGCTTCAATTCACATTGTGGTAGGATATAAAAGTTTGTATTGTGTATGAGTGTAGATCTGTGGCATCCATGTATGCTACCAAATCCTGATTGCAAGAGCACTTCAACTTCATTGATACTACTTTTTGTAAGAATCTTATGTGTTTATTATGTCTTAATATAATGGAGTGTGTTGGGTGAAAAATGGTGTTAATATGATTGAAACTGTTCTTACATGGTTGACTCTTGTCCCATATCTATTGCATTAATTAATTATCACTTTTAGATCTATACTCATAGAACATGCTCTATGGAAATTTTACCCATTTTTTATGAATTGTGAATGTCCATTAAAGAATTCATCCCTGTTCACAAAAATGTACAAGCAACTCTAATAGAGGGTCCTAGTCATGTCTTTAGCAGCTCTAGCTTTAGGTTTGAGCACATTTCCAGTCTATGTTGAGTGATGTGCTAGCACACTTGGAGTTATTCTTGGATAAATGGATAGGTTGCATCAATCATTTTACACATCAAAATATGTGTTAAGAGTCATATACAAGACACAAGTGTATATCTTGTAGAAGGGGAGTTCTAGTGTAACATATAAAGGCTAGCAACACCAGGTTCTCTTATGCACTATGCATTGTATCAGGCATCAACACTACATTAGTTGTCTACAGTATGAACATGAAGGTGAAACCTTCACAAGGTCCCTATGAATCCTAATCCCTTCAAATCTTGATCATATGAATTATAGGCCCATACGTTGTACTACTTCCACTAAAAAATTCTACATCTTCAAATAAAGCTTCAACAATCTCTTTCAGTCCCATTTATCTAAACTACATAACCAATGATTCTAAGATTTTGATGCAGACTTAATTTCATTGGGGAAATATCAACACTTCTGAGCTCTTAATTCACTCCCTATGCCTAAAATGTATCCATGAGGGTGTAAAAATTGGACAAGATTTTTTATGAGCTCACATCCGTAGCTACAACGTTAGTGATTCCTTTGACCTGATCCATAGGGATCCAAAATGGCTCTACTTTATCAAATTAGCCAATATGACCAGAAGAAGAAAAATATACACATGGAGGTTATGTCAGTTTAGTGACAGGGCTACCACCCTGTGTACAGGGCGAGTGGTTATAGAACCGCCACCCCACCAGGGTGGTCGGTCCTGGGACTACCAGTTTGCATTGGGTGGCGGTCCTGGCTCTTGCGGACAAAAAATAAAATATGACGTGAAAATTCCTAGAATTCTAAAGGGTGTCCATGTCTCTTCTTCTGCATGACTTTTCCCATTCTCCAATGCATGGGAGAACATGAAAAAGACTATAAATGCATGTTATCGAAGAGAAAAAAGGCATCGAAGCATGAAACAAGTGAGTAAGAAGATCTTAGTGTTTGGAATTTTGATTTGTAGAAGCAAGGAGTAATTGAGTCAGAGCAAGCAAGTAACTGGGAGGAAGTGTGAGATATTATCTACTTCTCTTTCATACTTATTGTAATTTCTGTACTTATTATTGAATTGGCCAATAAAAGTTGGGACGAAAAAGAAATTTCCCTTCTTGGCTGATTTTTCCTCCTCTAGAGGTTTTCCAAGATAAAATTGTTGGTGTATGAGTCTATATTCTTTCCCTTTCTACAAATTGTTGATTCTAAGCACAAGTATAATTCATTCACTAGCTATCTCTGTTATTTTCTAATAGAAGGTAAAAAAACAACGATTAATTGTGATTCTGTGGATAATTCCAAAGTTGAAGAGTTTACAGATCATTTTGGTATCAAAGCTAACAATTATCCAGGAATATGGTATTTGTTCTTTGATTTGTATGACAGGGATGAGATCTAAAGGCGAAGAGGCTTTACCTTGCGATCCAGAAATTTCTACAAAGAAGTGGAAACAAAGAATTCAGGGATAAATGGAGGAAGAGAACTTGGTCCTTAGAATCGAGATGGTGGAGACCATGATGGATAGGATGTTTAGAAGGCAAGAAGAGCTTGCTGATTTACAGAAGACAACTTTTGTCAGACAAGATTCTATGGACTCAGTGGTTCGGGGCTTAGCTGAAAATTTTGGCATAGAAAGGAGCCACCATGAGGAAATTTATGGGGAAGAACATGAAGAAGAGACTTCTAAAACAAGAGAAAATGTAAAATCTGATCACAATCCTTTTGAAGTTGAAATGAAAGTTGAGATTACAAGCTTTGAAGGACAAGTAGATGCAAAGTTTCTTGATAAATGGTTAAAATAGTTAGAAGTCTAATTTAGCATCCACAATGTCATTGAGTCACAGAGGATCACCTTCGCATGTCTCAAGTTGGAGGGACATGTTCTGGTTTGGAGGGAAACCCATCTAGCCACTTGTGAAAATAAAAAGTGTCCTATTGTGAAATATTGGCAAGAATTTAAAGAACTACTTAGAGCTAACTTCTATCCTATTGGCCATAAGACTGACCAAATGATTAAATGGTAGTATTTTAGTAAATACAATGGTCAAAGTGTGTAGGACTATACTATGGAGTTTCGGAGGTAAGCCATGTTGATTAACATGGACTTGGAGGATGAGGATATTCTAACCAAGTACTTGGGAGGACTTCACACTCACCTTCGAAGAAAAGTCATCTCCACAAAACCCAAAGATCTCAATGAAGCATGCATACATGCATACTACATAGATTATGAAAAGAAGAAAGGAGAAACAGAGCCAAGGGTAAAGCAGTGAAAAAATCAGTAGAAGAAAGAGTTTGGGCAAACAAGTAACAAGGGTAAGTGGAAAGGGAAAGGTAAACAAGCTGCCACTACTTTGAATACTTGTAAAGATCCCAAGAATTTTTGTAAGAACTGTGATATCAATGGTCATATTGACACTACATGTTGGAAGTTACATCTGGAGTTGCATCTAAAGAACGAAAACAAGGACTCGAAGAAGTCCATGACAGCTGTGAAAATAGAAGGGGAGGTGGAAATCAAAGATGACTCTGATGTAGACGAGAGGATTGGATACACGGCCACCAACATGGACAGCCAGGAAGAGGAGATGAGTAGACTATTCCAAATTAAAATCTAGATCAAGAGGACTAAGGTAAACACTTTGGTTGATACCGGTTCTTAGTCTAGCTTGATTTTTGAAGTAGTTGTAAAGAATCTTGGTCTTGAGACTTACGAGCATCCACACCCTTATCCTTTCGGTTGGGTGAATAAGGGTCTTGAAATTCAGGTAACAAGAAGATGTAAGGTCAAGTTTGGGATAAATTCCCAATATATTGATGTTTTTGAAGATGACGTTATTCCACTTGAAGCTTTTGATGTTGTATTCAGGAGTCCTTACTTGTATGTTAGGGATGCTATATTTATGAGGAGGGAAAACTGATACAAATGGGTCAAGGATGGGATCAACTACAACATATGAGCACACCAGTGTAAGACACATGTTACTATGGTAAGTGCTAACCAAGAAAAATGACTTATTCAGGAAAATCATAATCATTTTTGTTTACTGTTATTAAAGGATAAACAAGATGGGCTAGAAGTTATAGAGATTTCTAACTAGGGAAAGCATGATTTAGATATTATTATTTAGTCTTTTCAGGAAGTATTTCAGGATCCTAACAGGTTACCACTAAAATGGGAAGTAGAGCATGAGATTCATCTATTGCCATAATCCCCTCTACCGAACATCAGGTTGTATAGGCAATCCTTGATTGAGAGTACTAAAGTAAAGAACAACTCTAGGAACTACTAAACAAGGGGGTGATACGTTTGAGCACCTCACCATGTGGGTTGCCTATTATGATGGTGCCAAAAAAGGATGGTTCTTGGAGAATGTGCATCGACTACCGTGCTTTGAAAAAGATCACCATAAAGAACAGATATCCACTTCCCCTCATAGATGATCTCTTGGACCAGCTTCAACATGCCAAATTTTTCACGAAGTTAGATCTCTAGTCAGGTTATCACCAAGTTAGAATGAAGGAGGAGGATATATGGAAGATTTCCTTCAAGAAAAAATAGGGTTTGTATGAATGGTTAGTACCTCCTTTTGGGTTATGTAATGCACCCGCTACATTTATGATATTGATGAATGATGTATTGCGGGATTTCATAGATTCATGTGTCATTGTATATCTAGATGATATCTTGAATTTTAGTGCCACATGGAAAGAACATCTAACTCATTTGTAGCAAGTCTTGCAAGTTCTCAGGGAGAAATAATTACTTTGTAATATGAAGAAATGTGAATTTACCAAAAAATCACTTGTCTATCTTGGGCACATGGTTGGAGGAGGAGGGTTACGAGTGGATCCAAAGAAGGTGGAAGCCATCACTAATTGTCCAACACTAACAGGAGCCACAAAAACTAGGAGTTTTGTGGGAGCAGTACAATACATGTGGAAGTTCATTTTAGGATTCTCCATGATTGCAACACCTCTACACATAGTGGCCATAAAGAGTAAAAGTTTTGACTGGGGTAAGGAACAAGACAAATCCTTTGAGTTATTGAAATACAAGATTAGTCATGCTCCAATACTTGACTCTTCCTAATTTACAGCAATCTTTTGAAGTAGAGACAGATGCCAGTGATTACACCAGGGGCGCAGTGTTGCTTCAAGGAGGTAAACCTGTATGTTATCATTTTGAAACTTTCACTTCAATAGTTAAAGGATATTCAGAATATGATAAGGAAATGTATGCACTAGTTCAGGAAATTTAAAAAGGGAAGCATTATTTTTTGGGTGAATAAACTATTGTGCACACTGACCGCAAACCTCTCCAGTATTTGCAAGCACAGTCTAAATTATAGTAGGCAAGGCACTGTAAATGGATGGGGTTCCTTTAATAGTTCCATCTAGTGATTAAATACAAAAAGGGTAGTAAAAACTGTGGTGGCAGACATGTTTTCTAGGCCACCCACATAGGATAATTTTTCTTGTTTGGTCACTATCTCTCAGATCAAGCCCTTCACGAAGGAAGCTTACGGAGAGGCATATGACTAAGACAAATACTTTGGGGTGACATTTCAGTAGTTTCAGTTCCTAAGGGGCTGAAAGGAAAAGGATTGAAGATTTTTATCTCAAAGACGGGCTGCTTTATCTGATGGTGGAAGCTTTACGTGCCAATATAAGAGTGAATTCTATTGATGAGGGAAGCACATACCTCGAAAGTAGCGGGACATTTTGGTGTTGGTAAGACCCTAGCCCACTTGCAAAGGTATGTGTATTGGCCCAATATGCAAGAATAAGTATCAAAATTTATATGTGGATGTAAACTTTGTTGTACTAGCAAGCCTATGACTAGGAAGGAAGGTTTGTATATGTCTTTACCAGTACCTACTCATCCATGTGGGAGGACATTTCTATGGATTTTTTAGGAGGATTACCTATGTCTAAACATGGCGATGACTATCTCTATGTTGTTGTTGATATATTTAGTAAGATGTGTATTCTTATGGCATGTAAAAATACAGTAAAAGCACATGAGGTAGCAAATTTTTTCTTTGCTAATGTATGGGTGCATTTTGGTTTGCCAGAGTCTATTGTTTCTGACAAGGATTCCAGGTTCTTGGGGAAATTTTGGACTGCTTTGTGGGACAAGATGGATACCAGGCTACAGAGGAGCACAAATTTCCATCCACAGACAAATGGACAAACAGAGGTGCTAAATAGGACTTTGGTATAGTTGATCAGAGGGTATAACAGCAAATAACTAAGGACATGGGATGATTCCTTAGCCTATATTCAGCATTCCTATAATTGGGCAGTGCACACATCCACTATGAAGTCACCATTTGAAGCATGCTTGGGATATCTACCTACAAATCTGCTATGGATATAACAATTTAGACATCATGAT
This sequence comes from Taxus chinensis, assembly GCA_019776745.2. Classification (NCBI taxonomy): domain Eukaryota; kingdom Viridiplantae; phylum Streptophyta; class Pinopsida; order Cupressales; family Taxaceae; genus Taxus; species Taxus chinensis. The sequence goes on along the minus strand of CM034150.1, from coordinate 871,362,508 downwards.
GAGAAGGATACACGAGACACAGAGGTGACTAGAGAAAACAAATTCATTGAGAGGATCTGGAAAATCCATCTCAAAGGCAAGGAATAACTATAGAAATCTCAAGCCAAGTACAAAGCTAGGCACGATCAGCATAGAAGGGAACATGCAGCTTCATAATGGAGATAGATTTTGGCTTTACTTGAGCAAGGAGAGACTACAAGGTCAAGCATGAAAGCTCAAGCCATTACGATATGGGACCCTTCACCATATTGGAGCAGGTTGGAGAAAATGCCTTTCGACTTGAATTTTCTGTCATTCATGAGGATGTACTCTATAGTAAACTATGAGAAATTGCACCTATATGAGTCTATAAATGTTAGATGAAGATGAAGAACTACAGTTGCTACCTTCCATTGAGGATTATGTCTTGGACTCACAAGGTGAATTAGAGGAGGATGTAGTACTACAGCAAAAGGTCAGAGAGACTAGGAGATGTCAGCAGGAGTCTTGGTAGATTGGACTAAAAGGAAAGACATCAAGGCAGGCCTAGTGGTACCCGAAGGAGCAAGTGAGGGAATTATTTCCTCATCTACTCCCCCACTAATATTTTGTGGGAAAAAAAGACTCCTAAGTAGGGGAGGTGTGATCCAAAGGGATCCATAATGACTCTACTTTATCGAATCAGACAACACGAAGAAGAAACAAAATATACACAAAGGTTTTGTCTATTTAGTGATAGGACTGTTACCCTATGCAAGGTGGTGGTTATAGAACTACTGTCCCACCAAGGTGGCGGTCCTAGGATTGCCAGTCTATGCATTGGGTGGTGGTCCTGACTCTTGTGGGTAGAAAATAAAATATGATGTGAACAGTCCCATAATTCCAAAGGGTGTCCATGTCTCTTATTCTATGCATGACTTTTCCCATTCTTCAGTGCACAAGAGAACATGAGAAATACTATAAATACATGTTATGGAAGAGAACAAAGGCATTGAAGCATGAAGCAAGTGAATAAGAAGCTATCTTAGTGTTGGAATTGTGATTTATCAGAAGCAAGGAGTAATTGAGTCAGAGAAAGCGAGTAATTGGGAGTAAGTGTGAGATATTATCTACTTCCCTTTCATACTTATTGTAATTTTTGTACTTATTATTGAATTGGCCAATAAAAGTGGGAAGAAAGAGAAATTTCCCTTCCTAACTGGTTTTTCCTCCTCTGGAAGTTTTCCAGGATAAAATTGTTGGTGTATGAGTCTATATTCTTTCCCTTTCTACAAATTGTTGATTCTAAGCACAAGTATAATTCATTCACTATCTATCTCTGTTATTTTCTAATAGAAAGTAGAACAACAATGATTAATTGTGATTATGTGGATAATTCCAAATTTGAAGATTTACAGATCACCACCACACTTCTAATAACAAGAAAAAAATGGACTCATTTTTGAGTAGAAAGACTAACAAGCACACAACAAAAGATATGCTAGTATATGATGATGCTGGGGAGAAACTATTAAAAAAGGTGGGAGTCTATTAGTTGTATGAGCTCCCATATTTTGGCAATTATAAACCTCTATACCAGTGGCTTATGAGCAGAGTCCATGAGGACTTCTTCTATTTTTCCAAATGAAGGGTAAGGATTACAATAGCCTTAATTTTGACTTTGATAGGATTAAAAGGCATAGGGGTAGACATTTCTAGTGACCTGATTGATAAAGAAGCAATCATGGAGACATGGAAGGAGTTGGGGTCACATGGAATAAACATTATAAATTGAACAAGTACCCAGTGGTACAAGAAATTGCACATCTAGTGATCAAGTTGAATGATCAGGAACGATGGTCACAGGTGAATACAATGTAGCTCCATGTCACGAGGAAGATGTATCAGGGAGTATTCTATAACATAAAATTATACATTGCAAAAACCATCATCGAAGAAGTAAACAGGTGATAAAATCAGTTTTGGTGATATCTTATTGTCTCTTGTATTTATGGAAATTGGAGTGCCTGATGGGCTAAAGAACAAGATTTTGGAATATCCCATGGAAAATAAGTCCTTGGCAGAAAATTTTGACAAGTATTTATGTGAAGGGTCAATGAGTGGGCCATTTAAACAAAGGGTGGAGATGTGGTACAATTGACTCCATGTTTCATTTGAAGAGGAGTGGCACATCCCTATGTAACTACCTTTGGTAGTTGGGAAGGAAGTACATTTCATGGTGTACGAGCACTTCTACATTGCGTGGTTTGCTATGAGGGATGGAACAAGGATCCCATGGTGCAAAGTTCCATATGCTTTAGCAACACACCACTTCTAGGCATCATTCCACCATTTTACTGATGCATGCCGCCTGAATTTTATTGTAGACAAGGTAGACTGTGATTACTATTAGAGTAGGTATTTACCTTAGCTCATGTTCACCTAGGTACTTTATTTACCTTTATTGTATTTATCCTCACCCACTTATGTGTGTGGATATTTATTTTATCTTATTTAGATATTAGGAGATATTATCTAGTTGTTAGGTATAGTTCTTTCCTTGATCTATGGTATTGACTAGATCCTTGATCTCTATTTCTCTCCTAAATCTATGGTCTTGACTAGTTCTTTGATGACTAGTTATTTCCTTGATTTATGGTTTGATCTATGACCTTGACTGGTTCTTAGATTGTTATTTCTTGCCTATTTAAGAAATGCCCATTCTCATTGTATTACATTGAGTTCCATAATAATATATGATATTTCTGCTCATTTGTTTGCAAAGGTTTTGTGTAAAGTTATTTTGGTGAATTGATTTCATCTTATTGATTGTGGTGTTTGATTAGCATCTATGTTCTTGGCTTGGTACGAGTTGGTTATTGTTACTTTTATGGCATCAGAGAAGATACTTCATTAGGATCACACATTGACAGAGATCCTTTGTTTGTTCTCTCGACTCTTTTTAAGGATCATGAGCAAAACATGAGTTTTGCATCTTCACTCAGGCTTGAGAAACCTAAGATTTCAGCTATCGGACATGATCAACCTGACACACATTCTGATGTTCTTTTACATGCACCCATTGTGCATTTTACACCAAGTCATATGTAGGCATCTTCTTCATCCATCCGTGTTGATTTGGGGTGGATATCTGACCACTCATGGAGGTGACAGACATTCATTGAGATGACTCTACAGGTGTGGCTCCTCCACCATTCGGGCTGTTGCTTGACTTTCTATACCTTCTGCATTGTGATGCTTCTTGTTTTGAGCATTTTTCTTTAGTAGGTGTAGTGTATCTCTCTTGTTTGTTGAGAGATTTTGTATCTGTATTTTTGAAACTTTTGGCATGTTGAAAGTATGTCTTGGGGGATCTATTCTGGTGTAGTCTAGTTTTATTTTTTCAGTGTTCGAGTAGTTGTTTTGACAACTCATACAAATTTATAGCGTCCCTCTACCCATTCAGCAGTATGGGAGGGAGTGGTGTTGATCATGCTTCTTCGGGTTTTGTTTCCTTTCCTTGTTACCTTGGCTTTTCTTGGATCATGACACTCTTGAATTTGTGTCCTTGCCTTGTTTCTTTGGTTATTGTTCTTGGATCATGACACACCTATTTTCAGCAGTTGATCAAATTATGTTTGGTGTTTTTTACACTTTCAACATCACTCTGTTGACAGTCTCCTAGTATGGAGCTATTCTAGTAAAGCCCAGTGTTAGTTGTTTTTGAGTTTTGTGATCGAGGAGTGGATTCAGACCACATTACACACCAAAATTCTTCAACATTGTACGAGTTTTTTGAGCTGAGCTTCTTGGGATGCCTTGGAGCAGGTTTTTACTCTCTTTACTTTATTGTTACTAGTTTTGGGTACCTTGCAGTGTCCTTTTTTCTCAGTTATTTTACATGAGTACCTCATCAGGCCTAGTTACCAGGACTCATACTATGGATATGCCACGTCTATTTTGTCCCCTAGCTTCACTTGAGGGGGGGGGGTGTTAGAGTAGGTATTTACCTTAGCTCATGTTCACCTAGGTACGTTATTTACCTTTATTGTATTTATCCTCACTCACTTATGTGTGTGGATATTTCTTTTATCTTATTTAGATATTAGGAGATATTATCTAGTTGTTAGGTACCATTCTTTCCTTGATCTATGGTATTGACTAGATCCTTGATGCCTAGTTCTCTCCTAAATCTATGGTCTTAACTAGTTCTTTGATGACTAGTTATTTCCTTGATTTATGGCTTGATCTATGACCTTGACTGGTTCTAAGATTATTATTCCTTTCCTATTCAAGCAAGGCCCATTCTCATTTTATTACATTGAGTTCCATAATAATATATGATATTGTTTCTCATTTGTTTGCAAAGGTTTTATGTAAAGTTATTCTAGTGAATTAGTTTCATCTTATTGATTATGGTGTTTTATTAGCATCCTTGTTCTTGGATTGCTACGATCTGGTTATTGTTCCTTTTAGCTACCACACTCTAAGCAAGACATATGTCTATCTAGGTAGGAATTCTTATGTTGAGAGGCTTATTTAAGACATTATAAGCATGGATCCTATAAGATTGCAAATTTGGGACATTGGAGAAATGTTCGTATACCTTCATATTAATCCCAAGCTGGAGAATAAAAAATATGTGGAGAATGAGTTCACACTCCTAGGGCCACCTAAGGGAAAGCATACAGTGGAGAATGTGCCTTCCCAAAAGCCCACAAAAGCTATAGAGGTAGATGGTGAGGAATAAGAGTGGGAAGATAGTGGTGGCCTAAAACATAGAGGCAAGAGACAACCCTCAGATGGAATGGAGACTGAGCGCGTAGGTACTGCAAGTTAGGGACAAGGAGAAAAAGAGGACTTGGGAGCATTCAAAGGAGATCGTTATATCAAGAGGGTGTTTAGAAGAACAAGGACAAAAGGCACAGGAACTCCTCAGTCTATTAGGAGGTCACCACGACTCTCTCCTCAAAAAGGGACAACTCAGAGGAGAAGGAAGAATATGAAGCTGAATGAGTAGGTGAAAGAGTCAGCAAGGATCTCACTTGGATCCCTTGTTCATCTAGAATAATTTGAAGAACCCAGGGATGAAGATATAAAAGATAAAGGGACAAGATAACTAGAACATGATACCAATAATAACATCGAAGATCCAACTCCGAACCTTGGTTTTTAGGTACATAAGGGGAAAAGAAGAAAGTGAACAAGTGGAGAATAGGATGTTCCACATATGAGCTAAAAAGAGGACATAGGTAAAATTTTCTGTACCTAATTCCAAAACATAGTGGGCCTTAAGGAGTTGTATAGATAGCAGTTGATGGACCTAAACATAGCAACCACATGCACAACGAAATAGTTATTCTGGTCCATGTAAAATCACATTAACGAGCCTGATTTTGATGTATGTGAAGAGTCCTATGTGGCAAGAAGGATGAAAAAGGCACCGTAGAATAGAAATATACCTCTCAAACACACTATTATGTCTGATAAGTAGGTTAGTAATGCCTTGGTAAACATATCTAGAGAGGTGGCGCAGAGGAACATAGATAAGGCTGCCACTATTAAAGTTCTACGAGAAGAAAACAAGGCCAAAGATGCTAAAATAGCATGTCTAAAAGGAGAGAAGGACTTGGAGTAGAAGAAGAATGAGGCCTTCAAAATTATGGCAGAAGAAATTAGAGACTATGTCTTGAAAGCAAGACCACACCTAGATTCAAAGGTACCTGAGAATTTTCCTTTGGCTATGCATTATGTGTGCACATTAGTTAATTTGGTGCTTGAGGATGGAATGATTTGGATGTCAGTGCCAAAGGAACCTGAGTAAGAAGTAGAGAGAGTAAGGGCTGTACTGGTTATAAAAATTTCATCTTATGAGGCATTGCTCCAAAATTTACAAGAAGAGATGAAGAGAGAAGATGAGGCATTGAATATCTGTGCACCTCTAGAAGCAGTAATCAGAATCAAGATGATGGTAGAAGACAATGAAGTCTTGAAGGAAATGAAGGATGGAAATTTTGAGGGTGTAGAGAGATAAGCACTATTAAGGAAAAAGCGTGAGGCACTTATAGCAGCCCAAGACCCCCATAAGGAAACGCTGGATGAAATTGGGAAGATTATAGCGTAGAAGATGGATCTTATAGAAGGAAGGGTAAGTACAATGTCCAACATTATTATCATATTGTAGAACGAGAAGGAAGAGATTATGCAAGATGAGTTAGAGTCTATTGCATATAATATTCTAGACAAGATATAAGTCACACTGAATGATTGGCACACATTAGAGGGTGAAATCAAAGAAGAATATCCAGAGTTAATTCTTCTCGTTGAAATTAAGGATATTACAGGGTAAAAGTTCATTCCTTGTATATTAATTCTTTAATTTCCTTCCATTACCATTCTTTAATCTTTATATATCAAAAGGAAACCATCGCCGAGGCAGTAATGAAATTTAGTATGGGGTAATGTTGAGTAGAAAAAACATGACACTAAGAAGAAGGTGCACATAAGATTCACACGCGCTAGAAAGGTAGATTTGAAGGTGTGGAAGGATAGGGAAGGAAGCACGTGTGAAAGAAAAAATGAATCTAGACTTAGTCATTTTCATGGTTATAGGATATTTTGGAGATAGCGTGCGGGGCACACAACTAGATGGAAACTTGCGTGACACATAAATGCTATTTTTGGAAGAGTTTCTACTAAGCGCTTTGCATGAGTTTGAGTTAATAATATGATAATCACTTCCAGTTAATTGGAAGAAATATATTATTAGCGCACTTGCATATGTGCTTATTATTTTTAAGGTGCATGGTTATTTTTAGCATGTGACCTATTTTGGGAATTATGTAAGTGGTAAATGGAAAGTCCCCAACCTTATAAATATGTAGTAATCTACATAGATTAAGAGAGTACTGTATATGCGTTATTGTGGAGTTATGTTGCCAAATATGAACTTATGATACTACTTATTCTTAGAAGTTTCTATATTTATTTTGTTTTACTATAATGGTGTGTGTTTGGTGAATAATGGTGTTAATATGGCTGAAACTAGTTCTTACATGGTTGACTTAGTTATATCTATTGCTTAATTCATTATTCTTTTAGATCTATATTTGGAACATGCTCTGTAGAAAGTTTATACTGTTTCTGAATTTGAATGGATTAACTCTTCATCATGTTCACATCTTGCACAAGGAAATCTAAGGAGGGGCCTGGTACCTTTGTGTGCTTTGGGTGAGTGCTTAGTATAGGATGAGTGATGTGCCAGTGCGCCTGGGCTATTCTTGGTAAATTCTAGGCTGCATCAGGAATTAATGGTCTTCACTTTGGTGTTACCTAGAAGGTAGGATATGAGAGATGGTGGTTCTTGTCCATATACAACTTCACATTTTTTCATATTAGTAGAAGTGTGGCAAGAATTTTCGTACCACCATACAGTAAGAGGGAGCCTCTCAGCTCAATGAACTCTTTGTTATTCCGAGGAAAACAATGCTCTATTAGGTCTCTAGTAATTTATTAAAAATATTTGTTTTACCATTATCTTGAGGGTGGTTGTTTCAACCATTTCATAATTAGTTGAGAGAGAAGTAGTGAATTAGGAAAATATTAGAGAATATTATAGGATGATTCTTCTAAACTATTAATAAGCATTAACTATGTGAACATTCAGAATAAATCATTAATACCTACAACTATGTTGATATGATATGATGATTGATTAAAACAAAAAAAATAAGAACTTATTTGTATAGAGTGGTACATGGTTAATGTGGGTGTATAGATTAAGAGAAAAAATGATCTAGATATGGCAATGCTTCATCTCTAGTTTCATAACTTGAAATTTCTCCTATGTAAAATTGTATAACTATCATATGGTATTGACTTATTCTATATAGTCTTGAACTTGTATATAGTGGTGTTCTAAAACTTCATCTACCCTTCAATTTCCTATAAATGAGAATCAATTTATATCATTAGGGATCCCATAAATTTGATATCACCTGTAATACCATGCAACAAGTAGAAACCGTACATACCTATAAAAAAACTTCATGAAATCATTAGATAACCAAAAGAAGAAATAAATGTGTAGGTGAGGTTGGACTAACCTTGGTGGTAAATTTGTTAAACCAATAAAAGTGTTGCACTATATCCCCTCAAGAGGAAGTAAGTCTCATGTAGTTCTCATAGTGTAGGTGCAAGTGTGCATACATAGCTAAGCCAACCCATATTGGTTCCCTCATGTCCCTTGACACAAAGATAATGGGATAACTATAGAATAAAAATATACCCAACATAGTAGTAGTGGGAAGTTGTGTACTTAAAATTATTAGACTATCCCTTTTGTCCCTTCAAAATGTGTGACAATGCTTGGAGTGACTTTCTCTTTCTAGACATGGCTCTATTACCTTTGAGTTATTGGTAATGGAAGAAGCTAGACTCTTTAACTTGGTTTGATTTCTTAAGACCTATGTGGTGGCTAATCTGACTGGTGTGCAAGTGGTGTAGAGATATTTTGGAGATCCTTGAGTGTTTGAGTGTTGATATTTACAATGAAAGATCATGATACTGTCAGGTGAGTTATGAAGTGAAATTGAATTTCTTATATAACTTTCCATAGGTTTAACATTCACATTAAGGTTGAAATAGGAAGATGAAATGATATACATAATATATTTATATTATAAAAATATTCTTTAGATGGAAGGTTATAGGATTGTACAATCTTACTAATACCATACTCCATTATGACCTTGAATTGTATGGTTTTGCAGATGTAATTAGTGATGAAAAAGATAAGGTTGAGGAATGATGTTTGGGGTTGAATGGTTGGTTTAGTTAATTAATATTCTCTAGATGAATAAAAGAGCATTTTGCATAGATGATAATGCTAGGATATATTTATATATATGGATTATAATATGAATATTTACATTAACATAGGAAAAAATCCAAACTTGTCATTTACAATATAAAATTTGAGTTTTCACATTCCCCCCTTTAAGTGTGTGATTAAAAATTATATGTTTAAAGTAAAAAGATACTTGAGTGTACACACACAGTTTTTCTTCACTTGATAGTTGTATTCCTTGGTAGTGGTGTAACTGACACATTCCATGGTGAAACTAGTAACATAAGGTGTCATCAAAATTTGTTGTAGAAATTGAATTGTACCTCAAATGTAAACAATGCTTGAAACTTTGGAAATTTTAACTTGTATGGATTAAATTAAAGAGGTGAATAACATGGAAAGATTACACATGTTCATTTTACATAGTGAGAATCTCCCATTATTTTTTTACTTTGTAGAAGTGTAAATTTTAGTGGCTAATATTCGTTAATTCATGAATATTTGGATTTGGCTAATTTTGAGGTGTTATGTCACTTTCTATTTCGCCTAATTTTTCTGGGTATAAGTTAATTCTTTGGGTTGATTCACCTAGTGTTTACAGTAATAGCTAAATTTTTATATTCAAATCTCCTTTACCACATGAAAAAAAAGAAATTTATTCTTGGACAAAAACATTATTCTATTGGACAATAGTGTTATGTTACTGGTTGATAGCATTTCCTTTCAACTCATGGCATTTGCCAAGATTTCAAAACTCATTTTTAGAAATTCGCCAAGTAATATCTATGGGATTTTAGGGGGTTCTTAAAATTTACCCTACTTTAGATATTTGGATTCATTTTTGAGCTATTAAATGATTAGGGATGTTCAATCCCTAATTATGTTGAAGTAGAATCCAAAGTAAGAGATGTGGTTTAGTGAATATGGCCCAACATCGAAGAGTAGAGGTACTAAAGCACCACACTAAGAGGGAATAATAGTGTACATAGTTTTTAGTAACCCTAATAAACTCCCACAATATAGATAGATGAAAGGAAGGAAAAACTGTAAAGTAATTATCCTTTTCTATACCTTCCAACTCTATGGACCAAAATTTTGTAGAACGATCTAGGAAATTTTTTGTAAATAACCCACAAGCTCTAAAGGTAATGAATGATTCATGCCCCCATTGTGCGTTTTATAGCTCTATTTGATTATGAAAAATGCTACAAATGCAAAGGAAAAGAATGCAATGCCCCTAAACTATATATATGTAACTATATCTAAGAAGTGCAGTGGATAAGGAATTAAGTTCTTATGCCCCAATTATTCTACTCTCAATAGTGTCATATGTGTCTAAATATATGCCAAATGTCTGTAAGAGTATGAAACTATTGGAATTTTTGGATAATTTTCACCTAGGTCGAGAATGTCTATTGAGGTTTTGAACCAATGTGCATTACATCAAATTTATATGAATGTACATATTTTTGAGGATTTGTACCATGTAAATACCTATATTCGTTTCATGTAATCTACCATTACTAGTTTTAGATGTAGAATATTTATCGATGAATGCCCCCTATTTTAAATTCCATGTGATAAAGTTTTGGAACATGTGGATCAAAAGAAATGTTGTGTACCCATGTCAGATAAGTATGATAATCTGAATTGGATCACATAGAAGGTTATAGTGGTGGCCATTGTTAGGATCTTATTATTGTGAAAATGTTATGCATGGTGGATACCATAGCACCCAACATGTAACAAAAAAGAGTATTAATAGGTACCATGTGTTAGATGGGTAAAAAAATTCATAAGGAAAACAATAGGCAATGAAGTTGACATAAGAAAGAGTATGTAAAAGGTTCACATCAAAACATTGAGCTAAAAAATATGGGACACCATGGTGTCATAATAAAATTATATTGAAGTAATATAGTCCATAGACAAATAAGTAAGTGTGCACAAAAAAAGAGGCATAGATACAAAAAATGGGACATTCATGGCGTCTTTAGGAAATCAAGGAACTTAAGCCATATATAATGATTAAATAATTAATAAAGTAATCTATCAATCAAGTATAGCAAACAATAGTGAAAAAATATATAGAGAAATATAGGTTAACATTGAAAAAGACACATATGTTAGTCTTGTTATTCCCAAAGATAACATATATGTAATATAAAAATTGAGCATAATGAGGAAGTGAAAGTAACTAAAATAAAACTATAACACATATACTGTGTAGGTGATTCCCTTAAACACTCAACGTCATATGGAAGGGATCAAGCTAATATATGCCATCATGAATTAATTTAGTATGTCCTGCATCATGCTCAAGATACCTTATGAATGTATGTGTGTAAAGATTATATAGAAAAACATGTTATCTATAAAACTAATATGACAAACAACATATGTAAATCAAAGAGCTAGCCAATAAAATTATATCTAAGTTCTATTTTGTTTTTACAAATATTTGAATACTTTTTGTATTTTTGAAAATAGTTATATACAGGGAAGGGGGTAGCATAATATATACTTGATAAGATAACTATAAGATCAACCCATTATATCATCATCAAGATTAGGGGTAATGGGTCCTAAATCTAGAGGGTGATCAAGTTGATGAAGTAAGTGCACATAAAAGTGCCCAACCTGATGTAAGAAAAATCAGGCTGAAATGAAATTCTCATCAACAGTAAGAGGACCATGGAGTATCTCAAGGGTACACCATAGGATAAAATTTGTGTGGATACTAAATATATGAATCACAAGGTATAATAACATATGTTCTATGATGAGGAACACAATATTATGGTGAAAATTATCAAGTATTGCATTGAGATATAAATCAACCATGATTTTATGAGAAAAATATTATATGTTTAGGTATGATTGGTGACCCATATAGTTGTATGTGTGATGTGCAAGACAAGATAATTAAATATATCTATATGGACATAATATTGGGGCTATCAAGATTCATATACAAGATGTGATAAAGTATATCTCATTTCCTATAATGTAATTCTATTGCATGTGTTACATGTTTTTTCTAGATAAAGGGGGAAATGTTTCTAATACTAATGATCAATGTAAACCACGAGTATAGGTTGATGGGGATGTGTAGATGGTGAAACAGGGTGGTATTACTCCACGTCTAGTGTTTTCTAATGATCCTAAAGGATTTTAATCATGCTCTTAGTTTTGAGCTTATTAATTTAATCACAAAAGGCCTAAAAAAGGTTATTTTCACGACAAAATATATAATGATAGTCATAAAAGGGGTGGTTTGATTGTTTTGATAGCCATGTAATAGAGTGATGACATATAAAAATTAGTGTAAGTGAAGATCAAGTAATATAGAAATTATTTTTTGAGGCATGTCTAGATTCCCTAAAATAATAATAAATCCCATCATGGTAATATAATAAAGTGCATTAATAACATGTTACATTAGATCAAGGCCTATTGTTGATTGCATGTGTGTTGGCTTGAAAATATGTAGGCTGGGTAGATCATGGGGAAATAGGACAATAGTGTGCAGGGCACAACCCCTCTTTGAGACATCGAAAGCGAAACTAGTTTATTGCTATTCTATCAAAGCAGGAAACTGTGCAAATCTACAATATTCTAACTTCAGGGGTTTGTGATCTCATCCCAGTAGGGGTAGTTCTAACTAATAACAGAAATGAAAGAGGGAAGGATATTGGAGGAAGGATAGATCTGAAGGGAGAAAAGAAATTAATTCCAAAAGACAGAAAGGTCGGAGGGTTTATGCTTTGGGCTGGTAGTAAACAGAGCCTAACTTGATCATATGAACAAATAAAGCAATACTGATGAACATTTGACAATAAAAAGAATGAATCCAATAGAATAGAAACACAGATCTAACTTAAGAAATATCTAATGTAAATAACACATATATTGAGCACAAAGTCTTAACATATATATTAAAATATCTTCTGTTATAAGAATGCACAAAGTCTTTCTTTCTTCACCTCTTTTTCATACAAAATGGTCCAAACTGGAATACAACAAGTATTCCAGTATTTATAGAAGGAGAAGGAGGAAGAAGACAAAAAGAAGCCAACCACTTATTTACAAAATATCTACAAAATATCTAAAAGTCAAATGTTGACTTTGGGGCAATTTTTAGGATGGCAACATCCCATGGTGCAACATGGATGATGTCATCATGTGTGCCAACATGCTTTTAAATATTTTACAAAAAATGGAAAATCCATCCAGGAGAGGAAGCTATTCATCATCATCTCTCGGCTCTGAACTTAGCTTCTGGCTGAGGCTCAGGGGAGTCGATATGACACTGTGCCCGATACTCTGCAAACTTGCTGATTATTTTTTGAAGTTGATACTGATCAGGACCTTTGAAATGGTCGTGAATTACTTTGCAAGTTTCTTTCTCATTTTTTAGTTTGTTGGGAAAATCAACGAACTCTTCGTTTTCATCGATCAAAGAGCCGATAAAGTCATGGTAGGCTAAGAGGTTGTTGATGGACTCTCAGATCGAAAGTGACCTCTTACGCCAGACCTTGAGAGACAATAGCCTTGAAGCGCTGAGATGTGTCATCTACTTCTCTTAATTCATAAGATGCACTGAGCAGTCTAGGAGACATCTTTGAAACTATTTTCTCCATGTTGTGTAGTGCATCCAAGGCTTCTTCCTTGAATTTGTCGATTCTTTCCAGGATGAATTCCATTTGATTGACCTAGATAATCTAAAGTAGTGAGAGATTTATAATGTGCCCACTTGCGGGTGATTGATAATGCCAACCTTTAACAGGTCGTCAGCCGAATAGTTGACCATTGTCTGGAATGTTCCTTGCTGCAACTTAGCGTTATCCAATTCCTCAGAAAGGGATCCTGCTACTGCTTGTAGCTCTTTATTTTCTCGAGTTATATCTTGGTGCAGCAACGTGAACCTACCAATTATCACCTGACCATCCTAGGAGGATCTTCTCAATCTAGGATGACACAGTTATACCCTATTCAGCAATCTTTATGTACTCATTGATTTTCTCTTGGCTGGGAGCCTGAACAGGTTCTGCAGTAGTTGCTGAAGGAGCTTTGCCCATTTTCTGCAAATCTTGGAGGAGATGTTTGTTCTGTTCTTTAAGCAATCTCTTCTCCTCTTTGGCCTCTTGTAGCTTCTTATAGAGGGCATCTACAGCTGACAAGGCTTCTCCTTGCAGACTTTCTGATGAGGTTCCCATTGTGACTTGAGTTCACTGTGAAGTCTGTAGGAGACATAATCTTCTTTCTTCTTTATGGGATCCAGATAGGCTATCTCCATGACCCTTTCTCCTGAGGCACTTTTTGAGAAGCGAGTTAATGCTTTTTGCTTCTTGGGTCCATTTGCCGGAATGACGGAGAAGTCCATAGCTACAATGGGGACCTTCCTCTTGTGTTGACTCAGGTGGTCGGAGATCCAACCAGGAACTTAGTGGATCAGGATCGGAAGAAGAAGAGGAAACGGGGGTGAAAGGGGGAGCAACTGTAGTAGACTCGAGGAAGAAAGTGGAAACACTTGGTGGTGGCATGGATAAAGATTCCAATGCACTAGTGCTCACAGGGCTTCGGAGTCACTACAGGGGAAGAGAAGGACATGGAGATGGAAGGGATCTGTGACAGGATGGAGAAAAGCTGGAGGACAGATCCGCAAGAGAGAGGAGAAGATATGGAAGAGGTGGAGATGGAAGGGAGGAAGACAGAGGAAGAAGACACAACCATAGGAGTGGTTTTTTGAGTGATAGGAGGAGGAGGAGGAGTAGAAGAGGGAATGGTGGGCACCTCCATAGTTGTAGCTGTGACAACATCCTGAGTGAGATGTGTCCATTGGAACATCTACTCCGCTTCTTCTTTTCCTGGGGACACTAAGTCCACTATTTTCTCTGAAGCAAAAGGAGGGCTATTAGGAGCTTTCTCCTATTTTCTTGGCTCTCCAACTTTATCCTTTCCTTTGCCCTTTGGCAAGTGATCTGGCCTTGGAGGCACACTTCCTAAGGGGGAAGTAGTGAAATCCACTCCAAGGTAGATGAGACCATTTCGTTTGCACCAATGCTCGGTGTGTTGCAATGTGGGTTGGACCCTTTCTTCTATGGTCTTGGGCACCTTGGTCCTATCAATACTTGCAAATGGCCAATCATCCCCATCTGTGTCAAGGTAAACCTGATCAATTTCCTAATCAGTTTCTTGGAAATATTTTGGGATGATGGCAACTCCATAGTGGATGGCTAGTGCCAGCTGGGAGTCCTTTTGCACTTGATTTCAACTTCGTTATTCACATCTATCCATATGTCCTTGATCTTTGGGACATGGATGGGATCAATATTTTCCTTGGGGAGGAAACTCTAGCAGTCAAAGGTTGGCCTTGCCAAGAAATCATGCTTCAAGTTGAGAAATTCTAGCTCTTCATACATTTTCTCGGGCTTTACCCAATGAGGCGCAGGTGTATCTACCAACCATGAGGGCGAATGGAGTTCCACCCTTCTTCCTTTTCATACACTTCTCGTGATATGTAATCAACTACCTTGATAGCTCCAGGAGGATCAGCTTGGGCCCTGCGTACCTTGGTAACCTTGTTGGTTCTCCTAGAAAGTTGGCAGTCCTGAGATACGTGAAGGTGGAGAATTGTGTAAAAAAATCCCCCCATTTCTTTTTTACAGTGATCACGCTCATGCTGGTTCGACCGTGCCTGATGTTTGGCCTCAATAGGCAGACCACCTCATAGAAGAATTCGTCATTGATCTTGTTGAACTGGGCAATACTGGCCTCAAGCCTTAGCTCCTGGGTAGTACTCATATATTTTGACCTAGGGCCATGTTCCACTCTTGAATTAGTCTTAGGAACTATCTCTCTAATGTGGCTACATATACCACATAGGAGTTCATGTAGAACCTCCCAGTTGTCAAAACCTATTGGAGCTACTATGAGATAGTATCACTTATGATATCCCCCTAGTTGAAGCGTTGATTGGGAGTATTCTTGCTCATAGTTTCTAGATATTTCCAAAATTCACCCCTCAAGGTAATTTTGATAACATGCATCAAAGCCTATTCAATCCTGAGAAAGTAGATTGATTCAAGGCCCAAAATCATGTTTTTTGGGGACATCCCCTCGGCTTTTTTCTAACTCTCCCATCCAAGAAGAAATCCCAACGAGTTAGCAAAAAATGGAAAAAATGCAAAAAAATAAGGTTATGGTGAGGACTGTTTTAAAGCATTTCGGGGTTTGTACCAGGCCGTTCGGGTCATACTGAGGTTTCGTCGTTATCCAACATCTTGGGGCTGAAAAACAAAGAAAATCAGCTAAGTCAGACATTTTTGTCCCATAGCAAGTCCGCGGGACAGTTGGGACGTCAGGACGCGAAAAGCCGAAACGGCCGAAATATCTCCAGGGAATAATCATCAAG
Organism: Taxus chinensis; assembly: GCA_019776745.2. Lineage (NCBI taxonomy): Eukaryota > Viridiplantae > Streptophyta > Pinopsida > Cupressales > Taxaceae > Taxus > Taxus chinensis. Next base: position 871,346,285 of record CM034150.1, on the reverse strand, counting down.
TTTGCTGTTATCACGTGAGTTTTGGGACAGTCTGGGACAAAAGTAATGATTTGGACGTGAATCGGCTGATTTTACTCACAAGATAGGTCCATTTACAATGCGGTAATTGAAGATTATTTTCGTCCAGGACAGTTATCCGTGGACAATATAAGTCACTTACATAAGTACGCGCAGGTTCACGCGAAAAGGTAGAATTCCTAACATCCGCAAACTTAGGTGAACAAGGAAGAGCCCTGGAATCGGCCGATGCAGGAGATTCATTCATCTGGACAACTATCTGGATCAAAAGTATGCGTGGGACGCGTGGGATGTATGAAAAGCTGAAACCTGGCCGAAGGCAAGAGGATCGAAAAGTCAATGTTTGACCCGTGAACTTCAAACAGCCATAACTTTTGACTCCTGTAAGCTCCGATTTTCACAAAATTGGACTTTCTGGAACATCACAATAGTCCTCTATGCCACTAGATTTTATTTTTAATGAGGTAGATATATTTAAATAAAAGAAACATATTCAGCTCCAGTCAGTTAATGCTCATTCCCGTCAAATGACAGAAAACCACCTGTCTGCAGACCCAAAACAGCTGCCCGCACTCAGAAGGCCATAACTTTTGCATTTCCTCAATTGAAATCACACAAAATTAGTACCGTTGGAATCGTGGCTCACAAGACCATGACACACAAAAATTCCCAATAAATTCTAGATTTTATGAGAAATTGGCTCTGATATTTTTAAGAAAATGTGGCTGGGTTCATAACAGTGTTTTATTTGGTGCCCAATTGGGAGTGCAATAAAGAGGCATGGTCATCATTCTTTCTCATGTGAAGCACCTGGGATAGTATGGGGAGCCTTTTAGCAAGTAATATATATATCATTTTACTCCATTTAATGCCTCTTACAAGTGGTTGAAGGACAGATTTCGGGATTTCCATTTTCCCTTCTCTTTCCCTTCTCATTTTTTCTATAAATTGGAGTGTTGGGCTCATTGTAAGAAGGAGGTAGTTTTTGTAGACAAAGCTTTAATTCCAAAATTTGATTTGTGAAGAACGAATGTGTTGCATGATCCCTTGTTGTGGACTCCTTGCATGGTGATCCAAGCCCTTACAAGCTTGTAACCAATTGAACTGTGCCATATCAGGAAGCAATAAAGACTATAAGTTTGTGGATGCATCTTCCCCTGCTGTGTTTTCTGATAAGCATTCTTCTTGCCCCTTCAACCTTGCATTCCATTTTTCAATAATATTTCCTGTCTATTATTATGACTTCATGCAGGGATCCATTATCATTGTGTATGTTCGAAATATTGTTGTGAATGCATTTTGCTAGATTATGGAGAACTGTCATCACCCCTTCTAGTGCGCACTTTGCTTCTGTATTTCACACATACTGATAGACTACTCTCACACCCACCTTTTCTAGTGTATCACCACTTTAGTGTAGGCTTTCATTTTATGTATTTTCTCTCCCATGGTCCCTTGGAAAAACTAGATTAGAATTGAGTTAGTTTGATAGCTGCATTAGAGTAGATTGTGGCAGGTAGTTTAGGAGCAAGAACCAGCTTTCTCTGAAGGTCTATCTCAAGTAGCAAGTCCCACAACTTGTAGATAGTACCCATGTTATCCAATAACACCGTGAGTAAGTTCACTTGTAGAAACATAGGGGTGCTGTGATTGGTGATAACAGTTCCTCCCTTCTTCCTTTTCAAACTTCTCATGATATGTAATCAACCTGCTCTGATCAGTTTGGGCCCTGCGTACCTTGGTAACCTGTTGGTTCTCCCAGAAATTTGTGAGATACATGAAAGTGAGGAATTGTGTAAAGAAAGCCCCCCATTTCTTGAGCGATCACGCTCATGCTGGTCCATTCTCATGTTTGGCTCAATAGGCAAATACCTCATAAAAGAAGGTGTCGTTGATCTTGTAACTGGGATATATCCTCGAGCCATAACTCTAGGTAGTACTCATATATTTTGAGGATGTTCCACTCTGAATGTCATGGAACTCTCTCTCTGATGCGGCTGCATATACCGATAAGAGTTCATGTAGAACTTCTCATTGTCGAATATTGGATCTGCGAGATAGTATCATTATGATCTCCTCCCAGCCAAAGTGTTGATTGGGATTATTCTTGCTCATATTTTCTAGTATCTGAGATCCATTTGTTCAAGTCAGTCACAAGAATCCCAAATACTCTGTCTGAGGAAGGCATTGTATCACTCAGATCATTGTCAAGTTAATAGCAATGGATGGTCTGGGGCCATCACTCACCACCTTTTTGTTTTTTAGGTAGACTTCACATCTTCTACATACACTTATATTGTCGATGTCTTTAAGCATTCTTCAATACTTACTGCCACATATTGGCTATGGTGATGCCCAACATGATTTCGAAGTGTCGGGCCATGAGGTTAATGATCATACTTTCCCTCCTTATCTTTACACATAGATTGTGTCTTTTTTGTAACAACGGGCCACCAACATGATGAACTCATTGTTTATTGCACTTACTAGGAGTCCTGCTGCAAAGTGTAGCCCATTGCCTACCATAGTTTTTCCATCCATGGGCCACCGGTAACCTTTTTGGTTCTCTCCAGAATTCATCCATATCTATGTGTCCCAGCTCTAGAGTCTCTGATGTCAATACTACACTCTGCAAGTGAGTCAGGCATCCTGACTCTCTGATATTTGTATTTCATTTCCTGCTTTGTCAACTTATCTTTACCTTTAGACTTTAGTTGGCTTCTTGCTCGATGAAGACATGTGTGAGCTCGAGGATGGCTGTTGTTGTTCTGCATGGAGAATCAAAGAGGTCCAACATAGAAGAGCCATGTCAACCGTCATGTTATCCATAATAACAACTTGCAGAATGAAAAATGAGCTATTATAAGCCTTAAGGCGCAAGGCACAGGTTCATAGCATGCTGCAGAGGCTTAAATTAGGTTGGGCACACTTTTGAGGAGTGTCGACATGCAAAAAGATGTGCCTGTGTGGAAAGGGGCGTGGATTCCATGCCAAAGGATTATAACAGGGGCACATTTTTATCAGGAAGTGTTGCATGAAAGCATTTTAGCACCAAGGAGAAAGGCGTGGGGTGCGGGCTCTACAACACACAACATGTAGATTTGGTGTTAAGGCATTCATGCGCAGTGCCTTTGGAAAATTGCTTTAATTGGGCACTGCAAAAGATGATGTTGCATGGCTTTTCAGTGTGCCCAAGGTGCACTTTTCAGGAATGTGTTGCATAGAATCTTAATGCACCAAAGGGTTTATAAAGGGCACATATTTGGGGAACACAACATCGAATGTTGATGTTGATTAGTGATGCCGCACTGCGCCTTGAGAAGATTTGTTACAGTGTTTATACCTGGTGTACGGAAAGATTTCATGAAATATGGGACTTGAAGTGCGCTATGGTGTGACTGTGGGGTTAGTGTAACATGAAGAATACAACATGCACAAAGGAAAAAGGACTGATTTTGGCATTGTTTAATTTCTTTTCCCTTTGCATGACCCTTTTCTCTCTTTTTTGATTTTGACAAAGTGACAAAGAGAGGGAAATTGTGGGATTTGCAGCTAGGTAGAGCCTTCTCAGATACAAAGGATGGTTTATTCAGAGGCAGAGCCTTCACTAGATTTGTAGATCTGGAAGGAGGGATAAGGTGTTTCAGATAGTTTATGGATTGTTAAGTTTATTCATTTAGATTTTTAGATTTAACCTTTTTTATAACAAACCTAAAACCACCTAACAACCAAGAAACAAAACCACAAACAACAATAATGAGGGATAAAAACCACTTACCTAGGGATAAATAATGACGAAGGAATGATGTGGGATCCACAAACATGAGAAGGCTGACAGGACATGAGGCTGACTAGAAAGGCTGACAGTCGTGCAGAGGAAAGAACTTTCTCAATTTTTAATTCATGAAAATGACAGGTGTTAACCACATATATATAGGAAAATACCACATTTATTGTGCCACCAACCACCTTTGGCATGGTTGGTGAAGTGTCAACATGGAAAGCGGTGCATTGTGGCATGGATAGAAATATGTTGACACCAAGATTTCAGTGCCTATGGTGCACTTAAGATGATGCCAACATGCGTATAAATGCCCCTTGGTCCAAGTTTTGTAATGTTGACATAACATTTTCTGCGCCAAAGGGAAAAGGGGTCGCACATTTTTATGTGTCGACACATCGATTTTCATGCCTAAAGCGTGTTTATTTAGCACAGGTTTGAGGAGTGTTGACATGTCACTCTTAGCGCCTTAGGGGCACAAATCTTGTCATGTTGACATGCCTTTTAGGGTGCCAAAGGATCTTCAAAGGGGTCGCACATTTTTATGTGTCGACACATCAATTTTCACGCCTTAAGCGTGTTTCTTTGGCACAGGTTTGAGGAGGTTGACATGTCACTCTTAGCGCCTTAGGGGCACAACTCTTGTCATGTTGACATGCCTTTTAGGGCGCCAAAGGATCTTCAAAGGGGTGCACATTTTTATGTTGACACAATAATTTTTGCGCCCAGCTCAAAAGGCTAAAAAATGGCTAAGTTCTTTAAAACTTGATTTTTGGAAGGGAAATTTGAAGCTATTTTGAACGTTAGTAGGCCTTCTCAGGGGAACAAAATGAAATTTTTGTATGGTTACCTGTGAAATCACCCTTGTTAGTTATACAGGATAATAGTTGGCTCTTTCTGGGGACTATCTTTGAATGGAATTTTAAGGGTAGAGAATCCCATATTTTTATGTTCCTATCCATTGGGTTATAGAGAGTCAAAAACAAGGGCAAAGGGAAAAGGAAGGGAACACACAACGAACAGGAAAAAAACACATGACAAAAGTAAACTATACAAAGAAGAGAGCAAGCTCTACTTGCTGAAGAGCTTCAGATGTTGCCCGCTATAGGGAAGCGGGAGCTCAGTTCTGTCTAGATATGAGAGATAGAAACTATTCTCTCCATTGAGATACTGGATCTTCTATGGCCCTCTCCAGAGAGAGTCAAAATTTCCGTGCATACCTTTTGGTTCTCTTCGTTTATCCCATAGAAGGAAAAAATCCCCTACCTGGAAATCTCTCTACTTGGCTTTCTTGTCGAACAGCCTCTTACCTCAATTTAGATGCTCAGTGATCTTGTCAAACACTTTTACTCGCTTTTCTTCAAGTTCTGTTAGATACATAATTCTCTTTTCCAGAGAACTCTGAAAAATTTCATCTTCGATAGCTCGTGCTAAGCGCAGAGCAAGAATTTCCATGGAGATAGGGACTTCAACATCAGTCCCATATAATACCTGAAAAGGTGACATGCCGAGACATCTCTTTGGAGTGATACGATCCACCCACAAAGAATCATATAATGACTTGTGTCAGGACCACTGGTTCTCATCAACTAGCTTCTGTATGATGGTTACCAGGTTCTTGTTGCTAGATTCTGCCTGACCATTTCCCCAAGGATAGTAATCAGAGGCATGAGCCAAAGTTATTCCATATCCATAGAAAAAACCAATAACTTCCCATGAAGAGAAGTTGGAAGCATTGTCAACAATGATTTTGTGTGGAATGCCAAATCTCATGATGATATTTTATTTGATGAAGTTGCAAACAACTTCAGAAGTGGCATGTTTGATGGGTATGGCCTCCACCCATTTGGTGAAGTAATCTGTTGCTGTTAGGACATAACTATGTCCAACACTCAATTGAGGATTGAGTGATCCAATGAAATCAATTCCCCATTTCCTGAATGTTTGGTTGATAATAATGGGCCTGAAGGGAAATGCAGCCAACTTTGGTTTGCCAACAAATTGTTGACAAAGTTCACATTTCGCTACCCATGTGGCTGCATCCTGAAATAGCGTTGGTTAGTAGTATTTTTCTCGAATGATCTTATGTGTTCTAATGGAAGAGGAGAAATGACCACCGTAAGTTGAATCATGAAAAATTTCTAGTAATTTTACCTGCTGCGGCTTGTCAAGACATCGTAGGAAGATGCCATCAATTTTGCGCTTGTACAACCCGTCATCCCAAATGACATACCGTGTGGCTCTAAGCTTTATTGCTCACTTTTATATTGTGGTTAGATGAGTTGGGGACTCTCCATAGGTGAGAAAGAAAGTGATATCGGAATACCATTCGTCATCAGTCACGACAAACAGAACCATGGGTAAAGGATCCACTTCCTCCAGTTCACTTTATTCTTTATCAACATGAGCAACTTACTCCTCAGGTGCTTCTGGGTCTTTATTCTCAGCCATTAGCTGACACAGTCCCTTACCCCTTACCAACTTGGTTGGTTTGATGTCTAAATCATACTCTTGGACCTTTGTGATTCAATTTCCTCGTAAGCTTCCTACCTCCTGTTGAGTCAGGATAGGCTTAACTGCCATGTCAGGAACCAACAGTACTGTATGAGAATTTAGGATTTAGTAGCAAAATTTCTTAATTGCTTTAACAATGGTGAAGGAATGTTTTTCTAGCTGAGACATCTTTAGTTCATGAGGTTTGAGAGGAGAGCTCATGAAAGCGATCGGGGATTCAACATCCTTAGAGTTGATATCTTCTGCATTAAGATGGCCAATAGGACAGTATGTGCAGATGCATAATTGTACATAATGAAATCTTTGGAGAAGTCAGGACATACCAGAATAGGTGCATGAGAAACAGAGGGTTTTATATCCTCGAATGATGTCTTTCCTTCTTTGCTCCACTGGAATTTTTGTGACCCTTTCATTTGATATTTGATATATGAAAAAGAGTCTTTTTAGTGAAGTTGGCGGCTTCGCCCCCGAACAAAGCATCTGAGAAAATTCATCTTTCCGAAGAAAGAATGAACACCAGTCTTGGTTTTGGGCAAGATAAGGCTCTGAATAGCCGCTTGAATCTTTCCGAACATCTATCTTTGTCCCTTATTTTCTAACGACGTGTCCTAGCAGTCCCAACAATTTCATTCAGTGACCCTGAAAACTGACTTCTTGGGGTTTAGAGAAATTTCGTGTTCTCGGCATCTAATCAAGACTTGCCCCAAATGATCACAGTGATCACTTCATTTTTTAGAGAACACGGTTAAGTCATCTAGGTAAACTATGATGACCTTTCCCATCATACCTTTGAATGCGAAGTCAATCACACGTTGAAAAGTGGCATCGGCATTGGTTAAACTGAATGACATCCTACTGTAGGTGAAAGTGCCCCATAGAGTGGTGAATGATGTTTTGAATTGGTCTTCAGGAATGACCTCAATCTGATTGTAGCCCAAAAAACCATCAGGCATGGACAACATCTCTAAACTAGTTATTACCTATAGAAATTGATCCATTAAGGGTAGTAGATAATTGTCCTTTAAGGATGCCTGGTTCAGGTTGTGAAAGTCTACGCAGATGTGTATTTCATCATTCTTCTTCCGCACAGGTACAATATTAGCGACCTAGGTACTATGATGAATTGAAAAAATGATTCTTACATCTAGCATCTACTGTATTTCATCCTAGATGGTACCTGAGATCTTAGGGTTGTAGTGCCTTTTTTTTGGACGAAAAGGCTTAATGCCTTATTTTAGCGGGATGTCATGCTGAATGTCCTTAGGCTTAAATGACTTCAGATCGGCATAAGACCATGCTAATACATCCATATATCTTTTTAGTAGTTTGAAAAATTTCTAATTTTCCTTGGGTGTACAACACGTCCCGATATTCACAGACCGAGGATGTTCTGTAGTGCCCAAATTGACAAATTCAGTTTTTGGAGAAGAGCCAGGGTTATCTTGTCACCTCTTCTTGACAAAACGGTCATGCTTACTAAATAATCATTCCAGGGAAACTAAACCTTTCAGAATATTATTTCCCTTGAGCTGACATATGGCATGAACTTCTATCAATTCTTGTGCTTGGCCCATGAGAGACTCACGACACGCAGAAGTTGACCCATCAAAATGGAGCTCTTTTAAATTTTTAGCTTTCTCTAAAAAAGTGATAAGTTGATTATCATCATTGAATACCTGCCAGTGTTGTGAATTATCTGGCACACTTGGGCAGAAAACTACCTCAATGGTATATGTGTCCATCTTTAACCCTAGGTGAGGGAGCATGAGAGAGGCCGAGATGGCCAAATAATCAGCCATGTTGTTCTGAGCTCACAAAATTGCTTTGATCAAGAAAGTGTCAAACTCTTTGATGTTGTCCCACACGGCATTGTGGTAGTGTCTAAGCTTGTCGTTCTTTACTTGGTATACCCCTTTCATTTGATTGACAATTAGCTCAACATCACCCTATACTTTCAAATTCTTAATTCCCCTTTCCTTCGTAGCTTGCATGCCAAGTAGCAAAGATTCTTACTTGGCAGTGTTGTTTGTATTGAAAAACTACAATTTGAAAGAAAGAGGGAAAATCTCCTCTTCAAGAGATATCAGAACAGCCCCAGTACCACACCCACTTGTTGCACAACTGCCATCAAACCAGCAGTGTCCATATCTTGTTGGGGCCCTCCTCTTGGACAAGAACCTCCATCTTATCAAATTTGGTGGACAAAAAGTAATTCCCCATCCCTGATGATTCGAAGAGAATCTGGGCCTTGGGGTCATCAGAGTTGGTGACCAGATATTTATTTTGTGATTCAGGCTCCAACGTCAACATTACTCCTTTGATAGGGATCTTGGCTTTAGACCAGTCCATATGGATTTCTCCACCAACATTCCTGCAAAAAATCCTTCATAGTAATATTCTGTATGCCACTGGAATATCAGCCACGAGAATAGTCATTTTAACTCTTCTCTCCAGGAATGCTACGAATGCAAACTGTGCATCCTTGATCTAACCTATTAATGGTACCTACTTGGTTTCCATGGAGTAACACCTACCAAAAGGTTTAGTGAGTGTGAGGCCCAAAGCATGGGCAACCTTTGCTAGCATGATGTTGTCAGATGCTCTAGAATCAATTATGCAGTTGCTTAGCTTATGACCATTAATTAGGAGAGATAGGTAGAAAGGTTCAATTTTACCTGACACGAATGTCAAGGCAACGTTTATGCAGGATGTAGGAGGAGTGGAAAGAATTCCTTTTGGAGAAATAGGGTGAGAGATGGCAGCTTGAACTTTGAATATACTTGGTTAATTTAACAAAACTACTCAGAGGTTAAACTGAAGGTACTCAGCTTCAAACATTTGGATATTGGTCCTTTCTGGCAAGATCTACTATATCAAATGCGACCAAGGGGTTACGTGCTGATGAAGGAATGAGTCCTTCGTTTCACGATGCTAGAGGAGTGGTACTGGTATTAATAGAAATGGAGGGAGGTTGATTTGAAGGAAGAAACAGGAGGAAAAGATTTCTTTACAAAAGTCTTGATAGGAGGTTGAGCAGGAAGGGAATTACCTCTTTTAGCGATGGTTGGAGGCGTATTTAATACAGCCTTTTCCTTTTGTATTTTAACAATAACTTCTACTTCTTTTCCTTGTGAGTGGGTGAAAACAACATATGACTATCTGACTTGCATACCCTTGGGTACCTTCCTCTTCATCAAATTCCTCATCCTCAAATTCCATATACCCGATTATAGAGTCGCTAGTCGGTTCATCGACATCTTGATCATCTTCACCTTACAACGAAGGTTCTTCGTAAATTTTCTCATCTTCTTTGATCTTGACCAAGGCATTAACCAGAGGGTCCTTAAGTGCTAACCTTGGAGCAGCAGCAGGAAAATGCACGGCCTTTGTGGAGGAGTTGTTGGGAGTGAAGTTCCTCCGTGGGATATCTTAGTACAGAGTGCTACATGAAGCTTGAGCTAATTGCTTCTTCAATGCGAGCAAATCATTTTCCATCTTTAGGAAGGATGGATCTGATGAGGTGGGGTCTGAGAATGAGTCTAAAGCCTTTGATTTGGATGGATCTCATTTTAACTCGCCAGATATAAGTAGGTTGTCCTCTATCCGAATGGCCGCAGCTTGAGTGAGGACCAAGGTGGTGATTTTTTCTTGTAAAAGCAAGAAACTTTTGAACTCATGGCATTCACAAAGAAACACTTTTGATTTTCTAGTGTTGGCAACATGACAGGTAGCACACGGTTGATCAACGAATTGAAACGGGTGATAAAATCATGCATGGTTTCATTGGCCTCCTTCTTCAAGTGAGTGATCTTTGATAGTAACGAAAATGCATATTCTAAAGGCTTATACCTATCTTTAAATGCAGTTTTTAATGTAGCCCAACTAGTGATAGATCCGGCTAGTAAATGTTGGAACCACTTTGATGCAAGCCTTGCAAGGTATCAAGAAAGAGACGTATAGATACATCTTCGTGAGTCACTTCTAGAATACTGCATGACATAATAAATGTAGCAATATGCGCATCCGTACTTTGATTTCCACTCCCGTCAAATTTCAGGAAATTCTTATGATTTCCATGAGGGAGGGCATGAACTAGATGAGGCAGTGTAAGAGGGCCCATGGCATTTCCCCACGGTACTTCCATTTGAAACGTGGGGAAAATAACATGAGCATGGAGCGTGGATCCTACTTGGCAAAAGAGCACTAAAAATAGATGTTGAAGCACCTTGTGAAATTTGGATCCTACGTGGGGGGTGAGGCACTTCTTGCTGATCGATCCGCTGAACTTAGTTATGCGAATTGTGCTGGAGTAATATTAAAATTGTTCCTTTGAATTATATCGAAGATCGGATCAACTTCTCCATGAGCTCTTGTACTATGAGTAAATTGTTCACCCGCCAGTGTATCCGTTCAGATCCGCAACAATTAAGAGTAGATCTACAACAATATTTTTGCTTGTACTTGTTGATTTTCTAATTTTTTTGACAAAAATCAGCAGTATGTACTTTTATAATATTTAAATTTATCCTCTTTAAGAAATAACCGATTGCAGTTTTATGATAAAGGTGAATGAGGATAAAAAGTGGGTCAATTTTAGAAAGCTGATTTTTTGATCTTTGAACTGAATTTTGCAAGGTTTTGAAAATATCAAAAAATGTCAGAAACTCAAATCTATGGAAATATACAAATTTTTGTAAAAAATCAGTGAACTAAAAGCTCCTATTTGGTCTAGATCTATGGATTTGCCTAAGGAAATTTTTAGTTTTGATCACTTCTGCAAAAATTTTAATTTTTTTAACAAAGGGTTAAAATTTGCAATCTAGTAGTGATCTTCACAGTTTTTAAATTATTTCCTTAGTTTGATCCCCAGCGGAGTCACCAAAAACTGTTGGCTTGAAAATCTGTCGGCTGGGAAGATCATGGGGAAACAAGCCAATAGTGTGTAGGGCACAGCCCCTCTTTGAGATAACAAATCAAAACTGGTTTATTTTTATTCTATCAAGCAGGAATCTGTGCAAATCTACAATATTCTAACTTCAAGGGTTTGGGATCTCATCACAAAGGGGTAGTTCCAACTGCGAACAAAAATGTAAGAGGGAAGGATGGATCTGAAGGAAGAAAAGAAATGAATTCCAAAGATGGAAAGGTCAGAGGGTTTATGCTTTGGGCTGGTAGTAAACAAATCCAAACTTGATCACATAAACAAACAAAACAATACTGATGAACATATGACAATAAAAAAATGAATCCAACAAAATAGAAACATAGATCTAACTTAAGAAAGATCTGATGCAAATAACACATATATTGAGCACAAAGTCTCAATACACATATTAAAATCTCTTCTGTTGCAAGAAGGCACAAAATATCTCTCTCTTCACATTGTTTTTCATACAAAAGTCCCACTGGAATATCACAAGTATTCTAGTATTTATAGAAGGAGGAGGAGAAAGAAGACAAAAAGAAGCCAACCACTTATTTACAAAATATCTACAAAATATCCAAAAGTCAAATGTTGACTTTGGGGTAATTTTTAGGATGGTAACATCCCATGGTGCAACATGGATGATGTCATTGTGTGTGCCAACATGCTTTTAAATCTTTTACAAAAATGGAAAATCCATCCTGGAGGAAGCTATTCATTTTCTTCTATCAGCTCAAACTTATCTTCTGGTCGAGGCTTAGGAGATTCAATTTGACACTGCGACCGATACTCTTCGAACTTGCTGATTATTTTTTGAAGTTGATACTGATCAGGACCTTTGAAATGGTCGTGAATTACTTCGCAAGTATCTTTCTCATTTTTGAGCTTGTCATGCAAATCAGAAAACTCTTCGTTTGCATCAATCAAAGAGATGATAAAGTCATGGCAGGCTAAGAGGTTGTTGATGGAATCTCGATCAAAAGTGACCTCTTGCACTAGACCATTGAGAGACAATAGCCTTGAAGCACTGAAATGTGTCATCTGCTTCTCTTAATTCATAAGATGCACCGAGCAGTCTAGGAGACATCTTCAAAACTATTTTCTCCATGTTGTGTAGTGCATCTAAGGCTTCTTCCTTGAATTTATCGATTCTTTCTAGGATGAATTCCATTTGATCGACCCAGTAATCTAAAGCAGTGAGAGATTTTTAATGTGCCTGTGGGTGATCGATAACACTAACCTTTAACAGGTTGTCAGTGGAACAATTGACCATGGTCGAGAATGTTCCCTACTGCAACTTAACATTATCTAACTCCTTAGAAAGGGAGCTCGCTACTGCTTGTAGCTCTTTATTTTCTCGAGTTATATCTTGGTGTAGCAACGTGAACCTACCAATTATCACATGACCATCCTAGAGGATCTTCTCAATCCAGGATGATAGAGATGTACCCTATTCAACAATCTTTATGTACTCATTGATTTTCTCTTGGCTGGGAGCCTGAATAGGTTCTACAGTAGTTGCTGAAAGAGCTTTGCCCATTTTCTATAAAGCTTTGAGGAGATGTTTAATTTGTTCTTTGAGCACTCTCTTCTCCTCTTTGGACTCTTATAGCTTCTTATAGAGGGCATCTACAGCTGACAAGGCTTCTCCTTGTAGACTTTCAGATGATGTTCCCATTATGACTTAAGTCACTGTGAAGTCTGTAGGAGATAGATCTTCTTTATTCTTTATGGGATCCGGATAGGATATCTCCATGAATCTTTCTCCTAAGGCACTTTTTGAGAAGTGAGTTAATTATTTTTGCTTCTTGGGTCCCTTTGTTGGAATGACGGAGAAGTCCATAGCTGCAATGTGGACCTTCCTCTTGTGTTGAATTAGGTGGTTGGAGATCCAATCAGGACTTAGGGGATCAAGATCGGAAGAAGAAGAGGAAATGAGGGTGAAAGGGGGAGCAACTATAGCGGACTTGGGGAAGAAAGTGGAAACACTTGGTGGTGGCATGGATAAAGATTCCAATGCACTAGTGCTCACAGGGCTCACAATCACTACAGGGGAAGAGAAGGACATGGAGATGGAAGGTATCTACGACAGGATGGAGGAAACCCTGGAGGACAGATCCACGAGAGAGGAGAAGATGGACGAGGTGGGAGATCGAAGGGAGGAAGACGGAGGAGAAGACACAACCATAGGAGTAGTTACTTGAGTGACAGGGGGACGAGGGGGGGTAGAAGAGGGAATGGTGGTCACCTCCATAGTTGTAGCTGTGACAACATACTGAGTGGATGTGTCCGTTAGAATATATGCCACTTCTTCTTTTCCTGGGGACACTAAGTCCAGTATTTTCTTTGAGGTAGAAAGAGGGTTATCAGGAGATTTCTCTTGCTACTTGACTCTCCAACTTGATCCTTTCCTTTGCCATTTGGCAAGTGATCTAGCCTTAGAGGTGCTCTTCCTAAGGGGGAAGTAGTGAAATCCACTCCAAGGTAGATGAGACCATTTCATTTGCACCAATGCTCAGTGCATTGCAACATGGGCTAGACCCTTTATTCTATGGTCTTTGGCACCTTGGTCCTATCGATGCTTGTAAATGGCCAATAATCCTCATCTGTGTCAAGGTAAACCTGATTAATTTCCTGATCAGTTTATTGGAAATATTTTGGGATGATGGAAACTCCATAGTGGATGATCTTTGCCAGTGCCGGCCAGGAGTGATCCTTTTTCCTGATTTCAACTTCGTGGTTCACTTCTATCCATATGTCCTTAATCTCTAGGACATGGATGGGATTAATCTTTTCCTTGGGGAGGTAACTCCGGCAGTCAAAGGTTGGCCTTGCTAGGAAGTCATGCTGCAAGTTAAGAAATTCTAGCTCCACATACATTTCCCGGGCTTTACCCAATGAGGCGTAGGTGTATCTACAAACTGTGAGGGGGAATGGAGTTCCACCCTTCTTCCTTTTCATATACTTCTTGTGATATGTAATCAGCTGCCTTGATAGCTCTAGGAGGATCAGCTTAGGCCTTGCGTACCTTCGTAACTTTGTTGGTTCTCCTAGAAAGTTGGAATCCCTGAGATACGTGAAGGTGAGGAATTATGTAAACAAAGCCCACTATTTCTTGGTGGCAGTGATCACGCTTGTGCTGGTTCGACCGTATCTCATGTTTGGCCTCATTAGTTATATCACCTCATAGAAGAACGCATCGTTGGTCTTATTGAACTGGGTGATACTGGCCTTGAGCCTTAGCTCCCAATAGCACTCATATATTTTGACCTGGGGCCATGTTCCACTCTGAATTAGTCCTAGGAACTATCTCTCTGATGCGGCCGCATATACCACATAGGAGTTTATGTAGAACCTCCCAATTGTCAAAACCTATTGGAGCTGCTATGAGATAGTATCACTTATGATCTCCCCCTAGCCGAAGCATTTATTGGGAGTATTCTTGCTCATAGTTTATAGATATCTAAGAATCCATTTGTGAAAGTAGTGGGCATGAGAAAGCCCAAATACTTTGCTAAGGAAGGTGATGGTATCACTCAGCTCGTCGTTGAAGTCACTGCGATGAATGGTCTGGGGCCATCTGCTCACCACCTTCTTGTTTTTCAGGTAGAATTCATTCATCATCTGCATACACTTGTCTTCATTATCGGTCCATGTCTTTAAGCATTCTTCAATTCTTACTACCACATACTGGCTATGGTGAGGAATTCCCAACATGACTTCGAAGTGTTGGGCCGTGAGGTTAATGATCACCTTTCCCTCCTTATCTTCGACACATCTTGTGTCTTTATTGTAACAATGGGCCACCAACATGATGAACTCATTGTTTATTGCACTTACTGGGAGTCCTGCTGCGAAGTGTAGCCCGCTGCCTACCAGTTTGTCCATCCATGGGCCACTAGTAACCTTTGTGGTTCTCTCCCAGAAGTCA
Source organism: Taxus chinensis (assembly GCA_019776745.2). NCBI lineage: Eukaryota > Viridiplantae > Streptophyta > Pinopsida > Cupressales > Taxaceae > Taxus > Taxus chinensis. Next base: position 871,331,117 of record CM034150.1, on the reverse strand, counting down.
TCCATATCTATGTGTCCTAGCTTGGAGTCTCTAATGTCGAGACTGCACTCTGCAAGTGAGTCAGGCATCCTGACTCTCTGATATTTGTATTTCATTTCTTTCTCTATCAACTTAGCTTTTCCTTCAGGCTTAGTTGGCTTCTTGCTCGACGAAGACATGTGTGAGCCCGAGGATGGATGATGTTGTTTTGCATGATGAATCAAAGAGGTCCAACACATAAGAGCCATATCAGCTGTCATATTGTCCATAATGATAGGTTGCAGAATGGAAAATGAGCTATTATAAGCCTTAAGGCACAGGGCACAGGTTTATAGCATGTTGCAGAGGCTTAAACAGGCTGGGTGCACTTTTGAGGATGTCAACATGCAAAAGTATGCACTTGTGTTGAAAGGGGGAAATCCACGCCAAAGGATTATAAAGGGACAAATTTTTTTAGGAATGTTGCATGGAAGATCTTAGTGCCATGGAGAAAGGCGTGGGGCATGGGTTTGTAATACACAACATGCAGTGTTGGTGTTAAGGCTCATGTGCCAGCGCCTTTGGAAAATTGCTAAATGGGTGTTGTAAAAGATGATGTTGCATGGATTTTCAGTACGCCAAAGGCACAGTTTTGGAATGTGTTGCACACAAGCTTAATGCGCCAAAGGGTTTATAAATGGCGTAGATTTTAGGAACACAACATCGAATGTTGATGTTGATTGGGATGTGCCTGTGCCTTGAGAAGATTTTTTGAAGTGCTTATACCTGGCACAGGTTAAGAATATGTCACATATAGGGACACTGTGCCTTGGCACGATTGTGGGGTTTGCAACATGAAAGGACAACGTGCCAAAGGAAAAAGACTACTTTTTGCATTGTCTGATCTCTTTTCCCTTTGCATGACCGTTTTCTCTCCTTTTTTAATTTTTACAAAGTTTCAAAGAGAGGGTTTTTGGGATTTGTAGCAAGGTAGATCCTTCTTAGATACAAAGGACAGTTTATTCGGAGGCAGAGCCTTCCTAGATTTGTAGATCTAGAAGGAGGGATAAGGTGTTTTAGATAGTTTAAGTTTTTTCATTTAGATTTTTAGATTTAACCTTTTTTATAACAAACCTAAAACCACCAAAAACCAAGAAACAAGACAACAAACAATAGTGAGGGATAAAAACCACTTACCGGGGATAAATAATGACAAAGGAACGATGTGGGATCCACATGCATGAGAAATGACACGTGAGTCTAATGGGAAAGGATGACAATCATAGAGGAATAACTTTTCACAATTTTTAAGTCGTGAAAATGATAGGTGTGAACCGCATATATATAGGAAAATACCGCATTTATTGCGCCACCAATCGCCTTTGGTGCAGTTGGTGAAGTGTTGACATGGCAAGCGGTGTGCTGTGGCATGGATAGAAAGATGTCAACACCAAGATTTCAGCACCTATGGCACACTTAAGATGATGCCAACATACATATAAATGACCCTTGGCGTAAGTTCTTTAATGTCGACATAACGTTTTCAGCACCAAAGGGAAAAGGGGGGAGCACATTTTTGTGTCGACACATCAATTTTCATGCCTTAAGCATGTTTCTTTAGCACAGGTTTGAAGAGGTTGACATGTCACTATTAACACCTTAGGGGCACAAATCTTGTCATGTTGACATGCCTTTTAGGGCACCAAAGGATCTTCAAAGGGGCACACATTTTTATGTTGACACAACAATTTTTGTGCCCAGCTCAAAAGGCTGAAAAATGGCTAAGTTCTTTAAAACTTGATTTTCAGAAGGGAAATTTTAAGCCATTTTGAACGTTAGTAGGCCTTCTCAGGGGACCAAAATGAAATTTTTGTATGGTTACCTGTAAAATTTCCCTTGTCAATTTTATAGGCTAACAATGTGATCATCATTATTATCATTTGAACTCATAGGGGAAATACGAAAAAATTATTATATAGGATTAGTGTTAGGAGTATTAATAATAGAATATTTTATCTAATAGGACCCAAGTCTATTAGATGGAAAATTAGAATGAAACATAGATTCATCCTTAGCAATGGGATTGAAATTATGCGTGCATAAATAGTCATTAGTAAATTCAATAAAATCTTCATCATTATTTGATTTAAAATAAAAAATGTTATCTTATTGTTTTGTATTAGCTGTTAAATTAGTAGGAGTAGTAACAATGATAAGAAGAGGTGTGATAGAATGTAATTGACCAACATGGTTCTTTATTGAAGCTAAATAAGATATACTAAGGGACGTGTTAATGAAGGTTGGCATAAAAGACATAATGTCAACACTATTACTTTTTTCACTAACTACATATGTATCTAACTTATCCATATGAATGGGATGAAAAGGATGAGTAATAATAGGAACATGAGAGTTATATGTGTTAACTTTTTATTATTTGAAAGGATTAGGATCAATGGAAATCATATATTCATAACCATTTTGTATAAATTTAACACATTTGTCCACAATAGATGAGATAAATTCCAAAATATGTATCTAAGGTTATCCCAAGAGGATATTATAATGAAGATCATGTTTCATGATGTGAAATGTAGTTAGTATATTTTTAGGGCCAAGTAAAATATCAAGGGTAATAGTGTTTAATGTGGATCATGTGATATTATTAAAGCCGAGATACAATAGAAATAGTTGTATCAATTACATTCGTAGAGATGCCTATTTTTAAGTAAAGAGCTAGGGAAGGTGGCCAAACTAGAACCATTACCAAATAAAGCATCCTTGATGATGATACCTAGATATGAGAAGTGATAAGTAATGGTGGGAATTAAGCCACAACATATTAAGAAGGGATCTTAATAGGGATAAATTTATTTCCTCATCTATAGTTTTAAATGTTCTTAGAATATATGCAAATGCTATATGATGAGTGTAATTAAGAAAATTAATATAATTCAAATATTAATAGAGCATGCATTTCTACACTTATTTTTTGCATTGATTCCAAAATATATATCTTAGCTACCTAGGGTATTTCCAAATTGTTGTAATATTTAGAAAGGTCACTAGACTTCATGATAAGATCTGCAAGTAGTGGATGTTAAGGTTGGTTTCCCCTAACCAGTTGCATATTACACCTTATAATATTTTCATTAAATTTAGGGGTCATGTGTGAGGGTACAAAGCAAGGATGGCATTTTTTAGTGAAAAGAATGATTTCATATTGTATATCCATATAGAGAGGATTTTTTAGACATAAGACAAGCATAATGAACATATGGGTTCCATCACTCAATCAGAGTATGATCATGGACCTAGTTAAAGGGATGGTATCCCATATTAGGGAAAGGAAGTAAAACATTAGGATTAAAGTGAATATCATAGAAGATAATAATATAATCCACGATGAGCTACATGTATTAAAAAAAATATGAGAGATAAGAGAAAGATAATGCATCAATATGAAAGTTAAACCATAGGGAAACTAGGTTTTGACAATGAAGGTAAGTGTTTAAAATTTAGGTTCAAAAATGTTTTAACCATTTCTTAATTAGTTAAGTGATAATTAGTGAATTAGGAAAATGTTATAGTTTAATTATTATGAACTAATTAATAAACATTTACCATGCACATATAGAATAAAGTAGTAATACTTGCAACTATGCTAATACAATATGACGATTACTTAAAACACACAAATGGATAAAAAATTAGCTACACATAGTGGTACAAGGTTGATATAGGTGTGCATACTAGTAGAAATTTTTTTCTACATTTGGAAATGCTTAGTCTATGCTTCTAGAATTGAATAGTGATCTTGTGTAGGACTATTAAACTATTGAGCATTCTTGAAGGATTTGTACGGTCCTAACATATTTTGTATAGTCTTGAACTTATGATAAATGGGGTTTTTCAACTTATCATACCCATCACTTTATTATAAATGAGTTTCCTTGTCTATCACTATGGATTTTATAAATTTGGCATCCTCTGTAATAAATTGCAACAAGTAGAAATAGAAGTAAAACCTCACTACACTATTTGAAGTGATATAATACATACCTTTGAGTGGGAGAAAACATCATGTAGTTATTTTGGTGTAGGTTCAAGTGCACATACATATACGTCAACCCCTATTGGTGTTCTTGTGTCACTTGACATAAATATAGTGGGATACGTATAGAATAGATACTTTTTATAACATAGAAGTAGTGTGATGTGGTTTTCTTTAACTTATTATACTATCCATTTTGTCCCTTTAATACCTTTTACAATGTTTGGAGTGACTTACGCTTTATAAGACATGGATCTATGAAATTTGAGTGTTTGGGAATGGAGGATCTTAGACTCTTGAACATAGTTTGAGTTCTTAAAACCTATTTCATGGATACTCTAACTAATGTGCAACTTATTTAGAGATATTTTGGATAGCATTGAGGTCTTTACTATATATATTTGTAATGGGATATCATGATAATGTAAGGTGAGTTACGAAGTGAAATTGACTATCTTATATAGGCTTCCAAAGGTTGAACGTTCACATTAAGGATGACCTAAGAAGATGAAATGAAACACATAAGATATTGAAATAGGAAAAATATTCATTATATGGTAGGGTTTGTGATCGAACAAGTTAGACATGAACATACTCCATTATGGCCCTAATTTTATAGTTTTGTAGAGCCATTTAATGATGCAAAATAAATTTTAAGAATGATGGCTGGGGTTGAATTACTAAGACTTTAATTAATTAATATTATCTAGATGAATGACAGAGCAGTGTGAAAATATGATAAGGTATATATATATTCTTAGAATGTGAATATTTCCCTTAACATAGGAACAAATCCAAGCTTCTCATTTCGAACGGATAAGTTACCAAATTTGAGCATCTAAAGTGGTATGTTGAGATCATTTTGAGTCATTTCACTTATTATTTAGACAATTCTTGTAAAATAATCATGATTTTAAAAAATGAAAGAGGGAATACCACAGATGTGGGTAATTTGATCAATTTGTGAATTCTATCATTATGGAATCATTGAAAGGATCAATCAATGAGTAGAAATGGTCATATATAGAGATACAATCAATCAAAATGAGGATAATTAATTTCCCACCATACTTAGGAAACCCTCAATAAAGTTCAAGGAGACATCCATTCATACATTAGTGGTAATAATTATTTATTATAGAGTGCTATGAATTAGGAAAAAATATCCTTTATTACATTAGAATGTATAAAATTATCCCACAAAATTTTTAATATTTTATTTCATGCTATCCCAAAATAAGTTTTTTTACCTGAATACATGTTCTTAAACTCTAGAATGTCATGCAAAATATGATGCATGTAATTACTATGATAATTTCTCTTGAATTAATGAATTTGAAGATATAACTAGTTATCCCTAATAGCAAAAGGAATTTCCATCCCAAGAGTATCCCTTCTTATATGTATGATTGACCATTAGCTTTTAAACCCATGTATCTTATATTGCTTCTTTTTGGACTTCTTGTAATTGATCTGGTGTTGGAAAGGATAAGACACAAAAAATTCCCTTCTCTTAATATTTATGTGATAAAGAATATACAATCACATTTTATTTTCCATTCTTGTAACTAATCTCATAACCATATTCCAATTGTTTATTGAACCAATTTTGTTTTTTTAGCGATGATAGATATTGTTCTAGAAAAAGGTTTAGGGTGTAATGATATATTTTTATGTGGAAAAATAAACCCTATTGATATGGGCACTACTAAGTTACTACATAAAGAATGGACAAAAATTTTGTTCCAAAATTGGATTTAGCCAATTTATTTATTTTCAATTCCTTACTAGTATATTCCAAATAGATGTCATATTACATTAGTATGGATCTACTTCCTATTCAAGACACATCACTTTCAATGATGATAGGTTTGGATAAATTAGGCACCGCAATGACCAACCTAAGAAGTAATGTTTTTTGAAGAATAATGGTGGGTTTGATTTTGTGGTATTTTTATAGCTTCACTTTTATGGTATACACTTTAACTTCTTCAACTAAGACAATGTGACCAATATATTCCGGCAATGTAATCCTAAATTAATACTTGGAGATCTTGGCATAACATTTATTTTCAATGAGGAAATACGTGAAAATATGTTATTTCCAAATATTTATATAGATTAGGATTATATTGAATAAAGAGAGGATGAAATTACAAAGAAAATTACAAAACATCTAGTTCATGAGTCTCTATAGGGCTGGAAATACATTTTTTAGACTAAAAATCAACACCAAAAAACTTGGATTGGTCTTCATGGGTCTAAAAATATATCTTAGGGATATCCTCTTCTCATAGTTGAATATGATGGTAGATAGATCTTATACCTATCTTATAAAAGAAACAGGTGTAATATAAAAATATGGTTAATTTAATTATAATATTATTATATATGCAAATATAATTCTAGGATACTAAATAAAAAATATATAATTCTAGAACTATGTAAATGATGAAATATCACTAAACATGAATTCTAAAAAGTAGTATATGGAAATTAGGGTTATGGTTTAGAAGGAATTCGTCATTCTACCATATACAGTGGTAGGAAAGTGATCTCAAACTAATCAAATATGTTGTTAAGGGTATTGTAAATATTTCTATAAAAGTAGAGATGCTAAAACTAAATGGAGGACATTATCATCTTTATGGGATAGGTTTACCTAGTAAATAATTCCTTAGGATGTGTTGTCGTGCAAATGTGCAACAAGGAAGTTGACAATTTCTGAGCACGAAAACTATACCCCTGTGCAAAAATTTTCATGTCTTATCATTCCCATGCACCCCAAGTCTGTCAAGTCATTCCAGTAACCTCTATATCGGTGTTAATTAATTCCCATATGTGACTTAGGAAAGTAAAATCAACCCCTCAGGAGATTTTAGGAGTCCATCAAAAGATGCTATCTTTTGACAGTATTGGGAAGGGCTATCACTGACCTTCCAAGGACTGGATCAACCCTCCTGGACCAGAACCAAAGGTCCTAATTCAACATGGATTTGAATTGAAGAAATTAGAACATCATGGAAATTATTTTGGAAGGTTTGGGGAAGTTCTGAAATACTTGGATTAGTTTGAGTAAAAACTGGGTTCACAAGCCTAGGCAGTACACAGGCTTAAAACAAGTGCTGAGCTTCGAAAGGTGATTCTAGGAGATCTAGATAGAGTTATAAGTAAAAAAACATATCTAGAAATATGATTCCAAGAATTACATTATGGTGAAACCATATTTTTCACAACACCTTGGCGCATAGAATTTGAAGGAATATTTTCTCAGGTACAAGTGGAGTCTTAGATAAAAAATCTGATTTTTTCAAGGATAAAATAGATGAATAAATAAATTATACCCCCACCATTGGATTTAAAATGCCATTTCCAATTAGGATCATATAATATTTCACCAAGAAATTCCACCGGGAGTTGAAGTTATCATCATTCTAAGTCACCCTCTTGGGGATAGTCTAGGAGTTAGTCAATTTTTGGGAGCACACGTGTCAACACCAGGAGCCTAGCAGGATTTTATGTCCCCAGTTTCAATGAGTTTAGGTACATCAGTGCTTGAAAATTGCACCCAAACCCTATGGGGAGTCTTTTTGTCACCCACGTGACCGATTTTCAGCCCCCAAGTGCATTTTTGGAGCTCAAACTCCTTGCCGTCGGATCGAGGACACGTGTCAACTCCAAGACCACCATGGAATTTGATTTCCCTCATGTCCCTTTCAGGTGAGGGACAAAAAACATGGAAAAATGTTCCCAGACCCTATGGGAAGTATTTTGGTCACCCACGTAACTGACCTTCAACCCCCAGGTGCATTTTTCAAGAAAATCCCCTACCATCAGATCGAGGACACGTGTCGTCCTCTTGACCACTGTGGAAATTGATGTCCCTCACATGCCTAAGGTGAAGGACTTAAAGGACACAAAAATTCACCCAATCCTTCCATGTGCATTTTTTTTGAAAATATAAATCCGACACTTAGCCATTTTCTTCCTCTCATTTCTCCTCCACAGCTCTTTACCATGCCATGGCTTTGCTCAAACTTATTCAGACACCCGGTATGCCATTTCTCATCCGAACCAGCTCCATCATAATCATCAAAATATAAAAACCATGAATACATAGAAATATGTAGGCCTTAGAGAAACATGGAGTGAAATGATGAAGGACGAAGAGGAAATGGATCTTTTTTACCAAATAACTACAAATCCACCCAATCAAAAAATACTCATATCTTGAAAAGTACAAGTCGGACCGATATTACGTATTTTTCATAATTTCACATTTTTCAAGACAATAAAGATGCAAAAAAAAGAGGTCAAATGGTGCCCAGAATAATTTTCTCCAACAAAATACTCACTTCATGCACCGACTCACATTCATCAGATTTCCCATCACTCCGGAAATGGAAACGAACTAAAAAATTGCACATGGGCTCCAAATAAAAAATAAATTGCAATGGAGTTGTTTTCATTGCAAACGGAGACAAAAACTAGACCTGTAAATTTCAAGCTCCATTAATGGCCACCTTGGTAGCTCTGTGCCCGAAGCCACTGTCAAGTCAAAATTTATTTCCAATCATTCTAGTGGGAAAAACTATGTGAAATTCGAAGGGTGTGATCGTAATGACAAGAAAATTCCAAAAAATTATGTTCCATCACAAATCAATAAATGGAAACACACTTTCTAAAAATAGTAAGTTTTCTATATAGACTTGCTATGTTTGGAAAGTCATCATCAAAAGCAACTAAGACAAAGGTAGCAGTCATTGAAGATCACCAGGAAGCCAAAATGAGTGTTCATAGCATAAAATAGTTAAAATGACCACTTACTAAAAATAGTAAGTCCCTTATATGGGCGCTTACTAAAAATAGTAAGTCACCCAAAGAAGCATTTGAGGCAAGGATAGTGTGTGCATGATCGAATAAGGGAGGTCATCACATCATGATGGTTGAGAAGAGGCAAAAATCACCTCTCACTAAAAATAGTATATCATACGCAGGCTGGGAGTTGTGGTCATCAGTTGAACACTTCACTCAACTTGGAAAGCATTCACTAGCTGATTTGAAGGAGTTTCATAGTGTGCAAGGAGTTTGAAGAATCATATTTTCACTGCATTTGGATTTTTCCATCAACGAGGATCAACTAAATTCATTGGGAAACATTTTCTCCTCTTCTCTCTCTTCACTCTCCCCCAAATTTATCTCCCTTTAAATGTTTTAATTCTTCGTTGGGGTTTGCACTTTTTGATATGCATTTAAGTCACTTAAAAGTGACTTTAGAAACATAATGTAAATTAAGTTGCCTTGATTTTATAAAAGGGAATTAAATATTTTCTAGGAATATGGAGGGTCATGAAGAAGACAAATAGTTGAGTCTATTATATAAATTGTAAAGCCATTCCCATCTCAAGGGGTTGGTCATTAATTTTGTAAGCTCAAGAGTGGATTCTACCTTGAGAGAACAAAGGAGATAGCCAAATTCTTCCTTTCCCCCACTCTCTCTTTTTACTTCATTCTCATACTATGTACAACTTGGTTTGATAAATAAATGCAAGAAGAAGGATTTTCAAGCCTTTTTTGACTAAGGGGTTTATTGAGACTTTGTGATCATAAATTCCATTTGGTCTTGTTGCTATGTGTAGAGTTATTTCCTTCTAATTATAATGCATGTGATAAAACTTCTAATTGATGTATGTAGGAATATGATTTTATACCTGTAACATTAGTTCTCCTATATAATTTCTCACTCCCATTTCCCTCTTTTCATACAAAGTTATCTCTTGCAGGTATTTGCAAGGTTTTACGTAGGGTCAGTGGAGTGTCCCTGTTGGATCCTTAGTCAAAAGGCCACCACAGAAATCCACTTTTTCATGTGCATGCATATACGGCAGTTGCATCGATTAAGTAGAGGGACTTAGATTCCTAGAGCGTTGGCAAGAAATCCACCCAAAATAATTTATTACTGACAAGATGTAAAATGTGTCTGTATCTACCAGTTGATCCACAATATTCTTAGACATAAGACCTTGCACCTATTTTTCCTATGTTTATAGATTCGGTCTATATCTATAATTTTGTGATGAATATTTTATAATTTCAAATTTAATTTTGTTGTGTTGAAGCCATATATCTTCACTTATGACATAAGAAAGTGTTATTCCATAGTTTATTAGAGCTACCTTTTCATATCCCCTTGGAAATTAAGAGATTTATACATAATAATTATTTGTAAAAGGACTCATAAACACATAGTTCTACCTTCTATTAAGTGTGTGATAATATGTGAATAGGATGTATGGATCTCTAATTAAGACCTCTATTTAATTCTTGATTTGAATCTTAGCACATGATGATGGTAAATTAGATGATTTCAAAATCATAACTTGCCCTTTTAGAGACCTGATTTTTGTGTTCCTGTGATGAAAAAATTTATTCCAAGAAATTTGTAGACTATTATCATCATTCTTCACCTTGAAGTTATTTCCCATTAGTATAACCTCCATTATTTGACAACATGAATAATAAACATAATTTTCTTATCATATTGAAGTTTTTATGAATTATTCCCTTTGATTTGGTGATTCTCAAAGGAAATGGGGCATCCTTCTTGATGAGGCTGAATAAACAACAACAAAATTATAATATGAAAATTTTCCCAAATAAAACTCATGTAATCCTCCTTATTCTCTAGCTTGAATTACATAAGAGGCCCTCTTATTTGAATTCTAAAAGACACCTAATTGAGTTTGACTTCTAATCTAAACATGACTAGACTTACTATTTGTAGTAAAAGTTACTATTTATAAAAATATATATTTTTCATAAGGCTTAAATTTGACCTTTCCACATCCTACGAACCTAACCATGAAGATCTTAGCTTCTTTGTTTCCTTCCATAACCCCATGGATCATATTCCTGCAGAAAAATCTAGATCCTATTTTGAAAATAAGGAAGTATGGTACAAAAGAGGATAGGTGCCCCCAAAATCTCCCCATATCCCAAAAACTTGAGTATAAATTGAAACAAACACTTAAATATACTAAAAATGAGCTAACATTGTTGAACAAGGAAGGGGAAACATGTCCCCAAGATTCATAAAATGGAAACTAAGACTGAGTGTTGGTGTGAATAAGGAATGAATAATTCTATACCCCCTTTACTAATATGAACTATGATAACTATTAGAAAACGTGTCTATAGAAGGGAAAATGTAAAAATTCTAAAAAAAAATTCTGAAATTAATCCTGGTCAAAAACATATGTGGATTCAAAACCATATATTGTGGTCTTGACCAAAGTGTGTGGTTCTAAACATGTGATTATTTAGATTTGGATAACCTCCCCTTAGAAAGGGTGGCTTGTGCAAGTTGCTTCTTTAATGAAAACACATAATTAGCTAATTTTTGAACCATTGAATCAGTGGCACCTTCTTTGGATCTTTGATCATTTTTCTTACCATTTCGATTCTTCACTATCCTAGATAAAATCATATCATCTTCTACTTTAATGGTACAGTCTTGGGCATTTTCAAGAGTTTGAGGTAGATCTCTCTATAGGATAAATCTGACCTCACAAATTGTGCATTTATGAAGAATATTTTTTGTTATACTCAGATGGTGAAGTTTCCATAGTTATTATTTTCAACAATATATTAAATGGGGCCATGATGTCTCTCATGAGTTCATTTAATTCTTTCTTAACTAGGACCAATTGAACAAGAATACCTTAAAATTATTCAACTAATTTAAATATTTCTTTGAATCTTGTTCTAATATCATTCTAATTTGTGATGGATCGAGATGAAAAAAATTAGTGAAACATATTCATTTTCAACTCCAAGAACTCCACATGTAGTGATGAAAGTTGCAATATGTTCTATAGGAATTTGAGTGCCAAAACCTTTGAATTTGGGAAAATTCTTATAACACCCCTTTGAAAATTCATGGAGAGGTTGTGTAAGAGCAAGTGGACCAGTATTCCTTTCCCATGAAATAGGTGCTTAAGGTTCTTCAATTTCTTCTTCAAATTTTTCTTCTACTTCTTCTTTTGGGGGAAGAATAACTAGTGATGGTTCATCTAGAGATTTAAGAGGAGTCTTAATTGGACTTCATATTGTTCACTCGATGTACTAGATGGAAATGATGCTTGAGAGAAGAAATATGGATTTTTTCATATATGATATTGTTTTCTTTAAAGAGATTTAAACTTTGGATAAACAACACCTCTCAACATGTCCAATCAGGTGTATCTCTTTTTAACCAACTTGTGAGAAAACATGCAACAAGATTGTGAAAGGACACAACTAAAAACAACAACGATTTTCAACCATCAAGCTTCATATTTTAAAATATTTTTTAGTTTTTTTTTACTTTTTATGGATTTTTGGTATATCTAATTTTTAGGATTTTGTGGATTGTTATAGGGTGCATGATAACAAAATTTTCACCATGGTGGATGCCAAAAAATGTTGGTGAACAATTTTTTCGCAAGGGAAAATTAGGGTTTTTTTGTCAATGCTCTAGGTTTAGGTTCCTCTGCTTAGGAATGGGATAGATCCATTTATTGAAAATAGGAAATATGTACACTACTAATCATCATGGTTGTGCTTTCAATAGGGGATCACATGGGAATACTCAACTCAACCTGTGTGTAAACAAGAGGTGGGGGAAAGGAGTGCGTATGGAGAGAGGGGAGAAAGTGAGAAGGGGGATTTACTCAATAAATAACAAAATGAGTTTATTGATATAAAACTAGAATATTTTCAAGTTATCAATGAGAAAACACTATGTTAGGGAACAAAGAACAAAATACAAGTAAATCAAAGTTAATTTTAATAGTATTGCATAAGTAACCATGCTCATGGAGAAAAGTTGAGAAAGAGATGAAAACATAAGACAAGGAGATAGAAGAATTGTAGTTTATATTCTTGTAGTAAGATAATGAGATATATCAACTAACAAAATATAACCCTTTGGAATGGAGAAGCCATTCCAATTTATAGCCTTATAATTTGTCTCTTCATCTAACCACCACATGACCTTTCATAGTGTAGTTCCCCCTTTGTGCTCATGTTGTCGCCAACCAATGTGTGCCATGGGGATTAGGATAAACCTATCCTAGTTATCAAATAAATGCATTTAGAACCCATTCCCAAAGACCGCGGGATGCTCATAGAATGTTGGGCTCGTGTTGAGTTATCTTTTTTACCATCGACATAGTGATTGTAAGTAAGTTGTCAATGAAATAAATTTGCAATTACAATGATAAAATATTAAGGGTAATTTGGGAGTTTTCCTTTCACAGACAAACCTTTGGAACCTTGAAATTCCTTCATTCCTTCAACTAGTGTGGTGATATCATTATTCTTGTGACATTTTCAACTTGAGAACATGGAAAATATTGAAGTTGAAACATATATATGTATATCTGGTTTTAACGTTAAAGTCAATTTAAACAATTGTAATATGGGTATTGATAAATTTATTCTACATAATTTTCAAATGAGGATTACTACAAGATAGGTGAGTTCTTTAACAAGAGTAGGTGAGGTTTTTACCAAAGTGAATTTTAAAATAATAAAAAAATAATGAAAATAAGTTTTTTTAAATGTTTGAGAAAATTAAATGATTTAAATCATTTGAAATTTAAAATGTTAACATGAACACAAAAATGAAGATAATCAAATAAATAAATAAGCCTAAATTCTTTGAATTCTTGGGGTGTGGGAAAAACTTTTTAGCAAGAAAGAATTAATGAAATTACTCTTGGGTAATGAGAGTTTTCATTAACGAGAAGATATTGGAGCATTTCTTAGTCATGGTAGGGATGAATGGGTTCCATTATGGTCATGGGATGTTCTTTTTACAATTTCTTATTTTTGTTCTAGAAATTTCCTAGTATGAGGGAAGTATTGTATTTTGCAAGTCTTGAACAGGTTGTTACTTTTAGTTCCAAATACCTTCCTTTATTCTCCCTACATGTTCCATAATGGAGATCTTGAATAGGGTAGTGAATTTCACCAGAAGACTACCCTGGTTGAGGGTTGTACAAAAATTTGTTTTGTTGAAGTGGCTTTGATAATTTTAAGAAAATGAAATTTCCAGGTGGGAAGCTAATTTCCACGACCTCTCTCAGTATTATCCCTTCCTTGTCAAATTGAGAGCTTAGACATGACACATCTGCCTCAATGAAATGTGGCCTCTCAGACCTTATTTGTTTGTTGCATGAGTAAAGGGAAGGGGTTTTATCTGTTTTCTATTTTTTTGGTTGTCTGGTATTGTGAGTGTGGATTTCATCAGAATCCATACATATCACAGCTACATTAATAGGGTATGTACAAAATAGTTACATTAAACATTCCTTCGGTCACTTTTGGGGTGTGGTTTTCCACATGAGGATGTCAAGGATGAGGGCTCTTGGATAGAAATATCTAGATGTGCAGGGTGGAAGAAAGTATTTACCTTGCACGAGTTGGGCTTGTTGGAACATTTGTGAAAACTTTAAGAAAATATGCTTGGGAGCGCTAAGGATGAACTAAACAACCTTTTCCATTATACTCCCAGCATGTACAAAATGGGAGCTTGGGAACTAGGTATGGAAACCCATCAAAAAATTCTCTAATGTGGATTATTGTCAGATGTTAATATTGCAAAGCAATTACCCTTGGTAACCATCTATGAAAAATGGAGAAAATTAAAAAAAGGTATGATTTTTTTTTTGAAATATCTCAAACAAAACGTAGTCTCATGGACAAAATATATCAACCCAAAAAGAAGCCTTATGGAATACACTGATCATTGGGTGTGCAAAAAATCGTTTGGTTTAAAAAGTCTTGAATATTTTAGAGTAAAAAACAAAAAAGGATGTCTAACCTGATGAGTTTATCTTTGTGACCATCCTGCCAACTTGTGCCAAAATAAGAGCTTTACAACAAGGTATGGAGATCCAACGAATAATTGAAATTGAAATTTTTGTCAATTGTTTACTTTTGACTGCCTTGCAAAATGTGGAAGCTTGCACAGGACATATATGAGACATTTGAAACAAAATGGAACGATTTAGAGAAGATATCTTGGCTCTATGCTATGCTTGTGAAATGTTTGATAAAATTTCTAGGAGAAGTGCAACCTCTGGACAATAATGATTTCAGTATATGCACAAAATGATGTTTTGAATGATGCTTTAGGATTTTCAAGAAATGCCTCATCCAAATGTCATCTCACGGAGTGTCATGGTTGTCAGATATTAAAAAAATGGGTTCTTTGAGAAGGCCTTGGAAACATATAAGAAAATGCAGTTGGAAAATGTAAAGTCTAAGTAGAATTGCAGTAGGCCGTAGTTTCATAATGTGGTCGGTTAGGCTATGACAACAAATGACATTTCCATTGTTCGATATTTTACAATTATCTCAAATGAGGAAGCACTATATGGGAACTTGAATGGTTTAGCAGAGTACCTGGGACAAGGGTGGGTCTTTGGGCCTGCCTTCGGTGTTTTGATTTGAATTGGCCATTTTCTTTCCACTCCTTATGCTCACCATATGTACTTTGGCAATTTCAAATATATTTTTTTCCAGGAATGGTAATATTTCCCACTCTTGCATGATTTTAACATCTCTTGTTTTCTTAAATTAAATGGATTTGTATTTCATTATAAGAAAAAAACAAATGGTTAGGCAATTTAAATGGGGCATGTTTTCTATTGGTAATTTTTTCCTCTATTTTTGTGCACAACTAGATATATAACCATGAACGTAAACAAAACACTCTTTTACCTCTTAAGATGGTTGTAAAAACTTGATATTATTACCGATTACGGAAGCCATATGGTTGGAATATTTAAAATCAAATGTTAGTGAAAACTACTCCCCTGGTAACTGTTGTGGCAAATCAGCAGCACCCCCTGGATGTTGATCAGATTTCTAGTTTGATCATTCTAAGCATCCAGTGTGATTGCACAACATTGAATCCTCTTCCCAAGTGTGGGACTTGCAAAAATGGAAGAGGAATCTCTAGATTAGAGGCTGGTTCCTCAACTCCTCTGATCAGCTATTTTTACTTGCACAATTGTAGAGGTTTAAACTCCTAAATCTACTCTAAATTCCAAAGGGAAAAGGATAGAAAATGCAGAAAAGGAAAGAACTAATACTAATAGGTGATGCACCAAAGGAGTGGTGAGCATTTTTTTACTTCTGCAGATTGACACAGTCCATAAAAATGCAACAAAGAACCTCATGCACAAACTGATAATTGTAATGAAGGATCATAAATTAACCAAACAACACAGGTAGAGGATGAAAACTAATCACAGAGGCTGTATTGTTATTTTAATCATCAAAATCACTTGCATTACAACACCTGAGAGGAAAAATAAAGTTGTAGCTCTTAGAAAAGGTCTGATATTCCACCAAAATCACTTCCAAGGTGAGAAAGGGGACCTGCAATACACAAAAAATGTTCAACACTTTAAAAATGAGCCAAATCTGGCTTTTACAGTGCAAGGGACGAGCCCAGGAGAGAGAAACATGGGAAAACATGGAAGGGATTCAACCATTGACCAAAACAAATTCAAAATAGCATGGGAATCCTTACAGACCCATCCCCTGACATTTTTAGCCATGCTGGGAGAGAATATGAGCCATTCTTCATTAAAAACGGTGGTTGAAACGTCATTTCTGTCCATGACCACGTGCCAGAGGTGTTTTTCAGATTTTCTCTCTCCAAACTCCATCAAAATGAAAAAATGACCCTAGAATCTTGTAGATAATTTCACCATCTTTCTATTGATATAAAGAACATGAAAAACTGAGCTCTGGATCGAAAGATATGGCGATTTGAAGTTTTAGGGAAAAACAGGGCCAAATCGGGTTGGCGGGAAAAAATTTGAATTTTTGCACCTTTTTGGTCATTTGGAAAATTTTCCAAAATTTCCCTATGCTCCACCACTCTAGGTGCCATGTGGCAGCATCTCATTGGCCGTGGGCCTTTCAAGGGAAATTTTTTCCAAAAAACTCCACCGAGCCATAACTTCAAAAATACATGGAGTTAGGAGGAAAACTTTACCTTTCTGGAAAGCTGAGAAAGAGCTCTATCCAATGGTGTCATTTATAGAAGGTTTTGAGTGCCTGAAAATAAAAATATTATGACTGAGGCACAAGAGAGGAAAAAATGAGAGGAGTTAGCCACAAAAAATGAGCAGGGGCACATTTTGGATAACAATTTTGGCGACTCAGAGGGGTCATCTGCCTGCTGGATGAAGTTACCAGTTGCCTGAAGCATCCATTGGGCATGGAGTCATGAGTTGTAGCCTGTAAACTGATCTGAACTTTGAAAACCTCCTCTCTGAGCCACTTGGAAACCCACTGAAATGGACTGTGCAAGAGCAAAACCAGCACCACAAAAACTATGTACAAAACTAAAGGTCATACATGCTCCAAAATGGAACATGCAGAGTGTGCACAAGAACTTCTTTTACTGAAAGCAAAACTACCTATCCTACTCTAACTAGAAGAAAAAGTGGGCTAAACAAACCCTGCAACTGGTTGGGAGAAATAGCTTCCCTTTCTCAAAAGTTGCAACCATGCAACTGATTTGGCACTGAACATGGCTGATTGAATGAGTGGAAAATCAACAAGAAGCTGGTCTTCTACCCAAATCATCAAGGTGTCAACTGAAAACAAATCCAATACCTCTTTTAGTTGCTCTGCATTTGGATTGAAGAGGTATGACAGCTGATCCTTGGTACTTTGTAGCTCACCCTCATGCTTAGAAGCAAGCATGACTGGTTGTGACTTCTCCTTTGACTCCAATGAAGTCAAATACCTTATTGGGCAAGGTATGATCCGTTTGATATGCCCATAGCTCTGATTTTCAATTCCAAAAATGGAGTCTTCTTGTAGACCTTCTTGGGTGGGTGATGTGGAAGCAATGGTAGGACTTTTCTGCCCTTTCTCTTCCTTCATGGCAACATGGAACTCTTCAATAGTGTGTAACTCCTCGTTATTGATTGCAACATCCAATGAAGTTACTTTTGCATTGTTGTTACCTACTGCAATACATTGTTGGCTTTGGGGCTCCTCCATTGTAGCTTTTGGAAGATCAAATTCTTCCAGCTTTGATTCAAGAGGCATGTTGCAAACTGTAGGCTATTGTCCTTGAACTCTTTTGTCCATGGCAGCAAGTTCTTGTTGTTGGAGAACGAATGGTGAAGAAGGAAACATGGTAATTTCAGCTAGCTCTTCATCTAAACATTCTTCTAAGTCTGATGGAAAATCAAACTCTTGAATGTCTTGCTGCAGCAAAGTCTCTCCCTCTTGTATGGTGGCCTCCAAATCTGCATTTTCTTCACCCTGTATAACTTCATTTTCAAACATGAAACTTGTCAATCTAAACTCATCCCAAAAATCAGATTGTTGGAGAGATGAAGTGGGAGAGAAGCATGAAATTTCTTGTGCCTTTTGCTCACAATTTGGACCTATTTTGTTCACCTCCATAATGGCTTCATCAATCAAATCAGCCCCTTAAAATGAAAGCAAAAATGTATCAATAATGCTTCCTTCTTCTACTGTTGTAAAAACTGACTTGACCTCATCCATTTGCTCCTCAAAGATGGGGTTTTGAGATGGTTTTCCTTCCTTCTCGATGGCTGATTTTGCAGTGCAAAATTGGATCAGCATTTTCTTTGGGCAAAGTGCCAACATGGACACCCAACTCATCACCAACAAACTGCTGTTTTTCTCGCTTCACTGCTGTTATAAAATCAGCCTTGTTTTCCACTTGTTCTCCAACTTCAACATCCTCTATTGGTTTCACCATCAAGGGGATTTTTGTAATCCCGAATTTAAGAGCCCAACTCTTCAGACTTTGAATTTATTCATCCTTGTTTGGCTCTTCTTTCTGCTGCTATTTTCCTTGATTGGCATTCTGATTTTTATCCTCCCAACATGGATTTGGGAATGCAAGAGGAGAAGTGGATTGTAACTCAATTGATTTTGCAATTTTTTGTGGTGGTGGAGGAGGTAGGAACTCTTGTTTCTTTGGAGGGAATGGATATTTGGAAGGGAAAAGGATAGAAGAATTGAGATGGGGTGGAAGACTAGGGAATGGAGAAATGGATTCAACACTTGGGACAACAGATGGAGAGTTTAAAACTTGACACTGCTGAGATAAAACAGATTGGGAAAGAAGGAGAGAAAAGGCATGAGATGGTGTGCTTACCTGTTGACAAGGTTGTTGAATACTCCTCTCATACACCTTTATTCCTTCAGTCCACTTTGCAAGCAATGGTAGTGTTGTAATCATGAAGTCTAGCTTCTCTTGAGGGCTGTAATGCCTTGGAAAAGGTCCCACCCATGGACAAGGTGCTCTACAACCGATTCTAAATGCTTTCATTTGTGCTTGAGCCCTGGATTGCACCATGTTTACCTCCATCTTTTGGATTTGTTCCAACAGATCTGCATTTTCTTTTTGACTGCCCTCACAACCAGCATACCCTTGTGCTTGACATGCTTCATATCCAAACTGACTTTGGCACTGCTGCTCATATGGGTAGACATGCTGATTTTGAATTTGATCAAAATGCTGATTTGGAGGATTTGTAAAACATGTTGGAGGTGTGATATACTGCTATTGTAAATGTGAATTCCATGATGGAAATGAAGTCATGATTGCAAAAATTCATGGAATGGAAAATAATGAAAATGATGGAAAGAAGAATGGATAGAAAGGAATGGAAAACAGGTCTGCAACTTAGAGAATGAGTTGTTTACCAGATGGATTCACTAGATGTGCTTTTGAAAGTGCCTCCAAAAGGCTGAATCTTTAACAGGAACACACCAACCTGTCAAATATAAAGTGGAAGACCTCTAAGGTCCCACCGGGCGTGCCAAAACTGTTGTGGCAAATCAGCAGCACCCCCTGGATGTTGATCAGATTTCTAGTTTGATCATTCTAAGAATCCAGTGTGATTGCACAACATTGAATCCTCTTCCCAAGTGTGGGACTTGCAAAAATGGAAGAGGAATCTCCAGATTAGAGGCTGGTTCCTCAACTCCTCTGATCAGCTATTTTTACTTGCACAATTACAGAGGTTTAAACTCCTAAATCTACTCTAAATTCCAAAGGGACAAGGATAGAAAATGCAAAAAAATAAAGAACTAATGCTAATAGGTGATGCACCAAAGGAGTGGTGAGAATTTTTTACTTCTATGCAGATTGACACAGTCCATAAAAATGCAACAAAGAACCTCATGCACAAACTGATAATTGTAATGAAGGATCATAAATTAACCAAACAACACAGGCAGAGGATGAAAACTAATCACAGAGGCTGTATTGTTATTTTAATCATCAAAATCACTTGCATTACAACACCTGAGAGGAAAAATAAAGTTATCAGCTCTTAGAAAAGGTATGATATTCCACCAAAATCACTTCCAAGGTGAGAAAGGGGACCTGCAATACACAAAAAATGTTCAACACTTTGAAAATGAGCCAAATCTGGCTTTTACAGTGCAAGGGACGAGCCCAGGAGAGAGAAACATGGGAAAACATGGAAGGGATTCAACCATTGACCAAAACACATTCAAAATAGCATGGGCATCCTTACAGACCCATCCCCTGACATTTTTAGCCATGCTGGGAGAGAATGCGAGCCATTCTTCATTAAAAACGGTGGTTGAAACGTCATTTCTATCCATGACCACGTGCCAGAGGCATTTTTCAATTTTATCTCCTCCAAAATCCATCAAAATGCAAAAATGACCCTGGAATCTTGTAGAGAATTTCACCAGCTTTCCATTGATATAAAGAACGTGAAAAACTGAGCTCTGGATCGAAAGATATGGCGATTTGAAGTTTTAGGGCAAAACAGGGCCAAATCGGGTTGGCGGGCAAAAATTTGAATTTTTGCACCTTTTTGGTCATTTGGAAAATTTTCCAAAATTTCCCCACGCTCCACCACTCTAGGTGCCACGTGGCAGCATCTCATTGGCCACAGGGCCTTTCAGGGGAATTTTTTTCCAAAAAACTCCGCCGAGCCATAACTTCAAAAATACATGGAGTTAGGAGGAAAACTTTACCTTTCTGGAAAGCTGAGAAAGAGCTCTATCCAATGGTGTCATTTCCAGAAGGTTTTGAGTGCCTGAAAAGAAAAATATTATGACTGAGGCACAAGAGAGGAAAAAATGAGAGGAGTTAGCCACAAAAAATGAGCAGGGGCACATTTTGGATAACAGTAACCTTGTAAAACCTAAACAAAGCTTGTTTTCAATGAAGAGAAAAAATATAACTATAAACCACAAAGTGTGAAAAATAGACTTTGGTCATATTCCTTTTCATGTGGAGTTTCTAACCACATCATAGGTTGTCCCTTGGATGTTTGTTGTACCTTGTTTTATAACGCGTTTAAGAGCCCAATGGGGTAGTTTGCAGCTTTTAAAACAACTGATGAAAGTGAAAAAATATAATTTGGTTTTGACCTGCTGTTTTGGCCTTGGGTTTCAAAAAAAAATGTTGGCTGTCAGATACCTCTAATATTTCTATGAGACACTTTATAAAAACCATCAGTTTGGAGAAAAAAAATCCCATAAGATAGTTTTCTTGATAGGTTCTGTAGGCCTCTGGTCTTTGGGCGACAAGGACGCTTGGGTGCATTTACGACTGGTAGCTCCAGAAAGACGACCGCTATTTTAATCTTGTTTACTAGTTTGGGTTTTGTTAGCTCTGAGTGTTTCCATGTATATATGGAAATAGGAAGGAATTTTTTCCCTTATGTGTTTGGGTATCGAATATTGTTTTCGAACTCTTTGTTTTGAGCAACTTGTCTAAATTTGATATTTTTGGAAACTTGCTACTGTTTGGTGATAACTGACATATGAATTTTGATCCATGAAAAGTAATGATAGAAAAACCTTGTAAACATGAATAAATTATTGTAGGAAACTAAGAGTTGACACTTTCTTGAAAATAAATTGAATGTGGAAAAATGTTGTTTTTCTCTCTCCTCTCTCTATATCTCTAATTGGCTTCATTAACAAAATGAAATGGCAATTGTATTTTCTTACTCTCATTTGAAGTGTAATAAGTATAATTTCATTATTGGTGTTTGATCGTATTTTGATTCCATACCAACAATTGTGTTGACCATGTGGTGGTTGCAGGTACATGAGACCAGAATAAAATGGTAGCGTTTCTTGTGATTTTTGTAATATTGGATATCATTGAAATGTACATGTAATGTTTAATAAATGTATCAAAAATATTATAATGAACATGTATGTTATCTATTGATTATTTGGTGATGAGTAAGAGATTGTATTATATTGGTATCTTAAGAAAAAAATGGTAGACATTCTATTCTAGGAGTAATTTTGATTATAGGTATATATCTTGTTAATGGCGTGGATGTAAAATTTAACTAGAAATGAAATGAAAATGTTATAATTGTGCTCTTATGTCAACAAAGTGGTTTTTTATTATTGTGTGTGTTACTAAAATGCTTGAAACACTCAGAACTAATGAAACGACCTTATTTACGAATGGTTATGGTTGACCACTTTTAGGAGTTTATTATTTTAAACATTACCAAATTGATCCCAATCTATCAACCCTTAATAAGGTTACCCTTGAGATTTGGGTTATTTTGTGTGTCATCCTCCTTGTTGGGTTTAAGATAAGTTTCGATCTCACTATATGGTTCTAAAAATGATATTATTGCTAATATGCTTCTTAGTGTTAGAAACCACCTCTCTTCCTCCAAGATATGCCTTGAAACTAATCTTCTCATGTGTTCCTTGAGACTTAGTAGGAATTTTTTAACAACTGTGTGTAAAAATGGATTTCTTATGTTCATGGAAATATGCCTCTTATTGTAGTTAAGGGTGTAATACCCCTTTGCAACATGAGTGATGTATTGTGTATCATTTCTATTTTTTACTGTTTTCCTTTTATGTTGATTCTCCTAGGAAGGACCAATCATTTGTACGTTATACAAGATCTGTAACAACCTAATAAGGAAGGTAATTTTTATTATTGAAATGTGATCAAGTATAACTTTTGGAGACCCAAAAGTGAGGTGGGTACCTCACTTAGTAACTTTGATTAAATCCTAACTCTCTTACTAGCGAGCAATATAAAACATATGGTAACAAGTGAAAATTTGAATTACCTTTTTACTTAAGCCTTATTTGTTATCGAAATTTCTTATAAATTACTCTACAAGTGTTCGATTTCACTTGTTAGAGTAATTTATAATCGAACACATTGTAGAGTAATTTATAAGAAAATTCATATAAATTCTCGCTTGTGAATCTAACACGAAATTCATGTATAATTCCCACCTTATGTGTAAAGGAAATGTTTTGTGAACCGTGAAAGTGTTGAGGTGTTTCATGTTCTAATAATCTTGTTTATGTGTAACATGTGTTACATGAAAAAGTTCTTCGTAGTTAAATATGTTATATCATGTTGATTATCACTATGTTGAGATGTGTTATGGAGTTATGTCATCATGTCACGTTGTATTGGAAAGGGTTTTTTCATGATGTTAAACCTTTATACTCGTTTGTATATGTGTACTCATATTGTTATGTGAGAAATTATGATCATGAACTGGAGATATATGGTGATTCATGACCCCTAATGTATTGTACTCACACTCTTGGGGGTGATATGTGGAAATGTTACATGTTGTAAGTTGTGGAATATGGTTATGTTATAACTCGCAATTCTTCCATGCCTAAAATGCTATGGTTTTTGTGCGTACGTTATCAATGTGATTGCAACCATTTGTTTTTGCTATGTTGTGTACCCCAAACTACAGATCCCTATGGGTATCATCCAGAAGTGTACGTGTGGAGACTGAAGTTTTAGAACATGTGACCATAACCTTGAGATAAGTACAAGTTTGAGAGTGGATCCTTATGTAGACTAAAAATCCACCCTCTATCCATTTGGTATACCCTTGATCTTGCTTATATATATTGTTGATGTAAACCACCTTAGGACTCATGCTTATATGCAAACTAGTTTCTCTACTCTCTCCTGTTTAAGTTGTCTATCAAACAATCCTATGTGATATTGACCTTATGGATCCTTGTTTTTTGTGATTTGGGAGATATACTTATTTAGGTATATGTATTTTGTGAGCTGAGGGCTAGATATTCAAGTGTCCATCTACTCAATGAGTACCCCCTTTGGTTGGCCACAAAATTGACCACATAATGATTGTAATGTGATCTTCTTATGTTTGTATTTTTATTCATAAATTGATCATTTTTAGTTAAGAACCAAAATTTTTCTTGATTGATGTATTCCTAAAATTTGGGCATTTAACTTGATTTGGAGCATTACAAGAGGCCTTTGCATCATTGTGGTAGTTTAGCCATTTATTTTTCTTAGTTTGAAACTTTCTTTTGAAGTTTAAATTTTTATATCCTAGCCCAAGGATTGATATTTTATCGCCACTTAGGCATTTTGGAATGTGGTTTATATGCTATTTCTAATGTCATTATGTGTTGTAATGGGGTCATGGGATTCACCATGGAGTGGTTGGACCTATCAACCTGCTTCATTGGTATAAGGGTGTTCACCCAAGGGAATCATGGGTTGTGTAGTTTTGAACTATAGGTTACTATGTCACTTTGGTGGATGTGATGGAGCTCTATGTGTTTAGAGCTATAGGGTGACTTGACCTCATTAAACGGAGGAATAAGGTGACATGACTCTTTGGTGAGTGACCCAATATGGAAAAATAATAATATGGGGCTATATGGTGAGAGTGACACAATATAGAGAAATAAGAAGACGGGGCTCTATGGTGAGTGACCCAACATGGAGAAATAAGGTGATGGGGATATATGGCGTAGTGACCAATATTTGTTTTTGGCTTTACGATTCTTTAATATTGGGAGGCATATAGATCTGGTATGTATGATTCATGAGTTTTTCATGTGAGTCTTGTCATACATTATTATGTTTGAGGCTTGGTGCTCTCTCTTTTTTGGCATGTGCTATTGAATCTTAGCTTGAAATTATGTGGATACATTCATGGTTTTGAGTCATATGATACTAGATGCATATGCATTAATGTGATACTTCATTATTATTATTATTTTCAGATGTGTGTGTTGGATCTATGCCTAAGGCATACTTTTTGGAAATTCTATGTTACATGAACTACTTGTTGTCTTTCCATGGTGGAGTTAGAGGTCTTGTGATATGATTCAATCATGAAAATGTGTATAAAATTTGTTTTGTGGGTCGTTTGTAATCTACTTTGTACCTTGTATGACATTGTGATGCCAAATATTTGGGAAAATTGTTGGAAATTTGAAATTTGAAATCCTTAACAAAGTGGTAACATTAAAAACAATGGACAAGTAACTCTGTAATCAAATACAATTATTAAATGGTGAATACCCTTATTACAAAACACATGCAAATGTGTTTTGAAATGTTAATCAAGATTTGGATCTGAATCCACTATACATTTGAACTATTGGATAAGGAGGTTTTATAAGATGTTGAATCTAAGAAAATGTCTTAAGGAAAAGATAAGTTGAGCAATAAAATAATGAGTAATTTAAAACTTCATAGAACATAAAGAAAATGAGAAACAATTTATATGTGTGTTTAACCTTGATGGTGGTTGCGTGTTATAGCAACATAACCCTTTTCTATTGGTTATAAATATTCATTTATTGGCTTCCCATGTTTTTTTATCCCTCTTAGTTCATGGAGTGTCGTCACATTGTGGATGATGCTTTTATCTTATTCTCTTGTTATCCCTCGTGTGCCATGGAGATCAGGATAACCCTATCCTAGTTTTTGAATAAACAAATTTAGAATCCTTTCCTGAAGACGACAGGATGGTCGTATAATTTTAGGCTTGTGTTGAGTTGTATTTTTGACCATCGAAGGAGTGATCATAATTAAATTGGAAATGAAATAAAATTTTCAATTACGATGATAAAATATTAAGGGAAATTTGAGAATTTTCCTTTCATGAACAAACCTTTGGAATCCTTGAAGTGCCTTCATGTCTTCAATTTTTGAAGTGACGTTGTTATTCTTACGAATTTTTCAACTCGAGAACATGGTGAATATTGAAGTTGAAACATATCTATATATATATATATATATATATATATATATATATATTATTTTAACGTTAAAGTCGATATAAAATATTGTAATATAAGTATCGATAAATGCATTTTTCATAATTTTCAAATGAGGATTCTTATGCGATATGTGAGTGCTTTAACGGGAAAAGGTGAGGTTTTGGCCAAAGTGAATTTTAAAATAATAAAAAAATCATGAAAATAAGTTATTTTAAATGTTTGAGAAAATTGAATGTTTTAAATCATTTGAAATTAAAAATGTTAATAACAAAACAAAAATGAAGATAATTAAATAAATAAATATGCCTAAATTATTTCAATTCTTGGGGTGTGGGAAAACCTTTTTACCAAGAAATAATTAATGAAATTATTCTTGGGTAATGAGAGTTTTCATTCATGATGATTTTTGGAGAATTTATTTCGTTATTGTGGGGATGAATGTGTTTTAGTCTGGTCATAGGATGTTGTTTTTGTAAAATCATAGTTTTGTTTTAGAATTTGCTCGATATGAGGACAGTATTGTATTTTACAAGTCTTGAATAGGTTGTTTCTTTTGGTTTCAAATCCATTCCTTTATCCTTGTTATGTGTGCCATTCTTGAGATATGGAATAGGGTATTGAAGTTCACCAGAATACTGACCTAGTCACAAGTTGTGAACACAATAGTTTTGTTGAAGTGGCTTGGAGAATTTCAAGAAAATGAAATTGCCATGTGGGAAGATAAATTCCATGATCTTTGTCATCATTATCCCTTCCTTTGTCAAATTGGGATCTTAGACATGGTATTAGGTGGGTTGATTGTCTTCCTCAATGAAATGTGGCCTCTCAAGCCTTCTTTGTTTGCTTCATGTGTAAAGGTGGGGGTTTATCTATTTTCTATTTGTTTATTTTATTTTGTAATGTGGGTGTGGATTTTTTCATAATTCCACATACATCATACCTATTTGAACAACCATCATACCTTAGGACGTTTTTGGGGTGTTCTTTTCTAGGAGAAGATGTCAGGGATGAGGGCTCGTGGATAGCAATAGATAGATGTGCAGGGTAGAAGAAAGGATTTACCTTACATGAGCTGGGTTTGTTGGAATAGCTGTGGAAAATTTAAGCAAATGTGCTTGATAGCAGTAAAGATGAAGTCAAAAACCTTTTCCATCATACTCCCAACATGTACGAAATGGGAGCTTGAGAATTGGGTATGGAAACTTATCAAAGAATTATCTAAAGTGGATTATTTCTATATGTTATTATTGAAAATCCATTTCCATCATAGCCATGTTTAAAAAATGGATAAAATTACAAAATTCATGGAATATTTATCAAAATCCCTCAAACAAAATGTAGTCTCATGGACAAAATAGCTCAACCAAAAAAGTAGCCTCATGGAATGCACTAATTGCTTAATGTGCACAAAATCATTTTGTTGAAAAAGTCTTGGATATTTTAAAGCAAAAAAAAGGATTTCCAACCTGATGAGTTTACCTTTGTGACCATCCTTCAATATTGTGCTAAAATAGGAGCTTTACAACACGGTATAGAGATCTAAAGAATAATTGAAATGGAAATTTTTGTCAATTTTTTAGTTGTGACTTCACTACAAAATGTGGAAGCCTACACAAGACATATAGGAGACATCTGGAAAAAATTGGAATGATGTAGAGAAGGTGGGTTGGCCCTGCACTTTTCTTGTGAACTGTTTGATGAAATGTCTAGCAGAAGTGTAGCCTTTAGACAACATGATTTCAGGATATGCACAAAATGATGTTTTGAATTATCCTTTAAGGTTTTTCAAGAAATGCCTTAGCCAAATTTCATTTGATGGAGTGCCATGGTTATGTGATATATAAAAAATGGGTTCTTTGAGAAGGACTTGGAGACATTTAAGAAAATGTAGTTGGCAAATGTAAAGTCCAAGTGCAATTGTAACAAGTCAATGTTTCATAATGTCGTGGGTTAGGTTATGGTAGAAAATGGGATTGCCATTATTTAATATATTACAATTATCTCAAATGTGGTAGCACTCTGTGGGAACTTGAATGTTTTGGTAGAGTAACTGGGAGAAGGGTGGGTCTTTGGGTCTGCCTTTGGTGTTTTTATTTGAAGTGGCCTTTTGTTTTCCTCTCCTTTTGGTCTTCATGTGTGCTTTGCCAATTTGATTTTTTTTAAAGCATGGTCATCTTTCCCTTTCTTGCATTATTTTAAAATCTCTTTTTTTCTTAAATTAAATGCATTTATAGTTCATTATAAAGAAACAAATTGGTTAGGCAATTTAAATGAGACATGTTTTCTATTGGTAAATTTTTCCTCTATTTTGTGCACAAAATGGATATATAACCATGAATGTAAACAATACACTCTTTTACCTTGTAATATGGTTATAAAAACTTGATATCAATACCAATTACAGAATCCATGTGGTTAGTAGATTTAAACTCAAATGTTATTCAAAAATACTCCTTGGCGACCTTGTAATACCTAAATAAAGCATGTTTTAATGAGGTGGAAAACATCACTATAAAGTGCGAAATGGGAAAATCAAAATTTTTTCGTATAACTTATAGTGAGGAGTGTCTAACCGAACCCTAGTTTATCCCTTGGGTCTCCATTTTACCTTTTTTTATAACATGTTTAGGATCCCAACAGGCTAGTTCACAACTTTAAACCACTATTGAAAGTGAAAAAATATAGTTTGGTTTTGACCTACCATTTTGGCCCTGGGTGTCGAAATAAATTTTGGTTTCCGCATACCTCTAATATTTCTATGAGAAAAGTTCTACAAACCCTCAGTTTTGAGAAAAACATCCTGCAAAATAGTTTTCTTGATAGGCTTTGTGGGTCTATAGTCATTGGGTGACAAGGCTTCTTGGGTGCATTTATGCCCGGTATCTTCAGAAAGAAGAGCACTATTTTAATCCTTTTTAACAGTTTAGGGTTCTATCATCTCTAAGTGTTTCCTTGTATATGGGGAAATAGGTAGGAATTCTTTCCCTTGTGTGTGTGGGTCTCAAAGGTGGTTTTTGAACTCTGTATTTTGAACAACTTGTCTAAATTTGACATTTTCTGGAAACTTTCTACTTCTTCGTGAAAAATGGCATATGAACCTATCTAATAAAAGTAACGATAGAAAAAACTTGTAAACATGAAAACGATTTTAGGAAACTTATTGTTGAAACTTTCTTGAAAATAAATTGAATGTTGAATTTTTTTGATTTTATCTCTGCTCTCTTTATCTCTCTCCTTAGCTTCATAAACAAAATGAAATGGAATTTTTATTTTCTTACTCTCATTTGAGGTGTAATAATTATAGTTCATTATTGTTACAAAACTGTGAAAATGTAAATATTTCTTTATCATAGTTTCATGCCATGTAAACATTAGTGCTAACCATGCAGTTCTTGCAGGTACGCAAGACAAGAAGAAAATGGTAGCATTTCTTGTGTATTTGGTAATATGGGATATCATTGAAATGTACATGTAATGTTTAATAGATGTATCAACACTATTGTAAAGAACATGTATGTTATCTATTGATTATTTGGTGATGATTAAGATATTTTATTATATTGGTATGTTGAGAAAAAAAGGGGGGACATTATATTCTAGGAGTGATTTTGATTATAGGTATATATCTTATTAATGGTGTGAATGTACATTTTAACTAGAAATTTGAAGTGATTTTTTATTCTTACGTGTGTTACTAAAATTCTTGAAACACTCAAAAGTAATGAAACTACCTTATTTACGAATGCTTATTGTTGACCACTTCTAGGAGGTTATTTTTTAAGTGTTACCCAATTGATCCCAATCTATCAATCCTTAAGAATGTCACCCTTTAGCATTTGGTTATTTGTTTTTCGTCCTCCTTGTCGGGTTTAAGAGAATTTTTTATCTCTATATGGTTTTCGAAAGGATTGTATTTCTAATAGGTGTCTTAGTGTTAGAAACTGCATCTCTTCCTTAGAGATATGCCTTGAAACCAATATTCTCGTGTGTTCCTTGAGGTTTAGTATTACTTTTCAGGCATGTGTGTCAAAAATGATTTCTTATGTATGTGGAAGTATGTATGTTATTGTAGTTAAGGGTGTAATAACCTTTGTGACATGAGTGATGTATTGTGTATTAATGTTTTTTTTGGTGGTTTCCTTTTATGTTGAGTCTCCCCAGAAGGACCAATCTTTGTACATGTATGGAATCTTAAGACTAATAATGAAGGTAATGTTTATTATTGAAATGTAATCAAGTATAATTTTGGAGACCATAAAGTGAGGGGTGCCTCACTTATTACCTTTATTGAAATATTAACTTTCTTACTTGGGAGAGATATAAAACAAACACACAAGTGAAACTTAGAATTACCATTTTACTTAGTTAGGCCTTGTTTGTTATTGAAATTTATTTCAAATTACTCTACGAGAGTTTGAGTATTTGAGAATCTTAAATTATTATGTAGAAAATAAAACTTATGACACATAACTATATTTGGAATCAAAATTAATTGATTATTGAACCATGGCATCTAAAATGTGGGGAAAATTTGATTTTAGGTGAAATGGAAAATCTAGTTTGGAGATAGATAGATAAGATACTCTCACATGTGCGATAATGTTTTTTGATCTATTATTGAGTTATGAAAAGAATAATAATAGAGAAAAGAACGAAATAAGCGTATTTTTTATAAGCTAGTTATAAACTGAAATGAATAATGTGTAGCATTGTGATTGAGAATATATATTTATTTGTTAAGTGCTCTTCAAACATTTAAGGAAAAAAAATGAAAAATGAATGTGACCAAGATTTAACCACAAAAATTTAATATTGTGAAAAGTTCCAATTTGTGAAACTCATGTTGTGTTGGGTCATGGTTTATTATTTCTTGTGTATATAAGTTTTCTAATTTTTACACTCCCTACAAAATTAGATAACTTTTAAATCTAGACTTGATTAGGTGAGGGGATATTGATGAACAAATGGAAATACTAGTCTGCATTATTATGAAAGCAGGTCAACCTGAGAAGAAAAGAAGGATGGGGTAAGTTGCACAGGTCACAAATATTTGGGTCCCCATCGGTAGCATGTTTGAATGCTACTGAATGGTAGAAATTTTGGATCCTACGTGCCAGTACCAAGTTTTAGTTATACTGGCTGGTAGTAAGTATGAATGCTACTGACTGGTAGAAAGAGTAGAAATGTAGGCGTCAGAGGAAAAAGGTTTCTACCATCTGGTAGAAAGAAAGGATTTTTTCAGATGGTATCAAGGACAAAAATGACACACAAGTCGAGTCGGAAGTGAAGTGGTTGAGAGAGGTATTAGTAGTACAGATGCTAATGGTCAATAGCAAGGAATACTACTACTGTCTGACAACAGACTAAAATGCAAATGACTATCATGAATAAAGATGAAACTGGTTGAAACAAAGAATGATGCTACCGAACGATACCAAGATTGATAAAATGTAGTACAAGGGAGCTCAAAAAACTATTATTAATGAGATATGGTGCCTATATCTTCTTCTGTAGGAAAATTACCATTGGGAAACACCTTTGTAAGGTGGCCCATACCTCTTTTAAAAGGAATTAATGCATGTTACTGGTGGGTGGAATCCCTTTCTCTATATATTGTAAAACTCTCTCATTTTTCAGAGATTGTTTTTTTTTGAAACGACACCATGCCAAAATGGTGGCCGACTTCCCATGAGTTCCAGATCTTGAATTTGGTCCATGTAATGTATTCGCACTTTCTGCCATGGATTTGATGAAGTTGTGCTTATTTTTAAGCATTAGAATATTTTTGTGGCACATCTGTCTATCCTAGCTCGTTTTATTTACATTCATGCTTCTCTATTCAATTTTTGCATGTTATGTGTATTTATTGCTTGCAAGTTCCATTTTTGTTGTCTTGTTAATGTATTGGAAATGAGAAGCTACATGGTTCTTGATCTATTACAAATTTGTCTCCCATCTCTCCCATGTTTTCTCTACTTCCTTCCCCTTGCGGAGAGTTATCAACCCTTTTTTTGGTGCTATCACCACCCCATTTAGCCTCAGATTTCCCTTTCACGCATCTTTCTAACCCTCTCTCTCTCTCCCTGATCCCTTGGAATGTGTAGGTTAGGATTAGTTAGCTACATTTCATTTTTTAGGAGTAGTGTTGGTATTAGATTTAGGTAGATGAACCGGCCTTCTCTGGAGGTTTGTCTTAGTTCAAGTCCCACAACTTGAAGATATTCCTATGCTTCTTAAAAATATTGGGTTTTCTATGACTCAGGCTAGGGTGCAATTTTGACATCCAACATTTTTAGCATGCCTAGTGGTACTATTTAAAGAAGTTAAATTTTTATTTTTCCAAGTTTTTGTGTGTATCTTGGTAAATTCCAGCCTTTTGAGGATTTGCAAAAAAATATGTCAACTCCACTATTCCAACAAACCCATTATCTCAGTCGTAGACCATCCTTTTCATCTTTCATCCATTTCCTTTCTTTGCATCTTTCATATTTCTTCTTTCATGAAGTTGTGTAATCATGAATTCATTCCCTCATTGGAACTCTCATTGTGGTACTAGTAATAGTCCCCTCCATCCCTATATTCCCAAAAATCCTCCTCTAAATCAATTATATGAGCCCTATCATGATGATCATGCATACAAACCAATCCCCACTGATCCACATCGTTATCCTTCTAACCATGATGTTTTTCAAGAATAGGGTTTTGCAGGTGATGGCATATGCTAATTTTTGGAGGTAGATTCAAGAAATAGAGGCAAACATGGTACATATAAGGGATACATGTGTAATTAAGGCATGTAAAATTGGTTTTGTGGTCCCTTATCCATGGGTTGGCCCTATACCAAGCTAGTTCATCCCTTGGTAGAAGCTATATTTTATGGTTGAGATGTTTCCCTAGATTACAAAGTGGGATGAGTTAATGGAGGCTCATGAATCTAGTGTTAGGAAACTCTGTCAATTGGGTAACCATGTATATCCATCTTACATCCCTCCCATTATTCCTCCTAAATCTATGCCATCTAATCCTACTATCCATGTCCCTAGCTTTTTGACTGCTCCCATTGAGGATTACACTTCTTCGTCTTCTTCCCTTCTATCTCACCTTTTTTTTCTGTCATTCTTTCTCACATTATTCCCTCTCTCTCCCAATCCTTTCCATATGACCAAGAAATTAATCAACATTCCCTCACTTATATATCATCTCCAATAAGTCCTACCATGTATGATGATTGTAGAACCATTAAAGAATGGTATGACTCTAATTGGGAAGATGAAATAATGCAAAGTGAACAAAGGAGGGCATATACTTAATAAGGAATTCATATAGACTCAGAGGATATAATTTTGAAGGAGGTAGAATTGTTTGTAGAGAAAGCAGAGAATTAGCTTTAAAACACCCATCACCCTCAGAAAAGTCTACAAGATGGCCCTATTTCTTGGATTGAGCTTCAAAGAAATGGGAAAATCACAAGGATCAGTCCGTCGGTTCGCAAGGTTGTATGCCCAATCATATATTTAGCTAATTTAGACAAAAACACAAAGTTTTCCCCGGTCATGCTCATTTTAGAGCATGAGGATGAACTTCATCGCACCAAAGGTCAGAAAAAATACCTCCAACAAAATGTATAATAACTAAAGAAGGTATTCATTTTTTTTCTATTGATACTTTGAGGAGAAGGGTGGAAAACCAACTAAAAATTATTTTTTACTCTTATTGAAGTCCATGTTCATTGCCAAATTAATTACATGGCCGAATTTTATAAAGAAAGGTAGTTATTTCTCCCTTCCTGTTGCGAGATTTTCTTAGTTCATTTTCTATCTGGTTAGCGTAGAGTAGGTAGGTTTATTTTTAGTAGAAAAACCACTTATGCACACTTTGCATGTTTCCACTTGGAACATGTATGATTTTCAATTTTGTACATTTTTTTGCGGGATTTTTTTACTACCACACAATTCATTTTTGGAAGAAGCGTTCATGGTGAATCATTTAGATGGAGTAGTTTCTAAGCTTCATTTAGATCAATTTAAGGATTCAGGAGACAAATTTTCAAAGGAAAGGATCAATTTATTCAATATTGGGCTTGAATCTATGCCCAATGGATGCTTCAAGGTAATTGGTATTCATCATCTAATAGGTATATGTCCTCTAGAGGTTTCCAAAAATGTTGTCCAAATTTTACACCCCGTACAAAATTAGACAACTTAAAAATATGGACTCAAGCAACTTAAGGGGTGTTCATGAACAATTAGAAATATCAATCTACATTATTATATGATTAGATTGACCCTAGGAAAAAATAAGGATGAGGAAAGATATGAAATTCGTAGAGATATGGTTCCCCGCCTGTAGCAAGTTTGAATGCTACCATCTGGTAGTAAGTACAGATGCTAGCGGTCAATAGAAAGAGTAGAAATTTAGGTGTCAGAGTAATAAGGTTGCTACCAGCTTGTAGCAAGCACGATCCTACCGGTTGTTAGCAAGGACAAAAAGGAAACACAAGTCAAGTTAGCAGTGAAGTAGTTGAGAGAGGTATCAACGGTATGGATGTTACTAGCCAATAGTAGGGAATATTACTACTGGAAGACAACATGTTAAGATGCATTCGATCAACATGAAGAAAGATGCAACAGGATGACATGAAGAATGATGCTACCCGGCTGACACCAAGGTTAATGGAACATAGTACAAGTTATCTTAACAAATAGGTATTAATGAGGTATGGCACCCATGTATTATTTTCTAGGAAAATTACCATTAGGAAACACATTTGTAAGGTGGCCCATACCTCTTTTTAGAGGAATTAATACATGTTGTTGGTGGGTAGAAGCCTTTTGTCTATATTTTGTTAAGCTTTCTCATTTTTAAGAGAGTTATTTTTGTTGTAATGACACCATGCAAAAATGGTGTCTAACTTCCCATGAGTTCCAGACCTCAAATTTGTTCCCTGCAATGTATTCATGCATTCTACCATGAATTTAATGAAGCTGTGCATATTTTTAAGGAATAGAATATATTTTTTGGCACATCTGTCTACCCTATCTTGTTTTATTTTTTATTCTTTCCTCTCTATTTTTTTTATGTTGTGTATATTTTTTGCTTGTAGGTTCCATTTTTGTTATGTTGTCAATGTGTGGGAAAGGAGAAGCTACATGGTTCTTGATCTATGGAATGTTTTTATACCATCTCTCCCATGTTTTCTCTCCTTCCTTCCCCTTGTGGAGAGTGATCAACCCCCTTTTAACCTAGGATTTTTATTTCATGCATCTCTATAACCCTCTCTCTCTCTCCTTGACCCTTTAGAATATGTAGGTTAGGATTAGTTAGTTGCATTTACATTTTTAGGAGTAGTGTTAGCATTGGATTTAGGTAGAGGAACCGACCTTATAAGGAGGTTGATATCACTTTGCAAGTTCCAAACTTGTGATATCATCCCATGTTAGAAAAAAGTGGGGGTCTATAATGAACAAATCCTAGGGTGCTGCGTTTTTTACATAACATAAGTGTGGTGTTAGTTTTCATCCCGTTTCATCTTTCTAATTACATATCCTTCACATCGGTGTAAATGTTGCAAGTGGTGACGTATAATCTCTTATGAGTGTTCTTGGTGTCACATTGTTGTATCAAGTAAAATGTATGTCAAAAAAAATTATCCTAGTATTTTGGTCATGTGTTTGGGTCCCACATGGGTGAGCACTACAAATATTCCAGCCACATGTGACCTTTCACATTCTTCTAGGAAAGAAAAATAACCCCCTTTCTTATTAATGAAAAGGGGAATTTTACAATGAAAAATTAAAATGGTCACTAAAATGAATATGATG
Source organism: Taxus chinensis (assembly GCA_019776745.2). NCBI lineage: Eukaryota > Viridiplantae > Streptophyta > Pinopsida > Cupressales > Taxaceae > Taxus > Taxus chinensis. Next base: position 871,295,168 of record CM034150.1, on the reverse strand, counting down.
AAAGAGCCATAAAGTAAATTTTATAATGGAGAAATAGAATGTAGAAATAGAGAGAGGGTGGAGAGAGAAGAAGAGAGAGAAGTTAAAATATGGAGAAGGTATAACATCTTGTTAACGAAGGATATGCTTTTGATGGATCTTGAGTGAATTATCCATGAATGAAGTTCCTTAACTTTGACATCCTATTGAGTTGGAACACTGTGATTATGAATTTCTCCTCCTGTGAGATTTGGACACACTTCAAGGCATTGAATTATTTTTTAGAAACAATTCCATGTCTCTCTAATATTTCTTGCATTTGATCCTCCTAGTGTGCACATTGAGACAAATTACTCGCATGAGATGATCTTGGTGATATTATTACCAAATGACCATGGTGATGAGACACAATGAATCACAAGGCCAATATCCTTTGATCTGTGATGGGTGATGGAGAAATATTGAATGAAGAATGCTTCCAACTTTTGATTCAACCATCTTATGAGGTGAGAAAAAATTTGAGACCTAATTTAGAGAACCAATAGGACTTACCTTCTGCTTGAGCCATAATTTATTTAGCATGAGAGGCTAACCATCCTTTTTTCTTAACCAACATCTTGATAATTTGGTTACCGGTTGATTAATTCAAAAATTTTGAGTTTCCCTCATGTTTAAAGGGTAATGGAAACTTTGAGAATGCACTTTTTGTAGTACTTATTATTTATAGCAGTGAGGCTTAGGAAGAATTAATATTTTTAGAATTGGGTCTTTCAGGTTTCAGAATGGAATGAAACTAATCTCAAAAGTTTTAATTTTTATAATGTGAGGCTTTGCTCCAAATTTCAAAGGATTTCAATCACCAGGTTTTTGTAGATATGAAAAAACATATTTTTGGATTTTTTTTAAATGGCTGTAAAAATAGCTAGAGAATAAATTTAGGCATGTGAATACTCTTCTTACATTAGTTTTTGAATGGAATCTATAATTAAAATCTTGTTCCAAACAAACATGGGGTTTGGGAGATATGAGAAAATGAAGGTTTTAGCATGGAGGGCGTCTGAAGAAATTTTAGTAGCATAATATCATACTAGTAGCAATAAGAGAGATAAAATAACACAAATTAAATAAAACAAAATGGATAAGTGTTTCACTTAATTGAACTTCCCTCTTTTAAACTTTCTTTCCCTCCCATTTGCACATCTTAACCAAACTTAAGCTCAAACAACCTAACCTGGGTCTAGTGGAGGTTAGAGTTGTTGTTACACCCTAAAAATAGTGGAAAAAGGCAAAAAGGGACATCCAACTCTCCAAAATGCGCCCTGGGTGAGGCTTTCACGAGGAAGGTGCCAAAATTTGTAATAATGGTGAGTTGTTAACATTTTTTGAACACCCAAGTTATAACTTTTTAGTGAATAAAAGTTTCCTCTACAAGGGGAGCATATATTTATGTCCCCCATATCCCCTTATTAGTTGGTAGAAATGGGACAATGTACATCACACGTTCAAATTTCCTCCATGGGTCCATTTTCCATGAAAAAGTGATCAAATTCAAATTAAGGCGAGTTTACAACTTGTTTCTAACTACTTAAGTTGCATTTTGAGTGATGTAGCATAAAAATCAGTCAGGGAGCACAATTATCTATCCCCCATGTCCCTTTACACATTGCGACAAAGGTATATCATGCCTCCAAAACCCCAACAGAGCTTCTTGGAATGTTGATGTCATCAATCTTAACATGAAAATAGGCTAAGGAGTGGATTTTTGGGCCTTAGAGTAAGACATGGAGTTAGGAGGGCCAAAATTATATGATTTTGAATCTAAAATACCCAATGAGTTCATTACCATCATTTTTAAAGACTTGATTCAGATTGCAATTTTCCGTTATAGTCTATTTTCCATTTTTGCCTATGTGTGTGCACTAGTAAGCTGAGTTGTTACTAGATTCTAGAATTAGTATGATAAAATAAAACACATGGACCATGAAGAGGGTCCAATTTACTCCAATTTTACCTTTAGTTAGGTTCTTAAATCCTCCTGAGGTGTCTGAAACTATTTGAACAAGTTCCGCCCTATAGAAAGACTCTTTTGCTACACTGATGGACAATTTTCTAAATTTTTTAATACTTCCATATTTCTATCTTTATTATCGCACCATAAATTATGATTTATAACCTTTCAAATTCTTGAGATATGAGCTCCCAACACTTCATGACACTCCTGAAACCCTTAGAACAAGGTGACTAGCTCCTTTGGAACATGCATTACCCAATGCCTTGCCCAAAAAGACTTGGTTTTATTTAACTTGTTCCCAAGACAAATATTTTGAATATAATCTTCCTAAAATATCTTGGAAAAAATAATTTCTCTACTATAAAACTATGAAATACTTTGAATCTTCCCTGTAAGCTTCCAAGGAATGTCCTCTTGTAACAAAAAGACCAAAAATAACCCTTTTGAATCCTTCGAGACCACTATTCTTTCATAGATCACAATAGCTTCAAGAACCAAGCTAGGTAAAGTTATATGCACATTTAAAAAACTTGAAAATAATGTTATCATGTTCCTAAAAACTATAATGAGGGTGACGTAGCTGAAATGTTTGCCGAAGGAAAGGTTTACATTAAATGAGAAAGGGAATTTCAAGTGTGGATTTGGTTTTCATGACCAAAATTTAAAATTTTTCATGCTATACATTTAATATTGCAACAAATAAATAAAAATAATAATTCAAATATGTTACCAAATTATTTTTGATGAATTTATGCATGATCCTTGAGTACATACATATTATTACTCTTTGTCTCAGGGATAATTTTAGCGGCGAATATTCGTAATATGGCGAAAATTTCATTTTATGAAAATTTGAAAAGGTGAATTATTCGGAGTGGGTCGGTGTCCTATTTGCCTAAAATATATAGTATATTTTTTTTGGGGGGTCGGCTTCACCTTCATTTGAAAACATCTCCTATAAAAACCTAGCTGATTCGCCGGGTAGTATACCTCAAGTAGCTTAACAAATTACCAATACTGTGAAATTTGAACTCGCATACCCTTAAGCACCAGAGATTCAGATTACTGTTAGCCTGTGATTGTTGATGCGTGACAAATGCAGTGTTGATGCATGAAAATAGCTGTACTGACGCATGACAGAGGAAGTGTTGACGTGCGACTTGGGTGAAGAAGTTGATGCGCAAAAAGGGCAGTGTTGACGCGCGACAGTATATTTAGACAGTGGACGCACGACAGGAAAAGGGTTGTTGACGCGCGACAAGTTCAGAGTTGACACGTGACAAAGACCTAAGACAATGGACACACGACAAGACCTCAGACACTGGACAGAGTCGCTACTTGGTTCTTTTGCTGACGCAGGACTCTTTTCAGAATAATGGAAGGTGCCAGCTCAAAGAATACGAATAACCTAAAAGTAAGTAAGAAATCTCAGAAATCACTCTTCAAGTATTTTGGAAACTCTGTAGATACAAATATTGTAAATACCAATCATATAGATGCCACCACAAAGAATCACAATACTGACTATGTGGAAGGTATTATTGAGGTGCACATGTATTTTGCACAGTATTAAAGTCAAACAAATGAAACCTACGATAATATGCCAGATCTTGAAGATATTGTTCCTGTTGGGGTGCAACCAGAAGTACAACTATATATCATAGATACAAACACTCAACAAAATGGAAGATAGAAATCAAAATCAAACTTCGTTCCAAGAAAGAGGAAACCAGGTGATTGTGATATTGCTCAAAATTCTACTCAAAAAAGTAAAGCATTGAAAATGAACAAGAATATGTGGACCATTGGTAGGACATACAAGTTTGATTGGGCAGCTAAATTTCTGTTTATTGAACTTGTACAATCATTTAATTCTGAAGAAATCCCATCTGAATGTACATGTACAATATGTACGTGGAAATTGGGAAAGCAACAAAAAATGCAACTGAAGCTGGACACTATAGAAAAAAATTGTGGAAAACAATATTTAACTGTAACAGGGGCGGATGGCCAGAAAATCAAAACACATAGGTGGAAAACTGAAAAAGAATGCATGCATGTTAGATACGCAGTGGAATATGAGGCAGAGCAGAAAAAACACAGACATTTTTTGGAAAAGGGAGGAACGATCACATCGCATATTGGTAAGATGAAAGAAACAAATCTACATGCAAAATTCATACAATTCTCTACTCTTTTTCAAATACTAAAAAAAGGAAGAGAGATTTCGGATTTCCTCGATTTCAAAGTTTTGTATCAATTTAATGGAATGCTGAATGTACCTCAGTATAATTGGTCTGAAAGTAGTGGATGGGAAATGGCAAAATGCCTCTCGATGATAGAGAAGGAAGATTTGAAAGAGAATGTAAAAAAAGAAAACTTTATCTCTCTTTTAATTGATGAAGTGATAGCAGTCGACAACACCGCATGGGTATGTATCCACATCTATACTTTAGAAAATCATATAAGGACACCTCATCTATTGGGTGTTATGAAAATGGTTGAAAACTGCAATGCCGAAAACCTATATAAAATAGTTGTTTCTCATTTGAAATATGTTGCTGGAATGACTGATTATGAAATTGCTACAAAGTTGGTATGCATTGGAGCAGATGGTGCATATATCATGCAGGGTCACTGAATAGGGCTCTGTGTTAGATTACAAACAACATTGGCCCCATATATGCTACTAATTCACTGTATGGCTCACAGAATGAATTTAGTGTATAAAATGGTAAGCAACCACGAAAATGTTGCTAAATTAGAAGACCTTATAAGAGAACTTCATGCCTATATGTCAAGCAGCCCAAAGTGTTTTCTTGAGTTCCAAAAATTTGCAATTGGAATTACAGATGGTAAAAAACTTCTGAAGGATGTGGAGACTAGATGGATCTCTTTGTATGAACCTACATGCAGAGTTCGTGAGAAGTATCCTTCATTGGTTGGTTTCATGCACAAATACCGTCATGAAGTTGATAGGGCAAGGGACTTGTTGTTCTGTTTAACTGATTTGGAGGCATTGCTTACATTGGTTGGTATTCTTCCAATGTTAAAGGAGATCAATACACTGATGAAGCATGCACAGGGTAGATTAATCTATATTGTGGATTTTATATGGATGAGGAAAATGGTATGTCAAAGTCTTGATATATTTTACTGTTCCCAGGATAGTTTTGATGCACCTGTTTTTGAAAATTGGAAAGATTTATTAGATCTTAAAAATCCGAACACCTTTTTGAGATTTAATATCCACGATCACCTATACATCACTGTTAATGGGAGGGAAATACCAATGCACATTTTGCAAAAACGTCAAGATATTACAGGATCAAAACGAGAAGATGTTCCTGTGACACGTAATTTGTTTGAGTCTATTATAGTTGAAACAAGAATAAAGCTTAAAAAAATTTCAGAAACCTTGTCATCAGAAATTAGGGAACGTTTCTGTAAAGATAAAATTCTGGAAGCCATGGGTGTGATGAATCCTAATTTTTGGAATACTGAAGGTGGCCATGCAGACTTTGTCAGAAAGCATTTCCATAAATCAATGGGTACAATAATGGAACAATTTACAAAGACGTCAGAGCTCAAGGGTATGGAAATCAAAGGTATACTGAATGCCGATTTATTAAAGTTTCAGTCAACAAATTTTGCAACAACAATGAGGAACCAATATAAGAATTTAGATCAACCTTTTGAAAGTGGTGTTATTACAAGGCTGTGGTGAGGAATCTATCAAAGTTCTATCTTACAAGAAGATATCAGTGAATATTTCAGATTATATGAGTTATGCCAAACAATGATTTTGGGTTCTGTGGAGGATGAATGGTTTTCAGTGCATTGTCATTTATAAAATCAAAAATGAGAAACAGGTTGGATAAAAATCTAGAAAGTTGCATGAGGTCTTATGTTTCTCGATACTCCATCGAAACCTTTCCATTCTACAGAGCAATTGCGCACTGGAATTCCCTTTGCGAAAGAATAGGTGTGAATAATACAGCTACAAGTACAAATATTCCCAACCTTGAGAGTGTAATTGGCTCTTCGTCACATTCTACAGAAGACAACATTGAGTTTGATGAAGCTATTGATAATGGATTGTTTCAACTTTAAATAGGTATCTTCTTTATCTATCTTTTATCTTTATCATTAAAGATGTTACAGGTCTATATACTAAAAATGTCAGGCAATTCACCCATCTATCTACTAATACATTTCTCGTGTTGGGTTTTTTTAAAACACAGATCTAGCTCATTACCAGTGGCAGTGATGATTTCAACTTTAAGGAGGTATCTTTTTCCCCTTAATCTTATTGTTTGTTACTATTCATTTTTTTCAGCTCTGGTTATCATTAAAGATGTTACAGGTCTATGTATTTACATTTAGTTAAATACGATCTTTTTATTTTTTGAAAACGTCGGTTGACATCCGTCCGAGGAACCTGTTACTTCTCGGGACTGACAATGTCAGGAAACTCACCCATCTATCTACTAATCCATTTTTTGTGTTGAATTTTTTTAAGACAAAGATCTAGCACATTACCGGTGATGATTTCAATTTTAAATAGGTATCTTCTTCAACATAATATTATTGTTTGTTACTTTACATTTTTTCAGCTATTGTTATCATTAAAGATGTTACAGGTCTAATTCTATATATTTACATTTATTTAAAGATATTGTTGGTCTATATATTTAAAGATGTTGCTGGCACTTCTCAGGACTGACAATGTCAGGCAACTCGCCCCTCTATCTATAATGTCAGGTAAAACAAAGATCCAGCACGTTACCCTTGATGATTTCATAGCATCTAATACGCAAGAGGTAAGCTAAACCCTATCATATTTGCAATTATGTTTAATTTCTTACCAGTGATGATTCTTTCTTGATTTCTTAGAATTATATTTAATTTATTTTTTATATGTGCAAAATCCTTTGATATATTTTTTTAACTGCGGGATAAACAATACACTATACGATTTTAAATATAAGTCCACATAAAATTCCTCATCATCCATATATATCATATCATCACCATATCCTGAGTCCTGACACTACAATTATTATTAACACAATTATTTATCTAATTTAAATTTATTAAAACAATTCCGTTTTTTAAAAATAATTCATAATCATATAATTACAATTCTATTCATTCTAATGTCATCTATATCCATTCTAATCATTAATGTCATCTATATCCATTATAACACATTCCATTTATTTATCGTCTATATCCATTCTAATGACATTATGATCATATCGTTACAAGTATAGAGAATAATTATCTTAAAACAAGTTTAAAAGTCTAGAGAAGAAGAATTACTGTACTTGATGATAAATATATGTACACATTAAATTGATCATCATCCATATATATCATATCATTATCATCATTCATCGTCTTTCATCATCATCTATCATTAATTATCAATTATCATCATTCATCATCTACGTCCACATACAATTCATGACAATGCAAGTAAACAAGAAACATACATATATTTCATGATAATCACCATCTAATGCAATTAAAATTAAAGATTGTATATAAATCCATATAATTAAATTCAAATACCATAGTACATACTCAATAGTAGAAGTTTTCAAATTCAATATTTAAAGTTTCCTCAATAATAAAAGTTTCTAGTTTTCAAAACCCTCTTTTTCTTTATCCAATTCTACTCCTCTGCTCTCTTCCCCAACGGCTTCTTCCACTGTGGCTGTACCTCTTTCCCCAACACCAGAAATAACCCCTGAACTTATAAGATCTTCTGCAGCACTGTCCAGATTTTTTAAAATTCTTTCTTCTTGATTTGTCACATCTCCATGCGATAGTAAATTTGGATCAGCTGCAGCGTATAAACTATCCTGTTGCCAATAATTTTCATAACGACTAATAATCTCATTGATAAGAACCTTAGCCCTTCTCTCCCATTCTATAAGCTGATTGATATGAGGAAGCATCTCCATCTTTCTCATCAACCCACACAAAATCTTTTTTGTGCTTGTCCAGATCTATGAAATACTCCTTGCCCTCTTTAGAAGTACTTGTGCCAAAACCCTGTATGGTCCAAGCAACAAGTGATACCTAATTAGCAAGTGAACAAAACCAAAACTTAAAAACATATAAAGAGAATACAAAATAGCATTACTTTGTAGTACTTTATGGTCCAACCAGTTATCGATCCACTCAATGATTCTCTCCAAGCTTCATACTCAAGAATGGTGTAAAAAGATAACACATTTCCATTTTTGTGAGTTGCCTACATCAACATGTGCCAAAATTAGACATGGAGATACATAACCTCTGGAGGCTTAAAAACAAATATAAAGATTCTCAATACACTCAACCAAATATACAGGGGGAACATTTACCCTGACAATAGGAGTGATAAATTCCACAACAAATGAAGGAATTTTAAGCAGTGATGGCCAGCTATGGTGTATGAAATTGATCAGCAATCCTTTGATGTGGGAACCATCATGGTCCTTTAAGAGACAAAGGACAAGTCAAAAAGGATCTCACTAGAAAGGATGTGTCAGAATTAAGCAGAAACTAAACAGTGCTAGACAAAGATCATGTACCTAGTCTGTCATTATTATCAGATGGCCATATCTTAAAGATTTAATGCTGTCATATATTTTATCTTCCTGTAGACCAAGGATTTTTTTTATATTTACTATCTCTTTATTCTCCATTTGTTGGTGAGTGGTAGATTCCCTGACATTGAGCAGCTTACCTCTGAGAGGAAACACGCCATAATAATCTTGACCAAAAATAGATATTCCTGCCACCTGATAGGATAAAGATAACTAAAATAACAAAAAATTAAATTGGAAAGTGATGTCGAAACATGTCACAATACTACCAAATTCAGTATTCACATTTCCCTGATTCAAGGCACAAACACTTACAGCAAGAGCCTTGGCTGAGTCACCCTCTGTTAATATTAAAGTACATTGATTAGAATTCTTCCCCCCTGCTTGATTTGCATCATCAAGTTTGGGAACATCAATTAATTTCCCCTTCTTGGTTCCATCAGTTTTCTTAAGATATTTTTTTTGTTTAAACTTTGCCCACGTCAGTATACTTTCAAGTACACACTTTTCCACTGCACTCATCAGGTCAAACAAAGTTACAAAGCTCATCTTAGACCCTAGCATTGCAAAAATTACATGTACTCAGAAATGCTACATCTTAGACACCACGCCTTTATTTATTGACATGGGCTGCAAATGCGAAACAATGAAAATTACAATAAATTTATAACAACAAATTGTATCAGAATAAAGAACAGAATAAAAAATATGAATTAAAATGAATTATACTTGCAATCAACATGGAAACCGAACGTTGATTCGAGAAATTTCTTGTCTTCTTCCACGAGTGTTGCCTTGGTTGTAACAATTGGTAAATTTTTGAACGGAAGGCCCGTAAACCGATGGATGTCATTTGCTTCGATATTGAATTGGAACATTCAGCCATCATTCAGAGTCACATAAAAAATGTTGTCCTCTGAATTGTAGGATGACAGAAGGTAATTCAAAATATCCAGATCTGTTTCAAAATGGGGCATATTAACGAGCCCTGTAAATTCACACGCATCCATCAAATCTTTATATTCTGAAGACATCTTTAAAATAGTATGGATGTGAGGGCATAAGGGATTCCTGTAGTTGATTTTGGAAATCAATTGAATTGGATTCTCTTGATTTTTTTACTGAACTTGTAGTTGGGAAGCATTTGAAGTCGACATTATAGTTATACTTACGTCTTTGACAACGATTGAGACCTGTAAAAATTCAAGAGCGAGAAGGTGAAAATGAGAAAATGACCAGTTGAAGGGTATTTATAGGCTAAATCGGGCATCAATGGCTTCAATTGACACGTGTCAAAGGTCTTATCTGACACTCGACAATAGTCCTAGCTGACGCGCATTAATAGGATCCAGTGACGCGTGTTAATAAGAGCCAGTGACGCGTGTCAATAAGAGCCAGTGACACGTGTCAATAAGAGCCAGTGATGCGCATCAATAGGAGCCAGTGACACGTGTCAATAGGAGCCAGTGACGCGCGTCATCAGAAGCCAGTGACGTGTGTTAATAGGAGCTAGTGACGCGTGTCAATAGGAGCCAGTGACACACATCAATAAGAGCCAGTGATGCGCGTCAATAGGTGCCAGTGACGCGTGTCAGTAGGAGCCAGTGATGCGCGTCAATAGGAGCCAGTGACGCACGTCAATAGGAGCCAGTGACGCGCGTCAGTCAAGACCATTGACGTTCCATTGACGTGCATCAGGAGTGATTATTGACGTCTTGTTGTCGCATGTCACTGATGGAGCCATGAAAAACCAGGTGAAATTTTTATTTTGGAATACTGTCAAATTTGCCTTTCACTGAAACTGGTTACAGGGATATTTGTCAGGTACTTTCCACCTACAATTTTATAGAGGTTTCTTAAAATGAACCCTGCTTTGTCTCTATAAAAATACCACTAATGTAAGGGTTTGGGGAGTGATAATGTGAGAAAGTACATGACATGAGATTTATTGGATAGAATGCATAAAATTCCCATTTTGGATCTTCCTTAATCTCATCCACCATTTCCTCATCCTCTTGATCTTCTTTGACACCTTTGAACAATGTAGAAAAATTTCTTCTCAACACGTTTATGACTTGGACTATACTTGTTGTTATAGTTAAAACATAAATATTACATATTTTATCTTACAATGTTTGATTTGACCTAATAGGCTTGGGAATTTATGATGTAATTTTCTCTCTCCCCATGGAAAATGACCACCTTTTGACTGTGTGTCTTTCTTCTTCCCTATGTGCAAATAAAATGGACTTTGATATTGAACTTGGTTTAAACATGCACACATCATGTTGGATGTTATCCAAGAGCCATCCCAAAAATAAATCATTGAGGTTATTGTACAGAAGAAAATCAACACATGACCTTCAACCAAACTTGACTCCCCAAGGTCATGCCAAGTCAGCTGATGTGGAGATGTGGATGGCTAAATGGTAATGAATATGGTAATGGGTGATAATGTGTGGATAGGTTTTCAAGGCAATGCAACACCTCTAACTTACAATGGTGGGATATTTTCATCAAGCGCAATGAAATCCTATCTAACATGGTTTGCTTGAATGGAGAAATTGGAAAGGATGGAAACACGGAGACTCCAGTCAATATCAAGCTCTGGAGATTTGTTGTCTATTGGTTATGGAATGCATGGTAAATTGAATGGGGCCTCATAAATTTGTCCAATCAAATTCACGGAACAATCAAAAGTGAGAGGCATGATTCCATTCAGCTCTATGGATGATTGTTGGTTTCGGTCCAAAATGAGAGGGATCGATGAGCTTTTTCATTTAGAAAGTTCAATTTTCTAATGATATCTAGTGACAATGGAAAGGTTTGAAAGACTAATTCTCTAAATCCGATGTCTAAGTCCAATTGGTTCTCAGTTCCATTTGGTTTGGGAACCATAGGGTCAAAACCATAAACTCTATCTCGTTGTGGTCCCACTATGGTTATCCAGTATGATCTTGGATCTAGGCCCAAGGGTAGTTAGTTAATCTACATTCAGGGGAACTCTAGTAATCGTAATCTTGATTGGATGCAATGTTTAACACTTTAATTTGTTCAATTTTCTTAGCGCATCAGGATGGTGTTCTAAGGACAAGAATACAAAGTCTTGTATCTATGTTGGTAAGTAGTTTTGGTCCATTTGGTTGTGGGACCAGTGGATCACAACAAAAATGTTTCTATTGGTGCAGACCTTTGATGGTCACATAGATGTTCAAGGTAATATGTAATTTGGTTGATTTGACCAATACTCAAACACTTAATCATCTTCAAAGTTTAATGCGTCTAGTTTTAGGTTGATTCTTGTATGTCTCTAGTTATCTTGAAAATGTTGTACCTAAGCCCTTGATCTATGTCTACACGTAGAATTGCTAGGTTTGGTTGTGGTATTACCAGTTCGAAACTAAAATCTCTAGGTTATTTGGGGCTTGTAATTGTCATATGAAATGTGATTACATATAATTAACTAAAGAAAACTAAAAAAATAAATCAAATCTAAAATATGTTTTTGTATTTTCTAGAATATAAAATGAACAAAGAAAATGAATAGTTAATCTAACAAAGGAAATGTTTTTGGACTCTTTTTATGATATTTAAGAACAAAACTTCTAATCTAATAAATGAACCTAATGCAAAAAATAAACTAGGTGTAGCTAATTGCTTATGAAAATGGTTCTAATCTAACCTTAAAACAATGAATTGATTGAATCTTTCAAATAAAACCCTCAATCTTACCTTGGAAACAGAGAATAAATCACATATTCAAAGAAGCTATTATTTCCTATAACTTCCTTGGAAATGTTGAAGAAAAAACTTTATAATTTGATCTAATCTAGTGATGACTTGATAATTGAAACGATGAAAGGATTTAAGTACTATATTTGGTATGAAATTTGAAATGATAAATTTAGAATTAATAATTTGCATGAATGAAGCAAACAACACCTCCAACTTGGATATCACAAGAACAATGGGAAATATGGTTGTATGAATATTTTCCCCTCAATTTATCCTTTCAATAGTTGTGTCCACGTGATTCCAATGGATGAGAATTCAACAAAAACAGAAGAAGAAGGATGTGGGAGCAACAATAACTTGAATTGGCATACTGGGAAGCAATGCAAGTGGAAGAGTGAAAACACAATTAAAATGAGATTGGCTATGGTAATTTCTAGCAAGAAAGGATATAAATTTGTAATAAACAAAATACAAATTTTCTCTAGGTTTTGTCTGCAAACAAGCATGGTATTTATAGGAATTTATTTGGACAATGGCTGAAGTCATTTCGAAGCCAAACATAAAAAAAGTGAAGAGGGAGTTCAAACTATTAACAACCATCAATAAGAAATAGAAATGCAAGAATAGATTGCCACAAGGCAGTTGGGGCTTGGAATCATATAAAATGGACAAGAAATGCGTCTAAAAAAGGAAGTTAAGTGATTCCACATCAAAACATGAGTGAACTCTCTGGAAAATTTGCACAAGACCGCCACCTTGCCTAGGCAACGGTCACAAAACTGCCACCCTGTGGTTTTGACACTAAAGGTCAAAACTACTTTGAAATGTAGTGGGAAGCTAGGTAAAATCATGTGAGGGTTAAGTAGGGATGTCTAGGATACAAATATATACTATGAATGGGTTTTGGAACTCAAAAATTTTCTGAAAGGATATGAATCATCATTGGGGACGTTTGTAACCATTTTTTGACAATGTAGCACATGTAATTTTGGGTGCGTACATACTACCCACTCGGAGAAGCATCTTATCCATGAAGAGGCATAAAACATAGATTCTGAGTATGGCATTCCCATAATGGAGAGTTAGAAGCTATACATGACATGTCTGTGTGTCAAAAAATTTCCATCCTAGCTCCCACTACTTGTAAAATGAAAAGAAGACTCGAGTGTAGATAGATAAATTATCGAAAAATAAACGCTAAATTAAAATCAAAAGAAGATTTACCATTTGTGATGGGATATAGAAGTATACTTCTGCCAGTGCTCTAGCCCTATGAACACATACACTTAAAATGAGGTCAAAACAACACACACACACACACACACACACACACACACACACACACACACACACACACACACACACACACACACACACACACACACATAAAGAGTTCATTTTTCAATTCATTTACGCATATTTGATTAGCGATTTTTGAGCTCTAAACCTATGGTGACCATTTTTGATGAGGCTACAGCCAAAATGATCATTGCGAGGCTATTATCATGCCTCCACAAGTGAGATATTGATCCACATGCTTTAAGGTAGGTTTTCCTCATTTGTTTATTTTGAAACCTAAAATATAAAAATGTCAAAATCTTTTCCTAGGAGTGGTTATTTTTGAAATTTCTTGTTTAAAACTAGTCGCTAGTTGGGGCGCCTATAGGGTGGTTGTTTATTTCTTGAAAAATTGGTCAATTTTAGCAATTTTAGGAGATTTTTAGGGCCACGTAGCCATAAGGTGAATTGGTTCAGAAGCACCACCCTATTAAGGTAGCGGTCACAAAACCGCTACCCTCCATAGGGTGATGGTTCTAAACAGAATGCAAAAGTCTTTTGTTAAATCTATTTTTTTTGGATTTTTAATGTTTTACAATGTTTTTGATGAGATTTCCTATTGAAAATTTCACTGAATTTCTCTTTTTCCTATCTTGGTGGATGCAGAAGAAAGAGGAGTACATCCAAAGGAGTCATGAGTGGGAGTGTGACTAACTCCCTAAGATCCTTGATTAGCTGACTCAGGCTGAGATCGATAGAATGTAGATATAAGGCATATGAAGGATTTCTCAGGTTCCCCATGTTACTCCTACTAATCATATTCTTTTTGAATTATTTTCTTATTGGGACGCTAATTGGAATACCTTCTAGTTGTCAAGTTGTAGGGGTGATTGGATGATTACATTAGAGGATGTGTATCAGATACTTGGAGTTCCGATACTTGGGAGGAGGCTAACTCTTGAGAAAACTAGATCTAAGGCCACGATGACCTTGTGGGACACTTACATGGGTGAAGAAATAGTGTTAGTTGGTTAAACTTAGGGTATGAAGGTCCGATCTATTGCCACCGCTCCTATACCTGCTATCTGTAAGGCTATCATGGGTATTTTGGCTTCACAATTGATAGGGGACAAGAGGGTGATACACTACTATACTACTAGGATATTATCATCACACAGATAGAGGCACATGGACACATTTATGCTTGGGGAACCGAGATCCTTAGGACCACCTACCATGACTTATACTAAGTGGTTCATTTATAGGGTTAGTCTCACAACCATCCGACACTCGTGATGAGTTAGGTGTATGAGTGCATTACCTCCTACCAGAGGGGAGTTCCAATACATTATCTAGGGGCCATTAGGGCCACTAGATGGTTCGAGATGTTAGTGCTTAGAGAGCCAAATCAGCCAGTGGATTCATTGGCTAGTGATGAGTTAGTTGTCACTCCCTACCATGACATGGTGGGAGTTTGGGGATAAGACAAGACTACAGTGGTAGCTTGTTCCACTACTAGTCACTTATTTTACAAGATGGGGAAGGTTGAGATTCACCCATTTGACCAAGTTCCTTAGTAGTTTATTCCTCCTTACATTGATATGATCCCCCTTGTGCCACCCATGTATAGGAGTGTCAAGGAGGCCCGAAGGGCCCTGGTAGAGATACAGGTTGGACAAAGGTGAATCAAGGAGTTAACATTGTAGTTGGGAAAAGTGTTTGTGATGAATGGTAAGTTGGTGCCATTCATGCACCTTTGCTCCAGATCAAGGCCACACCTGCTCATAGTGGGGAGGAGGCACCGATATACATAGACTCTGATTTTGAGGAGGAGACATGAGATGAGACTGGAGAGGAGTTGTTTGATGAGGAGACCAGAGAGGATGAGACTGGTGGTGACTTGGATAAAAAGGAGTTAGGTGGTGAGGCTGGCAGGATAGCTCACATGGAGGAGGAGGAGGAGAGCGACCCTAAGTGGCATGACACCCAAGATATCTTGAAAGGAGAGTGGGAGGAGGTGGACGTGGTGATGGAGAACATAGTCTCAGAGGACACACTTCCTTGAGATGAGGGAGGGGATGAGGGATCCGTCATGGGTCAGCACATAGCTTCCAGAGGAGAGGAGGCACACCCAGTTCCTGGGGGAGAAGTGCAATTCGACCCCACATGGATGCATAGGGATCCAAGTACATCGAAATTCTTTCCCTAAATCTATTAGATAGAAACATTAATCCCACGTCTAGTATTTATTTTATTTTATTTTTATTTTCTAACTTTCCATTATTTCTGTCTTTCATCGAATAATGAGGAGTAACGAGACCTTATTCGTCAAGTCTGCATGGAAACTTTGCTACTTCCCATGGGGAAGATGAGAGCATAGTTTTTTGAGGATGTGGGGAAGCCTTTGCAGGCTATTCATCATACTGATGTTTTTGTGCCTCTCTGGAAGGCGGAGGTTATGTTTATGGATGTGAAGCCTAGATTTTCAAGCTATAAAGAAAATGAGAGGGAGAGAGCAGTGATGAGGAGGATCCACAATGACACCATGGCTAGTGGTCATTCTCATGGGAAATCCCACCACTCAATGCACTCACATTGTTGGAGCCGTAGCAGGAGCCTTAGAGTTATGCATGCACATTCTCAAGGGTCCCATAAAGACTGATAGGTTGTTGAGCCATTATTACTTTGTTTCCATTTTGTGAGGCACTTATATGATTTTTTTGTATTTTCAAGATCACTGTGAGTGTTTTGACCACGCCTGGTATGTGATGGCATTGTACTCAAAATTATTCCGTAATAGATAGAGATACATATTTTTTGTCGGTTATTTGTCTCATAGAGTTGACTTCCATTTATGGTTTGATTCACATGTGCACTCTAGATGTTTAGAATTTCTAGTTTTTTTTCTTTTCAGAATGTATACAATGGATGATGAATGCTAACAAAATGATTTTTATTTTTTTATTTTTTTATAATGCTCATAGATGATGATGCAAGTACAATGTAATGCTGAACTTTGGTTTCTTTAAGAAATTTTCGATACTTCTTATTGTTTTGGAAAAATGTGACGAAAATTTGATATGATAATAGAATGAAATTTTCCCACTCCTAACCCCACAGAACTAGTAAGATGTGAAGGCTCAACACCAAGATCCAAAAGAGACGCAAGTTATACAAATTTTTTGAATGGTAATGGTGAGATAAAGACAAGAATTTGACAAAACCAAATTGATAACCTACGACCTCATTCTACTCAAGTTTTCTACATAGCTTAAAATGTGAATTGATTTCTAGTTTATCTAGACTCAGATCCGTAGATGGAAACTTGGTTGAAAAAATATGGTTTAAGGTTTTAAAATCTCTTGGAACTTGAACTTCTAACTCACTTTGCTTTGGTTTTATGACTTTACAAATTCCTTTATTGAATGAGTTTCCTTTAACTTTCTAATTTTCTTGTAAATACCCCCTACACCTTGCCCCATGTTACCGGTAGGAAGCATGGGATCATCACCAAGGACAAGACATAGGTGAGTAAGGGCACTTCTATCCTTTCCCAACCTCATGCCACTAGTAAGAGGTATGGGTTCAACACCAAAGGTTGTTGGGGAAAAGAAGTGTGTAAATAAAAATTTTCTATTGATTTGGATTTGAAATATATTCCTAGGTAAAATGTTTAGAATGTTCTTATTTCCAAGGAGGTGTATATGGGATAGATGTGACACTATGAAGCTTATAGAACAAACTATAAAAAAAGACACCTTAATCTAGAAGAAAACTATGAGTAGAACCAAGTATGCAGGCCTTGGCATGGTTATCGTCAAAGCTTTGTCTTATCTTGTTTGAATTGATGAAATGATTCAGAAATGATTGATGATATTCTAAAAATTTGAGGATATATGATTTGAATGTTTTGCCAATATTTTCATAAGTTTTTTAGGAATTTCTATAAGAATAAGTCCCCTGATTACAAACTTTACGAAATGAGATGGCAAATGAAAATGCAATCCAGATGCAGTAATATACATATGGAAATGTTGATGGATCATGTGTACTATCTCTTTAGGTGAAGAGATTTTATGGATTCACTAAATTCCTCACCCTCTAGTGTACACAGGGCATATGCCCCATTCTTTTAGTCTTATATTACTCAATATGGACCTAACCACTTGGGACTTAATTTCCTTCCCTTGCTGGTCTTATTTTCTATTTGGCTATCGAGTATTTATACAAGATCTCCCTCACATATATCACACTTGTATAATTTCTTATTATACTGATGAGCCATTTAGTTAGCATAAAAATTATGTCACTTTTCAGAATTGAGCCTAGATTTGTTAAGGATTTCTAATTGAGATATTTGTACCTTTTGATAGCCTTCTTCTCCCAGAATTCCTTACAGTGAGATACAGAGACTAGGTATTTCAACTTCAAGTGGTAAAACCACTTCTGCACAAAATACCGAAGAAAAGGGGTTTCCCTCGTTGGTGTTATTACCAATGTTTGATAGACCCACAAGGTGGGAAAGATATTTAAGTGCTAATCTCGTTTATCCTCCTTGACAGTTTTAAGGATAATGGACTCTAACGTGTTGTTTATAGCATCAACTTCTCCATTAGCCTAAGGATAATAGAGTGAAGTTGTATGATGATTTATTTTTATCTTTTCACATAGTTTATGTACTTCCTCATTTTTGAAAGACATTCCATTATCAGAGATAATGACTTGTGGGACCCCATACCTACAAATGATTTGGTTTAAAATGAACTTAGTGACTACGCATCCAGGTAGGGTAGTAAGAGGCATGGCCTCTACCCACTTAGTAAAGTATTCTATTGTCATGATTATGAAGTTATGGCCATTTGTTGATGAGGGAGAGAAATTACCTATCAAGTCTAGGCCCCACCTGGAAAAGGGCCATGGTGTTGCAATTGGGTACAGATCCTGTACCTGTATATGGATCTCATGGGAGAACTCTTGACATTTATGGAAATTGCGCACAAAATTCACTACGTTGTGTTCTAACGTGGGATAGAAGTATCCCATTTGTTATGAGAAGTGGCGTGGCCTCCGAAGTGGCCTCCACATACTACACTATGATATTCATAAAGAATATTCTCAGATTATTCTTTGTTAACATATCTTAGCAACATTCCATCAAAGGCTCTGTGATAGAGCACTTGTTCCAAGATCACATACTTAGCATCTATGATGCGTAGCCATCTTCTCTATTGTGATGTTTCCCCTTTAGGGTATACATGATCCATTATGAAATTAATAATGTCAGTGTACTATGGGGACACAAAAATAGGGGGTTTGATTTCAACGTAATATATGAATTCATCATGGAATTCCAAATTAACTAGATTGCCTCCATCTAATGGGTTGTTAGCTAATCAGTCTGCAATGATTTTTCCTTTTAAAAACTTTTTATTAACAAACATTAGCTCAAACTCACCTATTAGAGCTATAAAATGTACAAATTTCTTAGATAAGGACCCTTTTGTGAGAAATGTCCGTAAATGATCTGTCTTGACAATGACTCTCATTTCTTGGTTAAGAATGTAGTGTCTTAACCTCTTTAATGCAAAAACTATGGTAAGGAACTCTTTCTCTGCCTGAGTATATTATGTCTCATAGTCGAGAATCATTTGACTGATAAAGTAGACCCCACGCTCTCCTTTATCATCATCCTATTGATCTAGCATGCAATCCAATGAGACATCCATAGCCCATAAATATAACATTAAGGGATGATTTGACTTAGGACACATGAGTATGGGAGGGGATAGTAAGAATTGTTTGACCAAATCAAATGCCTCACTGCACTCTTCTGTCTAGTCACTACAACAATCCTTCTTCAAAAAATTATTTATTGGATGAAGAGAAAAGGTCAAATCAGGGATTAAACTTTAGATTGCACTGAGCTTTCCAAGAAAATAACTAATGCCATGCTCATCTAGCGGTGGGATTATTTCCAATACTGCTCAGAATTTGGTTGGATCTACATCAATCCCTCATGCGGAGATAATGTACCTCAGTAATTTTCCTCCCATCACACCGAACACACATCTTTACATATTTAGAGTGACGTTGTATTTTATTACACGAGAGAGGATGACACAAAAGCACTTCAGGGTGATCAAAGCACTTTTTTTCCCTTAGCCAATACATCATCGACATAGGATTCCACAATATTATGAATAAGATCATGGAATATGTAAGTTATGGCCCATTGGTAAGTTGCATTTGCATTTTTAAGTCTGAACGACATGACTACGTAATAGTAGGTTCCAAAAGGAGTGATAAACGTGGTTTTGGTCTGACCTTCCTTAGAGATATTGATTTGGTTGTATCCAGAAAACCCATCCATAAGGGACAACAACTCATAGCCATTTGTTGTGTCGACAATAACATTGATGGAAAAAAATGGGAAATCATCCTTGGGACATGCTTTGTGAATATCTTGAAAGTCAATGTAAATATGCGTCTTTCCATTCTTCTTAATAATGGGGACGATGTTGGATACACACCGTGAATAGTCAACTGGTTTGATGAACCCCACCTATAGGAGTTTCATCACTTCTTCTTTTACCATGAGAGCCATTTTGGGTTTCAAGGCCCTTGACTTCTACTTAATAGGCTTAACATCTGGTTTACTGATGTGATTATGAACTGCAACATGAGGATAAATTAACATCATTTCCTTATAGATAAATGTAAAATATTTTGAATGTTCCTTGAGAATTTACGTATATATCTCTATTTTCTCCAAAGTTAGAGAAGATCCTAACTTCAAATTTTTTGGTTCCTCCTCTGTCTCGATGTTTATATCAATCATTCCTTCAATTAAAGAGGCATTACCCTCTTCAAATTTAGGTAGGTTCAGAGATAGATCTAAGTTCCCCTCTTATTCTACCTCATAGACCTCAAGACCCTCCACGTAGGAAGGTTCCATTATGTGATCTCCAAAGTAGGAGGAAGAGTGAGGAATGAAATAAAATCCAATCTTATGGTGAGCGGGATGTAAATCCATGTAGGAATTTAGATACCCTAGGATTTCTTCATCATTTTTAGTGTAGTCTAGGGTGATGGGCTTGTTATCATCTTCTACATGTGCCAAAATTGAAGTTTTTAGCATATTGAAAACCAAAGGCTCGACACAAATCGAAACCGTAAAGCTTGTATCTTCTAACTCTTTACTTGGAGTGAAGTGAGAAGTAGAGGTTGTAAGAAAGTCAGCTAAGAGATTGTGTTCTCAAGGTATAGCTTCAATTGAAATGAAATCAAAATCCTTAATTCAAAGAAAAATGTTGTATACAGTTGTAGGTGTTCAACCCTAGTCTGATATACTTCAAATACTTGATTTGCAACTAATTGTGAATCCGCTAGCACCCTAATGTTATGAGCACTCATCCTTTTGGCTACAATGAGACCAAGAAGGAAATTCTTGTATCCTGTATTGTTATTCATACATTCAAAGTTAAACTTAAAGGTGAAAGGAATGACCTTCCCCTAAGGAGAGGTAAGGATCATGCCTGCCCCAACGTGAAAGAGACATGTTTCTCCATCATAATTTAAAGTTCAACCATTACTTAGGAATACTAACATTAGATCATCTTTGGTGTCATCCTCCTTTGCTTTTGAGATCTCTACCATGCATACTTCATCAGCAGGGATAGAGCTGAGTCCCAGGGCATGTCCTATACCTATGGAATCAAATGGAAGGAGAAGGGTAGGTCATTATCCAACAAAATGAATATATTTTTTGTCATTCTTGTTGACACTGTCTCAATAATTACAGGTTGATCCTTTACAATAGGAAGTCCTTCAATCAAACCCGTAGTTTATAGTTCTATTGTGGGAACAAACTTTTCTTATGGGGTTGAGCTTGTAGGTTTTTAAAATAATTTTCAGGAAGCTAAAACTCGGAATGAACCCCTAGCCTCTTCTATAGATTAGATAGATGTATGTTGAAGGGTTTGGGGTCACCCTGCACCATGAAAACCTTCCCTAAATGTAGGAATCTTACTTCCTAAAACAAAGTGGAGGGAATCATCTTCATGTGATGAATCTAAGGATGACCGAGTATCATATTATAGTTGGTTTCTCGATCTATAATATAAAATTTGGTTAGAACCATTTTATTTCCAAGGGTGAATGAAAATACTATAGTTCTAATTGATTTCGCTTTGAGGTTTTCATAGCCTCTTAACATGTTTTGTGTTGAGGAGCAATTGGTTTTTTCGTAACCTAATTTCTATAGGAAAGATAAGGGGACTATGTTTACCTCTGCCCCATCACCAATCATCACACGATTTACATAGTTATTATATATCAAAACTTGTAAAAATAAGGCCAAATCACCTATATGATCTATTTCAGCATCCATGGGCATCTTACTGATGTCGAATACAAATCCAACATCTCTTTCAGGCTACCTCAGAGGATAGACATCAACTTCTATATGGTTTATCTTTGATTTTGGAGGAGGGGTGATGTTAATCGAATTGCCAAGACCTAGTGCTTCTAATAAAGTGGCTCTGTGAGTAGGGGAATTCTTTAATAGATCTAAGAAGGAAATGTGAGAGAAGGTCTTGGTTAGGTCATTGATCAAGTCATAAGCTCCTACTAGTTTTCCTAGTGTTTCATGAATGTCATCTGATATATTCAAGTGGATTGGGATAGGCTATGAAGAATAGTCCTTGGTTTTAGTGGTTAAATTTATTTGAGGTTCGATATCCATCTCTATAAGACCCATTATCTTAGTCTACTGATGCCCATCCAATGGGGGTACAACTGATGGGTTTGATTAATTCTATGCTTCATAATCATTGGTTCCCACCACAATACCCTTATTTAATCTGTTGGGATCTAGCTTGCCATTATTGAGTTGATTTGGGAGAGGATCATTGAAGATCTTGAGCAAAATATTTTTAGGAGACCCTAGTCCCATGCTAGCATTCTGGTAAGGCATAGTAGGATTAGCCAAAAACATGTCAACGAAAAAAAATTATTACAATCTTGGCAAGTTCTGACATCATACCCTCAGACTTTATGAAAACCACAATATAAGTCAAGGTCGTAATCCAAAGGTCTCTGATTTGTATTATGTTGTGGTCTGAAGTTTGGATTAATATTCACTGATTTTTATAATTGAATTTTGGAGCCCATTGCCCCTAATTTTGAACCTGATTTGGGTACTCACCTGGGTATTGACTACGGATTTGGGCCTGCACTTGTTGAACTTGTTTTTGTTGTTTTTTGTTATTTAGGACGGTTGATTTCCACAATGTTGAATGTAAATGAAAAATTGTTATTTCTTTGGTTATTTCCATTTATGTTTTTGTTGTTAGTAGTGTTTGAATTAGGGGTGCTAAAAACATTTGGTTTCTTCACCTGATCGGTAACACCATCAGTTGTAACCCCATGATTCTTATTATGGAACTTTGGTCCCTAATTGTTGTTCATGTTGTTAGGGTAACCAGAGTTACCTTGGTTAGGAGTGATCAGTTTCTAATTTTTTCCATATTTATTGTGACCACTGTCTATAGTTTCTTGATCAATTCAAAGAGCAACCTCCAATAATTCTTCGTAGTTCCTCAATGGAAACTTCTGGACTTCTTTCTTCATTTCCCTATTAAGGTAGTGAATGAATATATCACATAGCTCTATTTAATCCATGTTAAGAGTGCTTGTGGAAGAATAAAGGACCTTCCACCATCTTTGGATGAAATGGGGATTAGAATCATTGTGTTCTTGTTTGATATGGAGTAATTATCTAATACATGTTCTCAAAAGTTTTTTCATCTCAAAATCTTTAATAAAATCTGACACAAGTTACTTGAAATAATGTATCAAAGTCTCTAGTATTCTGTAATACCATTCGAGAGAAATACGTTCTAAAATCTTAGGCAATATTTTTGCAATAACCGCATCCCATGGGAGAAGCTCTCAAATGGCAGTTACATACACCTTGATGTGAACATTAGGATCTCCTTCCCCTTAAAATTTGGATTGTCTGGTAGAGGTCTTAGGAGCATTAAATTCCATATAGAGAAGTCAAGAGGCTCTTTTAGATATTCTTAATAGGTGCCTACTGCGTAAGACTCAACTATTGATTGCATTTTTGGGGGAACTATAGGAGGAATTGGTTGTTGGAATGGTGCAACATATACATTCATCAGGGCATAAGGCATCCCTTGTGGCTGACCATATGAGCTTGGATAATAATACATGTCCCCATATGGTGACTTAGAATACATGTGCATGTAAGGGGGAGGATTATTTTGATATGGATGTTGAGGCACATAGCCAGGGAGCATTGCATTTGTAGATGGCATGGCATTTGAGAATGCACTTCTGACTGGTGCCTGTGGCTGGTATCCATATGTAGTATGGGGGCCATACCTAAGGTGCCTGACCTAGTTATAAGGTCTCTAAGGCTAGGAATTCCCGTGTTAACTAGAGGACCTGGTGCAGTAGGAACTTGGCCATAATTCTACAGGTAGAAATGAATATTCCCTTTCCCAGTATATGAAGTCTGAGTATTTTGGGTAATTTCCAACTCCTTGACCTTTTCCACAAACGCCGAGATGGCTTCACCCGTCGATAGAGTGGTATTTTTTTTTGGTGTATGATGTTGAACCTTTGTAGGCTACTCAAGGATATAATATCCTGCTATAAATTTTTCATTGTTTATCCACCCCTCATTGGCAAAGTTTTCCATTGTATGAGGGGTAGTATCATTTTTTGAAGCAAGACATTAACGTGTCATTACATCCTATAAAAATGTTGACTCATGTTTTGGAAGCATTGTTCACTATTGTAACACACTAAATACTCCTCGTTTAAATGTGGGAGTTGGTCAGACTACATACTAATGGGTTTTTTGAACAATACCCAAGGATATGAGCCTAAATCTAGTTAGAGTCATATTGTTGGAGCTTGAGAGTTCAGGCTATTAGGTTTGTGTAATTTGATCAAATTCCTTGATCCTTACTAAGGAACCAACATTGGTCCCCTGAGGAGGAGGCATTTGAAGATGGGTGGTTGAATAATTATCTGCCCATGTAGAAAGTGAGGGTGAGTATTGTTGTCTACCCATCTAATAGTTATATGCTTCAAGACCCAAAATGAGTCGGATGAATCCATCGTATCCCGACATATTCAGGGGGTATATAAATACCCAAAAAATGATGGGAGAGAGGAATATGGATGAAGAAAGTGGAAAAAATCAGTGACTATCTCTTCACATTGGGTTAGCCAATTTGTACGGAAGAAAATTGACATGTGACCTTGTACTGCACTCAACTCCTTGAGGTCATGCCGATGTATCCAATGTGGAAATGTAGAGGGATAAATGGTAATGAATATGGTAATGGGAGATAGTGTGTGGATAGGTTGTCAAGGAAACACAACTCCTCTAACTTGTAATGGTAGGATCTACTCATCAAGTGCGATGAAAGCCTATCAAACCTAGGTGTCTCGAATGGAGAAATTGGAAAGGATGGCAACACGGAGACTCCCTTCAATGTAGAGCTCCGGAGATATCCTATCTATTGGTTGTGGAACTCATGGGAAATTGAATGGGGCCTAATAAATATTTTGAAACAATCAAAAGTGAGAGGCGTAATTCCATTTAGCTCTATGGATGATTGACAGGCTCGATCCAAAATGAGAGGGGTCAATGAGCTTCTTCATTTAGAACATTCAACTATCTAATGATATCCAGTGGAAATGGAGAGGTTTGAAAGACTAATGTTCTCAAGCTAGTGTGTACATCCAATTGGTTCTCTGTTTCATTCTATTATGGAATCGTAGGGTCACATCCATAAAATATTTCTTGTTTTGGTCCCTGTATGGTCATGCAATATGATCTAGGATCTAGGCCCAAGGGCGGTTAGGCAATCTACGCTTAGGGAAAGTCCAGTAATTGTAAGCCTAATTGGATGTAACATTTAACACTTCATGTTGTTCAATTCTCTTGGCGTATCGAGCCAGTGTTCTAAGAAAAATAAGATGGAGTCCCGTATCTTTGTAGGTAAGTAGTTATGGTCCGTTTGGTTGTGGGACCAACGGATCATAGCCAAATGTTCTCTCTTATTACGGACCTTTGATGGTCATATAAATGCTCAACGTAATTTGTAATTTGGTTGATTTGACCAATAATCAAACACTTTATCATCTTCAATGTTTAATACATTTAGTTGTTAGTTGATTCTTTATAAGTCTCTATTTATCTTAAAAACGATGTACCCAGGGCCTTGAACTATGCCTACAAGTGGAACTGCTAGGTTTGGTTGTGGGATTACTAGTTTGAAACTAAAATCTATGGGTTCTTTGGGGCCCGTAATTTTCATATGAAATGTGATTGCATCTAATTAACTAAAGAAAACTAACAAAGAAATCCAAATCTAAACTATGTTTTTTATTTTCAAGAATATAAATGAATAAAGCAAATTAACAATTAATTTAAGAAAGGAAATATTTTTGGAATGTTTTTATGATATTTAGGAAAAAAACTTCTAGTATAATAAATGAACCTAATAAAAATAATTAAAAAGGTGTAGCTAACTGCTTATGCAAATGGTGTTAATCTAATCTTAAAATAATGAATTGATTGAATCTTTCAAATAAAACCCTCAATATTACCTCAAAAACAGAGAATAAACCATAGCTTCAAAAAAACTATTATTCCCTACATATTCCCTGACAATGTTGAAGAACAAAATTTATAATTTGATCTGGTCTATTGATGACTTTATAATTGTAAAAATGAAAGAATTTATCTACTATATTTGATATGATAAATTCAGAATTGATAATTTGCATGAATGAAGCAAACCACACCTCCAACCTGGATATTACAAGAACAGTGGCAAATCTAGTTGTATGAATATTGTCCCCTTAGTTTATCCTTTCAATATTTGTGTCCACATG
Organism: Taxus chinensis; assembly: GCA_019776745.2. NCBI lineage: Eukaryota > Viridiplantae > Streptophyta > Pinopsida > Cupressales > Taxaceae > Taxus > Taxus chinensis. The sequence goes on along the minus strand of CM034150.1, from coordinate 871,268,624 downwards.
AGTCCAACGGATGGGAATGCAACAACAACAAAAGAAGAAGTATGCAGGAGCAACAAAAGATTGAATTGGTAGACTGGGAAGCAATGAAAGTAGAAGAGTGTAAATAAAATTGAACTGAGATTTGCTTTGGAAATTTATAGCAAGAAAGGAAACATCTTTACAATAATAAGAATACAAATTTTCTCTATGTTTTTCTTGCACACAAGCATGGTATTTATAATAATTTAGTTGGGAAATGGTTGAAGCCATTTGGCAGCCAAAGGAGGACATAACAAAATTAAAGAGGGAGTTCAAACTAATAACAATCATCAATCATAAATAGAAGTGCAAGAATAGATTTCCACAAGGTAGTTGGGCCTTGGAATCATATAAAATGGATAAGGAATGTGTTTACAAATGTAAATTAAGTGAGATAGTTCCACGTCAAAAGGTGAGTTAACTCTCTAGAAAATTCGTATAGGACCTTAGCTCAGTGCAGGTGGCGGTGTCAAGACCATTACCTTGCCTAGGGAAGTGGTTGACAAACTGCCACCCTTCCTAGGTGGAGTTCACGAAACTGCCACCCAATCAGGGCTGTGATTTTGACACTAAAGGTCAAAACTATTCTAAAATGTAGTAGGAAGCTAGGAAAAATCTTGTGAGGGTTAAGTAGGGATGTCTAGGCTACAAATATATACTGCGAATGGGTTTTTGAGCTCGAACACCTTCTGAAAGGATATGAATCATCACTGGGGAATTTTATAACCATTTTTTGACAATGTAGCACATGTAATTTTGGGTGCGTCTAGTTGTCCTTGGTGATTTCTTCCACACATGAGGATAGGTTCAATAATATCTAAATATAATCCTTTACATGCCATATTTTTTATTGATTTGGATAATTGACTGAAGTACTTATTTTTCTGTTGTTTATGTAATGCATTTAACATTCATCAATGAGAAACAATCATGTGATACTTAATCCTTTATTTTTCTTAAGAGTACACAACCATCTATACTAGATAAACCTCTCTAATTCCAAATATAAAGATGTTACGATCACCTTTTGTGCCCAAGGACCTTTTGATCTAGATAAAATAAATTCTCTCTTTGATTTATCTAATTTACAAGATTTTTACTATCAAAATTTTGAATCTCAATCTTAGGTACCATGCTATGGAACCCATATTATATCCCAATAAGTTTTGAAGTAGGGACACATGTCAAATTTGGGTTGCTAGATAATATAGTGTTCCTCATTGTGGAATTATTAGCTGATAGTTCATGGTTAGCTAAAGATGCAAAAATAGATTCCACTTGTAACTGTAATAGGTTCAAGTTGTCCTAAAAATGACCACTAACATGCTGTAAATCATATTTGTTCACCATATTTTTAAAATCTTCATGGATTATTAGTACTTCCTCTGACACCTATGAGTTGGAATTTTCCTATTCCTTTCCCTGTGTTCTTCCTATAGTTTTAGAACCTTTTCCTTGACCTTAGGAATTAAAATTAGGGTTATTGGTCGAATATATGGGTGTGATTATATTTTTCAAATGAACCTAATTAATGCTACCATGAAAGGGAAAAATTCCTAAAAATTAATGTCATCGAAGGGTGGCATCATTGTGATTAACTCACTAAGATGAATCATGTTATTTTTTGTACAGGTATGAATACTCCTAGACCTTTTCTATTATTTTCACTTCGTTTTTCTGAAAAGAAAAACCAAGCAATATTGTAGTGATAAAAATATCAAAATCTTTCCAAATATCAAGCTATTTTTTCAATCATGTCACTCTTACATGTTAGGCCTGAAATAATTGTGTCACACGTAAGATTTCCCAAATAGAATGTTTAATACTACTTGTAATGAAGTTACTTATATTGATTCAAGAAAAAATCACATAACCAAACACATAAATAGAACAATAATATTAATTCACAATCATAATAGAATAATATAACATGTACTTGATATATGATAAAAATATATATAATATATGACTTGACCAAATTGAGGGGGAAACCTCCAAAACCTTATAATAAGAATAAAATATGCAATGATGATCCAAGTACTAGCCCCTACCTTTGATATACACCCTACTTACATTATAGTTAATTTATAATATGACCCTACTAACAATATGAAAGATATAGGGATGTGACAAGACAAACTAAGAGATTATGTTAATCACAAGTTGGGTATATATACCCCAGTACATGTAATAGGAAAAGGGTTTACAAGTGCCCTTTAGTCCTAATAAATTCATCATTCTGGTCAAGTATGTGATTATGATTTACTATATAATTTCCAACAAAATATTGCATTTGCATTTTTTTTGTGTCTTATTCACCTTCTTACCAAAACTCGTGTTACAATTTACATATTTCTAAAGAATATCTATGAATTTAAAAATAACCAAATATTGTTCTAAAATAGGAAATTTTCAATTTTCATTTTACTTATTTTATCTATTTAGATTGAATAGATATGTGTGTGGTATCTACACCTACATATACTCATTAGTCTAAACATTTTATCACCATTTATAGCGTATTTCACATTTATCAAGCTTTCCATTCATATATAATTCATAATTTCTATAACACCCACACATATTTTAAAGAGGAATTGCTAACTAAGTTGGATATATAAAAATATGCCAAACAAATGGTGGTTGTTCTCAACTTGTACGTGATCTCAGACTAAATTTACTATAAAGGTAAAACTACAACTAGCATACATATCTTAGATAAATCTATGTAAAATATATTGAGATGTATCATTATTGAGGTGAATATATTTGATTTGAAACATAAGTGAAATAAGAACCTTGAGAATCATACATCTTGGCATCTTTTACATAGATTTATTTAAGATAGATATACTAGTTATATGATTTAACTTATATTCTCACTTGTTTAGTCATTATAAGAAGTGAATATGTCATTTATTTTAGTTACTATTTTGTTGGGCCCCTAATTTATTGGCCAAGTACAGAGAGGCATGTGGGCTTGCAAGGCCTATTTGAAGAAGGGCACGCAAGAAGAAACTATACGGGACAATGTTCTAGGAGGTTTCAGTATAACAAGTGGCGTGCACCCAAGGAAGAGCAAAGGTTTTGGGACTTAGCCATATTTGGCGTAAAAAATAGAACATGAGAAAAGCGTGACCCGAATGTGCATGTAGAGTGGATAAGGTGCCATCCTAGTAGCAGGGTGGCCTAGAAAGGAATATACCTTGCGATGGGAGATTCTAGAAGGCCATCATTGCAAAGAGTTGAGAGATCTCAAGCCTAAAGAAGCATGCTCCCATGGAGGACAACCATGGAAACTTGGCAATGGATCTCCAACTCCCACAAAGGCTTGAAGGTGGTTGAGAAAGGATATAAATATAAACTACCCAGTAGAAGAAAAAGGAGGAGGATAGAGGAAAGAGACAGAGAGGTATCACATAAAGGAGATTAGAGAGAGAAGATGAGAGGTGAAGCTCTGTAGAAATACATGGAGAGATTTATGGGTTGGGCTTGGAGATCTGTAGGAAGAATGGTGTATCAAGGGATGGGTACATGTTTTTCTTTTGCATTGTAAGGGACTATAGTTTCAGACTTGCTACAAGGTTCTAATCTACACTATCATTTTGGTATGTAATGACCTTCATAGATGTAATGTGATTACTGGACATGTTCAATTATGAATATATGTGGTTTTACGGTTCATACATATATCTTTTTGTTATGTTCAGTGTGTTTCATATGAATGAGTATAATCATTATGCATCCACTTTCCCTCATGGTTCAGATATATCTTTATTTAATATGCTTCTTGTTTGGATGAATATATAAGTGTAGCATTTACTCAAAGAACTCAGATGAATAGGGAGTTTATTTTGTCTTCTATTATGCATTTATGATACATTCTTGTCACAAATCACATAAAAGAGGGGCTCGGCACCCATGCACGTGCCTCAGGTGAGCACCCAGTGTCCTGTTGGGTTATAGGCCGATGCGCATGGGATTGCCCTTATTTGTTACAGGGTAAAAAAATTGACTACATATTTTCATACATATATATTTGAAAAATGTCAATAGATATCAGTCTCAAGAATCCTAATATATATTTTTCACATATCACATGGATTAATAATTTCATTATATTATTTTCATATTTCTTAAAGACTGGTGATTAAAAAAATTTCCTAAACAAAAGCACCCTAAATTATACCGGATATAACCAAGATATTACTTTTTTTTACTTCTCAAAGAAAAAGAGAAAAAAAATTTAAGTAACAATCAAGTAGACTTCAAATTTAGGATCAGAATTACCTTATGATAGTCAATTAGACACAAATTTAATGTAAAAACTAAAACTTCAGACAATCACATTGTTAGATCCCACCCCATATTAGCATTGTAAAATGACTATCAATATAATAATTATTGAAGAAATTTAATATGATGTTCATTTGACAATCACATGAATAGTTACAACCTTAATTTTGAATCCTATCTGAATGACATATAATATAGCCATATCGTCGAGTATGCAACCCTTTTTCCCAAAAATATGTTTTCAAAATGACAATATAATATAGAAATGTCATGCATCTTTGTATCTTTCCTATGTGATGACAGGGCTTTTAACCTTGGAAAGTGTTGAAACATGGTTCAAGAGCATAGAGGATGAATTTACTTAGATATTCAACACTGGACCTAAGTTTGATGCACTTAGATGGGTAGAAGAGAACCTCTACCATGAGTTATATGAAAATTTATTTTGTTGCTTCCCAGTAGAGTTGTATGAATGGCTCCCAGCATATATTTCCAGATCAAGCTCGTACGATAAATCACATGTGTATGGATCTAAGATGATTACTAGAGGCTGGAAGATGTAGATTTGATGTGGACTCATGTTGTGGATCACTGGTGGAAGGGAGTGTTGGCTAGATACATGTTGGAATATGCCATTTCTACATACTCTTGTCTAGAAGTTATTGAGTTTGAGTTTCTGAGGGAGCCCAGAGGATCATTTCTACATGCTATTCCTTTGGCAATGAAGATATTAATCATTACTTTGACTTTAAAGGCATTTCCAATGTCCGGATAAACCCTTTTGAGTGCTGGATGAGGAAGCTAGGGTGGAGGAGGATAGCAGACATTGTGAATGAGAAAGAAATAGAGGAGACGAGACTCAAGTATAGTGAAGCGTGTGAAAGGGAGATTGCTAGACAACGAGAGGTTACGAGTGTGATGGATCTATAGAGGTAGATGTTACGAGAAGGAGTGGAGGTTCACGCAAGGGATGTGGAACCTAAGCAGTCTTTTCTACCCCATCTTGGAAAAGTAGGAGAGAGACCCCTTCTACTTCTGATGAGATTTCATCGCATTTAGAAAGAAGAGTCATTGGCACACATCTGAACCCACCTAGTGACTGGACCTTGGTGCTTGGTTTTCCAAATCAAGGGAGAAGTATTTTCAACCCAGTTTGTATTTTTGGAAGTGACTAAATCTACACCCATGAGATATAATTTCTCATTTGGGAATTTTATGGTTGTACATATCATTCCAATATTCAGAGGAATTTTTGGGCAAGGGGAAATTACACAAGTTTTGGCAACGTGTTGGGAGTGGTATGGGACACACATATGGTAGTAGAAAAATCTCATAGACCATTGGAGCATAGTGCAGTGGGACATTGGGGACACTGGGTGTGACCACTTTAGGCCCATTAATGGCCACATGAGGATCTGGAGGTGGAATGGTGGATCGGGAGGCACAAGGCTTGGTGGATCTAGTGGATATGATGGAGGAAACACTGGAGGAAACCAAGGATTTGGATCAGGAGGATAGGGGCCTCAACCACATCCTCATGTAATCTTTGAAATGTCCTTACACTTTCCAAACTACCAGGGCATAGAGGATGTTGCAGAGCATGTTCACAAGTGTGAGTTGGTATTGTACGTGAAGGGGATCATAACCCCAAAATGGAAGGTGAGTCAATTTTCAAAGACATTACAAGGGCGTGCACATAGCTGGTATATGAATTATGACCCCCGTCAGATAGTGGTAGATTACACCACATTTTAAAACACCTTCATAGTAGAATTCCACATCCCTGTGTTTGAGCAGAAGAGCATCAGTGCTCTAAAGGAGATTTAACAGGGAATGGTAGAAAGTGTGCAAGAGTATCATGCATGGTTTAAAACTGTCCTATCAAAATTATCATATGACATTCACCCTTCAAAAAATTCTCAATGGTTTTTTAGAGGGCTGATCACTCCATTTAGGAGGGTAATGTCCCATAAAACATTTACTGACCTACGTGAGGTTGCCTTACATGTTGAAGAAGTTGGGAGTGTTGATATTGGAGAAGTTGTCTGTAAACTCTACACATGAGACTCATAGTGGTCTTTGGTGCATGGATTGTGAAGTAGAGGGGCATGCCAAGGATAGTTTCCCCCAGAAAATAGTACGTGCCATAGTGGTAGATTGTGAAATTTATCATGGGGACCATGATGCGAGTAGATGCCCCTTGTTCTAGCACGTAATTAAGAAGAATGTGTCTTGCTATTATAAGATTTGCACCTCTACAACCCATGATACTAAGGATTGTAGGCTTATTAACCAGATCCATGGGGCCATTAATCATGGTGTGTGCCAGAACATCCTTGCTAGTGGATGCAAGGAAGATGATCACCGTTATGAAGGGCACGTAAATGGAAGCACATGTGGAAAAGGTTCTCACGAAGAATTCCATGGTTGTGGTAACCATGGAGGAGGAAGAAGTGAGTTCCCATGAGGAACCTATTTTAATTATGGATCTAGAGAAAACTACAAGAGTGAGTGCCCATAGTTATTATAGTGCTCGTGGTGTGGAAATAAGCACAAGTATGAGGATTTTCTTGAGTTGTTTGAGAACATGAGCCAGCAACACCGGAAGGACAAGGGTGCCATCATGGTGAGTATAAAGAAGGACTGACACACAGTGGATGCCTAGAGTGGTGCATGATTCAGGGTTAGAACTTGTTCTTGGTAACAACATGAGTAGAGGCCTACACGTGCCAAAGAAGTACCAAGGAAAAAGAATCTATTCTCAAGAGAAGAAGTGGTGCATGGGAAGTATCTGACCCTACCCATAAGAAGGAGGTGTATCAAGAGATAATGGATGTCATTCAAATTTTTTAGATGTATCAAGAGACAATGGATGTCTAAAGGAGTATTCTAGGTAGTAGGAGCAAAGAAATAATCTTGAGGCTTTGTAGAAGGACTTGGATGAGGTCAAGGGAGTATGAAAAATGTTAAGGCAATAGAATAGTATTCCCTTGCTAGGAGAATGGATATGAGAAAAGATGCCACACACTAGAGTGGAGCGGGAAAGGTAGGTGTTGCATGAAAACCTCCCTCCCGATAGCCTTGATTATGAAAAATAAATCACACTGAACGTAGTTGTGGATGGTTGGATTCTAAGTAACATATTAATTGACACAGGAGCATAAGTCAATGTTCTTACAATGGATTCCTGACATCAAATGGGAAGGCTTGCATTGCAGCCATCTTCAGATATGTTGTCTATGGAAAAAAAACTAAGGCAATGCCCATTTGAGTATTAAAGGATGTAGTAACTACCATTCAGGGGGGCAAGTTTACTGGAGACTTCAAAGTCTTGGCACTCACTGAGGCAGAAATTTTTCTAGCATTTTTTGGGTGCCCATGGTGCTATAAGAGCAATGTTGACCTGATGTTCAATGAAGGATATTTCATTTTCGAAAACAAGGAAGAGTGGGTCATCATCCCTCTGATGGATGGGAATTCGAACCCTTACATTGAACCTTTGGGATAAGAGGTCCTTGATAGAATTTACGTGTGCTCCATCAGAGACTTGAAGGTAATTCACCCTACAGAAGGAGTTATCTAATTTTAGGATTCCCAGTCTATGAGTGATACCTCAAGCATGGCATGTGATAATTGGGTGCATGGAACCTATGAGTTAATTGGGCGATAGATGAGGGGGTTTATAAAAAAAGTGACCAAGGCACACTCACTCAGGCATGTAGGAGGAAAGAAGTTACCAAGTTACTCTAGAGGGGCATACCTTGAAATTTTCTTACGTGACATGAAATCTCAATGGAAAAATGAGGACAAAAGAAGAGGGGTGCTCATTTATATCCTACTCAGGATTGTAGTGTTATGGTGGGCTACAAATCGTTAGAGCCTTTCAGAATGGCATGAGGTAATAATTGCATTCTCTGTATGGTTTTCCAGAAGTAACGTGCCCATAGTCATTTAAGAATACCATGGTAAAGAGACTACTTCATTCCATATCCAAGCGTGTGAGAAGGCCTAGATAGGAGGTGCAAAATCCTTTCCACCATCACTATGGGTATATAAGCTGTATTCCACACTACAAGGTTATGCACATGCATGGTATATCCATTTAGAAAAACTCTACTAGACTGGTGATTGGAAAGAATTGACAACTGATCTCATTTAAGCATTCGAGTATTAGAGTACAAAGCCATCAGTGGATAAGGAATTATAGGTAATCAAGTGCCTTACGATGGGGGATAGTGCTATGGTGGAGGATAGAATACAATAGTTGCTAGGTGAACCTGGCTTGGAGGCACGCTTTAAGGAAGAATAATAAGAAGAGACACAACTTGAGCGCACATGCACGAATAAAGAAAAAGGGAAGATGGTGTATGTAATTGATGGGGAGGAAGCAGAAAGCTTAGATGTTAACAATTCTGTAGGGACGCACGAAGTGATAGATAGTGATGATAAATGGGTGCGCGCCTACCATGAACCATTAAAAACAAATAAAGGTTAACCTTAGTATAGAAGAGGAACCTAAGGAGGCCATCATCAGGGATTATTGGTCAGAGAAGGATGTCTCTAAGATAATTGATCTGTTACGTGAGTTCTAGGATTTATTCCCTCGCGGGTATCATGAAATCAAAGGAATTCACCATTCCTTGGGGGAAATGATGATCAAGTTGAAGGAGGGTGAGCGCACCATTTAGAAGAGATCATATCGAATGAATCCTAACCTACACATGAAGGTCAATGAATAAATAGATAAGATGATTGTGTCGGACATCATTGAAGTTGTTGAAGAGTCAGAGTGGGTAAGTCCAATGGTCATTAATATCAAAAAGGATGGAAGGATAAGGATCTATGTAGACTATAGGGAGTTGAATATAGTTTGTGTCATCAATCCTTTTCCAATCCCCTTCACTAAAGAAATTTTAAAATGTGTGTCCAGACATGAAGTCTATTCCTTTACAGATGAATTTTCAGGGTACCACTAGGTTCGGATCGCAAAGGAGGACAAGGAGAAGAAATTTTTTTCCACTAAGTGGGGAAGTTTTTCCTATAAGGTCATGCCCTTTGGGTTGAAGAATGTGCCTACGGTGTTCTCACGTATTGTGTTACAAGCCTTTTAGAACTTCATCCATAAATTTCTTCAAGTCTATCTAGATGATTGGACAGTGTATGGGCTAGTCAAGGATAACTATGATAACTTAAGATTAATGTTTGATAGATGTCGAAAGTTGAGAGTATCCTTAAATATTAAGAAATGTGTCTTTTCTACCCCATTTGGAATGTTATTAGGGCACATTATATGTAGGGAGGGCTTACTAGTAGATCCTACCAAAGTTGTTATCATTGTGGGGTTGGGGGAGCCTACTATTCAAAGCACAGTGCACAGATTCCTTGGGCATACAGGGTATTACAGGAAGTTCATCAAGGGATATGCCAGGATAGCCATGCCCTTAGAAGAGTTTCTTAAACACAAGAGTTCATTCCTTTGGGGGGAGGCACAACCGAATGAATTTAATACTTTAAAGGATAAGATTGTCATGGAGCCCATACTAAGATTCCCTTCTTGGGATAAGCCTTTATATGTTCATGTTGATGCCTCAGGAACAACCATTGGAATAGTACTGGCACAACCAGGTGAAGGTATTGTTGATCATCCCTTGTGTTTTGCTAGTAGAAAGTTAACAACAAAAAAGCAAAATTACACAACTATTGAGTGCGAAGCTTTATCCATGATCTATGTGCTACATAAGTTTAGGTAGTATATTTTGGAAACACCATTTATATTATACACAGATGACATGGCACTAAAATACTTAGTTAATAAGACTATTCTTCAAGGGCACATTTTTCAGTGGGTCTTGCTATTTAAATAATTTGAGTTCACCATGGTTGTGAAGCCAGGAAAGTGTAATTTTGTACATGATCATCTGTCTAGGATTGACTCATGGGAGGACATGCAGAGCATTGAGGAGACTATGTCAAATGCACAATTTTTTAGGTTGTGGCGTGTGCCCTCGGATTTGGAGGACATTTTTGCAACATCCTCATTTTATACCTTAGAACAAGTGAATTTTTTTTTTTTTTTTTTGATAATTGCATCCTGGTCCTAAATACATAATTTAGAACTCACAATTCAAATAACCATTCATATAACAGACAACCATATGCAGCTGTAATGACTCGGAGTACCTCCGATCTATTCATTCCATGACTCGGTAATCTACCAATCTATTCATGAGTAATAAGAGTTGGTGTTTTTATTTACACTTTACTCTTGCGGTTCTCTTCCCTACTCTGGGATTTAGAATGCTCTATCCAAGGAACCTAACTGAATAATTGTTACCATTATTCATCGGCATCTCATCCCTTAGACTAGGTGAATTAGGACAACGCAATCAGTAGCTTGCGATACTTTGGCCAAAGATTTGAAACATACTGTTTATGTCTCGTATTCCTTAACGGCATACTCATCAATCTGGAATACGCCCTTCACCCCATTCTTATGTTATATAGAATGTCTTATACTGACTATAGTCAGTCCTTCCTTTCACAACTTAATCACTCGGAGACAGATTAACAAGGTGGTAATGTTATATGGATGCCCACGAGGATTAGGGATACGATAACATACTGGTTTAACCCTGCAGTTAAACCAGTGTGTCAAGATACCCCAGACCTCCTAGGCAGCTTTATAACCTGACCACATTCCTAAACGGTCCCTGAGTAACTCGTCGAGATCAAGTGTAAATCTTAGCGATCAATGCAAAGGGTGTCGTCATAAGTCACCTGCATTGTTGTAACTTCGAGAAGATCCTAATCTTCTCAGAGGTACAACCCTGTAGTTGACTTGTGTCGTCAACCTTTAAATCCGCCTCGAAAAGATCTACTTAATAACATGTGTTACGCACTTTAAGTTTAAATTACTTTAAAGACTTTCCCCTAAGGTTAGCCTTTCCCAATCCCTGGATTCTTCATTTTAAGACAACCTTCCTCAATAAAACGCATTACATGGTAGAGGTATTAAGGTCAAGCTCTCAGCAAGGAGTCATTAGAATACACATGATTCTAAAACAACAGAATTGGACAATATCTCATAACCTTCACATGAGATTGCCATCTGAACTCCATTTGATTTATATCAGTTCTCTAAACTGAATTTATATCATACTTATTAGTATAAAGATATAAATGATTAAGAATCCAAATAAGTGTTGTCCTGTCATAATCAAGACTAGGGATCAGTAATTTAATTCAGCTTGTTTAGCGTTCTGCTTAGGTTCATTTTTAACCTATCTTTTAGAAAGACAATTATTTAAATTCAATATTTCTTTCGCTAGAACAATAAGATCTGCTAAACACTCATATGAATTCAATCACATTTTCTTGTAAGCTTTCATTGTCAATCACAAAAGCATCCAAATTACACAAGATAACATTGCCACTCTGGTATATAAACCGAAGAAGGTCAACTATCAGAATAAGAATACAACACAAGTATCAAATACTTATTTCCATTCCTTTCAGAACTATACAATTACATTTTATGCAAGCAGCATACTTGATACAATGCTTAACGGAAAAGAAACATCTTTCCACATATAGTACATTTATAAAATCAAGCTGTAATTCATTATAAAACAAATTAAATAATCTGATCATCCTGTCAGATCTGCATTGCTTTTACCACTTACGACAACCATCTGCAAAAATAGTCAACATGAGTCAGTTCGATGAACTGAGCATGATAAGCACTAACTTTTAAAACAATTGCAATCCGTCAATTGTTTTCATTAAACACCCTGTTTAAATGAGATCAATTATCCAAACAAGTAAACATATTCAAACTATGCCTTTGTAATACAAAAATGACTAAAAACGTGTAACTCTATCATCGTTACAGAATAGTCCTAAACACTTCTCAAATATTTCATCAAATATTAAGAATCAAAGAACGAAAGTATCCAAAACAATTATCTTAAATCCAAGATCAGCAACATTGGACAGATCGTTACTTTCATCAGGAAATGAAAATATCATAACAACTCTTGAGTATATCAATATGTTAAAAATAGCTCCTACTGTTACAGATATCAACATGTATTATAATAATAGAAGAGAAAGGAACAAATCATTCACACTTCCTTTCACACAAGTTCTCTACTGTACCGTCTCCACATATGGAAAGCATTCATCCGGTAAGTATACGAACAAGTCCGACAAGCCACAAGAAGAATCACTGTTTTAAATAAAGAAATAAAACACAGCAAATAAATCAGTCGAGTCCATCAACAGCACACTGTTACAATAAAGCAACAACAGTACAGTAGCCCCCATGCCGAACAACATGGCCTTTCTACCAGACTGACTCAGAATGACCTCACGCAAGAAACGCAGGCAAGAAGACAACTACTGCCATTACCTATTTAGGTACAGTTAACTCCTGAATTCATTCATACTCAAAAATGGATATCAAAGCAAGGAAGGCGTCACACGCCTACAATCCCAATAACAATCTACAGCCTCTTCAATCCTTTCAACACTGTAAGGCTTTTGTTCCCAGGGTCGAATTCAAAGGAACTCAATAGTTGCCATAGCCAACAAGAAACTCGAACTCCTTTGAGAAATGACATCTCCCTACGACTTAAGCAGAGAGAAGTTTAAATGAAAATCACGCATCACACACAGCCACATCAACTGGCATGTAAACAAAAGAAAAACACAACATTGAATAGCGTAGCTACTTCTGAATGAAATCAGAGTAGAAAGTATGTTATCCATGACCTACTTCATAAAGCCATTATACAAGATGTCAAGTTATTCACAGAAATCCATCAAGGCCAAATAAACATCACGTGTTCAATCTCAGGCTTATACAGAAGCCAAAAGAAACAAGATATCATCCCATATTCAAGGAATCCACAGGGTCAAACAATAGAATAAACCCAACAGTCCTAATTGAAGCAGTTACATTGTTTATCTGTCAAGAATTCAACTGAGTCCTAACAACAGTATAAGAATAGTTAATGATCCAATCTATGCCAACAATAGTAAGCATTCAAATCAGGTGTAAGAAAATCAAATACTGATTTCATAACAAAGAATTCAACTGAACCTCGTCAAAATTCTCGAACAAGCTTACACATAAGGAAACATAAATGTAAACCCAGGGAGTCAGTACCAAATTTCATTATAAATAACAGAGGTCGTATGACCTGTTACTTCTACAAGATTCCAATGGAATTCAAATTAACAAAACTCAAGGAAGTATCTATATCCTCAGCAGTGGACCATAGTATACGATTCATTCAGAGGACTCCACAGAGTCGTTCTAATAAAATACACATATCCAACATTCAAATATAAATATGTATAGCTTCCACAGTGGTCCATTTATACAATTCATTCAATGAACTATACAGAGTCGTTCCAATATATAATATACATATATCCATAATGCATACTGTAACGGTTAAATCTCGTTACCCCAACGAAAAAGGAAAACAATTCCAAAAGAGTTACAATAAGATACTGTCACACCAAAAGATGTTTATTCACAAACAACCTTCAAGACAAAACGAAACCCAACAGTATCAATAACTACCATCATCAAAACCCACGACAGAGCTTACAAAGATTCCATAACACTGAAAAATCAAACAGGTCCATCAGTATCCCTTCCGATTGTTTCCACAACAAGAATCGACGACCAAAAATTGACAAACATAACAATGGCCTATACCCATCACAGGAACGATTTATGGGCTCACGCCGAACAGGCCGAGCATTCATACATTTCATATGTTTCGCATATTTAAGCCAGAATGCAAACACAAAGAAATAAAGCCACAGTTCGAATTTAATAAACACCCATCAAAGGATAAATGAAAATTCGAATCCAGAAGAGATACAGTACCAAAAAAAAATCACACAAGACCACCATAGAAAAATCATCTATACCCATAAATCATTTGAACAGAGTTGTTCTAATGAAATCACTTGAAAGACAACAAGATTTTTAAAGGTTAGGGCCTAACATGCCTGGATTTTTACTCAAAATTCCAAAGCAGACCACTGGAAGAGCTCGGACTTCCTTTTCCTTTTCCAAGTTAGAGCGACCAACAAAATTTTGCTATCTCCATGACATATATATTCTCCTTGCCAGAGAAAAGAGCTAGATATCCTCATGTTCGCCATGCAACACAAAGAAGACTGGTGCGAAGAACCAGTGAACAGGCAGAAGGAAAACTGAAATTCGCGATAAGCCAAACAAACCAACAAACTTCTCATTTGCATGCCTTCTCGTGAGTTCCGAGCTCGACTACCGATCACATTGAATGCAATTACTCCAATTTTCCCGCTCAAACTCCACTACCACCGACCGCCAAAATTGGCGACAATCAAATAAAATCTCAAGTCCATTTCTAGTTTTGGCGACCTGCCACGTCGGCTTAGGTTAGCCATTTCCTAAAACCTCTGCCAAGACCTGTCCTTCATTCTTATCCTTAGCATTTAATGACATAGAAAACGCCGCCCATGGTTCGCACCCCTCCATAGGTCCCCATACATTTTGTTCAATAGTTAGGTTAGTATCTTAGGTTAGAATTTAGGATAATACTTATTCTAACCACATTACACGTAGATACTAACTTAGGACATTAGCACTTAGCCTAGGTCTAGGTTAGATTAACACTAATCTAACCCCTAGGTTAGGTTTAGTTTTAGGTTACTAACCATTAATAATTCCAGTTAGGTCTACATTCTGTACACTCAGAAAAAGACCTATATCATACCTTCTTGAACAGGGTTAGCTCCTGTTCTGCCTTAAGCTGCAGAATCGTATGTAACCGAATTATTACCTGGCTAACGATCGAGACCTTCCAGATATACTTCGATATCGGGAACCAATTCATTTCACTTGTCAACCTGAGTTATACTCCGGACCAGCTTATTCAATGCTTCTAGACCTTGCAACCTGTTCAAGGTCTGTGATTTTAATTCATCACAAACAAACTTAAAGCAATACTTGGATCAATTCCACTGATCCAAGGCTAGGTATTATAGATGGATAACTCTATAATTCATTCCAAGATCAGATTAAACTCAGATGCAAAATGAAATAAATAAAAGAGTCTAATCATATTCTGACTCAGTCAAGATTTGCAATCTGCAAAGAAATTACAGTACATATCAAGCATGATTTCTAAATCGAGGAACACATCCTTTTACAAGAAATCACATATCAACACTTGTATGCTCAGGGGAAAGTAACAACGGTTCAGGGTGTTACATAGTATCTCTTAAGATAGGTATGGCGCCAGAAGGAATGAAGGACTTAGAGAGGAAATAATTGGCCATATGTACCACACCTTACATTATGATTAGCAGAGATCTATACAAATTGGGCAGTGATGAGGTTCTGCGCCGATGCATGCTAGAACATGAGCACATTGCAAGTATGGAAGAAGCACATGGTGGGATCGCAAGAGGAAACTATGTGGGAAATGCAACCTTATGGAAGATTCTTCTCACAAGGATTTGGTGGGAAATGATTTACCAAGATTGTATTGAGTTTTGTAAGGCCTGTGACCATTTCCAGTGCCTTACAAAACCTGGAAAGAGGGATGAAATGTCCTTAAAACCAATAGCTATCATGAAACCATTTGAGAAATGGGCTATTGAATTTGTAGGGCCAATCTCGCCAGCTGCTCGAAGAACTGGTTCACGGTATATCATCACTTCAACTGATTATTTGACACGGTGGGAAGAGGCATCACCTATAAAGGATTATATAGTGGCTACATCCGACATATTTTTATTGGAAAATATAATCAGTAGGTATGGATGCCCTTTAAGTTTGACAAGTGATAGAGGTACACACTTTCTCAATGAGATGGTCAGGATTATGTTATCAGAATTTATGGTGGCCCATCACAAGACTACCCCCTATCACCTCAAGAAAATAGAACTGTTGAGGCATTTAACAAAATATTTTGTCACACGTTGACTAATATCTGTGATGTTGGTAGAAAATATTGGGATGACAAAGTATCAACCATTATTTGGGCATACAGAACAACCTACAAGAGGTTAAATAAGGCCACACTATTTCAATTTTTTTTTGGCATGAAGGTTGTCATACTAGTTGAATTCATGTTACCTTCACTGTGTATAGCATGTGCAGGAGGATTAGCCAATGAGAAATCACTAGAAGAAAGGATTAAAAAATTAATGTAGTTGGATGAAAGACAATCACTCTCTAAGTGGAGCCAGAAGACTGAAAAATAAAAACAAAAGGCATGGCATGATCATCACATCAAGAACAAGAAGTTTGAGGTTAGGCAGTGGTTTTTCTATATGATTCCAAGTTTTTGTGCCATCTGGGGAAGCTAAAAGTCCATTGGTTGGGCCCTTACATCATATCGTACATCCTCGATTCAGGCACATGCTAGTTACAAGCGGTGGATGGGACGAGATTACCAAGACACTTCAATGGGATTAGGTTGAATCCCTACTATAAATAAGTGTTCTTGGTGTTTGTAAATAAGGCAATATTGCTAGTTAGAATAGACTTTCCTTCATTTCTTTTTTTATTTTTGGTGTTTCCCTTTCTCGTTGTTTATTCCTTTTTGTTGTTTTGTTTTACGTCATGTGCACTGGTAACCACATTACTTTTAGTGTGGGGTAGAGTGATTCAAAGTATGGGCCTATAAGACATGTGTGCATTGGCAGTAGAAGTTGGGTGGATGGACCGGTTAAAGGAATAAACATGCGTATGGTTAATAGGTACATAGAGGAGAGGTGGATGTAAATGGTTGGTGTTAAGAAATCCTTAAAGAAACCACATACAGAAAAAAGGAAGAGGGAAAAAACAACATGAGGTAGGTGAGGGTGAAAATAGGGAAAAGGATGGAAGAATTTCCTTCGGCACCATGAATGCATGCATAAGATTCTTCAGTCGGGTTAGATTTTTGTGTGCTAGAAGGTTGTAAAGGGGTTTTTGCATAAGATGTGGCACATGGAAAAAGGCATTTATGACCGTCTTAGTGGAAAAATATGCATTTAAGGTTGAAGTATGGTGGTAGGTGGGAGAGCATTTAATGTCGGGAAAAGAGAAAAATTATAAATAAAAGGTCGAGCACTTCATTATTTGCATTGTGATTATGAAGGAAAGAAATATCTTGCAAACTAGGGCATCTAAAGCAATATCTTTGTGAAAAAGGAAGCATTTGAGAGATCTGAAGTGTATATCTAGTGTAATTTTACAAACTAGTAGGAAAGGAGTACACGGGCCTGGAGAAGTTAAGTAAGCAAGTGCCATCTTATGGAAGGGTTTTTTCCAGTTAGGGTTTGGTGACTAGGGCACAAAGTTAAAAGAATTTTTCCATGAAGATCGAGCTTGGGGCTAGATAGAGGGGTAAAGAAAAGCAAGAGGGAGAGGTTCTACGTAATAAAACCAGTCAGAAAGATGACACCTAGAAAACCAACCTTCTCACCAAAGAAGTAAAAGAAAAAGGGAAAGGGAAAATAAACAACAGTCGTCGAGAGCACAAATGAAAAATGATACGCAAAGATGCAGTACCTAGATGAGGTGTTGTTGGGAAAAGAATGGGAATCGCACCTAAGGAATATGGTGATGAGTGATTATAACCATCACACAACTACAATGGAGAAGGAGATGGGCTGGGAATTGGTGCACCCAACCAACAAGAGAATGCCAGAAGGCATGCCCATTTATAGCGACAAGGTAAAGGTTAAGTTGGATAAGGAAGGGTTTTTGTAACTTTTTGAACTACCCTAATTCATAAAACTTGAGTTCCTCTACCAATGGCTAATGGCACGTGTTCATGAAGACCACTTTTATTTCACGGGGTGCAAGATGCACATAACTCCCCATTTAATTTCCAAGTTCACAGGCCTTATCTATGAGGTGGATAGCATTGATGATGACCTAAGTTACAAGGAGGCCATCAAGGAAACAATTGCTGCATATGACTATAAGAAAGGATCATGATACTTTGACATCATAGAGATCCCATACCCCATGATGAGGATGGTTGCCTGCTTGGTAACCAAGCTCAATGACCAAGAGAGATGGACTCAAGTGAATAAGGCATGGCTAAATGTGTGCCGAAAAATATCTGAGAGGGGCATCTACAACTTGTCCACTTTCATTGCAGATGAAATCATCAGCAATGCACAAGAAGGTGAGAAGATACAATTTGGTAATTTCTTCCTCACAATTTTCTTCACATAAATTGGAGTTCTCGATGGGTCGGAAAGGTTTGTTTGGGAGTATCCAGAAGAGGATCCCTCTCCTGCAAAGTGGTTTGCAAAATATACTTGTGAGACAATGACAACTACTCACAAGGTGCATTTAAAAGAAGTACAAGTGCATGAGGGACATGTTCATGATGGAATGGAGAATTATAGAGCAGTTACCCACACTCGTACAAGGAGAAGCAAAATTTGTGATATATCAAAACTTCTACATTGGTAGATTTATGTTGATAGATGAAACAATGAGCCCATGGTGCAAGCTTCCATTGTCTTTCACCACGTTATACTTCCAAGTGGGGGTGAACAAACTCAAAGAGATAAAGAGACTAAGGTTTGACCTTATCGAGGTGGATCAAGACCATAGGGAATTGCGCAAGAAGTTGGTTTTCCCCAATAAGCATGCCTACGTGGAGAGATATGTCTCCCACGAGATACAGATGATGAAACCAATGACTTTTCCCATCGTTGGAAGGGATGCAACAAGAATATACCTTCACATCCGGCTAAAATTGGAAAAAGGCACATACTTGGAAAATGATGTATCCATCCCTGAGGACCCCATAGGTAGAAAGATTCCCGTGCTAATGAAGAGGGAAATGGGAGTGGTGCAGAAAGCACCAAGTGTTCAGGCTACACAAGTAGTAAGCGTGCTAAGGACAAGCAATAATCCTAGTACTTATACGTGAAGAAATAAGTCCCTAGTGAAAGTAAGGACTCAAGATGAGAAAGCGCTCGAGCATGAGGAACCCATCACCTAAGAGAGGTCAACAAAGGAGGAGGAGAAGGAAGCAAAAGCTCCTGCTAAGAAGAAGAAGGTGATAGAAGAAAATGATTTGGAGGACACAAAAATATTGAAGGCCTATATAGGCCATAGGGATGATGATGATTAAGATGAACCAGGAGGTGAGGACCATCCTATCTATGAGGTTCATGACTTAGAGGAGGAAGGAGAGAAAGAAGAAAATGAATACATATTTGCCAAGAGGGATAATAACAAGGAAGAAAAAGATAACTCAGAAAAGGAGGATAAGTGAGGATGTCACCAAAGAACAAAGGACCCCAAGCCTCACTAAGGAACAAATAGAAAAGGATGCGGAGAAGGAAGTCACATAGATCATTGAAGACCTATTAGAGAAAGAGATGGAGTACAGTGCATACCTAGTGATGAAGGAAGCAGAGGGAGGAAGCATAGAAAAGGAATAGGAACACATGGGAGGGGATCCCAGTTTCACTGTGAGATTTCATAAGGCCGTGCGCACAGGGAGAAAAAGCACAAAGGCATCATAGGTTCATTGAATGGGCTATATTGATGACCTGAACAAGGTGTTGTGTGCACGCTTTCAAAGAATCATACCAATAGAGAAACTCTTGGCTATGGCATCATTTGATGAGGAAGGTTTGTACCCTCAAACAAGGAAAATGATTTCTTGGGCATTTGAGTCCCACAACGACAAACTAAAATTCAAATCAAGACAAGGGTAAATAATGAAGGTACCATAGTCAAAAGGTGACAACCCCTTGGTAAACACTCAGTGGCTATTAGATGAAATTTTTTGTAACATACTGAATAAAGTTTTGATGGAATTAGAGGCCAGGCTCTTCAAGAGGAATGACAGAGTGAAGTTTCTAGAGGAAGAGGAGCTCAAGAAAATAACTAAGTAGTTAAAACATGAGGAACTAGTCAGTGCTTAGCTAAGGTGTGAATTAAAGGAAGAGAAGGCAAGGGTACAAAAAGTATCCAACAAGGTGGAGATGATCACAGGTGCTATTATCTTGAAGTATCCAGGCTTGAAACCACCCGCGCCGAAATATGAATCAAGCTTGCAATTCCTAGAAGATTTAACTCATGTTCTCACAATGGAAAGATGACCACTGGCCTTGGATTTTTTAGAGGAGGCATTGGCACGCAAATAAAAAGAGGACAAGATGAAGGTTGTGGCCATTTTGGCCTAGTACAAGAAATTCCTCACAGATGTAAAGGTTGCCACGCTGATAGTAGAGGTTGCCTATGGCAACTGCACCTATAGAGATAGACTCGCTAGCATTCTAGTTACCACCAATGAAGCATAGCTCAAGGAGTTCCAGGAGAAACACTAGGGGAATAGGGTAGAATGTGACAAAATTATAATTGAGGTTGAGAAGAAATCAAAGGCTATTGAGACCTTGCAGGTCTCAATTAAGAATTGGCTTAAAGAATTATATCCCCAAATCACTCGTAGGATCGATGCACTTGAGGATATGGTCAAGAAATTAGAAGAGGTTGTGAAAACCATGAGTGCTAAGGGAGAAGGGCTAAGTGTTTCGCACAGCATTTCTTTCCAGAACAGAGTTGCTTCTATCCTTTCATTCTCTTGAGAAACAGATAAGGGTTAGTGCTAGGAGGAATACTTGTTGAATGTTGGGAAGGTGTGCGCATACCATAAAGAGATCAGATCGATTGTGAAGAACTCCTTTTTGTCTGGGAAGGACTACCTGTAAGTAAGAATACAAGACCACTAGATCTTAGTTAGACAATAGGTGAGGGAACTTCCTTAGGCCTAGGAAATATTAGACTTCCTTTTGAAGGTGGTCAGTTCCCCATTTGATATGAATTAAAGAAAAATGATAATAAAGAACTACAAGATAATACTTACTAATTCTTGATGAAGATACAGGTCCAAGGAATGTGGTGGCGACAGTAAGGCTTAGTTGGGATGATCCGATATTGGAAAGTGAGATGATGAAGCTATCCTCAGTCTTTTCCAATGCTTGAATGAGATTGACAGCAATCCAGTTGCTCAGTTGCAGTCTTCAGCTCGATGCTCTTCTCTGCAACCTCTTCTGCTTGTTTCACTTCTCTTTCTCCTACACAAATGAATTTTGGATCCTTTCTTTTTGGTTGGGGGAGGTCATTAATAGGGAACTGATGGCGGTTACGTAACTGACGGCAGTCGAGTAAGAACCGATTTCGGTTAGGTCAAAGTGGCTATTTTTAGTAAAACAGCCATCTTTCCCTCCTTTTCTCCTGAGGGATCAGTTGTGGGCTTGGTCAAGTCATTATTTGGCTCGTTCTAGTGTGGGTGAGGGGTGATGAGTCATGGATGTGGGTTTGGACCAAATCATAGGTCTTAATTAGGTTGGTTTAGGGTTAGGGCTAGGTCATGGTGAGGTGGCGAGATGAGGTGGTGGGTTTGGAGATGTGGATTTATTAATTATAAGGTAATTAATAAATCATTAGGTGTGTAAGGTTTTAGGTGGTGAGGTAGGGTTAGGTTGCGGGACAAGATATGGGGTAAAGGGCGTCGTAAGACCCAAATTTGGTGTCTACATTTGCCCCTTGTTGTTGTGTAGCTTGTATTTTAAAGTTGCACTGACAAATATAAAAAGTGGTTGCCTCAGTTAAGGGTATAGGTAATCCCCCTCAAATCTATCACAGATTAAGGCGACGTGAAATCAGGGATAGGGTTTATAAAGGGTGAATTATGATGAGATGATGGTAAGATGGTGGGGTAAGTTCAAGGAGGCAGACACACGTTGAAATGCAGTAGTGTGACCAGGGTACACGAATTGAAGAGAAAAAAAGCAATTCATAGGCAAAGGTCGATAGTTTATCCAAACAAGGTTGATATAATCCTAGTATCCAAGGCATATGAAGTAGTTCCAGGGGATATAACGGGTAAGGTATCGGAACCTTTAGGAATGTTCGGCAGTACCAAATGGTTGGTTTGGTTAAGATAAACGTCATGGTCTCGGTCTAAGCAAAGCTGGTTGGCTGATCAATTCAAGTATCCTAGTCATGATAAAACACGAACAGGTGAGCTCGATTAAACAAAAAGCTACATTATCGGTGGATAGAATCATAATTTGCGAGCTTCGGTCGAGGTACTTAATTGGTGTGGTCGTGGGTCAGGCTGATTGGTTGGTTGTGGCCTTGGGTCGGGCCGGTTGGTTTGTTGCGGCCTTAGGTCGGGCCGGTTGGTTTGTTGCGGCCTTAGGTCGGGCCGGTTGGTTTGTTGTGGCCTTGGGTCGGGCCGGTTGATTTTTTACAGCCTTGGGTCAGGCTGATTGATTTTTTGCGGCCTTCGGTCAGGCCAAATGATTGGCTGTGGCCTTGGGTCGGGCCAGTTGGTTTGTTGCAGCCTTGGGTCGGGCCGATGAATTCAAAATAAGGCTATTTAGTAAAGGCCAGGGGTAGGTGATGTGGTGAAAAATAGAGTTCGGTGGAGAAGGACAGGAGTTAGGGTAAACTAGGCAAGTAACCGATATCGGTTAGTTATGACCGCTATCGGTTAGACAACCGATATCGGTTTTCTAGGGCGCGCCATAACCGATATCGGTTAGAGGTCAAAACCTATAAAAATAAAAAGTATGGCGTGTCATTTTCAAATTGTCAATTTGAGTGCCAACCATTTGCTTGTCTGAGTGTTGAATTGATTTTGTTGAGTTTGTGGACTGAGTTGGCACTAGTTGAGTGGAGGAGGGAGTTATTGGTAGGCCCCAGCGATCAGGAGGCAGAGTTTGATTGGTATAGGACCCTGCTGAGGAGATTTGGAGATATGGCATAGCCTGGAGGAGTAGGAGGTACTGGAGGAGCTGGACCACCACCACCTATCCCACCACGATGAAGTGTAGTCGTACTGGTAGGTTCTAAATCCCTATCTATGTGAAGTTGATGAATTTAGCTAGGATGTGGGTTTTGGGGTAGGAATCTAAAATGTGATAAAATAATGAATAAATGGAGGTAAATCGTAACATGGAGTGGGTAGATATGTTAGGTAAGTCAACACGGTAGGGTGGGTAAGTTTTTAGGCAATTGGGCTGGGTAGATAGGTTAAAAATAGAAAAAAGGGGATTTGGGGGCCATTTTCGATCCAACCCTGAAATCCTACAGTGATCGATGTCGGTCACTAAGCGACCGACATCGGTCACCACGCAAGCTATTAAGGTGTTGTGGGTTCAGAGACCGGCGTCGGTCATGTGTTGACTGATGTCGGTGCATAAAAGTTGGGTATAGACAAGTGGTGGGTGACCGATGGCGGTCGAGGGTGACCGGTACTGGTCACCATGGGTAGGAGGAAAGGTTGTAAAAATTTTTGTGTTGGTTTGTTGTAGGCAGGTAGGATAGATTTGTGGGGTGAAGGGGGAGAAGGTAGAGTTGCTAGGAAAGGTTATTGGGGTGGGGGGTAATCGGGTGGTTGGGGGCCAGTTCGGGTAGAATAGGTTATGGATTGTGTATGAATTAGGAGGGGTTAAATTGGTTGAGGTATGGCTATAGGGCGAGAGTAGAGCGGGTGGAGTATAAGTGGGGTGGTTGGTAGGGTGTGGGATAGGTAAAGGGGATATTGTATATTTTTATTGGGTGGGGTTATTGATGTTGAGGGAGATGAGGTGTTTTAGGTTTGATTGGAGTGGGTAGGATATTTAGAGGACCATAAGAGTGAGAGGAATTTATAGATGTATAGGGTAAGATAGGTGGGTGTAGATGTGTTTATAGAGCCATGTTGTGATTGGGTGGGGGAGTGAGTATAGAGGATTAAGGTAGTTGTTTTGTAAAGGGTAAGCCTGATGGAGTGGGTTGTTTTTGCAGGCACGCCAGTAGCTGACGATGTGAGATCAGATGCTGCCTCTACTGGGGTGGATGCGGCCACATATGACTGCAGCGTTGTGGGTAGTTATGCGGGAGGTTGGACTCGGTGGAGTCCAGAGGTATAGGGCTGTGGATAGGGACCACAGCCTGATGGTTTCCCTCATCGAGAGATGGGATCCGGCAACCAATGTCTTCCATCTCCCTACTGAAGAGATGACAGTCACACTAGAGGATGTGTATCGCATCTTGAGACTGCCGATCATAGGTGATGTGGTATTCTAGGTGGATGCTAAGACAGCGATGAACAACATCCTATAGGTATTCGAGGATGCAGCCCCATTGATTACCTATCATAGCGTGAGCATCTGCTATGGTGATATGTATCACGCACACTGATAGGAGACACGGCTTGCTATGCTGATGATGATTGGCATCACCTGCTTCACCCTCCCGGACTCAGAGGGAGGTCACTTCCCACAGGAACTGATGGGAGTATTGCATGAGATGGTGGAGGAGCACACCTACTATGCATGGGCACTGGTGTATTTGGTGCAACTATACAGAGAGCTCTAGGGCTATAGCTGTATGAGGTGATTTGGGATATGCTTGACATTCTTGCTACATTGTTGGGCCTACGAGCACATTGTGTGTTTACGACCGGTAGGGATACCCCAGCAGCTAGGGCCGCAGGCAGTGTATAGGTATGGGTTCCAGAGGTGGTTGCGGGTCATGGGCCAGCCACAAGTGGTTATTGCGGGGCGAGATGTCACGTACTACCGGCATATGTTAGAGGGCCTGACTGCACTAGATATTATATGGAGGCCATACAAAGGCCATCAGCCCCAAGGAGGAGCCCGAGCACAGCTACGATGGATCCAGTATATCTTCTGGATAGCTGGATTGAGACCCAGGGAGCATGAGTGGATTCCCCTAGAGAGGGTACGTCGACAGTTGGGTTTACAACAGGATGAGCCACCTCCCTTCCCACAGTATCGAAGGGAGGATGTAGAGGCACCACTACCTCTTCCGTAGCCATGGGATCCAGTTTGGGTCACGGAGAGACCGGCGGATGATACTGTGGACGACGCCAGTGTTACAGGTGCATTTTTGGTTTGATGGGCAGGACAGAGGGCAGCCATGAGAGCACAGCCCGCACAGCCAGATTTGGCAGTTGTTATAGCAGAGAGGGACCATCTCTTGGGCTAGGTGCAGTTATTACAAGGGCAGCTTGTTGCTGCACAGGCACAGATCAGAGTGCTATAGGGGAAGTTGGTCCAAGAACAGGGACAGACACAGGTACATGCATAGGCACAGCCACAGGGCCAGATCCTTGTTCAGGCATAGGCATAGGTCCCTGTTCAAGCTCCGATGGCAGCTCCACCACCACCACAGGTACAGGCGCAGGGTCAGGGTGTACAGGCAGGATAGGGCCCAGTGATATTAGGAGTCGGGGGAGTAGCCCCACCAGCCATGGTGGTATGGGCCCACTACATGGAGGTGAGAGTGGAGGCCCGATATTATCAGGATGTAATAGATTGTACCGGGGCCAACTATCAGCCATATACAGCTCACAGAGATGAGACATCCCAGATTCACAGGTCATAGGGGGTCGCAGCCACAGCCGGTGGGTCAGTGATGGGTAGGAGGTGAGATCCGGCACAAGGGCCAGCTGAGAGACGAGCCGAGGGAGGGGGAGAGAGTTGAGTCACCCCAGGAGCAGAGCTAGGTTTTTTTGATTTGATAGAGACACTGGTCTGTGAACCGAGTGTGTATATAGAGGCCTGCGTGCCCTCATTTGATGTATTTATGTTTGTTATATATACCAGCCTGCGAGCCGAGTACATGTTGTATAGTTGATACCGGCCTACGAGCCGAGTATATTTTTGACATGAGAGGCCGGCCTGCGAGCTGAGTCAAGATTTTGACAGAGACAGCAGCCTGCATGCCAACTTTGTATTTTTGGTTTGTATTATAGAGGCCCCATGCAGGGAAATTTGTATATTGTAACATTGTTTTGATGATATATATATAGATGATGAGGTTGATCCATATGGTGTGTGTAATTGTGGATTTGGTGCATATATTATAATGCTTTATGTTTTTGTGTTGATGGTATTGGAATGTTTTTGATGTATATATAAATGATGTGGATGATTTTTTAATGATATGCATATGTTTTGAAATATTGATGTTTAGTATGATGATGGATGTTGATAGTGATGTCATTATGCAGGGAAAAGAGGCGAGTGCCGCCAAAGTTTTACAAAAAAAACAAATAGAAGGCCTAGATATAATCAAAATAGGTACAGGCTGACCGATATTGGTTAGATAACCAATGCCGGTGACGTTTGACCAATACCGGTTATATAACCGACATCGGTTATGTTAAAACAAGCTTTTCTAAAAATAGAAAAGCTGGGGAGGCAATTTTAGATTCTTATTTTTAGATTCATGCAACATGTTAAATAGGAAGATGTGATGTTGTTGTCATCCATACAGGGTAGTTGCATGGGAGAATTGAGTGATAAGGAGGAAAGAGACAGCTACAGTGATCGTGATCTTGGAGTAAGAAGGCGTAAAGGCAAGTAATAGTGAAGAGGGTGGTGAACATGGCTGAACAAGGAGAAGCATCCAGCGGGCAGAGAGGGGAGGGAAGACAGGTTCCACCTCAAACGGCTGCATCCCAGGAGGTATATATGATTTTTGGTTGGAGTTAAATTTTGCATGGTTATAAATAGAATGTGGTAAGGTAAATGGGTAGAAAGGTGATAGGAAAGATCTTGGGATGGGGTGAGTGTTGTAGGGTAGGTAATCAGGTGTTGGAGATATGTGCGTAGGGACAGAGAGGGGAAAATGAGCGCAGAATTTATCATAGGTGGTGTTTTTGAGTGGGGTGGTTGGAATTGATAGTGACTGATATCGTTTAGGAGTAACTGGTATCGGTTAGGTAACCGGTATTGGTTGTCTATAACCGATATTGGTTACTGTGAAAAGTTGTGGATTGCGATAAAAACATGTGGGAAGTTATTTGTTGATTTTTTGTTTGTTGGTTTAATGGGTGCAGGCACAGGTAGGGTTGAGGATGAATGATAGGGTGCCAGCTTTACTGTCACAGGTCCGAGCGGATGTAACACTAGCTGAGTGGGCATTAATAAAGCGTGTGGGGTTAAGAAGAATCACTATTATTCATAGACCACACGCAATCATGCTATGTTGCAGGCACTGATTGAGAGATGGAATCCTGAAAGAAATACCTTTATTATGCCAATAGGGGAGATGACAGTGACGTTAGAAGATGTGTTCCCAATTCTGAGACTCCCAATTACAGGAAGACCAGTGTATCAGGTAGGGCCTAACGCGGCGCAAGCAGTGATAACGGAAGTATTTGGTCCAACCGCACGAGATTTGACACAGCGAGGTTTGACATTCACTTATGGTATAATGTTTGCGGCACACCCTGAGGTAATAAGGTTGGCAGTGGTATTAATGATAGCGGTGGGGTATTATGCATTACCTAGAGTGGACGGGGGAAGATTTCTGAAATCATTGATGTGTATATTCATGAGATGATAGAAGGTAGTGTTAATTTCACATGGGCACCTACATATCTTGCGAAGCTATACAGGGGTTTATGGGCATGCAGGCGAAATCATAGAACTACACTGGATTGTGCATACTTATTACATTATTGGGCCTATGAGCACATTGTGTGTGTCTGACCAATAGGCCAACCAATCCAGGGAGAAGAGACAGGAATGCAGAGGTTGGGATTCAGACGATGGGTCCAGACAGAGCAAGAGGTAAGAGCCGAAACCGTGATAGATGACACCGAGTATTATAGGCAGATGTGGGAGATGGTGATGATGGCGGATATTCGTTGGAGACCGTATGGGAACTACATGGTGATGGTGAACATAGCTGAAGATTTTAGGGGTGTAGAGCAATTAAGGTGGATTGCGGGACATAGGCCAGGTGAGTACGAGAGGATTCCTCTAAATCGCGTGCGGTGACAATTTGGATTTGTTCAGGATATACCCATGGCTCATGGACCATACAGGAGGATCGACGCCGAGGCACCCCTCTCACCGCCACGACTGAAACTTCCAGAAGGACCAGAGGAGACAACAGCTGATCGTAGGGTAACGGATGCAGGAGTGACAGAGTCTTACCGATTATGGTGGGTAGTAGAGCTGTAAGGTACACGTGAGAGGGCCGATCATTCTGACATAGTTTTGATTACAGCGGAGAGAGACTGCCTGCAGGTGTTAGTTCATCAGCTTCAAACACGGGTGAATGAGACAACGGGATTGTTAGAGGTTTCGCAGTCACAAGTGGAGAGGCTAGAGGCAAGATTCCTCCACGCGAGAGGGTGTATTCATATGTTACAGGAGAGATTGGCAGATCAGTGGGAGGATCCAATAGCAATGGCCTCTTTGAGGGTGGAGAGGCCAGGTGAGCAGCGTCGATGATCACCATCACTACCTAGTTTGGGATGAGGTGCGGGGGCCGACGTGAATTTTATAGGGGTAGAAGAATAAATGAGGAAACCGACCTGCGTGTTGATGATAGAGAAGATGTATTTGTTTAACATCTAAATAAAACTAAATATGTATGTTGATTTTGAGTTGATGATAATAATAAGAAATGGTTGTGTTTTGAATGTTTGGATTAATAAAGGACAAAAGTGAGTGTTATCAATATAAATATGTGAAAACATTTATATTTTTAAGTAAAACACAACACATGATAGGTTATGGTAGGGGATGGTAAAGCTAACCTTGGGAGACCCCATGTCTCCGAAGTGCTACCTACATAGCCCATTGCATAAAGCAAGGAGGGGCCTCAGACCGATGTAGTTCTCCCTTAGGACTAGGGAGAGATGAATTTAGGCAATTTGGTTGTGTTTAGGCAATTTGTTGGTTGGTAAAAGTTTGATGTTGGTAGGGTAATGTTGTTGGATTTGGTAAGGTATAGGTGAAGTGAGGGTTTAGCTTACCCAAGCATTAGGGAACCGTGTCCTGATTAAGGTCAACATATAATCCCAAATTTGGGTAAAAGAGGCAAAAATGTCCCATAGTTGGAAAGAGCTAAACAAATCACGCATTATCATAGGATGAGCTTGAATCTCTAGGTACCTTGCATAGGTGAGAATTCGATAGGTGAAAAGAGTTGTATAATCACAATATATCGGATATACATCATGTCCCTTGAGTTTTGTTATTGTGAAGAATGGTGAGGTGAGGCGGATGGTATAACTGGGGCGTAGAGGACTTGTTATAAGGTGATTATTCTGACGAAATAGATCCAAACCTAAATAGACGAGTCCATGACTCAAAAGTGCTTGTGAATACTGCTTTTATTTTTCTAGATATAGACTGATCAATGCGGGAAGTCTATATGGGATATGCATTTTGTTGTTTCTTGAGGTCTTCACGAAGCTGATCAATGCGAGAAGCTTCTGATAGAGGCTAACTTTGTATAGTTGTCCTTCAAGGGAGCATTCTACTTATAGTAGCATGATGCAGCTTTGCACATAGCTGTCCTTCGAGGGAGCAGTCTAGTGTATAATAACAGATGCGGCTTTGCACATAGCTATCCTTCAAGGGAATAGTCTAGTTTATAGCTTAGAGGTCTAGATGTCTGTTTGACATGAAGCATCTAATTTTGCAGGAAGTTTGACTCAAGAATATCCCAGAATTGTATAATTGAGAACTTGTTATTTTGATACTTTTAAGTCATGGACCAGACTAAAAATGGGAAGACATTTTTAAGAAGAGGTGATGATCAGACCATGTGAGCTTGATTCCATTTTGAGAGTCACGAAACAAGGTGTATGAGGTGGTAAATGAGCTCAAGGGACGAGCGTAAGGTAGATAAGAAGTGATGTAACACTAAATTCAACAGTAGAATGGTCGGAGATGCAACTCATTAAGGGGTTCAGGCTCGGGTTTACCATTAAGCGAAGCTAAACGATAAGTACCTGATCTGTAGGTGTGAGTGATAATGTAAGGCCCAATCCAATTAGGAGCAAATTTTCCACGTTTGCTCTTTTCTAGTTTGGTTACATGTTGATTCTCTTTGAGGACAAGATCACCAATCTTAAAGGTACACTCATGAATTCGCTTATTATAAGCACGCTTAATGTGCTTTTGATAAATTTGTAAGTGGTCAAGAGCTGTAAGATGATGCTCATCAAGAAGCTCTAATTGGGCTAACCGCTCTTGGTGGAAGTCATCATTGGCGAGAATATCCTGAAGAGATATTCTGAGAGAAGGGATTTGTATTTCAAGAGGCATGATAGCCTCAGTATCATAGACTAGAGAGAATGGTGTGGCATTAGTAGAAGTATGAATGCTGGTACGATAAGCCAAAAGGGAAAAGGGGATGTGATCATGCCATTTTTTTCCAGAATTGTTAACGACTTTCATCAGAATTTTGATTAAGGTTTTGTTAGAATATTTGACTTGTCCATTTGCTTGTGGATAGTAGGGTGACGAGAAGCTAAGTTTGATACCAAAGTTATCACAAAGGTCTTGTAACAACTTATTTTTGAAAGATTTTCCATTATCTGTTATCAAGCGATGAGGAACACCAAAATGAAAGATGATGTGATGATTGATGAACTCAACGATTTTTTCTTTTTTGGTTGAAATGAGTGGAACGAATTCCACCCATTTAGTGTAATATTTCATTGCCATGATGATCCAACGGTGATGCTGCGAAGAAGGTAGGTGAATCTCACCAATAAGGTCTAAACCCCATTGTGAGAAAGGCTAAAGATCTCATGCGACCTATAACGGGTGGCTAGGAGTATGTTGAAGGTTGGCATGTTGTTGACACATAAAACAACGCTTAACATATTCGCAGAAATCTTTATTGAGAGTAGGCCAATAATATCCTAAGCGAAGGATCCGATTGGCCATGGCAAGGCCACTAAAGTTCCTGCCACAAAGTCCGTCATGAATTTGTTGGGTGGTATGAGCTACTTCAGTGCCGGTTAGACAGCCAAGGAGGATACCATCAAAGCCACGTTTATAGAGGAGTCCCCCCATGATGACATAACGAGAAACACTTTTAAGAAAAGCATGTTTACCATTACTAGTAAGGTTAGGTGGTAGAATAGAGGTTGTAAGGTAGTCGTGAAATTGGTGGTACCAGGTATCTTGCGAATCAGCAGATACATTATTTACCATACAAACATCCGGAACTAAGTAAGATGGGGCAAAGAGTTGTTGGACCAAGACAAATATGTCCGAGTCAGTTGGTGAGGCCAGAATTTGTGAGGCTAAGCAAGCCATAGTATCTGCAAATTAATTAGTTGAGGGGGGAATGGTTTGAATAGAATAATGAGAAAATAAGGTCAAAAGTGAATCCACGTAATGTTTGTACTTTTGAAGTTCCTCATTTTTACATTAGTAGATGCCAGTAACTTGATTTACTACCAATTGAGAGTCACTAAAAATATTAATAGACTTCACACCTAAGTGTAATGCAACATGGAGACCCAAAACAAGGGCCTCGTATTCCGCTGCGTTGTTAGTGCAAGGGTAATCGAGCCTGAATGAAAGAGGCATAGGTTCACCTTTAAGAGGAATGAGAACAATGCCTGTCCCTCCACCGCGTTGGCATTTAGATCCATCGAAGAAGAGGGTCATTGGATACGACACATCACTGAGTGAAAGAGTTGCGATGAGCTCATCAAGGAAAGTAAAATTGGTAAATTGTTCCCCAGGTAAAGGGGCTTCCACGAGTTGGTCTGCGATAGTTTATCCTTTGACTGATTTTTGGTGTACAAACTCAATGTCAAGGTCAGCGAGTAGCATAAGCCATCGGGTGATGTGTTGGTTTAGATGAGGTTTGGTGTACATAAAATGTATGGGGTCAGTGTTGGTGATGACAAAAGTTTTGTGATTCAAGAGGTAATGTCGGAGTTTGGTGGCCACAAATGATAGGGCTAGGCACAACTTTCTACGTGTGTATACCTAGTCTCGTAATCCACAAGAGTACAGCTTATGTAATAAACTAATTGTTCTCAATGCTCAGAGTCACGATGTGTGAGCATGGCTCCTACAGCATGGTCGGTGGCAGAAAGGTAAAGGTAGAAAGGGCAATCGTCCTGAGGTGGGATAAGCACAGGTGGCTGCAAGAGATAAGCTTTAAGAGCCTCAAAGGCTTGGTGGCATTCCTCGCTCCATTGAAAGACAATGTCTTTTTTAAGGAGATGATGGAAAGGTTGACATCGGTCTGAGAGTTGTGAAATGAAATGACAGATAGATTGGAGTTTTCCTTGCAAACCATGTAATTGTTTGAGGTTAGTGAGTGGGGGCATTTCTAGGATTGCTTTGACTTTAGCTAGGTCGACCTCAATGCCACACAAAGAGATGATAAATCCAAGGATTTTTCCTGAAAGGAAACCAAAGACACATTTCTTTGGTTGAATACGAACACAGTATTGTAACAGGTGATCGAAAATAATGGTTAAAACATCGAGATGTTCACTGCGATGTTTGGATTTTCCAAGAAGATCATCGACATAATCCTCGTGGATAGTGTGCATAATGTCATGGAAAATATAAGTCATAGCTCACTGATAGGTCGCACCAGCATTCTTGAGGCTGAATGGCATGACATAATAGCAGAAGGTCCCCCAGGGGGTAATGAAGGTGGTTTTATGTTGATCGGCCGGGGCGACAAAAATTTGATTGTATCCCGAGAAGCCATCCATGAGAGAAATAATCTCATGGCCTGCCATGAGATCAACAAGTTGATCAATGCTAGGTAAGGGGAAGTCATCCTTTGGGAAAGTGAGGTTAAGATCCTGAAAATCCGTGCATATCCGAAGTCCCCCCGTCGCTTTAGTGACATGTACGATATTAGAAATCCATTGCGGATAGTCAATAGGTAAGATGAAAGAAACAAAAAGAAGGCGTTGAAGCTCTTATTTCACCAAGAGGGCAATGCGTGGATGCATTTTTCTCAGTTTCTGTTTAACTGGTTTAGAGTTTGGTTTCAGAGTGATGTTATGGACAGTAATGTCAGGATCGATTCTTGGCATGTCGGTGTAGGACCAAGCAAAAGCTTGATTGTGGGCACGGAGGAAGATAGTGAAGGCAGCTTGTTCTAATGTGTCAAGAGATTGTCTGATATTTACAATGTGAGGATCATCCTCCATGTGGATGTTGATTTCTATAGTCGATTCATTTAACATAGTTTGGGTGTCAGATGGTAAGGCACGTTGAATATAAGAGTCATCCGCACCAAGGTAAGTGAGGATGGAGTCATCATCCTGGCACTCCAAAACATTAATTGAAGGTGAATATTCTTCAATCATATATGGATACAAAAGGGGGAGAGAAGATGGGTCTTCACTATCGCGTTGATAAGTGAGAGGACCCAAGAAGATAGCATTCATGAAAAAAAAAAGTTAGGAGGGATAGCTTCTGGGTCTATCGACTCTGTGGGTGAAGATGGAAAAATGGGCGATGATGGTTTGGAAGGGGTGACGTCGTTATTTTCCTAGATACAATTAACATGAGGTTTCTTCGGTGTAGGTGGTTAAAAAAATCTAAGACCACGACGATCTTTGTGTTTGCGGGTAGTTACGGGAATGATCGTGTGTCAGCCTTGTTCATAAAGACCAAAACCAAAACCCTTCTAAGCACAGTGCGTGAGGAAGGTGAGGGAAAAACGACGGTTGGTTAGATATCGAAAATCAGATTGGAAGGGAACCACACCAAGGGGAGGTTCAGGGGTGACAGAGGATGTGTCAACACCCCCATATGTTAGGTTGGTGCGGCAATTAGGTGGTCCGTTGGAGATCACCTCCCCCACACGATGGTCGTAGGTAGGATGTGCATGTAACTTTCCATACTCCTGTGGGGTATGAAATGTGCTAACATTATATACATGGTATTCCCCTAGTGTAAGGCGTTGAAAAACATCTACCAAGGGGTCTGAAGTTGGGATGTTGTCCGCGGGGAAGGAAGTGGTATTCGCGGCAGTGGGTTCATTGGTTGAAGGTGTGAGTGTGGTTAAGGTGGATGGTGGAGATGTGGTTGAAGTAGATGGTTGGGCTGGATTAATGGGTGCCTTGAATGGTACAAGCACATCATTAGGGTGATATAACATATTGCAGGTTTTGAAGGGGGAAGCATTAGCTTTGACGGTGTATGACTTCCCCTCATACTCGAATTTGATGCATCTATGTAAGGTGGAGGGAACGCATCCCATAGCCCAGATCCAAGGGTGGCCTAACAATATGTTGTATTGGAATTCTCCCTCAAGGACATCGAAGATTTCAGGTAAGGTACATGGCCCGACACGAATGTTAAGGATCACGGTGCCTAAGGTAGAAGTAATAGTGTCGTTGAATGAACGCAACATGGTGGGGTTGGCACACATGTAGCTAGGAGGGATATTCATCTGTTGGAAGGCTTTGGAAGAGATGATGTTTAGGCTAGTGCCCCCGTCGATCATAACACGACGTACCCGGATGTCCCAGACGTAAGCCGAGATGAAAAGAGTGGGATCAGGATCTTCTTCACCAAAGATGACAATTTATCCTTCATAAAAACTGACAGCAATGGCTTGTTGTACAGGGACTGAAGTGGTTGTGGAGGTAGGTTGTTTGGTGAGAGAAGCGACATGGTTGGGTGTTAAAATGGAAACGACAAGCAAGGTTTCATTAGGTAGGACCTCTATCCCTTAAAGGATCTCAATTAAAGCTTACCGATGCGATTCAGATGTTTGAATGAGATCATAGAGTGTCATTTTGACTGGAGATTGGTGAAGTTGTTTGATCATGGTGTGGTGGGAAACTCCATCAGAGACGGGATAGGCAGGGCCACGAATGACCACTTTTGGTGGTGGTGCGATCGGGATGGCAGAAGGAGAAAGAGAGGCCGCACGTGTGCTTTCTTTAGCTTTTCCATTGTTTTTCTGACCTCGAGTAGCAATGTTAATCATGTTGATCTCATGAATACGAGAGGAGGAGGATGGTGGGGATAACTCATTGTTCTCAAGAGGCAGGGTTGCAATGATGATAGATTTTGGCGAGGCGGGGATAGGTGGTATAGGAGAAGGAATCGAAGCTAATGGCTTCTCTCTCCGTAAATTGTCTTTCTTAGGCTTTCTATCCGAGATAGGTGATTGGCAAAGGATGGCTTTCAAAGCTTTGCATCCTTCTACATCGTGTCTTGGTGTGCGATGGTAAGCATAGATTTTAGATTCATCATAACCTATAAGTCGAGGTTTAGATGGATCATAGAGTCTGAGCGGGGGTAAGGAAATGGTCACATCCCCTACCAACATATCAAGGATCTTTGAGTAAGATCCTTTGAGTGGGTCAAATTCAGATGAAGATGAGGCTGTTGATTGAGTGGGTGAGATTTTTGATTGTTTTGGTAAGGGTTGGGTGCGAATGGTTCGTACAGGTGGTGATTTAGGCAAGGGATTTTGATGAGTGGTTTTAACTAGGCATGGTTTCTTCTACACAGAAGTTATGTTTAGCTGGTTAGATGATGAGGCCCCAGCTGACGTGGTGGTGGCAGGAAACAACCACAGGGAAAGAGGAAGCGACAGCAAACAAGTCCTTTGATGATCAAGTTTGCTTAGGGTTGATAGGTAGGTGAGATACTTGTGGTGACGGTGTTGATACACCCGTGAGTGTCTGTAGGGGTACAAAAGGTATAGGTCGTGTTAAAGAAGATGTGGGAGGCGAGGTGTATTGTGGCAAGGTGGAGGGGTGAGGCCCTAATATAGAAGGTAGGTGTGATGGTGAAAGCTGAAGTCAACCCTGTTGTATCGGTGTGATCGGGGGCGAGGGTTTTAGTTGTGGAAGAGGTATAGATTGGACTTGAGGAGATTGGGTCTGTCTCCTAGGTGGATTGATGGCAGTATTTTTGGATAAATCTAAATGTTTAGGTGGGTGTGTCAGGTTGGGAATTGGTGAAGTCCCAAGCATAAGGGAAGGCTTGGTTAGGTTGATAGAGATGGATGAGGGATTTAATAGAGATGAGGGGGGTGAAGGTGAGGACATAGGCATTTCGAGCTTTTGTAAACACCTCAAGTATATGGTAGAGGTGTCTGGATTATTCATCTGCATTTGAGTAGAGCAGGGTGTATTCAAGTGCTCCCATAAGGCTCGTCTATCTTCTGAGGGATGAAACTCTTCACGTGTAAACAGGAAATTTGGTATGGAAGAGAGATGTGTTGTGATTCCGGTCCACTGTGGGTGTGATACAGGGGGTAAATGAGGTGCCGTATCAATGGGTACTAAGAGGTCAACCGGTCGCTGGAAAGATTTAGGTGATGAAGAACTAATAGGTAGAAGGGGATGTTCGAGGGGATCCGTTATGATTGAGGAGTTTGGTGATGTAGGCTCAAGGGGTTTCTCCTCTAAGGGTGATAAAAAAAGTGGCAAGCCTTCTTCTGTTGCAATAAGAGTGGTGGAAGGAGATGTTTGGGAAATAGATAAGTTGGATAACATCCACTCACAATCTTGCAGGGATGTGGTGTAAGAAGGTTCAGTTGTGAGAAGAGAACTCTGGGCGGTTAATTCCTTTATAGGTAAAGGAATAGCGGGACTGTCCTCTTGTCCTGATGAAGGAAAAGGGGGCGAAAATCCCTGCGTTGGTGAAGAAGCTTGATTTATAATTTCCTCAATGGAAGCCCTAGGTTGGGAGTTGAAAATCGCATGGATCTCATGCACACTCTTCTCCTCGGCTGTGGTGTCTTGATTTGTGTTACTGTTAGATGCATGGTTTGGAAATGGTTTGTTGAAGATTTTTAAATTTTGATTAGTGGGGGCATTAGGATTATCGAGACTTATATCCCCTGCATCAACCATTTCCTACACTATGTTCTTCAACATCTTGTAGTTTTCGTGATTGTGTCCCTTCACACGATGGAAGCTACAGAAGTCATTTTCTTTATACCAAGAAGTCAAACCCGGAGTGAGGTTTAACAGGAGGCAAGGTGATAGCTCCTTCTTTAAGCAATTTTTCTAAGATCACACCATAAGTTTCTCCCAAGGGAGTATAATTGATGGGCTCAGCTTTATACTTATACGTGGCTTTCGGCTGGGTATTAGACAGTGCTTGATATTTGACCATCACAGCGTGTACGGCACCCTTTGATTTCGAAGCAGCCGATGTGTGAGAATTGGTGGTGTTGGGTTTGGTGGTAGAGTCTTGGGTCCAGAAATTTGAGCTTTTGTTGCGTAACCTCAATTTCTCTTCCTCTAAGGCTCGAATCTCTAGTTTCGAAGCCATAGTAAAGGCCTCATCAAAGGTGTGGAAAGTTTGAATTTGTAGGGTGGGAGAAATGTGTTTAGCACAGGCCCACATAAATATTTTGATGAGCTCAGCCTGAGGTAAGGCGTAAGTAAGTTGGTTGATGAGGCCCCGCCATCGTCCAACGAAATCTGCGATAGACTCGTCTTCAAATTGTCGGATGGCATAGAGGTCGGTAATGGATACTTTCTTGGCAATATTGATGGAGAAGTGATCTAAGAAATATTGGGCTAACTGGTTAAAGGAGAAGATTGAATGTTGGGTTAAAGCACTGTACCACTCCAAGGAAGGTCCTGATAAGGAATGGGAAAGATACGGAGTAGTAAGGCATCGTCATGAGCAATCAGATAGCAGGCATGTTTGAATGATCGCAAGTGTTGTTGAGGCTCCTCCTTACTATTAAAGTGAGTAAATTTCAGTAATTCCCATTGAGGAGGGTATGTATGAAGGGGGGTAGAAGGATGAATAGGCTCTCAAAAAACTTGCTCGTATGTCAGGGTGTTACAACTTCCTAAAACAGAAGCCTCAATATTTTACATCTTGTCCATCATCTGTTTGATTAAATCATTAGTCAGGTTAGATGATGGTGCTATCATTGTAAACAGAGGAGGATTAGTCCAAGAGCCGCTACTAGACAATGATGGGATTGAATGTTGATAAGATAATGGTGATGAATGTGTTGGGGCAGTCGAATAAGGTGGTCCTATATAAGAGGTTGAGGCCACCGGATGAATTTGTGGAAATGAAAAGGTGGGCAGAACTTGTGAGGGAAAGCTCGTGTGTATAGGTGGCAGAGAGCAAGTGATGCAAGAGGAAATTTTTGAGAGAGATGAGGTAGGGGCAGTGGACAGTAGTGATATGTGGGGTCCCCGATTAACTAGAGGAAAATTAATCGGTGCAGTATGAACCACCGAAGCTACTGAGCTAGGAGACGGGGCTAAGGATGAAGATAGTGAGGTGGAGTTATTAGGTGGGGAAGGGGCTAAGTGAGTGGCGATACTAATAGGCATACCAACGAGGAGCTGACCGTCGGGTGCATGGTTAGGGGTATGAGACAAATAATATTGTACGGCGCTAGGATTAGCATCTAAAAATTTGGCAAATTCCTTATCTCCTACAAGGATCTTGGGAAAATTGCTGGTATCCATAGGATTCCCCATAGAATGTGAAGGGGGTGACTTAGGCAAAGGCACGGAACAAGCATGTGAAACCATGGCTGCTACTTCTTTCTGGGTGATAAAAACTATGGAAAAGAGGACACAATAGGGATTTAATCAATCCGGATGGAAAACAACAAAAAAATGTTGGAATTGATAGGTTGTTGGTGTGTCAAGAACTATTAAACACAGTAACCGATATTGGTCAGATAACCGATGTTGGTAAGAATGTAACCGGCGTCGGTCAGTTAACCAATGTCGGTAGTATGGGACCGGTGTTGGTCAATGTGAAAGTAAATAGAGGATGTAAGAAGCTACTAGTTTGGGGATAACAATGCTTAATATACCTACCAAACTGTCTTGAAGTGATCACTGTAACAGTGTATGACAGAGAAACAGAACTAAAAACAAGCAAGATGCACAAGCAAATCAATAGACTAACCCTAGGATTAGTTTTTATCACTTTGGGCTTATGCCTTAGACGCCAGATGATGTCAATCCTAATCGAGAGACCTAAGGGAGATGTCAAGTTTGTTTTGGCTCATAAGTCTACCTCAATTGGGCGGAGGAATACCGTGGGAAGGGGGGATGTTTGAGTTGTTGTGTTGATTATGATGTGATTTGGTATGTGTTGTGCAGTGAGAGTAAGATTAATTTCTCGTCAATACCCATGATATCACCCCCACGTAGATGACCTGTTACTTAATCTATGTTCACTAGAATTAAAAACAACAAGCAAGAATGTGATGCACGTGTTTTAAACCCAAATCAAAAATGATATTCGATGAAGCAAAGAAGATGACTTTCACTAATGCAAAAATTCTAAAGAAAGACAAATTCTTTTACCAAAATGACAAAATATTTTGTGAATATTTACAAGAATGAAACAGCAAGTATGCTCCCTATATGAAAGCAAGCAAGAAATAAAGAAACCCGAAATGGGTCCCACCGGGCGTGTGTCAAAATGTTTCGCACAAAATTTCTTTCCGGAATAGAGTTGCTTCTATCCTTTCATTCTCTTGAGAAACAGATAAGGGTTAGGGCTAGGAGGAATACTTGTTGAATGTTGGGAAGGTGTGCAGGTACCGTAAAGAGATCAGATCGATTGTGAAGAACTCCTTTTTGTCTGGGAAGGACTACCTGTAAGTAAGAATACAAGACCACTAGATCTTAGTTAGACAATAGGTGAGGGAACTGCCTTAGGCCTAGGAAATATTAGACTTCCTTTCGAAGGTGGTCAGTTCCCCATTTGATATGAATTAAAGCAAAATGATAACAAAGAACTACAAGATAATACTTACTAGTTCCTGATGAAGATACAGGTCCAAGGAATTTGGTGGCAACAGTAAGGCTTAGTTGGGATGATCTGGTATTAGAAAGCGAGCTGATGAAGCTATCCTCAGTCTTTTCCAATGCTTGAACGAGAGTGATAGTGATCCAGTTGCTCAGTTGTAGTCTTTGGCTCGATGCTCTTCTCTGCAACCTCTTCTACTTGTTTCACTTCTCTTTCTCCTACACAAATGAATTCTGGATCCTTTCTTTTTGGTTGGGGGAGGTCATTACAGGGAACCGACGGTGATTGAGTAGGAACCGATGTCGGTTAGGTCAAAGTGGCTATTTTTAGTAAAACAACCATCTTTCCCTCTTTTTCTCCTGAGGGATCAGTTGTGGGCTTGGTCAAGTCATTATTTGGCTCGTTCTAGTGCGGGTGAGGGGTGATGAGTCATGGATGTGGGTCTGGACCAAGTCATAGGTCTTAATTAGGTTGGTTTAGGGTTAGGGCTAGGTCATGGTGAGGTGGTGTGATGAGGTGGCGGGTTTGGAGATGTGGATTTACTAATTATAAGGTAATTAATAAATCATTAGGTGTGTAAGGTTCTAGGTGGTGAGGTAGGGTTAGGTTGCGAGACGAGATATGGGGTAAAGGGCATCGTAAGACCAAAATTTGGTGTCTACACTAAGGTTTAAAGAGGTGGGTTCCCTAGTCAGCGACCTCTGTCAGTAAGCATAGAGTGAAGTCAATACCTGGAATAAGTTAGAGGCAGAATTGATGAAATATTTTCCCCTCCTCTTGAAGAAATAATCATAGTTCCCCATTATTTCATTCTTCCCTAAAATTCTTCATTCCTTTATTCTTTCTCCAAACTATTTAAGGACGGTATTCTTTATTATTTAAGAAAATGTTCCTATGGACAAAGAACGGGCATAGTGTGGGGTGATGTTGGGCCCCTAATTTATTGTCCAAGTGTAGAGAGGTGCGTGGGCACACAAGGCCTATTTTAAGAAGGGTGTGTAAGGAGAAAGCATGCAGGACAGGGTTCTAGGAGGGTTTATTAGAACAATTGGCACACGTGCAGGGCAGAGTGAAGGTTTTGGGACTTAGCCATATTTGATGTAATAGACAGAACATGAGAACAACGTGACCTGACCATGCATGAGGAGTGGATAAGGTGTCATCCTAGCAGC
Source organism: Taxus chinensis (assembly GCA_019776745.2). Lineage (NCBI taxonomy): Eukaryota > Viridiplantae > Streptophyta > Pinopsida > Cupressales > Taxaceae > Taxus > Taxus chinensis. The sequence continues at coordinate 871,227,561 of CM034150.1, read as the reverse complement.
AGGGTGGCCTAGAAAGGAATATACCTTGTAATGGAAGATTATATAAGGCCATCATTGCAAAGAGTGGAGAGCTCGAGCTTGAAGAAGCATGCTACCATGGAGGACCACCTTAGATACTTAGCAATGGATCTGAAACTCCCACGAAGGCTTGAAGGTGTTGATAAATTCTATAAATACAAGCGCCTAATAGAAGAAAGAGAGGTAGAAAGAGGAAAGAGATAGAGATGTATACATAGAGGAGATTAAAGAGAGTAGATGAGAGGCGAAGCTCTGTATAAATACATGGAGAGATTTATGGGTTGGGATAGGAGATATATAGGAAGAATGATGTATCAAGGGATGGGTAAATGTTTTTGTTTTTCATTGTAATGGAAGTAAGTCCAGTCTTGTTATATGGTTCTAGTATGCACTATCATTTTGGTCTGTAATTACCTTGATAGATTTAATGTGATTAGTGGACATGTTCAATTATGAATATATGTGGTTTGCGGTTCATACATATCTCTTTTAATTATGTTCAATGTGTTTCATATGAATGAAGATAATCATTATGCATCCTCTTTCCCTCATGGTTAAGATCTATCTTTATTTAATATATTTGTTGTCTAGATGAATATATCAGTATAGCATTTACTCAAATCTCTAAGTTGAACAAGGAGTGTCTTTTGTCTTCTATTACGCATCTATGATAAATTCTTGCACAAATTACATAAAATAGGGGCTCGGCACCCATGCATGCCTCGGGTGAGCACCCAACGCACGTTTGGTGATAGGCCAGCGCGCATGGGATTTTCCTTATTTGTTAAGGGGTATAAAAATTAACTACATATTTTTCATACATATATATTTGAAAAATGTCAATAGATATCAGTCTCAAGACTCCTAATATATATTTTTCACATATCACATGGATTAATAATTTCATTATATTATTTGTATATTTCTCAGAGACTAGTGATTAAAAACATTTCCTAAACAAAAGGGCCCTAAATTATACCAGGTATAACCAAGATATTACTTTTTTGACTAACTTCTCAAAGAAAAAGAGAAATTTTTTTTTAAGTAACAATCAAGTAGATGTCAAATTTAGGATCAGAATTACCTTATGATAGTCAATTAGACACAAATTTAATGTAAAAAATAAAACTTCAGACAATCACATTAATAGATCCCACCCCGTACTATCATTGTAAAATGACTATCAATATAATAATTATTGAAGAAATTGAATATGATTTTCATTTAACAATCACATGATAGTTACAACCTTAAATTTGAATCCTATTTGACTGACATATAATATAGCCATATCATGGAGTATGAGACCCTTTTTCCCAAATCTATGTTTTCAAAATGACACATTAATGAAAAAATATGGATGACATTTTTCACCAATAAAAAAGATATTTTTTGATAAGATAATAAAATTATTGATTAATAATGTATACATAAAATCTAAGATTAATATATAAAAAATAATATAGATACTCTAGACACAAAATCTATGCACTTGGGTACATTTCTAGGTCCTAAAGCATACTAATGTATACATGATTCCCAATTAAGAATACTAGTGGTTGACAAACTCCCTTTGGAATTTAGATTTCTTTATTTATTACACTTTATTAATCTTACACATCTTACAGATCTACCAGTACTTAAATGACTTATATTATATGGCCTTAGATACTAGTGCCCAATGAGGACAGAAGTTACCACACGCTCATGTCCCTTCTAGGTTCTATTGTTCCTCTCTTTTCTATTTTTACTCTTTTGGGTCTCTTTTACTTCTTGGGAACCTTTTAATACTTTGGGTTGGCCTTTAAGTTTCCAATTAAGAATTGAAAATAAGGGAATTATATATATATATATATATATATATATACTTAGTTACTTCTTCTAACTCAAGGGAGAAGCATCATAAAAATTATCTATCATCACCTACGCTTGCACAAAGGAATAATAACATTACAATGGATACATCTAGCACATCCATACAATGTACAAAGGTTGCATTGATCTGTATACACAACATAGGAGGGGAGTTCATTCTATTCCATCACACACATTCTACATACTTGGTACAATATAGATCTATCCCGCTATCATCGTGTAACTTTCACAAGGGAAGCCCAGGGAATGGAACACACACACATAATAATAAATATATGGAGTTTGATATGTAGTGCAACACTCAGTCATAAGTTCACTCTTTAGGTGATTGTCGAGGTTATACTGAATCCACATTCTAGATATTTTTTATTAGATTTGATGTTTTTTATGGAAATGTGCAAGTAGACATTTTTTTTTCAAGTTACAGGTGTAATAAAAATTATAACATCGAAGTCAGAGTGACAAAGTGAATATTAGAGCGAAGACCTTCTGACCCAAAAAAGACCAAAATCCAAGCATCTGAGCAAACATAGGCACCCATATTAGTCATTAGCACCTAGGGCACTCCTATCCTCATATGATCGCTTCTTTCCTATACATCCCTAGGGTTATGAACCCTGATGAAACCTTGGCGACATTGTTCTTAGTATACTCCAATAGATACATAGTTTAGATCACTCCCAAGTTGCAAAAAAGTCAGCTAAGTCATTTTTATCCCTCTTATTTGTTTAGGGTTTTACTTCTTTGAATGTTTATTTATTGTACATTACTATAGTTTATTTCTTGAATATCACTTGTTACAATAGTTACTATGAAATTAGATTTAATTCAAATTATATTAAATCATTTGGTGAACCCCGACTTGTGATCAATCACTTGGATCCTTATTTTTCCTATTTTATCATATTTTTCTTTCCTTAAATCCCCAAACCCTAGTGGTATCAGGGTTTCATATTTCCATCTATTTCTTATTAATACATTTGATCTAGATAATTATTTCTAGGGTTTCATCCTTGGTCCTATCCTATGTGTCACTTTCTAAGGATCTTATTTCGCAAGTTATATTTTGTTTTCATATCATGGCTCTTAAAGTTCCTTTAGTTGCCTTGTATCAATTACTTCAAATTCATCCAATTTGCAAATATTCTCTCACAAAATCCATACACAAAATGTACTTCTCTCATAATTTTCATCCTTAAAATTTAAGTGTAATTTTCAATCATATCGCTGACCCTCCTATTAGTCTTGATAACACAAATAATCAATACATCTTCGATTCAATTCAATATTTAAACCTTGTTTTTAAAAATAAATTTCAATATATGGAAAACTATGATTACATCCCTCATAATTGAAATCCAACATATCAAGGATTCTTCCCATTCCCATGCTTGTTCTTCTTCTATATCCTCATCCCGATCCCATGTCTACTCTATGTTCTCATACAAGCAAGGTCACATTCTTACCACACCAAGCACCTCTCAAGTTTGATTGAAATGTTAGGCAACACAATATTCTATCTAAGCTCCTCAATTACCAGTTGATCACTTTTCCACATAATTATTACTACCCTCTTTATCATCTTACAAAATACAAAGCTCACCCATTTTTAAATTATCATAGAATTAATGGAGATTGTGACAAATGAGTTCTATGCTTTGGAACAATGAAATAAGAAACTTGAGCATCAAGGCCTCATTTCGTTTGCTACATAACAATTCTTGTACATGCTCTTGTCCAATTACCAAACCCCCAATGGGATCCCAAATTTGATCCCTCTATGTCTAGGTAAGCATCACACAATAGTCACTCATGTCCCTTCTCCAGTAATGCAAGAGTTACCAAAATCCCCATGTAAGGCAAAACCGTCAAAATAAAATCAACCAATTCCCTCACCACAAGCCTAGATCCCACACCCAATTCTTAATAGTATATTTACACTTCCTCCTTTCAATCCAGATAATGTCTATGTTGATGACTAGGAAACATTTCAACATATGACACCATGACACAGTCTCTCTCACATCTTCACATAGATCTCCATCGCTTGGACCCTTGGGGGGCCCATCGCACTTTAGCTCCCCCTACATCACTCTTGGTTATCTCTATCACTTACTAATAGCTTCTCTACTACACTTCACACTCCATGCTTCATGATAACTATTTCCTAACATCTAATCTCAATCATAAACAATGCCTTTTTCTACCTGATGATGCATTCATGTTCTCTAGCTTCATACATGATTATTGAGGGAATTAAATGAAATTTACTCACAACATTTTACGGGTTTCACACTTTCTCCCCCATCACTATTTGTTTTTCTCTATTGTCTACTCTTAACTTATCTACCACACTTCATTCTCTATGCTTCACGATATATAAATCCTGACATCTTATCTCAATCATATACAATACCTTTACTACCCAATGATGCACTCTTGATCTATAGGTTCATATATGACTATTGAGGGCATTGAATGAACTTTACCTACACATTTTGGGGGGCATCACACTTTCTCCCACCTCCATCACTATTGGTTATTTCTATCATCTACTCTTAACTTATTTACCTGTTGTCTCCCGAAAACTACTCTACATTTTTATAGCCAATTTCAAATTTTTTTGAGCTCATGCCCTTCGTTGGTGTTTAAGACAAGTTAGAGATTCAAGAAATTAGCAAAAGTCGTGCCCTAGAGCTGTTTTAAACCTCTATTTTGCTCATTTTTAGAAATCCTCCATTTCCCGGTCTGTGCACATAATATCCTCTTTGAAACCTCCATTTTTGATCAAAATTGTTCACTTGTTCTATGGCCTAGGTCATCAAATCATTGTTTTGGCTCTATACCTCTGGTTTGTGAAGGAAAATTTGAAAATTGGACTCAAAAAGATGACGTTTTCTTCCTCTGTGTATTTTCCACAGTCGGGATAATAGGTGTCTTTTCCCCCATCAAATTTTAACCCCAATGAATGCAGGTACGTGGTCAGATCCTATTAGATGGGGAGAGGAATGGGAATTTTTGGTGAACTTAACACTTTCGGTAAAAATAGTAAATTTTCCCCACAGTCTCGATCAGGCTATAAAGGTAAAAGTTAAGTTTTGAACCCGCAGAGAAAAAGTCAAAGTTGAAGCCCACAGGGAAAAAGTCAAAGGTGAAGGCCCACTATTGAAAAGTCAAAGCGGAGGAGTGGAATGACAGAGAACTTTGAGTTTTTGAGCCTTTTTTCCAAAAAGGTTACAATATTGAGAAAAGGGATGTGACCTCATCTCTAACCAAAACGTGCCATGTGTCCTACTCAAATCGGAGCAACGGGCCGATGGAGGAAATTGAGTTTTTGAGCCTTTTTCCAAAAAAGGTTAAAATATTGAGAAAAGGGACAAGATCCCATTTCCAATAAGAATGTGCCATGTGTCCTAGTCAAATCAGAGTAGTGGGTCGACAGAGGAAATTGAGTTTTTGAGCCTTTTCCAAAAAAGATTAGAATATTGAAAAAAGGGCCACGATCCCATTTCCAATAAGAATGTGCCACATGTCCTAGTCAAATCGGAGTAGTGGTCTAGTGGAGGGAATTGAGTTTTTGAGGATTTTTCCAAAAAAGGTTAAAATGTTGAGAAAAGAGCTACAATCCCATTTCCAATAAGAACATGCCACATGTCTAAGTTGAAAAGTCAAAGTGGGATTGTGGGCCAATTTGTTCCAAATTGCCAAATCTCACAAAAAATCACAAAATGTGAAAGGCTTCCCCCATAACCACTCCAATCCCTTCCTGCCACATGGATTACTAAATTTCAGAGTTAGAGGAGCAAATCAAATGGTCTATATTTAAACTGACAAATCGAATGTAACAGTTGCTTGCAAGATTTGGTTTTTAACCCGCCATGAGTGTTTTCTTCACAATAGAGGAATTTGAAAAGGCATTGAGGATTTGTAAAGTTGTAATGGTTTCTTGCAAAGAATATAATGGCTTCTCAATGTCATTCCAAGGGTTGGTGATTGATTTCAAAAAATACCAGAGTGCTCTGTACCTGGAAAAGACAGAAAATGCCACACTTCTTCTATTTTCTCTTCTTCCTTGAATTTCTTCCATTCGCAAGCTATGTATAAACTCTGCTCGAGATTCAATAATAATAGAAGGAATTTTTGCCTTTTTTATTGAGGAATTAATTGGTAATTTGAGACCAATGAGTTTCATTCGGTCTTATAGCTTCCCTTGTGGATTTGTTTTTGTTCTAACTATAAATGCATGTAAATTAAATTTCTAATTAATGTGTGTGGGAATTTTATATTCTACTCACAACATTAGTTTTCTCCTACCTCCATTTCCATTCCCCTTCCCCTTTCCAAGACAAAGTTTCTTCTCTAGTGAGACATTGCTAGCTTTGCCACAGGGTCAGTGGAGTGCCCTTGTTGGATCTTTGGTCAAAAGGCCACCATTGAAATCCACTTTTTCATGCATGCACACATGGAAGCTACACCATTCGAGTAGAGGGACTTAGATTCCCATAGTGTTGGCTTAAAACCCACAAATTTGTCCATAAGACAAATTTTCTTGCCAAAAATTTTTGGTACCCACCATGGGGAAGATTTTGCAGTATCTGCACCTAAAAATGACCTCAGGGTCATAAAATACAAAAAACAAATCTAGAAGAAAAGTTTCTGGAAATTGTATAATCACACAAACTACATGGATGTAAAACATGGCTATTCTAAGAAATATTCCTATTGAGAGACCTGATTTAATCTTTCACATCGAAGAAGACATTGATTCTGATATGAGAGAAGCTATTTGGCATCCAGGGTTCATTTTAAGAGACCTCTTGGAAATCAGAGGTGGAGAATACCTGGCGAATATCCCTAGAACTTGTTTCGCAGGAAGGCAAATTTTTTAAGGGTTGTATGAAAAAATTTCACCTGATTGTCAAGTGCTGCGACAGAAGGCTGTAGACGTGCGACGGGAGATTTTGCTGTCGTACGTCAAAAAAAATGTGGTGATGCGCATCATTAGACCTCAATGACGCGCGTCAACAACCGTGTTGACGCGCGTCACTGGGGTCTAATGACGCACGTCACTGAGGGTGCTGTCCAACAGCATCCTCAGTGACGCGCGTCATTGAGGTCTAATGACGTGCGTCACTACATTTTTTTTAACACATGACAGCAAAATCTCCTGTCGCGCATCTGCAGCCTCTGACCTCTGCTTTCTCATCAAAAAATCTCCGTGTCACGCATCAACAAACTCTTTGTCATGCGTCTACTATGTGTCAATATCTATGTACCTCCTTGTCGCGCGTCAACTATCCATCAAGGTCACACGTCAACAGACCTCAGTGACGCGCGTCAACAGACCTCAGTGACGTGCGTCATTACGGTTGTTGACGCGCATCACTGAGGTCAGTGACGCGCGTCAATAGACCTCAATGACACGCGTCATTATGGTTGTTGATGCGCTTCACTGAGGTCTATTGACGTGCGTCATTGAGGTCTGTGACGTGCGTCAACAGACCTCAGTGCCGCATGTCATTACGGTTATTGACGCGCATCACTAAGGTCTGTTGACATGCGTCAATGCATTTTTTGACACGCGACAGCAAATATCCTGTCGTGCATCTGCAGCCTCTACCCTCTTCTTGCTCATCAAAAAAATCTCCATGTCGCTCATCAAAAAACTCTTTGTCATGCGTCTGCTATGCGTCAATATCTGGAGTATCTCCTTGTCTGCAAACCCTCCTTGTCACGCGTCAATAACTTGCCCCCTTGTTGCGCGTCTATAATACGGGATATATCATATTGTTGAAAAATATGAAGTAGAAGTGTTCTACCTGGTGAATAATCTAGGTTTATATAGGGGATATTTTTCAAGGGTAGGCGAAGCCGACCCCTAAAAAAAATTAAAGTGTAATTTTTAGGCGAACAGGTCACTGACCCATGCCAAAAAATTCACCTTTTCAAAATTTGCAAAAATGGAATATTCGCCATATTACGAATATTCACCACTAAAATTATCCCCGCATTGAACACATAACACCACATATAACATGGAAAACCCCTAAATGGGTAAAAACCATGAAATAAATCCAATATAGAGAAACTTTTACATTTACTAGCCCAATAACTCCCTCCTCACTTTTATTCCCTATATTTTTACCTAGATCAACCTTCATATTCCACATTGGAATATTATTACATGATTTAATAATCTCGTATCTTGATCATTCGATATATGAATATATGACTTAGGGTCATATTTAAATAACCTAAAGGGTTATAACCTTCTTAAGTGATGGGGAACACCTCCCTGATTTAATTAGTTGATTAATTTAATTAACCAACCCCTAATATAAAGTTTATATTTAAATAATATAAATATAATTTATTCTATATTATTTAAATATAAACTATATATTATGATTCACTTAATATTATAGTTCTAATACGCCCCCTTAATATTAAGTGGGGGTCTATTATCACCCTCAAAATTCCGCTCATTTTTTAAGTCAAGTTTCGAAAATTTTGAATTGGTCCTTGTTATCCCAATTTTACCCCCGGGAAAAATTGATCAAACACGACCCCGCACAGAATAAAATCAAAAGGGGCGGCTCAGTCATGTGAGACCACATTCCAAATCCAACAATGAAGGGGCAGGGTCAGTGAAGGAGGCCAACGGCATCAAAGGAGATAAGAGTGCGCAGGAGAAGATTGAAGAAAGGGCTCGAAGATTTTGGACTTCACATGTGAGTCGACTTGGGGAAAAACAACGGACCCATGCAAGGCACCATGTGCCTCATCAATGCAAATTCAAAAGACATGGCCCAAAGAGAGACCCCAAACTTGTGTCAGCCTTCCACATGTCCAAGGTTCAAAAAAGGGACAGAGCCAACTGTTTAATCGACTAAGTATAAGAGGGTCGGCAGAAGCCTCCATCTGCCTTAGCGGTGCAACTTCAGAAGTGAGACCCAAGGGAAAGACCCCAAATGAGTGCCATCCCTCCACATGATCAGATCCTCAAAAATTTAAATTGGTCATTGAAAATTCTAAGCCCAATGGATGGCACCACGTGTCTCATCGGCGCACCTTCAAGGGTCGAAGCCAAAGGTGGTTCCCCAAAAAAGTGCCAGCTCTCTATGTGTCTAGGGTCCAACAAAAGTCAAAAGGGGAAAAATCAGCTATTGAATTGGCTAAGAATAAAGAGAACCAGCGGAAAGCCCCATGTGTCCCTGTTATCCAAAATAAGCCCCTTGCTTATTTTTGGCTAACTCTCTTCCATTTCTTCCTTCCTTGTGCCTCAGTCAAATTTTTTCACTTTTCAGGCACTCAGAATTTTCCTAAAAATGGCTTCATCAAATAGAGAATTTTCTCAACTTTCCAGAAAGGTAAAATTTTCCATCTGACTCCTTGTATTTTGCAAGTTATGGCTCGGTAGAGTTTTGAGGGAAATTTTCCTTAGGAAGGTCCGCAACCAATCAAAATGTGCCACGTGGCAGTGGAATGGCGGGTCGGTAGAGATAAGTTAGAAAATTTTCAAAGGGCTTGGTAGGGGGCACAAAGAAAATTTTTGGCCTGAAGCCTCGCAAACCAATAGAAAGATGACGTGTGTCTGAAGGTCGATGAGAGTCAGAGGGGCGGAGTGGTTTTTGGCTTTTCACCAAAATAGTCAAAGGGCACAAAGAAAAATCTTGGCCCAAAGGCCCACAGTGAATGAGGAGGCACCACGTGGCATTGGCGGTCAGACTGGTGGGGGGAAGAATTAAAAATTTCTAAAGGATGGTGAAATGAAAAAAATTTGATTTAAACCCCGTGCCAATAAAAATGTGCCACGTGTCTTGTTCTCGTCAGAGGTCGGGGGCGCAGGGGTAGTTTGACAATTTTCCAAAAGTGTTGCAAATGGTGTAAGGGAAAAAAATTTCCCACAGGCCCACTAAGGAGGAAATGGAAAATTTGGAGCGTAACCCCGCCAGTGAATAGGAGGGTGACACGTGGCATCAGAGCGGCAGGGCACGGAGTGATTTTGGAAATTTTTCCAAAATTCAAAAAGGTGTAAAAGGGCCATTTGAACCTAAGGGTGAATAGGAATGTGCCACGTGGTAGCAGAGCGGTGGATGGTGGAGATTTTTGGGGAATATTTACCAAATTCAAAAGGGGAAAAAATTTGAGTTTCGGCCCGCCAACCTGATTTTTTCCCTTGTTATGCCCTAAATCTTCATAGGGGAATTTCTTTTGATCCAGAGCTTGGTTTTTCTTGATTTTTGTGTCATTGGAAAGCTATTAAAGTCCTCTACATGATGGAATCTTCAATTTTGTTTTTTGGTGGAGTTTAGTCAGAGAAAAATGAGAAAACGCCTCTAGCATGGAGAAAAGAGTATAACTCACATTCAACCACCATTTTTAATGCAGTATGGCTTCCATTCTTCTCCAGCATGGTCAAAAATCTTGGGGAATGAACTTTTGAGGGTACCCATGAATTTTTTATGGATCTGGTTGGTGGTTAAATGATTCCTTTCATTTTTCCTGCGTTTCTCCTTCCTGAGCTTGAGTTTTCATTGTTAAAAGCCATATTTGGCTCATTTGTAAAGGGTTGGACATTTTTATGTTTTGCAAGCTCCCTCCTTCACCTTGGAAAGTGAATTTGTGGAATATCAGACCTTTTTTAAGGATTGCAACATGTGTTTCCTCCTTGCTATTGTAATGCACTTTATTTAAAAATGGAAATGATAATGCAAGCTCTGTGAATGAGTTTTCAATCATTTCTTGTGTTGTTTTCTTCATTTTGATCCTTCATTACATTTTAGCAATTTTTGCATGATGTGTGTTGCATTTTTATAATCTGTCAATTTGTAGAAATATATGTTCACCACTCCTTTGGTGTATCACCTTGTAAGTTTTAGTTTTATCTTCTTTCCTTCTATCGTTATCTCCTTATCAGAATTAGAGTAGTATTTTGAGTTAAACCTATGCAAATTTTATGCATACATCTTATTAGAGGAATAGAGGAACCAGCCTTTAATCTAGAGAGTTTTTTCCCATTTCTACAAGTCCCACACTTGGGAAAAATATTCAATGTTGTGCAATCAAATTGGCTGCCCATTTTCAAACTAGAAATCTAAGAAAACATCCAGGGGTGCTACTGATTTGCACTAACAGTTTTGGCATGCTCGGTGGGACCTTAGAGGTCTTCATCTTCATTGTAACAAATTTGATGTGCTTTTAATGTAAATTTCTTGCTTAAAAGAGCCCTGATTTCCACAACTGGTGACTCCATAGAGATAAATCAATTGGTTTTAGCAGTCCAAGTTTGAAGATTCATGAGAAGGATCTAAACAAGTTCAAGGGCCAAAGAAGAGGGATTATCTGAGTATCTACAATTATCCCTAGGAAGAAGAGAGAGGGGAAGAAGAATTCAAAGGTCTCCATCTCCACCAAACAGAACTCTATCAACTCCTCCACCTGGTAGGACTTTAACCCAATCAATAAGGGTTCTCAAGCCAATCAGAATGGAACAACACAACCCTTATGTCAACTTCACTGGTAGCAGCCCACTTGCTCTCAATGCACAAAATCCAGTTCTAGTTGCAGCATTGAAGAATATCCCATACTTTACTGGGGAAAATAAGACCACTCCTGATGATCATGTCAAAGACATTACTAATGTTTTTGCAATCCATGACATTGTTGAAATGCAAATTGCTGTCGAATTGTTGGCATATTCATTCAAAGGGAAATCCTTGCAATGGTTTAGGAGCCTTGGGGCAGGCTCTATCCAAAATTGGAATCAGTTATGCATAGCTCTCCATGAGTAGTTTGGAGAAAAACAAGATAATTTGTCTGTATTGGAACAACTGACAACAATCAAGAGAGCTACCAGTGAGCAGCTAACAGACTTCAATTTCAGATTTCAAAGGACTTGGGATATAATCCCAGTGGTAGTAAGGACAACCACCGAAGTTGCTTTCTTATACTATCTCAAAGCTTTAAATTCTGATATTTCTATGTTAATTCAATCCATGGGAGGTGCAAATATACCTGCAGCTCATAGCATTGCCATTAGGAGTGAGAATTGTTTGATCCAAGCTGGTAAACTAACGCCTAGGCCTCCCATGCCCTTATATCCAAACTTGGAAAGCCTAAGCACTAATCAAGCACGTACTTTAGCTCCTATTCCCACTCCTAAAAATTAGAGTTCAAATGAAACTTCTACTTCATCCTCTAGTTCCTCAAATGAACTTCAAGAAGTCATGAAATAATTACAAAATTTAGGCAATGAGCTGGTTACACTCAAAAGGCAGCAAGCCCAAAGTTTTAGACCTTCTTATCAGTCTCAAACTCAGCCTAATAGGCAACCATATGAGCCTAATAGGCCACCCAACCCATCTGCAAATCAAAATCCAGTAAGACCTCTTGCCAATAGACCATTTCAGCCCTATAACCCCAATGCTACATCTACCTTTAAAGCCTTAGTGCCAATGCAAAATAATATAGCTCAAGAGTATGATTGGCATTTCCCATGCAATGAACCTCACAACCAGTCTATGTGCTTTAATGGTGCTTTGAACCAATCTTTGATGGTGACAACAATTGGCATAGAGAGTGAGGTGAGTCAAGAAACAAACCAAAAAAAAGAAACATCTCAGCAAAATACAACTCCAAATGAGACTACACTTGTGAACTGGTAGGCTGAAGATTTTTGTGGTATAAACTAAGCAATTTCTTAGAATGTAATAGCTAACACATGGTCAAAGAAGAGGAATATTGGTGAAGGGGTGTCATTATCTCCAGGTGATCCACAACCTTCCATCACTCCACAAAGTGTTGGTAAGCAAGATGCAGTTCCAAATGTGTATGGACAGCCCAAGCCACCTTCTAAACCAGCTCAAATGCCAGCTGTTGTAGCCCATGTATAAGAAAATATTGTGTAGGCTAAGGGGCAGAAAAGAGATAGTTCATCCCCATTTAACATCATTGAACAAATGAAGAAGACAAATGTGAATATATCTATGTGGGAATAACTATCCAACCCAGGCCAAAGGGATCTACTACATGCTGCCATGAAGAATTGATCAACTTCAAATCAGCAAGCTCATATGCAAGAGAAGGTACTCAAAAATGTTGCTCAGCCTGAGGGGAAGCTTGGAGAACAACAAGGTAAAGTGTTCAAGCTCACTCCATTCTATGTTTCATTTATCATTGGGGACAAACTAGTACACAATTATATGATTGATTTTGGGGCAAGTAGTTCTGTGATACCCAAGCAAATAGCTGATCAGTTGGGCCTCCAATATCAATTCATATCCAAAGGGGTGGTGTAATTGGATGGGACAGCAGTAACAACAGTGGGGGTAATTAAATATTTGAGCCTCATTTTGCATGCATGCCCCAATGTCACTGTGTTGCAATATGTGTCAGTGATAGATTTACCACCACTTTTTGCCCTATGTTTGTAAAGGGATTTCACAGCTAGAATTGGAGGGTATTTATCTGTTGATTGGTCACATATGTTGTTTCAGACCAGATATGGAACCAAGGCCACAATCAAGTCTGAACCTATTGCAATCTTTCACATTGAGCCTCATACTCCAAGCCCAATCAATGCCAACTATTCAGCATTAGATCAAGAGGATTATCCAGGCACAGATGAAGTTAACACCAAATTTGGAAGCATCCCAGATTTGACTCTTGATGAATGGGCAAGCAAGGTACATGCTTTTGATCCCTACAAGGAAATAGAGGAATTTGAACTAGGAGTTTATTGCATGCATGAAGAAAATCAGCCTATTCCAAGCATCACCAAACCAGACCATAAAGATGACAATGAGGTATAGCAGTTGTTCTTTGATGGGTCAAGAAGTAGACAAGGTGCAGGGGGGAGATATACTTGTTTCACCTCAAGGAATTAAGTATTATTCATCTTTTAGATTTCAGTTTGCATGTTCTAACAAGACTGTTGAATATGAAAGCTTTGATACAAGGATTGCATTGGTCAAGAAAGAGAGGTATCAAAAACATACAAGTCTTTAGTGATAGTGAGCTGATTGTTAATCAAGTTAAAGGGAAACATGCTTCTAGAAATGATCTACTCAAGTGTTATAAGAATAGGGTGTGGGACCTCATTGAGGATTTTGAAGGCTTTGGCATCAACTCCATCCCTAGGAAAGAAAACCAAGCTGCTGATAAACTCACAGTAATTGGAGCAGCCTTTGATGTTGTGGAAAGTATTAAGGAAGATAAAGTGCAGTCAAACATTCATGTGATTGTAAGGCCATCAGTGCCAAACAATAATGTAAGTTGGCAAGTGTTTAAAAGTGACCAACAAATCATCAATTTCTTTCAAGAAGAAGTTGAGTTCTCAACCAAAAATTAGAAAAATTTAGAACAGTAGTATGGTGATCAAGTGGTACAGCTGAGAACCAAAAAACTACCAAAGGGACTTGTCACTTTGGAGTCCATCTTTAATCCTAATGATCAATTTAGGAAGGAGAAAGCAAACATCCAAGTCAAGGGAGAAGATTCAGTGCCCATCTCGGTGGGAGAAGGAAAATCACTTCAAATTGGTAAAGTGGCAATCAAGCAAGAAAGGTATGAATTCATGCAACTTTGCCAAGAGTTCCCAGATATATTTTCTTGGAGCTATGAAGAATTGAGAGGTTTCAATCCCAAGCTAGCTCAACACACAATTGAATTAGATCTAAGTGTTAAACCCATCAGGAAAAAGCAAAGACCGGTCAATCCACACATGGAGCCTCTCGTGAAGAAGGAATTGAATAAGTTAATAGAGGCAAGTATCATATTTCACATCAAGCATTCAAGTTGGGTTACAAACTTGGTTCCAATTAGAAAGAAGAGTGGAGAAATCAGATTGTGTGTATACTTTAGAGACTTGAAAAGAGCATCCCTCAAGGATCATTACCCACTTCCTTCTATGGAGCAGATTTTGAAATTTGTTGCTAGCTCTAAGAGGTTTTCATTGCTAGATGGTTATTCAGGGCATAATTAGAACATGGTAAAGGAGGATGATCAGTTCAAAACATCCTTCACCACCAAATGGGGAACCTATGCATATAGGAAAATGCCATTTGGGCTGTCTAACACCGGAGCTACCTTCCAAAGGGAAATGGATATGGTGTTCAAGGGATTGATCAATAAAATAGTGTTGATATACCTAGATGTTATTACTATATTTTCTAAAAGTGCAGCAGATCACCTCTTTCATTTAAGACAAGTGTTCCAAAGATACAGAAGATTTGGGGTATCCTTGAATCCCAAAAAATGTATTTTCCTAGCTCATGAAGGAAAGCTCCTAGGCCACATTGTTTCCAAAGAGGGATTAACAATTGATCCAGAGAGACTTGAAGCAATAAAATCACTACCATTACAAGTCACAAGAAGGCCCTTCAAAGTTTCTTGGGAAGAATCAATTTTGTTCGAAGGTTTGTTCCAGACTTTGCATCCCTTGTCAAGCCAATAACTATGATGTTGAAAAAAGGTATGGCTTTCAAATAGACAGTTGAAGGTAAGGAAAGTTTGGGGCAATTCAAAGAGGCTATCTCACAAACTCCAACTCTCATTAACCCATATTTCTCTAAAGATTTTATCCTTTATGCATTTGGTGGTGATGATACAATTTCTGCAATTTTAGTACAGCAGAATAAAGAAAATACAGAGAAGCCAATTGCCTTCTTTAGCCAAAGCTTGGAGGACTATGAGGTGAGTTATTCCTTCATTGAAAAGCATGTTCTTATAGTGATTAGGGGCTTGAATAAATTTAAACATCTAGTTTCAAACAACAAGGTTCAACTATCGGTTTCTCATGTGGGAGTTAAGGACTTCCTCCTCAACAAAGACCTAAATGAAAAATGTGCAAGGTGGATTACTCGTGTCATGGAGTATGAAATTGAGATCAAAGTCACCAAGCTGGTACAAGGAAAGGGATTGTTTGGGCATCTGGTACTTAAGCAAATCAATGGAAGCAAGAAATGAGAAAGATGTTGTTTTGGCGTTGCAAGACAACCAAGAACAAAGAGGTATTCAAGAAGAGAATGGTGGTATGCTCACTCCTTGCTGGACCCAAGACATAATACACTTCTTAAAAATAGGCCTATGCCCTCCAGAGATGAACAAAACCAAGAGAAGACACTTCAGATTGTAGGGGTATCCCATATGCACTTGTTAATGGTGTCTTGTTTAAAAAGGATATAAATGGAGTGCTGCTGAGATGCATTGGGCTGCTGAGATGCATTGGGCTGCTGAGATGCATTGGGACAAATCAAATTAATAGAATGTTAGAAGAGTTCCATGGTGGATCAGTTGGGGATCATTTTTATCCAAGAGTAACAGCCCTCAAGATTATGAAGGCTGACTATTATTGGCCCAAGGTGTTTAGTGATTGTTATGCATGGATCAAGAGGTGCAAAAATTGTGCATTCTTCACAGGAAAGGAAAGATTAGCAGCCCTTCCATTGCATCCAATTTTAGTTGACCATCCATTCATGCAATGGGGTTTGGACTTCATTGGAGTCAGTAACCCAAACTCCAGCCAAGGACACAAGTGGATTCTAACATTAACAAACTACTTCACCAAATGGACTGAGGCGGTGGCACTCAAACAAGTAAACGAATCTAGCATTCTAGACTTCTATGAGGGGATAATAACCAGATTTGGTATACCTGCCACTATAATATGAGATAATGCATTGGAATTCATAGAATCAAAGGTAACTGAATGGGCTATTAAGAATGGGATCTATCTGAGCACTTCATCAAATTATTACCCTCAAGGTAATGGCCAGGATGAGTCTACCAACAAGAATCTATTAAAGATCATCAAGAGGACTCTTGATGAAAATCAGAAGACTTGGCATACTAAACTAAAATCATCCTTATGGGTTGATATGATAACTCTCAAGAGATCCACCGGTAACTCTCCATTCAAACTTTTTTATCGAAGAGAGGTAATATTCCCTATGTCACTTGAGTTGCCAACATTGGAACTCATAAAGCAATTGTATTTGTTGGAGTTTGAACCCATGGAGGTCAGATATGTAGAATTGATGGAGCTCCAAGAAATCAGAGAGCATGCAGCCCAAACAATGGAGAAGGACCAAGCCTTGATCAAGAGAACCTTTGATAAGAAAGCTAAGGCTAGAACATTCCAAGTTGGAGATTTAGTGTTGAAATGGGATGCAGACTGAGCGAATCCAAGAAGGCATTCAAAGTTTGATGCCATTTGGAGTGGCCCCTAAATGGTCAAAAAATGTAAGAACAACAATGCCTTCTAATTGTCTACATTGGATAGTGAAGAACTACAGCTTCCAGTTAATGGAATCCATATAAAGCATTGCTACTAGAAGGTAAACTCCTCACCTTGTACATATTAGCTTAGATTTTCATTCCTCTAAATAATTGTGCACATTTTTTTGTTGTATCTTAGTTATTACATTTCCCTAAGTGCTTTCGCACAAGATTTGTTATCCCAAGGATGCATCTTTACAGGCCATATTCCAGATCAAGTGTTGTTCTACTCTCACAATCTTCTTTCTAGAAATTTTTCTAATGAGTTGAGAGTACCAAGGAGTTAAGTTGATGACTCCATGCCCAATGGATTGCTTCAGGTAGTTGATCATTCATCCAGCAGGTAGATGACCCATCTGAGTCGCCAAAATTGTTATCCAAAATAAGCCCCTTGCTTTTTTGGCTAACTATCTTTCATTTCTTCCTTCCTTGTGCCTCAGTCAAATTTTTCCACTTTTTAGGCACTCAAAATTTTTGGAAATGTCTTCATCATATAGAGAATTTCCTCACCTTTCCAGAAAGGTAAAATTTTCCTTCTAACTCCTTGTATATTGCAAGTTATGGCTTGGCAGAGTTTTTGAGGGAAATTTTCCCTGGGAAGGTCCGCAACCAATCAAAATGTGCCATGTGGCAGTGGAATGGCGGAGGTAAGTTAGAAAATTTTCAAAGGGCTCAGCAATGGGCGTAAAGAAAAAAATTTTCCCAAAGCCCGTGAACCAATAGAAAGATGACACATGTTCGAAGGTCGGCAAGAGTCAGAGGGGCGGAGTGGTTTTTGGATTTTTACCAAAATAGTCAAAGGGCACAAAGAAAAATCTTGGCCCAAAGGCCCGCAGCGAATGAAGAGGAAGCACATGGCATTGGAGGTCAAACCGGCGGGGGATAGAGTTAAAAATTTCCAAAGGATGGCGAAATGAAAAAATTTTGATTTAAACCCCGCACCAATAAAAATGTGCCACGTGTCCTATTCTCATCGAAGGTTGGGGGCATGGGGGGAGTTTGACAATTTTGCCAAAGTTTTACAAATGGTCCAAGGGAAAAAATTGGCCCACAGGCCCACCAAGGAGGAAATGGAAAATTTGGAGCACAACCCTACCAACAAATAGGAGGGTGACACATGGCATCGGAGCGGCGGGGCATAGAGCAATTTTGGAATTTTTTCCAAAATTCAAAAAGGTGTAAAAGGGCCATTTGAACCTACATGTGAATAGGAATGTGCCACGTGGAAACAGAGTGGCGGAGGGTGGAGTTTTTTGGGGAATTTTTCCCAAATTTAAAAGGGGGAAAATTTTGGGTTTCGGCCCTCCGACCCGATTTTATCCCCTATTTTACCCTAAATCTTCAAAGGGGCATATCTTTCAATCCAGATCTTAATTTTTCTTGATTTTGGTGTCATTAGAAATCTATTGAAGTCATCTACATGATGGAATATTCAATTTTATTTTTTGGTGGATTTTATTGAGAGAAAAATGAGAAAACACCTCTGGCGTGGGGAAAAGAGAAGAACTGACATTCAACCACCATTTTTAATGCAGTATGGCTTCCATTCTTCTCCAGCATGGTCGAAAATCTTGGGGAATGAAATTTTGAGGGTACCCATGCCTTTTTGATGGATTTGGTAAGTGGTTGAATGATTCCTTTAATTTTTCCCTTGTTTCTCCTTCATGAGCTCAAGTTTTCATTGTTAAAAGCCAAATTTGGCTCATTTGTAAAGGGTTGGACATTTTTATGTTTTGCAGGATCCCTCCTTCACCCTGGAAAGTGAATTTGTGGAAGATCATACCTTTTTTTAGGATTGCAACATGTTTTGCCTCCTTGCTATTGTAATGCACTGCATTTAAAAATGGAAATGACAATGCAAGCTCTGTGAATGAGTTTTCAATCATTTCTTGTGTTGTTTGCTTCATTCTGATCCTTCATTACATTTTAGCAATTTGTGCATGATGTGTGTTGCATTTTTATAATATGTGTCAAGTTACAGAAATATATGTTCACCACTCCTTTGGTGTATCACCTTGGAAGTTTTAGTTCTATCTTCTTTCCTTATATCCTTGTCTCCTTGGCAAAATTAGAGTAGGATTTTGAGTTAAACCTCTGCAAATTTCATGCATGCATCTGATCAGAGGAGTAGAGGAACTAGCCTTTAATCTGGAGAGTTTTTCCCATTTCTACAAGTCCCACACTTGGGGAAAAGATTCAATGTTGTGCAATCACACTGGATAGCCATTTTCAAACTAGAAATATGAGAAAACATCCAGGGATGCTGTTGATTTTCACTAACAGTCCCTTCAACACTCTTTTAGGGGGAGAATCCAAAATTAGGTCCCAAATGTGCACTATCTCTCCATGTGTCTCTTCGATGCACTTTTGGTATAGTGCGCAAATGTGGAGACCCCAAACATGCGCAGGCCCTCCACGTGGTCAGAGTCTAAAAAGACAAAGCTAACTATTGAATCGGCTAAGTATAAAGAGCCGATGGAAGCCTCCACACGTCCCAATGGCATGCATCCAAAGGAAAAGTTCAAAATAGGATCCTAAGTGAGCGCAGACTCTCCACGTGCCTCATCGGCAAAACTTCAAAGGTGCTGCCCAAAGAGAGACCCTAAACTAGCGTCAGCCCTCCACGTGTCCTAGGTCTAAAAAGGGGACAGATTCATTTGTTGAAAATTCTAGATTCATCAGAATCCTCCATGTGTCCAATCAGCACTCTTTCAAAAGCAATGTTCGAGGGGCAGTTCCAATGTGTGCCAGCCCTCCACGTGTCTCAAGTCGTCAGGGCACTTTGGAAATTTTTGGTTTTGTTTCCAAAAGGGAAAAATTCAAATGTTAAGCCCACGTCAAAATTCAAAGCAGAGAGGAGGATTGTCAGGACACTTTAGGAATTTTTGTTTTGTTTCCATAAAATATGTAAAGTGATAGAGTGAACCATAGCCCCACTCATACCAAGGGATAAAGTCAAATGATGAGCCTGTATTGAAAAGTCAAAATAGGGAAGCGGGTCGGCAGATAACTTTGAGATTTTGAGCCTTGTTTCCAAAATAAGTAAAATTATAAAGTGATCCACAACTCCATTACCGATTAGGTAAAGCCACGTGTCAGACCTATATCAAAAGTGAAGTTACGGACCTGCAGGGTTTGAGGGAGACTTTTGCACTTTGCATCTTTTGCACTAAAGGCACAATTTCAATTTCGGGCCCGCAGAGCCATTTAGTGAAAATTACATTTGTGCCATTTTTGTACGGATTTGATTCAAATACTCAAATGAGCATAACTTTCACTCCAGTGCTCGAAATTCTAAAACAAATATACTATTGGAAAGATCTTGGTCTCCTCTACACCATGGAAGCATAAAAATTTGTTTTCACTAGGATTTGATGGTTAGAAATATGGAAAATGTCTTTCATGTCATTAATGTGTGATCTAATTACTTCACACAAATCATATTTGATCTGATCTTCCATCCTTCCTTCTCCAACACACTAAACAAGCATGGAGAACGGACTAGATATCTTGATTTGGGTGAAAATATGGAAAAAATCTTTCGTGCCATTAATATATGATCAGATTGCTTCAATTAGATCAAATTTGATCTGATCTTCCATCCTCCTTCTTCATCATGCCAAAGACATGCAGAAACGGATTTGACAGATTGTAGGTAGATTTGTAGGGGCATTGATGGTTGGTGGTTGAGCTTCCAAATCAGATTTTCTTCCTTCTCTTCTTCTCCTCTTTTTGCTTCATCTATAAATCTAAGATCTTGGATCATTGCAAATGTTGGACTCTGATAATTTTGAAGTGTAAATAGAATTGAAAGTAATCAATACAGAAGAATTTCCCCTTTCTATCTATCCTCATCTATTGTCTCTTCTTGTTTACCTAAAATCTATGGATCATTTATCACCTGTATTAAGAAACTTTGTGTTCTTATTGATATGATTTCTAGAACTTTTTGTCTAGGGAATGATATCTTATGTTGTGAATGTGAATGATTCTGTTATATATCACCTTTGCTCAGTATGTATAAGGTTATACTCTACTATCTATATTTCCTGAAAGTATTCTTATATTCTACTTTTTCCTTTCTTCAGTTTCTTCCACTCGTTTGTATTGATAAACTATTTTGGTAAAAAATAATTTCAAGATGTCAAAATTCTAGCCCTAAGATGAAAGTTGTACATTTGTATGTAAGCTTTATTGCTTGCTTTCAATAAGGGAACCTCTCCCATAAAGAGGAGGGACTTGTCCCCTGACTGTGGTTTTGTTAAAGTACCATTTTAAAACCCAACAGTTTTTGGTGACTCTGTTGGGGATTTCGTTTCAATGTATCCCTTTCTAAAACAACTTCAAGATCATTTTTTTGGTCTGGCGACTCTACGATATACATGTGGGAAGAAAGCTCTTGGGGTTGAAGATTCTCATTTTCAACTTATGGAGCAAAAAAACTTCTCTCTTATTCTAGAAAGAAGGAACAGAGGAACTCATTCTACAAGCACACCTCTTGTTAAAGATAGAAATTACAAGAATAGCATTCCTCTAGAAAAACTCAGCCCTAATCTTCTTGCTTTGATACTTGCTGGTATTTCAATTCCCCTTCAAAAAAAATTCCCACAGATGGCAGCACCTCTACCTTGGGGACAATGGATTGGGCCTCTTGCTCTTCCTCAACCATTAGATGAGTTATCCAGGAGTAGTAGGAAAGGTTTTCCTAAATTTTGAGGTGATGGGAAGGTACACCCAGATGAACACATTGCAGCCTTCAACGTTGCATGTGGGATTCTTGGGATTGAGCATGAAGGTGTTTCTATCAGGCTCTTTGTAGAAACATTGCAGGATAATATTTCTAATTGGTTTTATCATCTTCTTCCTGGGTCAATTACTTACTGGACCACCTTGAAAAATCAGTTTGAGCAATGTTTCAAACATGCTGAAGATGTGCATGCTTTCTTGGCTCAAATTTCTCATATCAAGAAGGAACCATATGAGCCCATGAGAGAATTTGTGGCCAAATTCAACAAGCTCATTCATAAAATTCCATAGAACACTTGTCATGTAGATCAAATCCAAAAATGCTTCTTCCTCAATGCTTAGTTACTTGAAGTAAGTTATGCACTAAGGAGAGCTAACATTGCAACTCTAGATGTTGATCAAAATTTGGTTATCAGTGTTGAGGATGATTTAATCATATTTGGTGAATTGAAAAGAGAACCCTCCAAGTGTAAAGCATCCTCCTCTTCCCCTCCTAGAGCCAATTTAGATCAGTTAGTGTAGAAGTTAGCAAATTATCTCATTGCCATCAAAAATAAATTGACTCAACATACTCCTTATCAAGATATTCCAAGAAGTAATTTTCAACCTAGAAACCGATTACCTCCTTCTCCTAATAAATTGGCTATTGAAAGCCACCTATCAAGGTTCCAGTCAATGCAACTTTTGAAGTTCAAGAACCTGATGATGAGGAGTTTAATGAACTCTATGAAGAACTAGAAGAAGAGGTTGATGAAGAATTGGAAGAGCTTGATGGATCTCAAGTTCATTTCCTTACCACTGAAAGTATGGATGACGAAGATGAATATGATGAAAGAGTGGCAGAGATGAATAGTGAGTCATATGTTGTTATGACTCAGGAGCAAACAAATAGAAAAGAAAAATTGATGCAGCCTGCTAATAAATCCACGGATTTTCCTATAACTACTCCAATGGTTGCAAGAAGAGGATATCTTATTCCCACTGCCTCCACGCTAAAGGTGAGTAATTTTAATCCTCCTCCTTCTAGATTTGTTTCCAAAACTTATTTTCCTTCAATTCCTAAAGTTGATAAATCAAAATTTTCTCTTGTTCCTAGTAGTGATGCCACATCCACCTCTAAACCTTTTGATATCGTTGATCACCCCAAAATGACAAAAATCATAATCTCAGAGGCAGATTTGTACCAAACCCATCTAAAAGCATTTGCTAAAATGGTAAACTTTTTCGATTCCAAATCCAAAGCTTCATCCAATACTTCTAAATGTATTTTACCCACTCCCTCTTCCTCACCTCAACCAAGCCTTGTGGTTGTAGCCACTTCCCCTAATGAGAAAATTGAACCATTTTATGTGACTCTCCTCATAGTTGGCCATAAGATTAGTAACTATGTCATAGAATCAAGAGCATCAGACAATGTAATGTCTGCAAAAGTATCTCATGCTTTGGTCTTGACTCTAACACATGCCTTTGGTTCCTACTATTCTATGGAGAGTATAAAAGTGCCTTTGGTTGGAAGGATTAAAGATGCACAAGTAGCCTTCGTTGATTTTCTAGAGAAAAGTGTCTTAGCCACTATTTTGGTTGTTGATATTCCTCCCTCATATGGTATGTTGCTGAGTAGGAATTTCTATGAAGATGTAGGAGGTGAAATTCATATGGACTGGTCACATGTTTTGATCCTGATCAATGGAAAAATAAGAAAGTTTTTAGCAGAAAATAAAACTAAGTATATTGTGCAAAAGACTGATGATCCAAAAGCAAAAATACTCTATGAAGATATTGGGCATGGAAACTATATGATCATGTCATAGGATGAAAAAATTCTTCCTAAGGGAGTGATTCATGATCACAATGGCATTTAGACTTTGGAGTTTGATGGAAGCTTCTCTTCAGCTAGTTCTAGAGCTGTTGTGGTGTTAATATCTCCAGAAGGGAAGATTCATCCATTTTATTTCAAGCTTCATTTTGAAAATACAAATAATACAACTGAGTATGAGGCTCTCATCCTTGGGTTGAGCATGGAAAAATAAATAGGAGTAAAGAATCTTTGTGCTCTTCATTATGTAGAGTTGATTGTGAAATAGGTAAGGGATCTTTACCAATTCAAGAATAGGATATTGAAACATTATAGAAATCTTGTTTGGGATTCCATTGAATTCTTTAATGCCTTCTCAATTGAAGTTGTGCCAAGAGAAAAGAATACTAGATCTGATTCTCTAGCTGCCTTAGGATCTTTGTTGATTCCTCATCCACATTTCTCTCAAGATAAATTTACCATTGAAATGATTCATAGGCCTAGTGTGCCAGATAATGCAAGAAATTGGCAGGACTTCAATGATGATCAACACTTTCTCTCTTTCTTGGAGATTAAAGATAAATTTAATCAGTTTTATTTTGAAGGAAGTAAAACTCTACCTAGAGAACATGTACCCTCTAATGAGGAAGATATCAAGGAAGAGATGGATCAGGATGGTTGTATTAAGTTGAATGGTAATAATATTCCCAAAGGACTGGTGAGTCTAGAAGATCTGTTTGATAAACATGATAGGTTCATCAAATCTGAAGCTTCTCAAGGGACTCGACAATCTATTGAGTATGAGAAGGTCAATATTGGAAGCAATGATGAACCCAAGGTGGTGAATATTGGAAAATTTTGCGCTCAAGAAGAGAAAAAGAAAGTACTAAACTTATTAAAAAGTATGTTTATGTTCTTTCCTATTCATATGAATATCTTAAGGCTTTTCAACCAAAGGAGATATAGCACTATATCCCTCTGAAACCTGGAATCTAGTCTTTCAAGCAGAAGCGAAGGTAGTACAATCCTAAGGTTGCTGATACTATTTTTTAAGAGATCCATAAGTTACTAAAAGCCAAGATTATTTTCCCTATACATCATTCAACATGGATTTCCGAGATTGTGCCTATCAGAAAAAAGAATGGTGAGATCCGCATCTATGTAGACTTCAGGAATTTGAATTAGACCTCTCTAAAAGACAACTATCCACTCCCCGTGATGGATCAATTTTTGCAAGATGTCTCAGGCTCTGAGATGTTTTTTATGCTAGATGGATTCTCTGGATACAATCAAGTGGAATTCAGTACCCCAGATCATCACAAGACTTCTTTTACTACCCCTTAGGGCACCTTTTCCTACAAGAGAATTCCATTTGATCTTATCAATGTTGGTGCCACTTTCTAGAGGGTGATGGATTTAGCTTTTGGCAGTCTAAAGGGAAATTTTATTGTTGTGTACCTTGATGATTTGATTATTTTTCAAAAACAAGGGCACATCATCTTCAGCATCTGGAAATAGTTCTTCAAAAATGCAAAGAACATGGAGTTTCCCTCAATACTAAGAAATCTGTCTTTTGTGTTATTGAAGGCAAGTTGTTGGGGTATATTGTTTTCAAAGAAGGGATCAAGATAGATCCAGAAAGAGTTCAAGCAATCCAGTAGATTCCTCTTCCCACAAGCAAAAAGGGTATTCACTCTTTCTTTGGAAAGATAAATTTCCTGAGGAGATTCATTCCAGATTTTGCATAACTGACTATGAGTGTTGCTCACATGATGAAAGGAAAGAAAAAATTTGGTTGTAATTTTGAGGGTGAAGAATCATTTGAAGGTATTAATAAATCCATTGCTAGAACCCCCATCTTAGCATGTCCTCATTTCAGCAAAGATTTTATTATCTATTGCTATGCTACAGAGAGTACCTTGGCTATTGTGCTAACTCGGAGAAATTATGAGGATCATGAACTTCCAATTACATTCATGAGTTATGTTTTGAAAGCTCATGAATTGAAATAAAATATGATAGACAAACATGCTTTTGTAGTGGTCAAATATGTCAAGCAGTTTCATTTTTATATTCTTAATTCTCAGTTTGTTGTGCTTGTACCTGATACAACCATTAAGTCTATTCTTACACAATAGGAGTTTGGAACTAAGAGAGGAAATTGGGTAGAAAAAGTCCAATAATATGACCTTGATATTAAGCCAACTAATCTAGTCTGGGGTAAAGAATTATGTGAGCTTATTACTGAAGGAGAAGATGTAGAATTGTCCAAAGAAGCCGTTTTTGTTCCTGTTGTTCTCTTCCTCAGTTCAACAAATGAGTGGTATATTGATATTGCACACTTTCTTACTTATGAAGAGTGTCCATCCCATTTGAGTGCCAAGGAAAAGAGATCTATTAAGCTAAGATTTGCACAGTATGTAATATGGAAAAATGCTTTATTTAAGCAAGGAATAGATGGAAGATTCCTTAAATTTGTGGACAAAGAACAACAGAAGACATTTTTTTCAGCTTTTCATGATCAGGCTTGTGGAGGGAATTTCTCTTCTACTATCACTTCCCATAAAATCCTTTGTGCAGGGTACTATTGGCCTACATTGTTCAAATATGCATCAAAATTGGTAGGTAAGTGTGAAGCCTGTCAAAAAAAATTTGGGAGACCAAAGTTGGCTGCTTTTCCACTCAAACCAGTAGTGATTGATGAGCCTTTTCAATAGTGGGGATTGGATTTCATTGGAACTCTTAACCCACCTTCCAGTGCTAGACATACTCACGTGTTAACTGCTACGGATTACTTCACAAAGTGGGTAGAGGCTTTTCCATTCAAAAGCATTACTTCTAAGGTGATGCAATTTCATCAAAGAGAACATCTTGATAAGGTTTGGGGTACCAAACAAGATTGTGACTGATAATTCTTCCAATTTTTATTCTTCTAAGATGATGGATTTTTTCTATCACTATGGAATTTCCCTTGCTCATTCTTCATATTATTATCCTCAAGGGAATGGACAAGTAGAATCAACAAATAAGAATCTGGTAACCATTGTTCGGAAGCTTGTTAATGACTCTCAAAGGAATTGGCACAAGAAGATCTTTGATGCTCTCTGGGCAGATAGAATTACACCCAAAAGAGTAATTGGGATGTCTCCATTCTAGGTGGTGTATGGTGATGAAGATCAACTTCCAGTAACAGTGGAATTTCCAGCCTTGCACTTAATGAAGGCTATTGAAAATACAAGTTTCACCAGTTCCTTGGACAAGAGGATCATGTATCTTCAGAAGTTGGATGAAGACAGGATGTAAGTTTTTGATAGGATCTCATCTCATCAACTGAAGGTGAAATATTTCTTTGATAAGAAGGCTAGGCCCAGAGATTTTCAAGTGGGAAACATTATTCTGTTATGGGATAGAAGACATGAACCTTGAGGAATCCATGGTAAGTTTGATTCTCTTTGTCTTGGACCTTTCAAAATCAAACACTTTGCTGGACAAAATTCATTCTACTTGGATTATACGGATGGATCCTCTCTCCCACTTCCTTATAGTGGGAAATATTTTAAGTTGTTCAAGTCCTAGGTGATTAGGTAGTCCTTTTGTATATATTGTGTGCGGTGTTTTATTTTTCCTTTTTCGTTTGTTTCCCTTCTGTGTGTGTTGTCTTCTATATTCCTTCACCTTTGAATCTATTTGCTCAATGGATAAGGCACTAGTCTGATTTCCCAGAGTTTTTCTATGGTTCTTGATCTTGCCTCATTCTTCTGTCCCAACCAAGTCATCCCGTCACCCTCAAAATTCCCCTCACTTTTTAAGTCAAGTTTCAAAAATTTTGAGTTGGTGTCTGTTATCCCAATTTTACCCTTGGGAAAAATTGATCAAACACGACCACGCACAGAAGAAAATCAAAAGGGGTGGTTCAGTCATGCGAGCCCACATTCCAAATCCAACAATGAAGGGGAAAGGTCGGTGAAGGAGGCCAATCGCATCAAAGGAGATCAGAGCGCATAAGAAAAGATTGAAGAAAGGGCTCGAATTTTTTAGACTTCACATGTAATTCGACTCAGGGAAAAGCAACAAACCCGTGGAAGGCGCCACGTGCCTCATCAGTGCAAATTTAAAAGATGCAACCTAAAGAGAGACCCCAAACTTACACCAGCCCTCCAAGTGTCCAAGGTTCAGAAAAGGGGCAGAGTCGGCCGTTTAATTGACTAAGTATAAGAGGGTCGGTGGAAGCCTCCAAGTGCCTCATCGGCACAACTTCAGAAGTGAGACCCAAGGGATAGACCCCATAAGAGAGCCAGCCCTCCACATGATTAGAGCCTCAAAAAGTTAAATTGACCATTAAAAAGTCTAAGGCCAATGGATGGCGCCACATGTCTCATCACCACACCTTCAAGGATCGAAGCCAAAGGCATTTTCCCAAACAAGCACCAGCTCTCCACGTGTCTAGGGTCCAATAGAAGTCAAAAGGGGTAGAACTTGCAGTTGAATCGGCTAAGTATAAAGAGAATTAGTGGAAAGCCCCACGCGTCCCTTTGGCACTCTTTTAAGGGGTGAATCCAAAAGGGTCTCAAACATGTGTCATCTCTCCACATGTCTCTTCAGCACACTTTTGGTATGGTGCACAAATGCGGAGACCCTAAACGTGCGCAGGTCCTCCACATGGTCAAAGTCTAAAAAGACAAAGTCAACCGTTGAATCGGCTAAGTATAAAGAGCTAGTAGAAGCCTCCACATGTCCCAACGGTGCACCTCCAAAGGCCAAGTTCAAAGTAGGATCCTAAGTGAGTGCAGACTCTCAACATGCCTCATCGACGCAACTTCAAAGGCATGGCCCAAAGAGAGACCCTAAGCTAGCAACATCCCTCCACATGTCCCAGTTCTAAAAAGGGGACAGAGCTAGTCATTGAAAATTCTAAAGTCTGTGGAAGCCTCCACGCATCCCCTCGGTGCTCTTTTAAAAGCAAAGTTCGGGGGGCAGTTCCAATGTGCGCCAGCCCTTCACGTGTCTCAGGTCATCGAGGCACTTTGGAAATTTTTGGTTTTATTTCCAAAAGGGAAAAAGTCAAATGTTAAGCCTGAGTCGAAAGTCAAAGAGAAGAGGTGGGTTGTCGAGACACTTTAGGAATTTTGGTTTTATTTCCATAAAAGGCATAAAGTGATAAAGTGAACCACAGCCCCGCTCATGATAAGGGAGAAAGTCAAATGTTGAGCCCACATTGAAAATTCAAAATGGGGAAGCGGGTCGCCAGAGAACTTTGAGATTTTGAGCCTTGTTTCCAAAAGAAGTAAAATTATAAAGTGAATCGTGACTCTGTTACCACTCAAGTAAAGGCATGTGTCAGACCTATATCAAAAGTGAATTTGTGGGCCTACGTGGTTTGAGGGAGACTTTTGCACTTTGCATCTTTTGCACTAAAGCAATTTCAATTTCAGGCCCGCGGATCTATTTTGTGTAAATTACATTTTCACCATTTTTGTACATATTTGATTCAAATATTCAAATGAGCATAACTTTCGCTCCAGTGCTCGAAATTCAAAAAAAATTATACTGTTGGAAATATCTTGGTCTCCTCTATGCCATGGAAGCATAAAATATTGATTTTAGTAGGATTTGATGGTTAGAAATATGGAAAAATTCTTTCACGCCATTAATAAGTGATCTGATTACTTCAAACAGATTAGATTTGATCTGATCTTCCATCCTTCCTTCTCCAACATGCCAAATAGACATGGAGAACCGAATGGATATCTTGATTTGGGTGAAAATATGGAAAACATATTTCCTGCCCTTAATATGTGATCGGACTGCTTCAACTAGATCAAATTTGATCTAATCTTCCATCCTTCTTCAACACGCCAAAGACATGCAGAACTAGATTTGACAGATTATAGGTAGATTTGCAAGGGCATTGATGGTTGGTGGTTGAGCTTCCAAATCATATTTTCTTCCTTCTCTTCTTCTCCTCTTTTCACTTCATCTATAGATGTAAGAACTTGGGTCATTGCAAATTTTGGACTCTGATACTTTTGAAGTGTAAATAGAATCCAAAGCAATCAATACAGAAGAATTTCCCCTTTCTCTCTATCTTCATCTAGTGTCTCTTCTTACTTACCTGAAATTTGTGGATCATTTATCTTTTGTATTAAGAAACTTTTTGTTCTTATTGATATGATTTCTAGAACTTTGTGTCTATGGAATGATATCTTTTGTTGTGAATGTGAATGATTTTGTTATTTATCACCTTTTCTTAGTACGTATAAGGTTATACTCTGCTATCTATATTTCTAGAAAGTATTATTATGTTCTTCTCTTTCCTTTCTTCAGTTTCTTCCACTCGTTTGTATTGATAATCTATTTTGGTAAAAAAGCATTTCAAGATGTCAGAAGGCCAGCCCTAAGATGAAAGTTGTACATTTGTATATAAGCTTTGTTCTTTTGCTTTCAATAAGGGAACCTCTCCCATAAAGAGGAATGACTTGTTGTCCCCTGACTATGTTTTTGTTAAAGTACCATTTTAAAACCCAACAGGATCCATCTACCAACATTACATTTTTTTATAACAGGATTTACAAATCCATTAACCCTAAAGGTTTAGGCTAGCACATGTATTTGTGAGACTAAATCTCATTGTTTCTCATGGAAATTTTCTTATACCACATCTCTATGAACCTTTTATAACACAAGGTCCTCCTTTACAAATATATTTACACTAGACTATATTTTTTGTAAACTCTATCAGTTTACTTTAGATCATACAAGATATTTTACAATTCTTTTAAACTAGAATAGAATTATAGAGAAGAAGGATTCAATCAACCTGTCAACCATTAGGAGGTGGAATTTTCATGCACACTCCCCCTCAATGGAAACTCTGAAAGGCCAAGCATTTCATGGAACTTGTAGAACTTCACAACACCCAATGGCTTCATGAACAAGTCAGAAACCTAATCTTCAGCCAGGAAATACTGGAGATCTATATCACTGCTGAGAACCTTCTCACAAATAAAGTGTATATGTATCTCGATATACATCGTTCTTTGATGTTGAACTGGATTCTTAGCAAATGCAATACAACTCTATCTATCACACAAAAGAGGAGTACTTCCTTTAACTTCTATGTGCATCTCTTCAAACGGCATCTTCAACCACATGGCTTATTTTGCTACTTTCATTGCACTTCTATATTTTGTCCCACTAGAAGACATGGAGACTGTTGGTTGGTTTTTACTACTCCTAGTAATTGAACCTACACCAAATTTGAATACATATCCAATTGTATACTTATGATCTATCACATCACCAGCATGGTAAAAATCATAATATCCATATAAATATGCATTGTTAAAAGAAGTATAATGTAAACTAAAATTAATTGTGCCCTTTACATAACGTAAAATTATTTTTGTTAACTTCCAATGATCTTGATAAAATTCATATGTAAACCTTGAAGCAATCACTACTGCATAGGCAATGTCAGATCTAGTAATATTTAGATAAATCAAACTACTTACAAGTTACCTGTACAATGTAGGATTAACTTTTTCACATGTAGTTTTAGGATCAAGTTTACATCCTACTTATATAGGAATAGCAATTGATTTACATTCAAGCATATTAAACCTTATAAAAAAATTAGTTGCATATTGTGATTGAGATACTACAATAGAATTTTTATCTTGAAATATAGTCATGCCTAAAAAATGATGCAATAATCCTAAATCTATCATCTAGAAATATTGCATTAACTTTCCTTTAATTTTCATAATTAATGTGTTAGAATTACTAGTGATAAGTAATTCGTCAACATATAATACAATGAGTATAATGGTGTTTTATTCAATTTTAACAAATAAATCATTATCATATGAACAGCTAGAAAAACTAAATTCATTGAAAAAAATGTTAATTTTAGAATACCAAGCTCTAGAAGCTTGTTTCAAACCATACAAAGATTTTGTAATTTACAAACATACATTTCTTTACCTGGTTCTTCAAATCATTGAGGTTGAGTCATATAGATTTCTTC
Organism: Taxus chinensis; assembly: GCA_019776745.2. NCBI lineage: Eukaryota > Viridiplantae > Streptophyta > Pinopsida > Cupressales > Taxaceae > Taxus > Taxus chinensis. The sequence continues at coordinate 871,195,822 of CM034150.1, read as the reverse complement.
TTTTAAATCACTATTCAAAAAAGTATTTTTTACATCCATTTGATGGATTTCGCAACCATACTGAGTAGCTAAGGCAATCAAAATCCTTACTGTGATCATTTTTTCAACTGGTGTAAATGTTTCTATGTAGTCAATACCATTTTTTTTATAAATCCTCAAGCTATTAATCTAGCTTTGAATTTGTCTACACTGTCATTTTCTTTGTATTTAATCTTGTATAGCCATCTAGATCTGGCTATGCATCATTTTTTTAGGAGGAGGGACTAATTCTCATATTTTATTTTTAATTAAAGTAGTATATTCAAATTTCATAGCATCTAACCATACTTCATCATAAGAAGCTTCTTCGAAAGATTGGGGTTCATGTTGATACAAATTCATCAAGGCATGATATGTATGATGACTCTTGGTCATTTTCTGAAGATTTTCAAGATTAGAGTCATGAATAATAAACTCATCCCATCTAGGTATTTTAATTACAAAGGAACTAGGAACAATATCATTTTCAACTATAGGTTCAACATTAGTTTCTTCATCACATTCATTATTTTCACAATTTTCAAATTTAAATTCAAATTCATTTTCATTTTCACTAGAAACATCATAGATAATATGAAAGATCCCAAACCCCTTTTTACCTAAATACTTTATATATATATATATTGCTCTTGCTCAAATCTGAACTGATAACATCAAAAGGATCCATAGAACACCATACTAAAACTACATAGATAAATTAAATATATCTATGCAGTTTTAGTATACACCTATAATTACGCCCAAGAAATTTAAATACTTAAATTGTGCTAATTATCCCCTTTCTCGCAAATTAATGACATATCGTCAAAAGCACTCATTTTCCCTCATATCATCATTAATTAATTGCACTAAGGTAATTAATTAAGTTGCCTATCCAACAAATACCCTAATTAACGACCTTCCATTAATAAATCACCCCTTCTACCTAGACTAATTAATTATTATTAATTAATTAGCTTTCCCTTCCATCTAACCAATAAATCAATATTTAATTGATTTAATCCCTTTATAATAGCCTAAATCGCACTAATATTCCTCTAATTGGCTTCTATAAGCTTACACCTACCTATTAATTAATCACCTTTGATTAATTAAAATACCCCCAACTCCCATGACTTGTTAAACATGTATTAAACCCTTCTAAAGTAAGGTTACCTTTAATAAAGCAACCTTATCCATTCCTAATCATGTTTTACCTTTATCCCACATTCATGAGAATGTGTTGAATCCTTTATCGTTTGGGCTATATAAAGAGCCCTCCACCTACCTTTTTACTTACACCTAAACTCCTTAGAGAGAAAATGCAAAGCATATAGCAAAGAGACTAAGAGCTTGCACCTTGTTTTCTTGAGAGTTCATCATCTTGAAGAGTTAAACCTCTTTCTTAAAGTGCTTAGGTCATATGGGAGGTGTCAAAAGGGTCTTGTAGCCCAACTTTGATTAGCCCCCATTCCTAGGTTCTTGGAACATTAAGGACAACTATTTTGATATCCATAGAGCTTACTTAGGTCCATTCATTTATTTGTTGTTAGAGAATAGAGGAGTTTAGATATTTATCATTGTTAGTTTTAAAGTTTGTATTGATGAATGCTAGCATCTAACCCTTGTTTAATTCTTATCATCATGGTGTTTATGCTTTGTTTTAGCTAAATTGTAGAACTATTTTAGGTGGTAGTTCTTGTTTCATTTGATTTATCATTAACCAAAGTATACATGCACACATTTGGCACGGCCGGTGGGACATACTCCATTGTCCTTTGCACTTAATTTCAAGTTTTTGTAGTTAAGTTTTATTTTTGGTTACTAACCCTCTTTTACACATGTTGATCTAACTTGTTTTTTTAACTTATTTTGTTGAGTTTGCATGTGTTGGGTCTTCCTTGTAGGTATGAAGGAGGTGAAGTGCTGTAAAAATTAGAATTGATGGGAAAATTTCAAGATTTATCCATGTTTTCATTTTTAGAGCTTACTTTTTTAACATTCTACATGCTAGTTTTGTCAATTTCTTGAAAATTTTCAATTGTTGAGCATGTAGGTTAGTGTTTGATAGTGCTGAGTCTTATATTTACATATTAATGTGGTGGGTTACTGTCAAAATTTAATCTTGGTGAGAAAATTTCAAGATTTCATCATGTTTTTATTTTTAGAGCTTACTTTTTCAACATTTTACATGCTAGTTTTGTCAATTTCTTGAAAATTTTAAATTCTTGAGCATGTAGGTTAGTGTTTGATAGTGCTGAGTCTTATATTTACATATTAATGTGGTGGGTTGCTGTCAAAATTTAATGTTGGTGAGAAAATTTCAAGATTTCATCATGTTTTCATTTTTAGAGCTTACTTTTTCATCATTCTACATGCTAGTTTTGTCAATTTCTTGAAAATCTTAAATTCTTGAGCATGTATGTTAATGTTTGATAGCGTTGAGTCTTCTATTCATATATTCATGTGATGGGTTGTTGTCAAAATTGAATCTTGGTTGGAAAAATTTGTCTATTTTGCAGATTAAGGGACGTTTTTTTTGACATTTTTTGAGTGCATGTCAAGTGCATACCCATGAGCATAAGATCATATGCGTAACCCATCTTCTGAAGGCCATAAATTTTTCTCCCGAACTCAAAATGACTCAATTTTTTTTTATTTGGAAAGGTATTGAAGTTAACTATGCAATTAAAACATAAATTTGGGATTTATACTTACAAAATTTGCAGGTTTTTTTGTTATTTTAAAACTGGTCATTTTCTAACATGTCTAATGTTTTGATGAATGTTGTATTTCCATGCTTACTCGATTTAAAAAAAAGCATGTGTATACTCTTCTCTTTCACCTTTTGGTGATCTTGAGAATAAAAAACAACTTTGATCTCTATCTTGTTAACATTGGGATTAAACTTGGAAACTTGATTATTCCATTTTGCTTAAGGGAATGAACCTTTTACAAAGCATTTTTCAATGGTCCTTTGATTTGAAGTTTTCCATTTCTATATAGTTGGGATAAAGTTTTTGTATGCTCTTCTCTTGCACCTTAGGGTGATCTTGAGAATCAAAAGCAACTTTAGTCTTCATTTTATAACATTTGGTAAATTGGAAACTTCATCTTTCACTTTTGGTTTAAAGGAATGAACATTTATCAAGAATTTTGTATGGTTCATTGATTGAAAATATTTTCTTTACTTTTTAGTTGGATTATTTGTTGTGTATGCTCTTCTCTTGCATCCTTGGATGATCTTGAGAATCAAAAGCAACTCTTAATCCTCTTTTAAATAATGTGATTTTCTTGGAGAACTACTAACGCTTGAGTGCAGGACCTAAAAACACTTGTCAAAGAAAGGAGGAATCAAAACGAAATCAAAAACTACTAATATAGTTGTTATACAGGTTTGCCAAAAGGTGTTCAATAAAACCACACCTAATTAAACAAGATAAAAAGAACAACATATTCAAAACACTATATTGCAGGTTTTAGAAAAGGGTACGTCCCTCTCCGCTCAACTGGAACATAACCCCTTTGGCATAACGCCTTAAGCTACAACAATGGGGGTGGTTCCAGGAACCCCAAAGTAGTCCATGCAAGAGGGAACCTTGTGGATGAAACAGGAAGTGCTCCGCACTACCTACTTGACTAGTGATTCCTTTGTGAGATAGTGTTACAAGTTGTCCGTTATGGCGACCCCAGTGATAGTACACGTAGACGCACTAGTTGCCTACTATTCTTGAAGGGGGTAAAGTAAATCCGAGATACTCCCAAACTAGTCAGTGTGACTTTTTGGGTAAATCGCGCTCGCTCGTGGCAACTTTGTAACACCTAGGGTGAGAGAACCACCTAGGAGAATATACTTTGGCCAGGAGCCCACTTTGACCATTTTAAAATAGTGTTGAGTTGTGAACCTTCTTTTTGAGAAACGTGTGACGTATTACTTTCGCCTAGTTTTTACTTGCCTTAGGGTGAGGTGAAACTCTGCCGAAGTGAGGCTAGCATTTTTTGTCATTTTTTCTTGATTTATTTCCTTCATATTCTTTTGACACTTTGTTGATCAAAAGAGGTGTGATTACCTTTGTGTTGCCATTTGACTATTTCTCTCACTTTTATGTCCGTTTACACCCATCCATGTTTGCGGCTGGGTTAGTTAAACGTCTAAAGTGAGTGGAGGCATTTTCACGTCATTTGGTAGCCATTGTGATCTTGATACCCACGTCAAGATCATCATTGTAGTTAGGCGTGGTTCATCACTGCGGACTTCCATAGAGGAGTTAGCTTGTTTGTCTCATATCATTACAATTTTGATATTTACGTCTTGTTTCTTGTAAACTCGACATAAATACCTATATTGTACGGTTACACTGCACACATTCTTAACTATTCCTAGCTATACTTTGAGCATTTTTTTGTTCAGTTTTATTATTACCTCGATTTCAAAAGGTGCTAGGCACTACCATTTGTGCATGTTATATCAATAACACCTCGATATCAATACTTCACTTTCTTGCAAAGTGGGTTAACATATCTTGGTGATATTGTTGTGTCATTCACAAATTGTAATTGACACTTTTTGAGATATAGGTCTTAATCAGACTTGAGCTTGCTCATCATATATCTTGATTGGGAGATCACATTTAACTTCATGTATTTACTTACGTCTTGTTCATTCCTTTGAACTTGGCATAAGTGGAGACATCTTGTTAATCATCTAGCGTCGTAAATTACTTTGAAACGTAGTCTAGGAAGTACTTCATTTGATTAAGTTTTGGTACCAAACGATTGTTTCATTGGTGACTTTATCATTCTATCACATTGGTATTCTCACACTGTTAATTTACTCTTAACACGTACATCTTGTGTTTCACTTAGGGGTAGTCATTGAATTTTGAACAAATCTACAACTTACCTTAGTGAAACTTATCACGAAAACATGGCTCCCAAGACACGTCTAGGTTTAAAGAAACAAACATATGAGGAACAATAGGCGCAAGCTTGGGAAACCTCTAACAGACAAGGGTCAAACCCATTTATCGGACACGATCTAGGACCACTATTTTCTACAGAAAAGGAAATAGAAGAAATGGTCGACCATAGTGGAAATGAATTAGAGTCACCACACGTAGACTTTGATTTTGACCCCACTCTACTAGATGAGTTTCTCCTTAGAAACAAAGATGGAGTTTTGGCACAGGTCATGGAATTAGGGGCCAAATTTCCCACCGAGAATGAACCAATATTACCTACAAATGACACTACTAAGGAAGAACACCCCCTTATCAATATGGAAGATATTTTAATAGGCGGGCATGCTTCCACTTCTTACGCAGAAAATGATAAAGTGGTAGGGCATAAAATACCCCTCATCAAAGTGCCACGAAGAAACAAGATAGAACATGAGACAGGGGAAGAACCTCCACAATACGAAGAGGAAGAACCTTTAGAAGAAGAAGACACAAACCAAGTCACAATCCAACAACAAATCAGTAACCTAAGCTGACAACTAGCTTTGCTTACTTTCCAGGTATAGAAAGACACAAACAAGAATGTTCAAAAGTCAAAGCCTAAGTTTAGGATCCATGAACTCCATCGAGAAAACCAAGGAGAAGAAGACACAGGGTATCATCGTGTACACATCCCCGCTTCTCCCACTAGAGAACAATTGCTCGCACAAGAAGTGAAATCTATGAAAGCAACACTTGCAAGCATACAAGAAAGCAATATAGGGAGTATTAGGAAATACCAATATGAAGAACTATGCCCCTATCCTTTTGACAAGACAATGACCCTTCAACCCTTTCCAAAGAAATTTGATATGCCAAAGTTTGACAACTACAAAGGAAAGGGAGACCCAAGGGATCATGTTAAATATTTCTACATGGCATGTCAAGAGGTGTCTTATAGTGATAATTACCTCATCAAAATTTTTCCTAAGAGTCTCAGAGGTCAAGCATTGGAATGGTTTACGCACTTACCACGAGGATCAATTTTCACTTGGCCAGAATTGGCGGAAAGATTCGTGCGTCGTTTTTCATATAACATAGAGAGTGACATCACCATGGCAGACTTATGCGGCACAAAACAACACCCAAATGAGACCTTCGCTAGCTTCCTCCAACGATGGAGAGGGATAGCTAGTCGCTTCCCTTGTGCTTTCCCTGAGAAGCAGCTGGTCAGTATTTTTGTCCCTAATCTCAACCCAGATATAGCTTTCCACCTCCAAATGCATTGTGTCTGCACCTTTGAGGAGGTTATCGAGAAAGGGATTCAAATAGAAAAGGATCTCATTGCCAAAGGCACCCTCAAAACCCAATCTAAAGACAACCAAAGTGTCAAACCCACTGAAAAGCCAAAGATCTTTAACAAAAAAAAACGTGGTGGGAGATGGAATCACTAATTCCAAACGTGTTCAAATGGTCCAAACCAGTCAACCTTTTAAACTAACCAAGGGCCCAATTCAACCACCACCAAAGCGACGAACATTCACCTCCCTCAATGAACCGTTGTCCGTCATACTAAAACAGTTGGATGCGGCCCACATGATGACCTATCCTACAACGCAACCGTTTGATGACAATGCTCCTAAACCTTCATGGTATAAGGAGCATGAATACTGCGAAATGCATCGCGTTAAAGGTCATAAAATAGATAAATGTTTGCAACTTCGCCACTATATTCAAGACCTCATTAACAACAGGGAGATAGAGGTGTATTATTGATTTGGATCATACTGCAAGCATTTTACAATAATATTCAATACACCAAGAAAGATATTCTATTCAACATACTGATTACAAATAATACTGAGGCTAATAAATAGCCATGGAAATAGAAAACTGACTTCCTACAAACCAGGAAGTCACACAACAAAACACCTGTTAATATCATTACGGGTATAACAAAATATATTGTTGAAACAATATAACAAACTTGCATTATTAATAATGAGTTATAATATAACTCATATTAATAATATTATAATAATAATGAGAGCACTAATTAAATCCTAACATGGATAACCCTAGCCACATGCAAACACCTAACGAGAAGATGGGGATTTATAAGGAACCATTCCCCAAGCATGATAAGTCAGAAAATGACAAAACCGGATCGGGGAGAGTCATCCCAAACCTATAAAGCCGCGAATTACTTGTATACCAAGAGAGATAACAATCATTACGATTCGCTTATCGGATGTATTCGCTCCCCTGCTGACCGCGTCAACACCATCCAGATTAAGGGAAAGGACTGTGCTGCGGTAACAAGGCACGCCCGCCTCGTAATTCCAGACCCCTCTCTGTCGACCCCGCATACTGGTAAGTATAACCTTTTAGAACAACTTGAGAAGACGTCTGCTAAGATTTTGATCTTAGATCTTCTCAAGATATCCAATGTACATAAGGACATCTTGTATCAAACTCTTCAGGGGTCAGGAGTGCCTTTAGAAGTCAATCCTACGTACCTTCAAGCCGCGGTGGCAAATATTGCACCAAGTGAGCATCTCACTTTCAACCATAGGGAGGTCCCTACCAAGAATCCTACACATAATCTTCCCTTATACATTGAGGTAGTTGTTACCCGCAGGAAAATCAAATGGGTGCTTGTGGATAACGGATCTGGATTGAACATCTGCACACTTAAATTAGTCAAACAATTGGGACATATGGAGGAAGATCTTGAGTCCCATATCATCACTATCACCGCATACGACAACGCGGAAAGAGAGTCAGCAGGCACCATTACGCTGCCCAATGGAGGTGGGGCCCACTTTCCATCAAACAAAGTTTCATGTCTTAGACTTGGAAATTCCATATAATATGCTTCTAGGCCGACCATGGATCCATGCCATGCAAGCAGTGCCATCAACATTTCATCAATGCATCAAGCTGAAGCATGAGGGACATACAGTAACAATACCAGGAGACTCAGAGCCCTTTGCTCATTGTAGAGATCTCAATAGCTTTGCATGAAAGGGTACATACGCATGTCCCTCCATAGATATAGTTGTCCCTCTTCATTCTGAGGTCATGGAATCTCGAGTAGATTCAAATTCTCTTAGTTCTTGCACTCATGGGGCATCTACTTCAACATCTCCATTTAATTCATGGGAGATGAAAATTCTGGAATATGGCTGTGGGGAGTATAATGTACAACAAGCGCTCTTGGTTTCTGACCTCTCCTTGTCGCCCAAGACTAGAGGTCGACCCAACTACCGCTTCAGGAGACCTAGAGAGGAACACACTATTGGGTTGTTCCTACCTGGAGGCTTGTTAGCTGAGGAAAAATTACTTGATCCACCTACTACTTGGGTCCCTGAGGACACTCAGCCATCTTGTTATCAAACCCCAGAATATGAAAAATCTAGCAGAATGATGTACTCCATGGGCTACAAAGGCCTAGGATGTGGGAGGAATGAACAAGGACAAAGAGAACCAGTCCCTCTTCCACATTTCAAAATAGAAAGATATGGCATTGGGATTCACCCTTATGGAGCACACCCCAACGATCAAGATGCGACTTGTTTTGAGCATGAGGATAGCTCTGAGTATGTAGACAGCGATACAGATTCCCATTGTAGCCAATATGAGGATCTGGCCTCCACGAACCTTTTCATGAACAATGCTGTCCTAACCATAACCCCCACTGAACCAACCCTTGACCTTGTGTACCCCTCCCTTGTTGAATGGGACCAACAATGTCACGTGCCACTAGATTTATTCGAGAACGATGAGGCTATTGCAGAGTTCATGGGCATAAGGGATAAAATTCCCATTGGAGATCACAAGAAGGGTTTCTTTATCAACTTAGACACCTGCGCCTACTTCGGCGAGGAGGCTGAACTTCGTGGTCAGCAAAATTTAAAGAAAAGCGAGGGCAAGAGTTCTAAAGAAAAGCCTCAGCAAAAATTGAAGTCCAAGTCACACAGTGAAAACCTCTTTGAGGCATTGGCTGACAAACAAATAAGAAAATCAAAGGACAAACAAAGTGACCACGCCAAGGATGAAAATCTCATAGAGACATCCTTGGATGAAGATCTCAACCTACCTCCCGATCCTACACGTATGGAGGATTTATCAAAATTGTTAGTTGAAGAAACCATTGATGTCAATATTGGTACCAAAGAAGATCCCAAGATAGTAAAATTGGGAGCATCACTCTCGGCCAGAGAACAAAAGACGTTCACTATGCTACTGTGAGAGTTTATTGATGTGTTCGCATGGTCTTACAAAGACATGCCCGACTTAGATCCAACTTTGGTCATGCACAACCTGGTTGTGCACGCAGACGCTAAGCCTATCAAACAGAAGCTTCGAAAGATGCACCCAAGAGTGGCCTTGTTAGTTAAAGAAGAGTTGGAAAGGTTGCTTGCAGTAGGATTCATCAGGCCAATTGATTATTCTGAATGGATATCAAACATTGTTCCTGTCCAGAAGAAACCTATTGGTATCTGAATTTGCACAGATTTTAGGGACATCAATAAAGCTTTCCCTAAAGATGACTTTCTGTTTCCCAACATTGACATGATTGTTGACTCAACCGCAGGGTACGAAATGATATCACTTATGGATGGCTTTTCGGGTTATAATCAAATTAAGATTGCTGAGGAAGACCAACACAAAACAGCTTTCACAACTCCTTGGGGCACCTTCTATTATCAGGTGATGCCATTTGGCCTTAAGAATGCGGGAGCAACTTATCAGCGGGCCATGACAGTAATATTTCATGATATGATTCATGACATCATGGAAGACTACGTAGACGACATCCTGGGAAAGTCCAAAACAAGAGAGGATCATCGTATCATTTTGTGGCGTATCTTTGAACGCCTGTGTGAATACAAAGTTAGGCTAAATCCAAAGAAGTGTGTCTTCGGTGTGCTATCTGGGAAACTATTAGGCTTCATCGTGTCAAGACGAGGTATTGAGGTAGACCCTGCTAAAGTGTCTGCCATCACAGAAATGCCTTCACCTGAGAATATCAAGCAATTGCGTAGCTTGCAAGGGAAAATTTAAGCCATTCACCGCTTTGTCTCCCAGCTTGCAGATAAATGTCACTCATTCACTCATTTTCTCAAGAAGGACATCACTTTCATCTGGGGACCTGAGCAACAACAAGCCTTTGCTTTGCTTAAATAGTACCTGGCTAATCCACCTGTCCTCATGCCTCCCACTCCGGGAGAACCACTTTTGCTCTATATTTCCGCTACGCAATACGCTATTGGTGCACTGCTCACCCAATATGACCTTAGCCATAAAGAGAAAGTAGTGTACTATCTGAGTCGCACCCTCATCGCCTATGAATGTAATTATCCTCAGATTGAAAAGGCTTGCTTGGCCGTTGTTTTTACCTTTCAGAAACGTCACCATTACCTGCTAAATACTAAGACCAAGCTCATATCCAAGGTCGACCCACTCAAGTATTTGTTGTCCAAACCTGCCCTCACAGGTGGATTGGCTAATTGGATCATTCTACTCAGTGAGTTTGATATAGAATTTGTCCATCAAAAATCAATTAAAGGACAAGTACTTGCTGACCAGCTAGCGGAAGCACCTTTGCAAAGCACAAAACCTTTGAGTCTGGATCTGCCAGATGCATCTTTGCTCTACATTGAAGAATCTTTCGTATGGCAGATACATTTTGATGGATCTTTTACGTTTCATGGTTCAGGTGCAGGAGTGGTCCTTATTACTCCTTCGGGTGATCCTATACCACAGGCTTTCTGCCTGGCCTTCCCTTGCACGAACAACATTGCGGAATATGAAGCACTCATTGTAGGGATGAAGCTAGCCATCAAGTGGAATATTCAACATGTTAAGGTTGTAGGTGATTCCTAATCATCAAACAAGGTTAATGATGAGTATAAAGTTAAGGATGACAAGCTCATACCTTACAAGAAGTTGGTGGAAACTCTAAAGGATTATTTTGTGCGCATTACCTTTGAGCAGATCCCAAGAGCGCAGAACAGATCGGCAGATGCTATGGCAATGGTGGGATCTATGCTTCATATTCCGCCAGGGAATAATGATATGCCATTTTTCGTAGAAAATCTACACCAGCCCATGTATGACGTACCGGAATCTTACCTGGCTTGTGAGGTTGTTGGTCCCTATTCCCCGTGGTATGAACCCATTTTCACTTATCTTAAGGACATTACTTTCCCTCCCAATATCTCCCATTCTGAAAAGCAAATCCTGATTCACCAGATAGCCCGTTACACCCTTTTAGGAGGTACACTTTATCGTCATGGCTACGATGGGAATCTGTTACGTTGTCTGGATGTGATAGAGTCAATCCAGGTAATTAAAGAAGTACACGAAGGAGTATGCGGAGCACATACAAATGGAATGGTCTTGGCTAAGAAACTGTTAAGAGTAGGTTACTATTGGCCCACCATGGAAACTGATTGTTGTAATTATGTTAGAAAATGTGTGCTTTGCCAAAAGTATGGAAATTTCATCCATGCTCCATCGCAACCATTGCAACCAATCACTACCCCATGGCCATTCTCCAAGTGGGGACTTGATCTAATAGGGAAGCTTACTCCTACCTCATCTGATGGTCATACACATATCATCACAGCTACAGAATACTTTACAAAATGGGTGGAGGTTGTCCCTTTAACCTATGTCACAGGAGCACATATTTCTAAATTCATCATGAATCACATTATTTGCCAATATGGTATCCCTGCAGCCATTGTCACAGATAATGGGAAGTCATTTAAGAACAAAACTGTGAAATGTCTTTGCCAACGGTTCCAAATCAGATTGAAATGGTCCACGCCATATTACCCTCCGGGTAATGGACAAGCTGAGGCAACAAACAAGACTTTGGTAAGGATAATGGAGAAGATGGTTAGCAAAACTGGTCGAAATTGGCACCTACAAATCCACCCAGCCCTCTAGGCCTACCGAACATCAATTCGCACTCATACGGGTGCGACACCATATTCCCTAGTGTTCGGGACAGAATCTATCATCCCTTTAGAGATTGAACTCCCATCCCTACGAATTTCTCTTCGGGACTATTTGGATAAGGATGAAGATTACCGAGTGGCAAGATTGGTTGAGTTAGAGCTCCTGGATGAGAGGCGCATTCGCACTCTTAATCACCTAAAAGTATATCAACATAGAATCTCCCACAACTACAACAAGAGAATCATCCCTCACCAGTTTGAGGTGGGTGATTTAGTTATGAAGGAGAACCAGTTCAACACCAGAGCAGAGCGAGAAAAGAAAGGGAAGTTCGAACCACACTGGTTAGGACCCTATGTCATAGTTGCCAAGTATGGCACAGGGGCATACAAGTTGGCTCACCCCAATGGTGATGAGCTCTGGGAGCCCATGAATTCCATGCATCTTAAGAGGTTTTATGCCTAAACATGGCACAAGAAAGTCATAAAAATCACAAAAAAATATAAAAACATCAAAAAAAAAAAATCATAAAAAGAAAAAGAGAAAACAGGTCATCCACTAGTGAAAACCACGCAATTTTGGTACTTTGGACAAGTCCTTGGGTGAAAAATGGTTTCTGGTGCCTCGGGAGGATTTGTTGTTCACAAGCATTCTATATTAGAATGGTAGTTTTCTTTGTCTTGGACCTAGTTCTACCTTCGAGTTTCCTTGTGCACACCATCTAGTCCAGCCTTGATCCGGCTTTGCCTTCTTCTATTCGGCTGTAAGGTACGTGGTCTTTCGTTATTTCCCATCTTACGCTAGGGGCAACTCAACGACTTCACCTTCTTGTTCATAAGCGTGTGGCTTCTGCCCTTGTATATTCCCCACCTAACGCTGGGGGCATCCATGCTTTCTTGGTTACCTGCACATAGCTTTGGAAAACTGTTAAAAACACAAAAACAATAGAAAATTGTTTGAGAAAACACAAAAACAATAGAAAACTGTTTCAGAAAACACAAAAACAATAGCAAATTGTTTCACAAAACACAAAAACAATAGAAAATTGTTTCGAGAAAACACAAACACAATAGAACATTGTTTTGAGAAAACACAAAAACAATAGAAAAATGTTTCACAAAACACAAAAACAATAGAAAATTGTTTCAGACAACACAAAAACAATATAAAATTGTTTCGAGAAAAACACAAAAACAATAGAACATTGTTTCGAGAAAACAACAAAAACAATATATATATATATATATATATATATATATATCAAAAAAATCTAAAAACAAGGCAAAATTTTTCAAAAAATTCCTAAAAAGTAAAACACCCTACAAAATGGTAACTTGCTTCTTACAGCTAAAACTTGTGTCTTGCGCATGGTATTTTCTCCATATCCTATTGGTTTGTCTCACATCTTCCCTGATTAATACGACTCGCAGATCACTGGATTCACAACCATTCACAAAAGCTAGTTGCTTGCTTCGTCTGTACTCTAGGGCACTTTTGGTTGCCTGGTGCTATTTCATTGCGCACAAATTCTTTTCATGGACCCCGTGTCCATTTTCATTTCCCCTTGCATGTATCCTTGCTTGGGGCATCATTTTTAACCCTTGTCGTCAATCACAAACTTGTGGATCTCTTCAGCACTGATAACAAAACATTTGTACAACTGTCTTGACTGTTGTTGGATTAAATATGTGTGTTCATACTTGTTTTCCCTGTTATATGAGCTTGTTTCCTTCTCGTATTGCATTACATTATTGTATGTTGTGTGGAGTTGGTACTTTCAGCAATGGATAATTGTTCATAGTATGGCTTTTCATGTCATTCTACCTTTGTCGTATGCTTATATTTTTCATAAGGACCGATGATGTAGTTCCAATGCAATATGATGACATCAAATTTGTTCCAAACAAACAAGCGGCTAGAGGTTAAGCTCTTCTCTCCCCTCATCCATATTTCTTCTACATGACTTCCCTTTCACCCCTAATTCTCCCTCTCCTCGGGGCATCCTGCCTCGTCCCCATTCTTCTGCCTACTTCTCATATTTTTCGATCGTCGATCGGCTTCCTTCATCACCCCATCGACACTCGAGGGGGCATCTCTCCCTCCTACTAATTTTTCTTCCATCCCTTCAAAATCTCTTCTGTCTACTATCTTTGAAGTGGCATCACTTACGCCACCCCAAAGAGGGGAAAATGTAGACACCTATAATTACGCCCAAGTAATTTAAATACTTAAATTGTGCTAATTATCCCCTTTCTCGCAAATCAATGACATATCGTCAAAAGCACTCATTTTCCCTCATATCATCATTAATTAATTACACTAAGCTAATTAATTAAGTTTCATATCCAACAAATACCCTAATTAACGACCTTCCGTTAATAAATCACCCCTTCTACCTAGACTAATTAATTATTATTAATTAATTAGCTTTCCCTTCCATTTAACCAATAAATCAATATTTAATTGATTTAATCCCCTTATAATAGCCTAAATCGCACTAATATTCCTCTAATTGGATTCTATAAGATTACACCTACCTATTAATTAATCACCTTTGATTAATTAAAATACCCCCAACTCCCATGACTTGCTAAACATGTATTGTAACATCCTCATTTTAGACAATAGAACAAGTCAAATTTTTTTTTTTTGATAATTGCATACTGGTTCTAAATACATAATTTAGAACTCACAATTCAAATAACCATTCATATAACAGACAACCATATGCAGCTGTAATGACTCGGAGTACCTCCGATCTATTCATTCCATGACTCGGCAATCTACCGATCTATTCATGTGTAATAAGAGTCGGTGTTTTTAATTAACACATTACTCTTGCGGTTCTCTTCCCTAATCTGGGATTCAGAATGCTCTGTCCAAGGAATCTAACTGAATAATTGTTACTATTATTCATCGGCATCTCATCCCTTAGACTAGGTGAATTAGGACAACGCAATCAGCAGCTTGCGATACTTTGGCCAAAGATTTGAAACATACTGTTCATGTCTCGTATTCCTTAACGGCATACTCGTCAATCTGGAATACGTCCTTCACCCCATTCATATGTTATATAGAATGTCTTATACTGACTACTGTCAGTCCTTCCTTTCACAACTGAATCACTCGGAGGCAGATTAACAAGGTGATAATGTTATATGGATGCCCACGAGGATTAGGGATATGATGACATACTGGTTCAACCTTGCAGTTCAACCAGTGTGTCATGATACCCCGAATCTCCTAGGCAGCCTTATAACATGACCACGTTCTTAATCGGTCCCAGGGTAACTCGTGCGAAATCAAGTGTAAATCTTAGCGATCAATGCAAAGGGTGTCGCCATAAGTCATCTGCATTATTGTAACTTCGAGAAGATCCTAATCTTCTCGGAGGTACAACTCTGCAGTTGACTTATGTCGTCAACCTTTAAATCCGCCTCGAAAAGATCTACTCAGTAACAAGCGTTACGCACTTGAGTTTAAATTACTTTAAAGACTTTTCCCTAAGGTTTAGCCTTTCCGATCCCTGGATTCTTCGTCTTAGGATGACCCTCCTCTATAAAACCCATTACTTGGTAGAGATATTAAGGTCAAGTTCTTCATCAAGGAGTCATTAGAATACACCTGATTCTAAAGCAACAGAATCGGACAATATCTCATAACCTTTGCTTGAGATTGCCAACTGAACTCCATTTGATTGTATATCAGTTCTCTTAACTGATATTTATATCATACTTTTGGTATAAAGATATAAATGATTAAGAATCCAATTTAATATTGTCCTGTTATCCTTAGGACTAGGGATTAGTAATTTAATCCAGCTTGTTTAGCGTTCTCTTTTAGGCTCATTTTTAACCTATCTTCTAGAAAGACAATTATTTAAATCCAATATTGCTTTTGCTAGAACAAATTAGAACTACTAAACTCTCATAAGAATTCAATCTCATTTTCATGCAAGCTTTCATTGTCAATCACAAAAGCATCCATATTATACAATGATAACAATGCCCCTTCGTTACATAAACCGAAGAAGGTCAACTTTCAGAAATAGAATTCAACACATAAGTTTCAAACACTTATTTCCATTCCTATCAAAACTATACAATTACATTTTATGCAACAACATACTTGATACAATGCTAACGGAAAAGAAACATCTTTTCACATATAGTACATCTATAAAATCAAGCTGTAATTCATTATAAATCCAATAAACAATCTGATCAGCCTGTCAGATCTGCATTGCTTTTACCTCTTACGGCAACCATCTGCAAAAATAGTCAACATGAGTCAGTTCAAAGAACTGAGCATGATAAGCACTAACTTTTAAAACAATTGCTATCCATCAATTGTTTTCATTAAACACCCTGTTTAAATGAGATCAGATATTCACATAAGTAAACATACTCAGACTATGCCCTTGTAATACAAAATGATTACAAATATGTAACTCTGTCATTGTTACAAAATAGTCTTAATCACTTTCTAATATTTCATCAAATATTAAGAAACAAGGAACGAATGTACACAAACAATCATTGAATCCAAAATCACAACATTGGTCAGATTGTTTCATTCTTCCAAAAAGGGAATAACATAACAATTCGGGATTCCACCATTATGTTACAAAACAATTTCCCACTGTTAGACAAATATCAACAAATATTAAATAAAGGAAGAGAAAGGACCAAACCATTCATACTTCCTTTCACCTAAGTTCATTACTGAACCGTCTTCACATATGAAAACATTCATCCAGTATATAAATGAACAAGTCATTCAAACAACAGGAAGAATCACTGTCATAATAAAATTCGAACACAACAAGGCTTTACGGCCCGAATTCAAAATCAAGAAACCCAGTAATGCGGTCAGCAATAGACTATATTGCCTTAGGCAATTGGATGTTTCCCAAAACTATGCCAAGACAATCACTCAAAATTTCCGAACATGCTCAGTCTCAATCAGACAGGAGTGAACGGAATAGAATATAGCAAATCTATACTTACCTTGGCGCATGCAAATCTAAAGTTTGATATTCACGGTTCACTTCAGCAGAAGCTAGAACACGAGACAAATATTCATGCTCAAGGATCTCAAACAGTGACAAAGACAGTGTCCAACTGTCAAGTTCAGAAAGAGACAGAAGTACCAGTTACCTTTCCAGAATTCAAACGATTCAAACAGAGGTAACAATTCAATAGTTGCATATGAAATTCATACTGATATTCATCAACGAAGCATAAAAAGAATCAGACAAACAAATTAATCTCTGATTTCAACCATGAACAGTGACTTAAACACGTAATCATTCAATCGACTCCACAGAGTCATTCAAATCGCAACAATTATAAATCTGTATATTCACACCGTGCACTGTCATCGATTTTAATACCCATAACCGCTGAACCCAACAACATCTTAAGATAAACTTGGTTGATAAATCCTTCAATGCCATCCATGGTAATCATTCAGAATTAAACAAGTGTAAGCCATCGAATACCCATTTCAAAGCAAGGAAATCAACTGAGCTGCTTCGAAGCTTTCGAACAGCTTACACAAAAGGAATGCAAATGCATACTCAGGAAATCTATACTCATTATTTATTACAAATAACCGCGGCCTCAAGACCTGTTTTCTCTACAAGGCTTCCACGAAAATCAAATAATAAAACTCTAAGATGAATCTACATTCTCAGCAGTAGATAGCAATATACGATTCAATCATGGACTCCACTGAGTCGTAAAAATAAAGTATAGATGTATCAATATTGTACACAGTCAACAAATAAACCCGTTATCACAATAACAAGGAAGAACAACTTCCACTGGGTCGTTAGACTATGGTAACACAACAGTTGCCTGTTCCCAAGCCAAAAATTAGAAAACAAATGAAACCCAAAAGGTACCATTAGTCACTGTCAACAAAAACCACGACAGAGTTTCTAAGGGAGCAGTAGAACTGATCAAACATACAGTATCTAACAGAATCCTTCCATACAGTTTCCACAACAAGAAACAGCGACCACAAATCAACAACATACAGTGGTCTATAAACAACACAGGTATATCCTATGGGCTCACGCCAAACAGGCCGAGCTTTCATGCTCTTTACATATAAATATCTCACATATTTAAACCAGAAAGAATACACAAAGGAATAGAGCCACAATTCGATTTTAATAAACACCCATCAAGAGGAAAATTGAAAAATCGAACCAGAAGAGATACAGTACCAAAAATCAAACAAGATCTCCATAGAAAATCATCTATTTTCTCAAAACATTTGAACAGAGTTGTTCTAATGAAATCACTTGAAAGACAGCAAGATATTTAAAGGTTAGGGCCTAACATGCCTGGATTTTTGATCAATTTTCCGAAGCAGACCACAGGAAGAGCTCAAACTTCCTTTTCTTTTTCCACGATAAAGCGACCAACAAAATTTTGCTGTCTCCATCACATATATATCCTCCATGACAGAGAAAAGAGCTAGAGCAGTTCATACTTGCCATGCAACACAAAGAGAACTGGTGCGAAGAACCAGTAAACAAGCAGAGAGAGAGAGAAGACCGAAAATCGCGACAAGCCAAACAAACCCACAAATTTCCCAGTTTGCATGCCTTCTCGCGAGTTCCGAGCTCGACTTCCGAGAATATTGAATGCCATTAAACCAACTTTCCCGCTTAAACTCAACTTCCACCGACCGCCAGAATTGGCGACAGTCCAATGAAAATTCATGCCCATTTCCAAACTTAGCGAATTGCCACGTCAGAACAGGTTAGCCGTTGCCTAAACCTTCGCCATGACCTGTCCCTCATCCTTATCCCAAGCATTAATTGCCATAGAAAACGCCGCCCATGGTTCGCACCCCTCCATAGGCCCCTTCATAATCTCCTCATTAGTTAGGTTAGTATCTTAGGTTAGAATTTAGGGTAATACCCATACTAACCAATTTACACATAGATACTAACTTAGGATATTAACACATAGCCTAGGTCTAGGTTAGATTAACACTAATCTAACCCCTAGGTTAGGTTTAGTTTTAGGTTACTAACCGTTAATAATTCCAGTAAGGTATAACATTTTATATGCCAAGAAAAGACCCAAAATCATGCATCTCCGAACAGGATTCACTCCTATACAGCCGTTAGGCTACAGGAATATACATGGCAGAATTATTACTTGGTCCACGTCTGAGACCTTCCAGATATACTTCGATATCGGGAACTGATTCATTTACCAAGATCAGCCTGAGTCATTCTCCTGACCAGCTTAAACAATGCTTCCATACCTTGCAACCTGTTCAAGGTCTGCGATCTAATTCATCACAAACAAATTTAAAGCATTACTTGGATCAATTCCACTGATCCAAGACTAGATATTATAGATGAATGTCTCTATAATTCATTCCGTGATCAGATTAATATTCAGACACAAAATGAAATAAATAAAAGAGTCTAATCATATTCTGACTCAGTCAAGATCTGCAATCTGCAAGGAAATTACAATACATATCAAGCATGATTTCTAAATCGAGGAACACATCCTTATACCAGAAATCACATATCAACACTTGTATGTCCAGGAGAAAGTAACAATAGTTCAGGGTGTTACATGCTTCCCTCCTAAAAAGATTCATCGTCCCGATGAATTACATATTAAATTAACCTTCAGGTCAATCAATTTATTAGTTCACAAACACTGTGACTACTTCCATATTAAATAGTTCCAGAAATCAATGTCACAACACATTTATTCAACCTGAATAAAGTCTGCCTTAATCTGGCTTTCATAAATACTTAAAAACAATCAGTTCATAAAAGTATATTTTTGTCAACAGTTTTCATTCTGTTGCAAAAAGAGAAGGAAAAGAAATTTTCATCTCTTCCAGATTTTCCCAAGTTGCACTTTCTTCGCTAAACTGGTCCCACTGGACCTTACATTGCTGTATATCACGATTTCTTAAATGCAATTGGTGAGTTTCCAGCACTCGTGTGGGTTTAACCACGATTATTCCTGGGTCTTGGACCTGCAAGGAATTCCAATTTAAAACATGTGACAGATCTGAAACGTATTTCTTAAGCAAAGAAATATGGAAAACATCATGCATGCGAGATAAAGCAGGTGGCAATGCTAAACGATAAGCTACAGGATTGATTATTTCGACAATTTCGAAAGGTCCCACAAATCGAGGTGACAACTTGGCAGCCTTGCCAAAAGTTATAGAACTCTTTCTGGGTTTAACACGCAGAAAAACCTTATCACCAAGCTCAAACCTTCTATCAACCCGCTTAAGGTCAGCATAGCTCTTCTATCTATCTGCTGCTTCCTTTAATCGTTCACGAATCAGCTTAACTTGCTGTTCCATTTCTGTGAGAATCTCTGGTCCAATTACCACTCTATCCTCAACACTGTCCCAACTTACAGGGGTTCTGCACTTTCTTCCATAAAGTGCTTCAAATGGTGCCATCTTTAGAGATGAGTGATAAGTGTTGTTGTATGCGAACTCAACTAATGGAAGATACTCTTCCCATTTATACTGTTGATCCATGCAATACATTCGCAACATGTCCTCCAACACTTGATTTACCCTCTCAGTTTGCCCATCCGTTTCTGGATGATATGCAGAACTGAAGTTTAGTTTTGTTCCTAGGGCTGCGTTAAGCGTTTTCCAAAACCTTGACGTCATTCTAGGATCTCTGTCAGATATAATCAGTTCTGGTACACCATGCAATCTGAAAATTTCGTGTACGAACCTCTTGGCCAGCACTGGTGAATCATCCTTTAGATTTCCAGCGATGAAATGAGCTACCTTAGTCAGTTTATCTACAACTACCAGGATAACATCATGCTTATTCCTGGACATAGGTAGTCCTTGTACAAAATCCATGGTTATTACTTGCCATTTGTACTGCGGTATGCTATGAGGATATAACAGTCCAGCCGGGTGCATATGTTTTGCCTTCACCCGCTGACATTCCAGACAATGAGTCACAAAATTAATCACATCCTTTTTCATACCTTTCCAGAAGTATTGCTGTTTCAAATCAGCTAGCATTTTTGTGATACCTGGGTGTCCAGAGAAAGGTGAATTATGAAATTCAACTAACAACTTCTTTCTCAAATCATTCAGCACAGGTACATATACCCTATTTTCATAACGCAAGATTCCTTCATTATCAAAATGAAAACCTTCATACCTTTTATCCTTAGGTTCTGCAGCAAGCGCTGCTTTTACTTGCTGAAAGTATGCATCTGATTCTGAGGCACTTTTTACCTCATCTTTAAACTGAGTTCTTAATGTTATAAGAGCAGAAATGTGCCTCCTACGACTTAGAGCATCAGCTACCCTATTCTCCTTCCCTTTGATATAGCTTATATCAAAGTCATATTGTGATAAAAATTCTAACCACCTTCTCTGTCTGGCATTCAGATTGGGCTGAGTAAAAATATATTTCAGTCCCAAGTGATCAGTTTTCAACTCAAAAGGTTTCCCAAGTAAATAGTGTCTCCAGACTTGAAGTGCATGAACAATGGCAGCAAGTTCCAAATCATGAGGGGCATAATTCAGCTCATGTAACTTAAGTTTTCTACTTTCATAAGCTATGACCTGATCATTTTGTAACAAAACACCTCCAAGGCCTTCCCCAGAAGCATCCGTTACAACAGTAAAATTCCCATTAGGGTCTGGTACAGCCAATATAGGTGCAGAAGTCAACTGGTCTTTCAGAATTTTGAAAGCCGCTTCGCACTTGTCATTCCACATGAATTTCTTATCCTTCTTTTGCAATGAAGTTATTGGTGCAGCTACCTTAGAAAAATCCTTTACAAATTTTCTATAGTAACCTGCAAGACCCATGAAGCTTCTTACTTCGTGCACATTCTTTGGTGCAGGCCACTCAGTTATTGCCACTATTTTTGAAGGATCTACAGCAATTCCTTCTTTACTTATGACATGACCCAAATAGTGAACTTCTGAATCAAAGAAAGAACATTTGGATAACTTACCATACAACTTTCTCTTTCTCAAAATTCCCAAAACTATCTTCAAATGCTCATTGTGCTCCTCAACGCTTTTAGAATAAATGAGAATATCGTCCAAGAATACAAGTACAAACTTGTCCAGGTATTCTTGAAAAATATTGTTCATTAAATTCATAAAGGCTGCAGGTGCATTAGTTAACCCAAAGGGTAGAACTGTGAATTCATAATGTCCGTACCTTGTTCGGAAAGCTGTTTTATGAATATCTTCCTCTTTAATCCTTAACTGATGATAACCAGATCGAAGGTCTATCTTAGAATAAACCGCTGCTCCACGCATTTGATCAAACAGATCATCGATCCTAGGAAGTGGATATCGGTTCTTGATTGTTGCTTTGTTCAACATCCGATAATCAATACACAGCCTTAGTGTTCCATCCTTCTTTTTTACAAATATCACAGGTGCTCCCCAAGGTGAAACACTTGGTCTAATCAATCCTTTAGACAAAAGCTCTTGTAACTGTGCCTTAAGCTCGACTAACTCAGTAGTAGTCATCCGATAAGGCACCTTGGAAATAGGTTCCGTCCCAGGCTTGATTTCAATGGTAAAATCAAATTCTCTCTTGGGTGGTAACCCTGGTAATTCTTCAGGAAAAACATCCCTGAAACTTTGTAACAGTGGAATTTGCTTCATGTAATCACCATCTTCTTCTGAAGATTCAGATATCTTTACTGCATAAAGAGTACATCCTTTATTCTTAGCCTTTTTAAGCTGCATAGCTGACAGTTTTCTAACTGAAATTTCCCGTTTCACACCTTGAATCTCTGCTGATTCCAGCTGATCATCTAAACATTTTATGTTCTTTTCATAGCAATCTACCTTTTCTTTATGGTCAGCTAACCAATTGACACCAATAATAATGTCATACGATCCCAAAGGTGTAACATAGAGATCAACTTCCGTGGAGAAATTAGGTAAATCAAGGACTGCTCCAAAGAGACACATACTCACTGTATGAACAGAATTATTACCATACTCTACAGTCCAAGATTTATCCATTTTCCCAGCTTTTCTTTTAAGTTTAGAAGCAAGTTTATTAGAAATAAAACATTCAGTAGCTCCTGTATCAAAAAGAATAGTGACAGGTATGCCGAATAACTTACCCGGAACTTCTATAGGTGTTGCTTGCTTTTCAGCTTGCTTGTCTGCTACTGCAGCATGTATCTTATGCTGCTGATTACGATCATCCTTCTTCAAAGGACATTGATTCGCATAGTGGTCCTTGCCACAATTGTAGCAGCCTCCTACAGGTCCCTTCTTAGGCTCAACATTACCTCCAGCCTTGTAATTGTCACGCTGTCCTCCATAGGACTTCTGCCCATTATTATAATTTTTAACAAAATTATCCCTTACATTTCCAGCAGGCTTATTTACTGCTGCTTTCTTATTGTTATCTCCTGGAAACTTACTCTTGTTTCCAAAATTTTTCCACGGTCCTTTTCTGGGTGCAAGAGAGGTTGAAGAAGGGTTTGCAGTCTTCTTCCGCACTTCCTCCTTATGAGCAGAAATAGCCTTTAATTTCTGTTCTTGCCTTATGGCCTTTTCAACAACTCCTTCCATAGTGGTTGGGCTGTGAACATCGACCTCTCCCCCTATCACGGGATTCAATCCCATGATGAATTTCCGTATCCTGAACTTTTCGTCAGTTTGATACTGCGGTACATACTTGAGGAGTTTTGTAAACCGCTCCCAGAATTCAGTTACCGTTAGCTTCCCTTGAGCTAAGTTCTGGAATTCTGTCATTTTCTGATCATAGAAAAGTTGTGGCAGCCACCGTTGCCTAAAATAGCCTTTAAATTGATCCCAAGTAATATTGGTCTCATCAATGTTTAGCTCAGCTTTTCGGCTATCCCACCACGAAGACGCTTCGTGAGAAAGCTGATAGGCTCCCCAAATAGCTTTGGTTTCCTCTGAGAAGTTCCTTATTGCAAAGTACTTCTCCATTTCGCTGAGCCAGTTCTCAGCTCCATCTCCTAATGTGGTGCCATCATACTTAGGTGGACTTATCCTTTTTATATCATTAGTGAGTTCTGCTGCCAATCTGGCCTTTTTGTTTTCTGGTTGGACAGGTGCATTTCCAGCATTAACATCAACACCCATGTCGGGGTTGTCCTCAAGAGGTTGCTGATTATTATTATCAGCTTCTTCATCCTCCTCATTTCCCATCACCTTGCTGTTCAAGTACAGCTAAGCGATCTCTTGTGTCCAACAGGGCAGCAAGGATCTCATCAAGTTTCTGGGTTGTTGCCGCTCCTCCTTCAGGTGGAGCATTATTCGCAACGTTCCCCCTTGTTCTAACCATTTTCTGTTACAAGAAAATTCAGGTTTTTATCAGATTATGGACTCAATAGGTCCAAGAGCTGCAACCTTCAGCTCTGATACCAAGATGTAACATCCTCATTTTAGACAATAGAACAAGTCAAAAAAAAAAAAAATTGATAATTGCATACTGGTTCTAAATACATAATTTAGAACTCACAATTCAAATAACCATTCATATAACAGACAACCATATGCAGCTGTAATGACTCGGAGTACCTCCGATCTATTCATTCCATGACTCGGCAATCTACCGATCTATTCATGTGTAATAAGAGTCGGTGTTTTTAATTAACACATTACTCTTGCGGTTCTCTTCCCTAATCTGGGATTCAGAATGCTCTGTCCAAGGAATCTAACTGAATAATTGTTACTATTATTCATCGGCATCTCATCCCTTAGACTAGGTGAATTAGGACAACGCAATCAGCAGCTTGCGATACTTTGGCCAAAGATTTGAAACATACTGTTCATGTCTCGTATTCCTTAACGGCATACTCGTCAATCTGGAATACGTCCTTCACCCCATTCATATGTTATATAGAATGTCTTATACTGACTACTGTCAGTCCTTCCTTTCACAACTGAATCACTCGGAGGCAGATTAACAAGGTGATAATGTTATATGGATGCCCACGAGGATTAGGGATATGATGACATACTGGTTCAACCTTGCAGTTCAACCAGTGTGTCATGATACCCCGAATCTCCTAGGCAGCCTTATAACATGACCACGTTCTTAATCGGTCCCAGGGTAACTCGTGTGAAATCAAGTGTAAATCTTAGTGATCAATGCAAAGGGTGTCGCCATAAGTCATCTGCATTATTGTAACTTCGAGAAGATCCTAATCTTCTCGGAGGTACAACTCTGCAGTTGACTTATGTCGTCAACCTTTAAATCCGCCTCGAAAAGATCTACTCAGTAACACGCGTTACGCACTTGAGTTTAAATTACTTTAAAGACTTTTCCCTAAGGTTTAGCCTTTCCGATCCCTGGATTCTTCGTCTTAGGACGACCCTCCTCTATAAAACCCATTACTTGGTAGAGATATTAAGGTCAAGTTCTTCATCAAGGAGTCATTAGAATACACCTGATTCTAAAGCAACAGAATCGGACAATATCTCATAACCTTTTCTTGAGATTGCCACCTGAACTCCATTTGATTGTATATCAGTTCTCTTAACTGATATTTATATCATACTTTTGGTATAAAGATATAAATGATTAAGAATCCAATTTAATATTGTCCTGTTATCCTTAGGACTAGGGATTAGTAATTTAATCCAGCTTGTTTAGCGTTCTCTTTTAGGCTCATTTTTAACCTATCTTCTAGAAAGACAATTATTTAAATCCAATATTGCTTTTGCTAGAACAAATTAGAACTACTAAACTCTCATAAGAATTCAATCTCATTTTCATGCAAGCTTTCATTGTCAATCACAAAAGCATCCATATTATACAATGATAACAATGCCCCTTCGTTACATAAACCGAAGAAGGTCAACTTTCAGAAATAGAATACAACACATAAGTTTCAAACACTTATTTCCATTCCTATCAAAACTATACAATTACATTTTATGCAACAGCATACTTGATACAATGCTAACGGAAAAGAAACATCTTTTCACATATAGTACATCTATAAAATCAAGTTGTAATTCATTATAAATCCAATAAACAATCTGATCAGCCTGTCAGATCTGCATTGCTTTTACCTCTTACGGCAACCATCTGCAAAAATAGTCAACATGAGTCAGTTCAATGAACTGAGCATGATAAGCACTAACTTTTAAAACAATTGCTATCCATCAATTGTTTTCATTAAACACCCTGTTTAAATGAGATCAGATATTCACATAAGTAAACATACTCAGACTATGCCCTTGTAATACAAAATGATTACAAATATGTAACTCTGTCATTGTTACAAAATAGTCTTAATCACTTTCTAATATTTCATCAAATATTAAGAAACAAGGAACGAATGTACACAAACAATCATTGAATCCAAAATCACAACATTGGTCAGATTGTTTCATTCTTCCAAAAAGGGAATAACATAACAATTCGGGATTCCACCATTATGTTACAAAACAATTTCCCACTGTTAGACAAATATCAACAAATATTAAATAAAGGAAGAGAAAGGACCAAACCATTCATACTTCCTTTCACCTAAGTTCATTACTGAACCGTCTTCACATATGAAAACATTCAACCAGTATATAAATGAACAAGTCATTCAAACAACAGGAAGAATCACTGTCATAATAAAATTCGAACACAACAAGGCTTTACGGCCCGAATTCGAAATCAAGAAACCTAGCAATGCGGTCAGCAATAGACTATATTGCCTTAGGAAATTGGATGTTTCCCAAAACTATGCCAAGACAATCACTCAAAATTTCCGAACATGCTCAGTCTCAATCAGACAGGAGTGAACGGAATAGAATATAGCAAATCTATACTTACCTTGGCGCATGCAAATCTAAAGTTTGATATTCACGGTTCACTTCAGCAGAAGCTAGAACACGAGACAAATATTCATGCTCAAGGATCTCAAACAGTGACAAAGACAGTGTCCAACTGTCAAGTTCAGAAAGAGACAGAAGTACCAGTTACCTTTCCAGAATTCAAACGATTCAAACAGAGGTAACAATTCAATAGTTGCATATGAAATTCATACTGATATTCATCAACGAAGCATAAAAAGAATCAGACAAACAAATTAATCTCTGATTTCAACCATGAACAGTGACTTAAACACGTAATCATTCAATCGACTCCACAGAGTCATTCAAATCGCAACAATTATAAATCTGTATATTCACACCGTGCACTGTCATCGATTTTAATACCCATAACCGCTGAACCCAACAACATCTTAAGATAAACTTGGTTGATAAATCCTTCAATGCCATCCATGGTAATCGTTCAGAATTAAACATGTGTAAGCCATCGAATACCCATTTCAAAGCAAGGAAATCAACTGAGCTGCTTCGAAGCTTTCGAACAGCTTACACAAAAGGAATGCAAATGCATACTCAGGAAATCTATACTCATTATTTATTACAAATAACCGCGGCCTCAAGACCTGTTTTCTCTACAAGGCTTCCACGAAAATCAAATAATAAAACTCTAAGATGAATCTACATTCTCAGCAGTAGATAGCAATATACGATTCAATCATGGACTCCATTGAGTCGTAAAAATAAAGTATAGATGTATCAATATTGTACACAGTCAACAAATAAACCCGTTATCACAATAACAAAGAAGAACAACTTCCACGGGGTCGTTAGACTATGGTAACACAACAGTTGCCTGTTCCCAAGCCAAAAATTAGAAAACAAATGAAACCCAAAAGGTACCATTAGTCACTGTCAACAAAAACCACGACAGAGTTTCTAAGGGAGCAGTAGAACTGATCAAACATACAGTATCTGACAGAATCCTTCCATACAGTTTCCACAACAAGAAACAGCGACCACAAATCAACAACATACAGTGGTCTATAAACAACACAGGTATATCCTATGGGCTCACGCCAAATAGGTGAGCTTTCATGCTCTTTACATATAAATATCTCACATATTTAAACCAGAAAGAATACACAAAGGAATAGAGCCACAATTCGATTTTAATAAACAGCCATCAAGAGCAATATTGACAATTCGAACCAGAAGAGTCTGCCGTGCCATTAATACAGCCAACTTGTCCATAGTGAATCATCTATTTTCTGAAAACATTTGAAGCCAGAGGTGTTTTAGTGAAATCACTTGAAGGAATCATCAACATATAACAAATAGTTAGGGGCAAACATGCCGGCCATTTTTTGATCCGGATTTTTCGAAGCTGGCCACAGATAAGATTCGGTCCAGGTTGGCCCTAATTTAGGGGAAAAAAATAAAAAAAAATTCAAAAAAATTTGTAGTTTTCTGGAAAAAGCAGTCATAGTATCAACCTTATGATATTAGAAAAGAGCTATAGCATTTCATACATTACCATGCAACTCAAAGAGAACTGGTGCTTTGTATTTGTCAAATTTTCAGATATATCTAGAGAGAAGACCGAAAATCACGACAAGCCAAAAAAATTCCGTATTTTTCCCGATTTTTCCCCCCTCCTCGAACGAGATCTGAACTTCCGGACCTGTCCTAAAATATGGAATGCCATTAACAGCAACTTTCCCGCTTAAACTTTTAACTTGGCAAAAACCACCAGCAAGTTGGCGAAATTCTCTACATTCATTTCTCATGTCCATTTCCAAACTTAGTGGTTTTCCATGTTATTCAAGTTTTTAACAGGTTAGTGGAAAAGTTGCAGAGTAACCTTCGCAATGAAACTGTCCCAAATCCCGAGTAACAAGTCATTAGATTTGGGCTGCCATAGTAAAATGTCCAAGTACGATTTGTTCGAACCCCTGGCTATAGGCCTACTTGATTATACTCCTCGAGCAGCAAGGTTAGTATCTTAGGTAAAAATTTAGGGTAATACCTTTACGATCGCCAATTTGTTTTTAGAATACTGGATATTTGGGATATGCCTGAACACATAGACCAAGAGTCTAGGCCAGAGCTAACACTAAGCAAAACGCTAGGTTAGGTTGTGGTTTTAGCCCTTAAATAATGGCAAATAATTCCAGGAAGGTATGGCAAAAACTGCTCCGCCTAAGGTTTGAAATGAAATAAAACCATGCATCTCCGAACAGGATTCATTCCAAGGCTACAGCCTTTAGGCTACATTTATATAAAAGAAGAAGAATAAGGTACTTGGTCCACGAAAAAGACCTTCCAGATATAGGACGATAGTCGGGAGGCCGATTCATTTACCAAGATCAGTCTAAGTCATTCTCCTGAGCTAGCATTAAGGAGAAAGCTGCAATACAAGTAAAGGAAGTAATGAATCTAGATCTGTGCATCTAATTCATAACGGGAACAAGGATTGTGAGGAAAGCATTACAAAAATCAATTCTCACTGATCCAAGACTAGATATTATGAGATGAATGTCTCTATAATTCATTCCGTGATATAGATTAATATTCAGAAACAATGTGAAATAACCAAGCAATGAGTCATCAATCAGTCACTATGATTCCCAAACAAACCTGATAGTGAACAGTCCTGAAAGGGAAGATAGAAGAAAAAAAATCAAGGCCAGCAAGATTATGCTAAATCGAGGAACACATGCTGGACCAGAAGGTCACATATCAGCCCTTGTATGTACAGGAGAAAGTAACAACAGTTCATGGTGTTATCTATGTATTAAACCCTTCTAAAGAACAGGTTACATTTATGTGAAAGTCAACCTCCCTCAGATCATAGATGACACGATGGTATTACCTATTATCCCACATGAAATGAAAATATTTTGAATCCCCTCTCCTTTGGGCTATCTGCACGAGCCCTCCTTGTATTTGTTTTACTTACACCTAAACTCCTTAGAGAGAAAATGCAAAGCATATAGCAAAGAGACTAAGAGCTTGCACCTTGTTTTCTTGAGAGTTCATCATCTTGAAGAGTTAAGCCTCTTTCTTGAAGTGTTTAGGTCATATGGGAGGTGTCAAAAGGGTCTTGTAGCCCAACTTTGATTAGCCCCCATTCCTAGGTTCTTGGAACATTAAGGACAACTATTTTGATAGCCATGGAGCTTACTTCTACACTCCATTCATTTATTTGTTGTTAGAGAATAGAGGAGTTTAGATATTTAGCATTGTTAGTTTCAAAGTTTGTATTGATGAATGCTAGCATCTAACCCTTGTTTAATTCTTATCATGATTGTGTTTATGCTTTGTTTTAGCTAAATTGTAGAACTATTTTAGGTGGTAGTTCTTGTTTCATTTGATTTAGCATTAATCAAAGTATACATGCACACAGCTCTTGCTCAAATCTGAACTGATAACATCAAAAGGATCCATAGAACACCATACTAAAACTACATAGATAAATTAAATAAAACAAACCCCACAAACTGGGTGAATACAGAAAAGGCACCTAGGGTTTAACAAGTAGATTTCTTGATAAACAATTCAGCCCTGTATTTAATAATGATTTCTAATGCTAAATATTATGGCAATACAATTATAAATCTGCAGATAGATTAATAATAAATATTGTTCAAATACCCACTGTAAATGATTCAAACCAAATCGATTTGATATATATCTGATGTTGGGAATTACAATAATTATCTATCATGAAAAATACCTCTGATATTCGCATAAAACAGACTGTTTACAAGGGATTGATCCCCACTGCTGGTTGCAAATCACTGGAAAACCCACTGCTTCAATTTATTTCTCTTTCCACACATGGCTGGAACTGAACCTGGAAACTCTGATGAAGAACACTGAGGAATTTCTGAGTGGAAATCCCCTCTCAATGCTCCTGGAGTTTTCGTCCGCAAGAGGAATAAATCACAAAGGGTTTTTTCGTCCTTGGAATTTGTCTGGTAAAAGCTCAGAGCTCTTAGCAATGCAATAGATAATAATAAAAATCTGGATGTCCTCTCTACAAGTCGACATTGTTTCCCTTAAAGGGAGATCAGCCAACCACCACCTTCCAAATCAGCCAAGTAAAAATTGTTTCTAAATCCTCCTAATTATTTTTTTAATTAATTATTTCCTTTTGGGGCTGATTGGCACATTTTTTGGCAAAAATTGACCCTTCCCTAAGGTAAGTCGCACTTTCTCTTTTCTAGGAAGGCACTTTAATTAATTTATTAATTGTATTTAAATGCACATTTCCTAATTCAAAGTCACTTAAAATACTTTATTATTTAATTATATGTGCTTTTTCATGATATTTTACTTTATTGTAAACAACAGCACAATATAATAAAATTAATAAAGATGAAGTCACCCTTGAAAACTTCCCTTTGGCCGTCGGGTAGACATAACAGGGCCAAAGGTCTTCGCCCAGGCTCACGCGGGCAAGAGGGGACATTACAGTCCTCCCTTCCCGGATGTTGCTTGTCCCACAAGCAACTGTAGCAACGCGGGGTGCTGAAGATATAGACTCACCCTCCCAAGTGGCATCCTCCAAGGGCAAATCTTTCCAACGAACCAAGTACTCCCGTATCACTCTTGTTCCGCAATCTTCTCTCCCGGTCCAATCCAAGAAGTCTCCTCTAGGAACCAAATCTAGTCTTCCCTTCATCATCCAAGGGGGGGTAACTCTACTAGAAGAGGTCACATGCTGATGCCCCAATGCCTTCTTTCAAGCAAGATACATGAAAGGACATTGTGTATCTTACTTTCAGAAGGTCAACTCCAACTCATAAGCTACCTGTCACCAACTCTCCTCAACTACCCTGTATGGACCATAGAAGCGAGGCTTAAGCTTCTCCGCTCCACTCTTCTTAAGAGTACTCTGTCTGTAAGGCTGGAGATCGTAGAAAAACCATATCCCCTACCTCAAATGATCGCTCAACTCCTATGCCTGTCTGCATACATCTTTTGCTGATTTTGGGCATGCTGACTGTTTGTCCTTAAGGGTACCTTAAGGATATCCTGGCTGTCCTGTAAACACTCCTCGAGCCTTAGGAGCTCTGTTATTCTCCAAACGCCATATCCACGAAGGATCTTGCGTCATAACTGTACAAAGCTTAGAAAAGGGGTCATACCAATAGACATATGATACGTGGTGGTATAGCAATACTCACATAAATATAGCAACTTTACCCATGCCTTCTGTTGTCCTGCAACATAGTCTCGAAGATAACCCTCTATCCATTTGTTCACAATCTCCGTCTACCCATCCGTCTGAGGGTGATAGCTAGTGCTAGGAGTCAACTCAGTGTGAAATAAACAGAAAATATCCTATCAAAATATGCTCATAAACCTGTTATCCTGGACACTAACTATGTTCTTCGGAAGTCCATGCAACCTAAATATCTGACGAAAGAACAAATCAGCCACATGAGGTGCCTTAAAGCTGGTAGGGACAGCGAAAAAGTGTGCATATTTTGTCAACCTGATCAACTACTACATAAATGTGATCATTCCCTTGCACCATGGGAAGACCTGTAATGAAATCCATCGAAATACTTTCCCACTTCTGCTCCGGAATTGGAAATGGCTGTAGAAAACCTGTTGGGAGAGTATGCTCGGATTTGTTTTGTTGACAAGTCATACACTCACGGACATGGTGCAAGACATCATCCTTGAGACCCTTCCAGGAGAATATCTCTCTAATTTTCCTATATGTTTTAAAATACCCTGGATGCCCTATAAGTGGTGCACCATGGAAAGCATGCATAGTCTTCTCCTTAAGCTCAGATTCAGGAGCTAGGTAAATTATGCCCTTATACAAGATCAAATCAGCTATTACCTTATATTGGCCATCTTGAATTTTTCCATCCATAATGCCACATGTCCAAGTGTTTTTGGAATACTCAACTAACAGTTGAGATTTCCAATCTGCTGAAATCTTGCTCAACAAACATAGCGCAGTGAGATGGGGTTTCCTAGAAAGTGCATCAGCCACTACATTCTTCATCCCCTTGACATACTCAATGTCAAAATCATATGCTTAGATTTTTCTGACCCATTTTTTTTGCCTCTCATTGAGTTCCTTTTGTTCCAGGAAATATTTCAAGTTGTTGTGGTTGGTTCTCACCACAAATTTTCCACCCACCAAATATTGTTTGAACTTTTCCAAAGCATGCATAATGGAAAGCATCTCCTTATCATAGGTGGAATACAATCTCTCATTATCTCTCAACTTCCGGCTCTCAAAGGAAATAGGATGGTGATCCTGCATAAGAACTGCACCAATCCCCAATCCTGAAGCATCACACTCTAAAATGAAGGCTCATGAGAAATCTGGAAGAGGCAACACTTGACAGGTGCTCATAATTACCTTAAGCCTCTCAAATACTACCTATGCCTCATCTGACCAAGTGAATGCACCCTTCCGTGTAAGATCTGTCAATGGAGCTATCAGCTGAGAATAACCCTTCACAAACCTCCTGTAGTAACCACATAACCCCAAGAATCCTCTCAAGTCAGAGATATTCCTGGGTGGTGGCCAATCCTGCATTGTCTATATCTTCTCCTGATGGACCTTAACCCCATTGGCCCCAATGACATTCCCAAGATACAATATCTCCATAAGTTCAAATTCACACTTGGACATCTTACCAAATAAATACTGAGCCTCCATTATGCTAAGTACCTCATCAAGATGCCTCAAATGATCATCCCATGTCCTACTATAAATCAGAATATCATCAAAAAATACCAACACAAATTGCCTCAACTGCCTGTTAAATAGATGGTTCATACATGACTGAAATGTAGCAGGGGCATTAATGAGTCCAAATGGCATCACCAAGAACTCATAGTGCCCGTAGTGACACCTGAAGGTTGTCTTGTGAATATCCTCATCCCAAACTCGAATCTGGTGGTAGCCCGATTGAAGTTCAATCTTTGAAAAGTAAATATATCCATGCAACTCATCTAATAGCTCATCAATACGAGGAATGGGATACCTTTTCTTGATGGTTTTCTTGTTCAATGCACGGTAGTCAATGCATATCCTCATGGTCCCATCCTTCTTCTTCACCAAAATAACTGAAGAAGCAAAGGGACTAGAACTAAAACGGATGTGTCCCATCTCCAAGATCTCTCTAATGGCCTTCTCTATCTCATCCTTATATGTCTTAGGATGGTGATAAGGGTATAGTCATCATGGGTTTAGCACCCTCCTTGAGCTCTATAACATGCTTAAACCCTCTATCTGGTGGTCTACCTGGAGGAATGTCACCAAACATTGGGTCGTGCTTATCCAGTATGGACTGGATGTCAATTTGAAAAGGCTGCTCACTGTCTGAAGAAGATTTAGATGAAATGAAACACTGGGCTACCAATGTAACCTCTCCATGTCTGACTATAGACTCCATCATGCGTGCTGAAACAACTCTAGGCCCACCGTCAGAAATATCCCGAAGCACAATCTTCTTCTTATCCACCATAAACTCTAACTCCATCCTCCAAAAATCCTACACATATTTTCCAAGGGACTATAACCACTGAATACCCAATACTATATCAATCTCACCAAGTCCAATAATATAGAATTCATCATTCAATGTGTAGTCCCCCATCTAAATACTAAGCCATGGAATCCTCTTAGTGTAACTAATAGCAAATCCATCTATTACCCGTACACTAAACCCCTCAAATTCCTAAACCTGTAATCCCTGCTTCGCAACCAACCCCTCATCAATGAAGTCGTGCGTAGCTCCAATGTCAACCAAATAAACAATTCGTTGTCCCTTAAGCACTCCCTTCAGCCAAAAGGGATGGTACCTAGGACCTCCTAAGAGTGTAGCAGTAGTGACATCGGATGAATCTAATGCCTCACTCTCACCAATCTCTATTTGGGGTTGCGCCCCCCATGCATCATGGTCACTGCCCTAATCCTTTGCATCTATATCTGACGAGTGATCATCCTCCCCATCTGAAATCACCTCGATGAGAT
The DNA here is from genome assembly GCA_019776745.2 of Taxus chinensis. Classification (NCBI taxonomy): domain Eukaryota; kingdom Viridiplantae; phylum Streptophyta; class Pinopsida; order Cupressales; family Taxaceae; genus Taxus; species Taxus chinensis. Next base: position 871,161,046 of record CM034150.1, on the reverse strand, counting down.
GCACCTTGCCTTTACCAAGGCAACGATGTCCAGGCTCCCAATGATCTTTACAATGAAAGAAAAGCTTCCTCCTCCTTAACTCATTATGAGTCTCCTAATCCACATTAGGAGGTGGTGCACTCTTCTACGGAGTGGTAGAGCGATGAAATGGCCTAAAGCTCATGGGAAACTTATTATTGGGCTTGATAAGAAGTGGGCTGAGAGGAAGTGGGGGATGTGTCCAAGTTCAATGTCATCTAGATGGCATCATGTAATGTCCTAGGCTTAAGAGCCTTGACCAATCCTCTCATCCTGTAATGAAAGCCCTCTATAAATAACATCACCACCCACTTCTCAGAAATCTCTGGAACCATAACTACTATACACTGAAATTTTTTGATGTATGAATCAACATGTCCTATCGGAGTTGTGCTAAGTCCCTGTAATATAGCTCCACATCCTTGTGATCAAATCTCACAATCAAGCTCTCGCTAAAATCCATGTATAACCGTAGAAGCTCATGACCCTATGTAACTAACCCATGGTGCCACCAATCATAAGCCACCCCCTCAAGGTGTAATGTAGCAAAATATATGGCCTCCTACTCCCTCATGGGTTTGAGGGTAAGATAGGTATCGAGCTTGTGAATCCAAGCCCTGACACTGATCTTTCCACTACCATCAAAAGTGGAGAGGGTTGCCTTATTGGTAACCTGCTGCAAATCCCTGTTCTGCTGTGCTCTAGGCCTCTTGTCCTATCCGGCCCTCATGTTATCTCTCCTCTAAGCACAATAATATGGGAGGGGAAATACATCCCTCACATGCTGCGGAAAAATCCTCCACTCATCACTGACTGCCATAATAGTATCCAGAAAATATAATTCTTTCGGTCATCCCTCAATCTCTGGTGGGTCATCTCTAGGCAGGAAGTTAGGCTACATAGGCCTATCTGCAGTCCGCGTAGGTCTCCTCTCATTTGTATGAGTGTGTCTCTACTCATCTTTATGAGTATGCCTCCGCTCATGGCATGGCAATCCCCTAACACTCCCAATATCTGAAGGTGATCTGCTATGATCCCTGTAACCACTGACAACTGATACGGTTCTATCCCTTCTGTCGTGCCTATCCCATGGCCTTTTTAGTGCCAACCTGTCCAAGGTAGTGCCCATGTGCTCCATGGTCTATAACAACTACCTCTAAGTGGCTGCCACATCCCGGATGAAATCTCTATCTGGATCTACATGTTCCTCTCAAGGGGAACTCTCAGGTCTCTCACCCAAATATTCCATTATATCACCTCCTGCAATACCAGCTTTGAGTCATGCTCATCTATGGGTGTAGTATCTGTGTAGACCGTCCTCTCTGTGCTGCATTCAAAGTTGATTTTTGTTTTAATACACTATTTGCTTCCTTCCCACATAGGCTGGGAGGATATACTACTCTGATACCACTGAAGATCCCAAACCCCTTTATATATATATATATATATATATATATATATATATATATATATATATATATATTTCTCCTGCTCAATCTGAACTGATAACATCAAAAGGATCCATAGAACGCCATACTAAAACTACATAGATAAATTAAATAAAACAAACCCCGCAAACTGGGTGAATATAGAAAAGGTACCTAGGGTTTAACAGGAATATTTATTCATAAACAATTCAACCATGTATTTACTAATGATTTCTGATGCTAAATATTACGGAAATACAATTATAAATTTGCAGATAGATTAATAATAAAGATTGTCCAAAGACCCACTATAAATGATTCAAACCAAATCGATTTGATATATATCTGATGCTGGGATTTACAATAATTATCTATCATGAAAAATACCTCAGATACTACATAAAACAACTATAGAAGAAGTCACCACACTTTAGAAGAAGTCTGTATGGCCACTGCTTCAATTTATTTCTCTTTCTAACTGCTGGAATAATAAAAACCTGTGAATACCATGAAGATCCCTGAATGGAAACTTTTATCACTTCTCCTGGGTTTTCCATCCGCAAGAGGAATAATCCAGAGGGTTTTCATCCTTGGATTTTGTCTGCAAATGCTCAGAGCTAACTGCAGGAGAAAATAATAATAATTTGAATGCCCTTTCCCCAAGTCACATTTTTCCCTTATAGCCAAAAAACCTTCCAAAGAAACAAGTCACACTTTTTCCAAATCCTCATAATTAATTTTTAATTAATTATTTCCTTTTCCAACCAAGTCACATTTTTGGCTTATTTGACCCTTCCCCAAGGAAAGTCACATTTTTTACCTAGGAAGGCACTTTAAATAATTTATTAATTTATTTAAATGCACTTTCCTAATTCAAAGTCACTTAAACAGTCTATTAATTAATTATATGTGCTTTAATGATATTTTACTTTATTTTGAGCACAATATAATAAAATTAATAAACCAAAGTTACCCTTGAAAACACCCTTTAGCTATTGGCTAGACAAAACAGGCCAAAGGTCTTTGACCGAACTATTCAAGAAAGAGGGACATTACATAATAGAAGATGAAGAAGAAGAATAACAAAAGGTTGTTTCCAAGATTTTAACATTCCTATTTTTAATAACTTCTCTTTTTGAAGGATCAAAGATCCTAATACATTTAGTTTTAACACTGTATCCTACAAAGATACAAGGAAAAGAGGTTTGATCAAGCTTCTTCTGTTTAGATTTCGAAATGAAGAGGAAAGTTAGGCTACCAAAGATTCTCAAATGAGATACACTTGGTTTTTTATTTTTCCACTTTTCCAAAGGAGTGGAATTTACTAAGGCTTTAATAGGAACTCTATTCAAGATATGAACAATAGTGTTCATAGCTTCATCCTAGAGAAATTTAGGAACTTGTGTTGAATGCATCATGGTTCTAGCCATTTCCAAATGGTGCGATTTTTCCTTTCCATAATCTCATTCGGCTTAGAGGAATATGGAGTAGGCAGTTCCCTTTGAATTTCACATTTGACACAAAATGATTCAAATGTCTTATTGACGTATTCTTCCCCATTATCAGTCCTAAGTCTCTTAATTTTATACCTAGAAGATTTTTCAACTAAAGCTTTAAATTCCTTCAATTTTGTTAAACATCATATTTCTTTTTAATAAAATACAACCAAATCATATGATAGAAATCATCAATGAATGTGACAACATATAGAGAACCATTAAGGGATGAAAATTATAGAGGTCCTCAGACATCACTATGGACAAGTTCCAAAGGTTCAGAAGAATTAGCACCATGATGACTATGTAAAGGATTAACAGATTGTTTACCATGTAAGCATCCTTCACACGTTTCATGATTTTGGGAAATAGGGGGCAGACCAGTCACTAAGTTTAGTCGAGATATGTCGTACATGCTCTTATAGTTCACATGACCTAGTCTCTCATGCCACAATTGTATGTTACTTCTTGAGATGTTAAACAAGAAGTAGAAGGAAAGCCATTAAACACATACAAACCATCTCTTTGAATGCCTTTAACTATAGTAACATCATGTTCATTTTTAGTATATTGTGTATCATTTAATAGTGTTATACTATAGTTATTTTGAGTCAGCTGAGAACAAGAAATAAAATTCATTTTAAGTTTAGGAAATAACAAAACATTGTCAATAAAACCATTTGAAACTTTTGCTTTACCTTGTCCCTGAATGTCAAGAATGGAATGATCACCTAAGTAGATCTGATCATTACATTTACTAAGTTTAGATAGGATATCAGATCTAAAATTCATGTGTCTAGAAGCACCATTGTCTAATATCCATTAATTTTCTTTTACAATGATAAAAGCGGCATACAAAGCAATTACATTTGATTTTTGGTTGTTTTTTCTTACTTTTGTTTTGGTTTTGGTCTTGAACATATTTTTTACTCTTTTGAAATTTAAAATTTGTTTTGTTATTTTTAAATTTGCAATCCTCTGTCTTGTGTCCAAACTTACCACAATAATGACATTTTCCATCAAAGATAACTCTTAAATTTCTAGGTTTCTTATCCTTGCTAGGAGTTTTAAAAGTTTGCTTTGTGTTTTTTTTTAATCTAGAGGTTTTACCTTTTGATTTCTGAGCGAGAAGTTCCTGTGTGGCATTCTCCTTAGAATTGAAATTTGACATTACTTGTACTTCTTGTATAAAAAGAGAACTAAGGGTTTGCAAATATGGAATGTCTTGTTCTGTTTGATATTTAGAATTCAAAATTGAAATTAAATTTATAAATTTCTCATGAATATTCAACTGAATAATGAACTAAAGAAATGTATCCTGAATTAAGTTACAGCTACACCCATCCAGCTGAGACTTAATTTTTATTTTTTTTAAATAATTTATCACTTTTTCATCTCCCTTTGTGGGAGTTGTCATAAGCTCTAAAATCAATTTAATATTTTTTGATAAATACGTACCTTCGTGCATTGACTCCAATTGAGCCCAAGTCTCACTCGAACTCTCTTGATTTATGATATGAAGTAGAAAATCATCATGTACGCTTCACAAGATAATGGACACCTCTTCTTGTAATTTATCTTGATATGCAGCGATGTTATGAATAGTTGCATGTCTTCCTGTAGGAGATATCGCATTTCCATTTACAACTATCCACAATTTTTGATCCATGAATTATTTTTTCAATCAAATCTTCCAAATGTTGTAGTTGTTTCCATTCAACATCTGAGATTTATTAATTGAAAATTGATTAGACCCCATTCTTGCATAAAATAGAGGTAAAAAAATGATTAACAAACAAGGATTAAAATAAGAGTTTTATAGAAATTTCCCCTATCATTTTTTGAACCTCGTAATCGATCACGATAAATTTACACCAAAAAAGAAGGTCCTGTAAATTAAATAGTCTATCACGAATATGTTAGAATTATATAAAAAAAATCAAATTGAAATGTAAGTTAATTTTTTTTAGTTTTGTAACAAAATGACGAAAAATTATCGTCGTATAGGAATATATCATTTTTAAATAAAAATAATAATTTTACTATTTTACAAAATTGATTTATAATTTGTCTATATTTTCGAACAAATAAACAAATTATTTATATAAATTTCTTAAAAAATGATATATATATATTGGAGCTCTTACCCCTTTAAGTGAGATTTTCTTGTCAACTCGGTTGAGTTGGCTAACCAACTCAACAAGCCATATTAATCTTGTAAACCAAATAAAGCCACATTATATCTTGAATGCCAATGTTATTATCAATGAAAACCATATAACCAATTTCAATGTTTATATATATTATCAATGCGAACCATATAACCAAACATACCAACTGAGCTATGTAAGAATTGTGGTCGAGCCGCATTGTCTAACTGTCGAGCCACTCATCGTGCCCACAAGGGCATCAAACAAAAGGGGTGGTGTGACCTAAGTCACACTACCAAGTCTTTGTGGGAAGGATTTTAAATCCTTCCCCTTACATGTCTCGACCCTCATGTGGGACTAAACCCACAGTGAAAATGGAGAGGAGGCTTCACTATGACAGTGGAGGCAAGGAGGGGATCCCGCAGAGGGACACATGGTGATAGTGCGGAGGGGCTCACAGGAGTGAGAAGTAAGTGCCAAGTGGCACTAAACAGAGAGGGGGTGGCATGGAGGGGGTCGCGCCCATATAAACGTTTTTTATATATTTTTAATATATGGTTTTAATATATAAGTGGTTCGGTTAGATAATTTAGTTTAGGTTTATATAACTTAGATTTAGGTTTATATAAACCACGACATTCTATATATTTTTTATATAGTTATGTGTGTGTGTGTAGGAAACAAATACATATAGTTATATTGTATTTTTATAAAATACGAAGATTTTATAAAACAATAATACAAATATTATAGTTTGTATTTAAACTATAATAGCAACATTTTCAAGGGCCTTATTCGAGACATGAATAAGAGTTTCAAAAAAATCATAATAAAAAATGTATAAATGCATGTATTACCAGGGGACAAGGAATTTACTTGACCAATGAAAAAATAGAAAATCTTATTTTCTCAAGTCTTGTCTCCCTTTGTAAACTCAAGTTTTAATCTGGATTTTTACTTCCCCTTTTGATTTTCTTAAATCCCCTACAAACTATGTAAAATTATGTAAAATATTTCAAATAATTTACAACCCTCACCTTATTTTCCAAGGCTTGGTAATTCCTGAAGTTGAATTCTTTTCATGTAGTTGAAATTCCAAAATGTCTTTTTCACCTGTGAAATATTCATCCAACCATCCAACTATGCGGAATGGGAAGGGGGGTTGAATAATATTCCAAATAGTTTAACTACCTACCCAACTATTACAACATTGGGTTACATTGGGATTAAATTTAATTTATTAATCCCACTCTAGTACCATGTCAGGACGAGGGGTGAAAAGGTACATTCACCAAATTAATTAATTATTATAAAGTTAAACATTATAACATGTACAACATGAACAAATTAAATAAAGCGCATTGAACACATAACACCACATATAACATGGAAAACCCCTAAATGGGTAAAAATCACATAATAAATCCACTATAGAGAAACTTTTACATTTACCAGTCCTATAACTCCATCCTCACTTCTACTCCCTATATTTTTACCAGGGTCAACCTTCATATTCCACATTGGAATATTATTACATGATTTAATAATCTTGTATCCTGATCATTCAATATATGAATATATGACCTAAGGTCATATTTAAATAACCCAAAGGGTTATAACCTTCTTAAGTGATAGGGCACACCTCCCTAATTTAATTAGTTGATTAGTTAAATTAACCAACCCCTAATATAAATTTAATATTTAAATAACATGAATATAGTTTATTCTATATTATTTAAATATAAATTATATATTATCATGCACTTAATATTATATTTCTAACATTAACAAATAATGTCTCCAAAATTTCAAAGCATGAATTATCCCTAACAATTCCAAATCATGAGTAGGATAATTATTTTCAGCATGTAGCAATTTTTGAGACCTAAAGCATACAACTCTACTATCTTGCATTAGTACACAACCAATACCAGAACCACAAACATCAGTAGCAACAGAAAAAGGCTTAAAAAATCAGGAATACATAGCACAAGTGCATTAGTTAAGGATTCTTTCAACTTATTAAAAGCAGCTTCATATTCTTCAGACCAATGATATGAGTTACTTTTCTTTGTTAAGTTTGTGAGAGGAGTGACTATTTTAAAATAGTTCTTAATAAATATTCTATAAAAACCAGACAAACCAAGAAAACTTCTAATTTCTTGTACATCTTTGGTTGTATCACAATATTGTACTACTTTTACTTTAGAATGATCAAGTGCAATTCCTTTTTAGAGATAATGTGACCTAGATAGGAGAATTCAGTTTTAAAGAATTCACATTTACTTAGCTTACCATACAACTAATGATTTCTTAAAGCTTCAAGCACTAGCGTAACATGTTTCTCATGTACTTCTTCATTTTTGGAATAGATCAAGATATCATCTAAGAATACAATCACAAACACATCGAGAAAAGGTCTGAAAACATGATGCATCAAGGTCATAAAGGTGGTTGGAGCATTTTTTAACCAAAAAGGCATAACAAGAAATTCATAATGACCATATCTAGTTATAAAGACATTTTTGCAATATTAGTATCATTTATTCTAATTTGATGATATCCAGAACGTAAATCAATGTTAGAAAAACATCTAGCACCATTCAATTGATCTAGCAAATCATCAATTCTAGGAAAAGGGTATTTATTCTTAATAGTTAGTTTATTTAACTGTCTATAATCAATACAGAGTCTCATAGTACCATATTTCTTTTAAACAAATAGTACTGGTGCACCCGAAGGAGAAACACTAGGTCTAATTTTTCCTTGCTTTAATAATTCAATCAATTGTATCTTAAGCTCAGCTAATTTAGGTATAGATTGTCTATAAGGTGCTTTTGATATTGGTTCAACTCCAGGAATAAGATCAATAGTATGTTCTACAGATCTTCTATGTGGCAATTCTTCAACATCACAAGGAAAAACATCCATAAATTTTTGGACTACTAGGTGAGCATCAATATATACTTTTAGCTTATCATTTTTAGAAACCAAAGCACATAAAACTTTAGATTTTTCTTTAAGACTCCTTTTAAGTTGAACAGCAGAAATAGTTTTCAAAGTTAGTTGTCTTTTATTTCCTTGCAAAATATGAGTATTTTCATATTGGTCTTAGATACGAACTTGTTTATTTTCACAGTTAATGAAAGCGTGGTTCTTTTCTAGCCAGGCCATTCCTACAATAGCATCATATTGACCTAAGTTCATCACATGAAAAGATTCACTAGATACAATGTTGTCAATTTGAAAATCTAGATCTTCTACTAAAGTTCTTGTTTATTTTCTTATCCTCACATCAGCCATTTCTACAGCTACTAGTTCAATTTTCTAGAAAAAAATTCAATTTTTCAACTAAGTTAGGAGAAATAAAATTATGAATACCACCAAAATCAATCAAGAAAACAAGGGTTGAATTTTTAATAGACTCTTTTACTTCAATCAAAGACACTTTCTTATGTATTGTACTTATATCACAAACAACATAAATTTTCATATTTTAGTTACCTTCTTTAGACTTATCATTAATGTTCTGATTTCTATTCCTATGCCAATTTTTATTTTTTTTAGGAAAACCTCTAGCATAATGGTTATCTCCACAATTCCAACATTTAACTTCTTCTGGTTTAGATTTAACAAACTCTTGTTTCTTTTGTTGATTCCTAATCTGAGTATTTTTGCACTTAACAGTTTCACTAAATGGTCTTTTTCTATCTTTAAAATGAAAATTAGAATTATTTTTCTTAGTCTTATTTCTTTTGGTGAACTATTGTCTTATATTTCTCAAATTGTTTAGCTATTTGTGCAGCCTCATCTACTGAAGTAGATTTTCCACACCAGACACTAGCCTTATATTCTTATCTTAGAACATTTATAAATCTAACAACTATGTATGTTCTAGAGATAAAAGGCACAAATCTATTCAAGTTCTCAAAGGCTTGTTTATACTCATTCACAGTTTTTAGACACTGTTTTAAGTCAAAGAATTCATTTTTCCTTTTACTGCAAGAAATGTTCAGACAAATAATTTTTCTGGAACAAATTCTTAAATTTACTTCATGAAACCTTATGAGATTTAAGTTTCTCAGATCTCAATGTGTCTTCCCACCAGTTAAAAGGGCAACATTTTTCAATTGATATGAAGGTATTTGTGTTCTTGCAAGCTTACTAGTTTTTTGCGGTTGAAAATATCCCTTTATACTAGAAAGCTAAGTTTCAACTTGATCTCATGTTCCTAGTTCCCCTGCATATTCAGGCAATTTTATTTTTCTAGCAAAGTTTTGAATTTATTTAGATTTCTTACTTGAACTTGCTTGCTCATTACTAGAAGAATCAGAATCATTTGCTTGAGTAGAATCATCATCTAAAGAGAAGTGTTTTCTCTTTCTTATTTTCTTTTCTTATTTAGTGCTTTTATTTGATGTATCATACTTATCAGTTTTATTAATCATAGCTTCTACAAATTAGCTTTTCAAAGTTTCTAATTTCTCAAAAAAATAGTTTACTTCCCTACCCAATTATTGGTTTTTCCGCTCCAATTCACTGTAGTCCATATCATTCTGTGAATCCATTCCATTCAGATTTTATTTTTTCTGTCATTCTATGTATATACACAATTTTATCTTTGTGAGACAAATCACCACAATCAATTACTAATAATACTTCACAAAATAATTACTTTTGTAACACCTACTTTTCAATACTTCAATTTACATGAAAAAAAAATAGTTTCCCAAACTAATTTTTTGCCTTCAATGATTTAAATATTAAACTTTACATTTTAATCCAGCAACTATATAATTATAATTCATCCGATATCAAATCAATAAATCATACGCATAACTATGGGTTAATTAGATCCTACTCGATCTCTCATAGATTACTCTTTTGAGTCAGTATACAAAGTATACTAGTGGTGCCCTTCTCAGAATTGATTTTCGAGTGATGTTCTAAGTTTCTACCTGGAATTCAGTCAATCGAATCCCATCCGGCACTATACATATTTGTTAGAACTAAGTGCATCCGCACAGTGTAATGACTTAGTGTAATGACTTACACTACTTCGGCCAAAGTTTAAGAGTCATGTTTTTAATGCTCAATTTCATGACGGCACATTCTTCATCAGAAACATGTCCCATCACCATATCACTTGGTTCAGTTATCAGAATTGAACCAGTTTGTTAAATTAATTTAGTTACAAAATACACTCAAGGTACAACCCTATTCAACCCATGCGGGATAAACAACCTTGTATTATTAGTGTAACACACATTCCTTCCTATTACAAAAGTCATAATTAGTGGACCTTGATAGGACAACTTAGGGTATCTGTTATATAGCAATATTCACTTCTGGACCTGCATCATTAAATGGATATCACGATACAGCCGCCATCCAAAGTTGGCTTACCGAGTTCCAATAATTAGGACCGTCGTAACACTTATCTTATTTAATTATAAGGGAATTAGTTTTAGATAGGTTTCCCTTCATATCGCAGTGATATATTTATCGCAATATGAAGCATGTTCCTAAGGTCCAAAACTTAGTTCTATATAGATCATAATAATTCTCATTATCCGTCTTAGAGGTAGATTAAAATAGCTTGTTACGCCTTTATTGTAGTCCATAAATTGTTTGTTTATGACTTTTTGTACTATTCCACAAGTATATAATTAATTGAACTTATTAACTAAATAGTTTACATACATTCATGATTGTATTAATTCCATATAGGTAACAATATCATATTTAATCTTAAATCATTTAATATGATAATTTATAACACTTTAAATCCATACAACATTAATACCACATAATGTTGAATTTAGTAAGTACAGCAATGTGACTTACAACAAATTTCAATTCTCTTTATAAATATAAGCTCTTTAATAAATACAAGTTAATTATTTTATTTCAAAATAGTACATTAGCACTTAAGGCTAAATTGTCATCAACAAATAATACAATGATGATCTTGCTCACTTATACAATGCCTTTCTAATTAAAGCAACTTAAATCATAATCAGACATAATACATTCATGATATTTCACAACTTGGAATAAAATCAACACATATGTTAGATCAATATATCATATCCGGCATCTTACTCTTTTTGCCTTGTTCTTTAACCTGCATTCTGAAAATGTTGCAGTACAAAATTTTACATGATCAGTTTCAACCAAACCGACATGAATAATTCATCCCCCTTATCTTGACAATTTATAACACTAAAATATTTCAATGATCAATACTCTAGCTACCTGTTGTATATATCTTCCCCCTCATGTAGATATGGGAATAACAAAAGATATGCGGGCGCACGACATAAGGTGTCGACATGAAGAAATTCACACCTTGGCGTAGGTAAAGGGCGCACGACATAAGGTGTCGACATGAAGAAATTTTCGCCTAAGGTGGAAGAAATGCAAGTAAAGGGTACACGACATAAGGGGCGCATGTCGACATGAAGAAATTCAAGCCTTGGCGCCTTGGCGCAGGTAAAGGGTGCACGACATAAGGTGTCGACATGAAGAAATTTGTGCCTTGGCGCAGGTAAAGGGCGCATGACATAAGGTGTCGACATGAAGAAATTCACGCCTTGGTGCAAAAGGGCTGCACGACATAAGGTGTGACATGAAGAAATTTGTGCCTTGGCAGCACGTAAGAGTATGTCGACATAAGGATGGATGCGCCGGGGCGCATCTTCAGGAGGCGCAACATTTTGAGCGCTGACAGGAAGCAGACCCTGACCCAGATATTCAAATGGCCATAACTTTTCACAGGGAGCTCGGATTCACGCAAGGTTGGACTTTTCAGAAAGCTTACGAGGTCCTCTATCCAACTACACTAGATATCTTTAATTGGGTGAGAAAAAATTCTTAAAAATGTCAAAATACAGTTCGCCACTTTTTGGGTTTGCTAGGGTTCTCACCTACCGCCATAATGAGATAAATTAAATGTAACCTAGAGGTGGTTGGGGTAGATTTGGATTTCCTCTCTCTTCCCTCTCTCATTCTTCCTATAAATTGTAAGGAGGGGCTTCTTTCTAAAGGTTGGACATTCTTGTTTTGCCCCTCCCTTCTTCTCTTTGGCAGGTGAGTTTGTGGAGTTCAAACCTCCCATTTAAAACTGTAATGCAACTTTGCCTCTTGGCATTTTGTAGTGTATTGTATCAATCTTTGGAGCAAATAATGCATGTCTATGGATGATTCTCAACCCTCTCTGTGTTTATTTGCATCCTCTTGATCTTTCACTACAAATTTTGTTATCTGTGCATGATCTTGCATTGCATTTTAATGGTTTGTGTTTATTGGCAAGACAGGTGTTCTTCATTCCTCGGTGCATCACCTTTGTTAGTTTAGGTTTTATTTTATGCATCTTCTTACCCTGCCTCCTTGGAAAGTTAGTTTAGGTTTTTTAGTAAACCCTCTGCATTTCTACATGTGCATCTGAACAGAGGAATAGGAACCGGCCTTCATCCGGAGAGCTTTTCCGATTTCGCAAGGTCCCACACTTGGGAAAAGCTCCATGTTATGCAATCACACTGAGAGTCTCAACCCATCGAGTTGCAGACATTCAGGGGTGCTGTGATTCGCCATCAACAGTTTTGGCACGCCCGGTGGGACAAGAGGTCATTCCACAAGATTTGAAGGAATTTTCAAGAAATTTGGACTAAAAAATTACAGGTTTTACAATTTCAGATTTTTCACCTTCCAGGCTGAACTTTGAAATCAATTTTCAAGGGCTTAACTTGCTCAAAACAAGTCAAAATTTCACCAGTTGATAGATCTGGGGGTAATCTTCAAAAGGGTATTCTTAGATTTTTGAGATTTTGACTTTCAAAATTTCATGGTTTTTAGTATTTCAGGTTTTCCCAGGTATTGAGCATGTCCCAAGTTCTGACACGGTGTATTTCAGGTTTTGTAAGTTGCCTTGCATGACCTGAGTTTTACCTGTACCTTTTGGGGATTAGTAGCTGCACAACAAAACCTGATAACCGAATTGAAGAACTATATCTTCTGGGTCCTTCAAGGTTTTAAATTCTATTTTTAATATTTGTCAGGTTTGGTGTGTAACTTGGCAGAATCCAGCCTTTTGAGGCTCATTCCCCAACACATCTGGCAACTCTTGAAGGGGTAGAATTCAGTGGTATAGCAGCACAGGTTGCCCAGGTACATGAGAAGAATTCGAACCAGGTCTGATACTCGAGAAGAGGGTCTATTTGTCCACTTACAACTATCACCAGGCAGAGGAAGGAGAGGAAGAAGACCACAAAGATCACCTTCTCCACCTAACAGGACTTTATCAACCCCTCCACCTGGTAGACCTTTCATCCAATCAACAAGGATTCTTAGGCCAATCAGAATGGCACAACAAAACCCTTTTGTCAACTTCACTGGTAGCAGTCCACTTGCCCTCAATGCACAGAATCCAGTTCCAATTGCAGCATTGAAGAACATTCCATTTTTCACTGGAGAAAATCATACCACTCCTGGTGATCATGTCAAAGACATTGCTAACGTTTGTGCAATCCATGAGATAAATGAAATGGATGTTGCTGTCAAATTGCTGGCATCTTCGTTCAAAGGGAAGGCATTGCAATGGTTTAGGAGCCTTGGAGCCGGTTCTATCCAAAATTGGAATCAGTTATGCATAGTTCTCCATGAGCAGTTTGGGGAAAAGGGAGACAATTTGTCTCTACTAGAACAATTGACAACTATCAAGAGAGCTCCCAATGAGCAGCTGACTGACTTCAACTTCAGATTTCAAAGGTCTTGGGATAGAATTCCAGTGGCCGTTAGGCCAACAGCTGAAGGTGCTTTTCTATACTATCTTAAGGCTTTGAATTCTGATATTTCTATGTTAATTCAATCTATGGGAGGCACAACCTTACCTGCTGCTTATAGCATTGCCATTAGGGCTGAAAACTGTCTTATTCAAGCTGGTAAGCTGGCTCCTAGGCCTCCCATGCCCTTGTATCCAAACTTAGAAAATCCAAGCACTAGTCAAACACCCACTTTGGCTCCTATTCCCACTCCTAGAAATCAAATTTCAAATGAAACTTCTACTTCATCCTCTAGTGCTTCAAATGAACTCCAAGAGGTTATGAAACAATTGCAGAACCTTGGAAATGAGCTGGTGACTATCAAAAGATAGCAAGCTCAAAGTGCTAGACCATATCAGCCTCAAGCGCAGTACCAGGCTAGGCCACCATACCAGCCCAATAGGCCACCCAATCCAGCTGTAAATCAAAGCCAAGTAAGGCCTCCCACCAATAGACCATTTCAGCCCTATAACCCCAATGTTGCATCTACTTCTAAAGCCTTAGTGCCAGTGCAAAACAACATAGCTCAAGAGTATGATTGGTGTTTCCCATGCAATGAACCTCACAACCAATCTATGTGCTTCAATGGTGCTTTGAACCAAGCCTTGATGGTGACAACTACTGGCGTAGAGGGTGAAGTGAGTCAAGAAACAAATCAGCAACAAGGGACATCTCAGCAAAACACAGCTCCAAATGATACTGCACTTGCGAATTGGCAAGCTGAGGATTTTTGTGGCATGAATCAAACAATTTCTCAGTGTAGCAGCTAACACAAGATCAAAGAAGAGGAATATTGGTGAAGGGCAGTCATTGGCTCCAAGTGATCTACAACCTTCCATCACTCTACAAGGTGTCGGTAAGCAAAATACAGCTCCAAACATGCAAGGACAGCCCAAACCACCTTCTAAACCAACTCAAATGCTAGCTGTTGCTGCCCATGCACAAGAAAGGAATGCACAGACTAAAGGACAACAAAGAGATGTTTCATCCCCATTTGGCATCATTGATCAAATGAAGAAGACAAATGTGAATATATCAATGTGGGAATCTTTATCCATCCTAGGCCAAAGAGATCTTCTACAAGCTGCCATGAAGAATTGGTCAACTTCAAACCAGCATGTCCATATGCAAGAGAAGGTCCTCAAAAATGTTGCTCAGCCTGAAGGGAATCATGGAGGACAACAAGGTAAAGTTTTTAAGCCCCCTCCATTCTATGTTTCATTAATTATTGGGGATAAACTAGTACACAATTGCATGATTGATTCTGGGGCAAGTAGTTCTGTCATGCCCAAGCAAATAGCTGATCAGCTGGGTCTCCAATATGAAGTCATATCAAAGGGGGTAGTGCAGTTGGATGGGACAGCAGTAGCAATGGTGGGAGTGATTAAAGGTTTGAATCTTATCTTGCATGCATGCCCCAACGGTACCGTTTTGCAAGATGTGTCAGTGATAGATTTGCCACCACTCTTTGCCCTATGCTTATCAAGGGATTTCACAGCTAGAATTGGAGGCTACTTATCTGCTGACTGGTCACACATGTTGTTCAGAACAAGATATGGTACTAAGGTCACAATCAGATCCGAACCAATTGCAAACTTTCATATTGAGCCTCATACTCCAAGCCAAATCAATGCCAACTGTTCAGCATTTGATCAAGAAGATTATCCAAGCACAGATGAAGCTGACACCAAAGTTGGAAGCATCCAAGATTTGACTCTTGATGAATGGGCAAGCAAGGTACATGCTTTTGATCCCTACCAAGAAATAGAAGAATCTGAGCTAGGAGTCTATTGCATACATGAAGAAAACCAGCCTATTCCTAGCATCACCAAACTAGACCATAAGGATGACAATGAGGTATGGCAATTATTTTTCGATGGATCAAGGAGTAGGCAAGGCGCAGGAGGAGGAGCTATGCTTGTTTCACCTCAAGGCATCAAATATTATTCAGCTTTCCGTTTCCAGTTTTCCTGTTCAAACAACACAGCTGAATATGAGGCCTTGATTCATGGACTTCATTGGGCCAAGAAAAAGGGCATAAAGAACTTGCAGGTGTTCGGGGATAGCGAGCTGATCATCAATCAAGTCAGGGGACAACATGCTACAAAGAATGACCTGCTGAAGAACTACAAGAACAGGGTATGGGACCTCGTTGAGGATTTTGAAGCTTTCAACATCGTGTCCATACCTAGGAAGAAAAATGAAGCCGCGGATAGGCTCGCAGCAGTTGGAGCAACGTTTGATGTGGTTGACAACATCAGAAGGGAAAAAACACAACCACATATCCATGTGATTGTGAGGCCAGCAGTTCCAGATAATAACACAAGCTGGCAGGTGTTTGAGAACGATCAACAGATCGTCAATTTCTTACAAGAAGAGGCTGAATTCTCAGCTAGGAATCAGGATAGACTAGAGCAATAGTACAGGGATCAAGTAGTGCAGCTGCGGACAAACAAGCTTCCCAAGGGTTTAGTAACATTGGAGTCTATCTTCAACCCTAACGACCAGTTTCGTAAGGAAAAGGCTAACATGTAGGTCAAGAGAGAAGATTCAGAGCCAATTCTGGTTGGGGAAGGCAGAACACTTCAAATTGGTAAAGTGGCCACTGAGCAGGAGAAATCAGATTTCATACAGCTTTGCCAAGAATTCCCAGATGTCTTCGCTTGGAGCTATGAAGACTTGAGAGGATTCAATCCGAAGTTGGCACAACATACCATAGAATTGGATCCAGATGCTAAGCCCATCAGGCAGAAGCAGAGACCAGTCAACCCTCACATTGAGCCTCTAATGAAGAAAGAGTTAAACAAGCTAATAGAGGCAAGCATTATATTCCTGATCAAACACTCAAGCTGGGTTGCAAACTTGGTTCCGGTCAGGAAGAAGAGCGGAGAAATCAGGTTGTGTGTGGACTTCCGAGACCTCAACAGGGCATCTCTCAAAGACCATTACCCACTTCCTTCAATGGAACAAATATTGCAAGTAGTATCCGGTTCGGAGAGATTCTCTCTCCTAGATGGCTACTCAGGGTATAATCAGGTAATGGTGAAAGAAGATGACCAGTTCAAGACAGCTTTCACCACCAAATGGGGCACCTATGCCTACAAGAAGATGCCATTTGGGCTATCAAATGCTGGAGCCACTTTCCAAAGGGCAATGGATATGGCATTCAAGGGGTTGATCAATAAAATAGTTCTGATATATCTTGATGACATCACTGTATTCTCCAAAAATGTAGTGGATCACCTCTTTCATCTGAGGTAGGTATTTCAGAGGTGTAGAAGATTTGGGGTATCATTGAACCCCAAAAAATGTATATTCTTGGCTCACGAAGGAAAACTTCTAGGCCATATTGTTTCAAAGGAGGGATTGACGATTGACCCAGAAAGAGTTGAAGCAATTCGAGCGTTGCCATTGCCAAGTCATAAGAAGGCTCTTCAAAGCTTCTTAGGAAGGATCAATTTTGTCCGCAGGTTTGTTCCAAACTTTGCAGCTCTCGTAAAGCCAATAACGTTGATGTTGAAAAAGAGCATGACATTTAAGTGGACATCTGAAGGCAAGGCAAGTTTTGAGGCAATAAAAGAGGCTATATCTCAAGCTCCGACTCTCGTCAATCCAAACTTCTCCAAGGATTTCATGTTATATGCCTTTGGTGGTGGAGACACAATTTCTGCAATCCTGGTACAACAAAACAAAGAAGGATTAGAACAACCAGTCGCTTTCTTCAGTCAAGGCTTGGAGGAATACGAAACTAGGTACTCTTTCATTGAAAAACATGTCCTTGCAGTGATTAGAAGCTTAAAGAAATTCAAGCACCTAGTCTCAAACAACAAGATCCAATTATTGGTCTCTCATGCGGGAGTCAAGGACTTCCTTCTAAACAAGGATCTAAATGAGAAACATGCAGGATGGATCACTCGTGTCATGGAATATGACATCGAAATTAAGGTCACTAAGCTGGTCCATGGAAAGGGATTATGTGAACAACTAGCTTTGAGTCAGCAAGTTGAAGTAGGTGATGAAAAAGAGACTGTCTTGGTACTACAGGATGGTCAAGAATAGGAAAATGATGATGTGCCCACTCCTTGTTGGACTCAGAATATGATACACTTCCTACAGGTAGGCCTATGCCCTCCAGAATTGAGCAAAGCAAAAAGGAGATACTTCAGATTACAAGCCATTCCATATGTGCTTGTTGATGGTGTTTTGTTCAAGAAAGACATCAATGGAGTTCTATTGAGGTGCATTGGGACAGGTCAAATTGAGAGGGTGTTACAAGATTTTCATGATGGAGATTCTGGAGGACATTTTTCCCCACGAGATAACAGCTCTCAAGATAATGAAGGCAGGGTATTATTGGCCCACAGTGTTCAGCGACTGCTATACATGGATAAGAAAGTGTAAGAAATGTGCACTCTTCACAGGCAAAGAAAGACTAGCAGCGCTTCCATTGCACCCAATTTTGGTTGACCAACCATTTATGCAATGGGGATTGGACTTCATTGGGGTCATAAATCCAAACTCAAGCCAAGGCCACAAGTGGATTCTCACGGCAACAGACTATTTCACCAAGTGGACCGAAGCAGTAGGCGCTCAAAGAAGCAAATGAGTCTAACATACTAGACTTTTATGAAGGAATAGTGACCAGGTTCGGTGTGCCAACCACTATCATATCAGACAATGCATTGGCATTCATAGGTTCCAAGATTACAGAATGGGCTGTCAAGAATGGAATCTATTTGAGCACCTCTTCAAATTATTACCCGCAGGGTAATGGACAGGCAGAGTCCACGAACAAGAATTTGCTAAGAATCATCAGAAGGAATCTGGATGAAAACCAAAGGACATGGCATACCAAGCTAAAATCAGCATTATGGGCTGACAGGATAACGCCAAAGAGATCTACAAGTAATTCTCCCTACAAGTTGGTCTATGGGAAAGAGGCAGTATTGCCTATATCATTAGAATTGCCAGCATTGGAGCTCATGAAGCAGTTGGAGTTGTCTGAGTTCGAACCAATGGAGGCCAGGTATGCAGAGTTGATGGAATTAGAAGAAATTAGAGAACATGCAGTTCAGACGATTGAGAAGGATCAGGCCTTAGTAAAAAGATGGTTTGATAAGAAGGCAAGAGCAAAGACCTTCCAGGAAGGGGACCTAGTTCTAAAATGGGATGCAGATCGGGAAAAACCAGAAAGCATTCCAAGTTTGATGCCATTTGGAGTGGCCCCTACATGGTCATGGGATGTAAAAGTAGTAATGCCTTCCAATTGTCTACATTGGATGGAGAATAACTCCTGATTCCGGTTAACGGAATCTACCTTAAACATTGCTACTAAAAGGGAAAGGGTTTACCCTTGTAAATATTAGCCTAGATTTCAATTCCTCTAAGTGCGTATGCACATTGTCTTGTTGTAGTTAGGTTTCAATTTCCCTAAGTGCTCCGGCACAGGTTTTGTTGCTCTCAGGTTGAATTTCTACAGTTCAGCATGCTCTCGAAGAAGGAGTTGCGGTATCAGGCTCGGGATCAGAGATCAAGTTGGTTTCAGGTTATTGCTTATGACTCCATGCCCAATGGATTGCTAAAAGGCCACTGATCTTCTACCTAGCAGGCAGGCGACCCCGTTGAGTCACCAAATTGTTGTATATATCTTCCCCCTCGGGTAGATATGGGAATAATAGAAGATATGGGGTGCACGACATAAGGTGTCGACATGAAGAAATTTGCAGCTTCGCCCAAGGTAAAGGCGCATGACATAAGGTGTCAAAGGAAATTCGCCAAGGTGCCTTGGCATAGGTAAAGGGCACACGACATAAGGTGTCAACATGAAGAAATTCGTGCCTTGGCGCAGGTAAAGGGCACACGACATAAGGTGTCGAACATGAAGAAATTCTCACCTTGGTGTAGGTAAAGTGCGCCTTGGCACATGTAAAGGGTGCGCATGACATAAGGTGTCAACATGAATAAATTTGCCTGGCGCTTGGGCACACGCAAAGGTGTCGACATGAAGAAATTTGTGCCTTGGTGCAGGTAAAGGGCACATAAGGTGTCGACATGAAGAAATTCGCACCTTGGTGCACGTAAGAGTATGTCGACATAAGGATGGATGCGCTGGGGCGCATCTTCAGGAGGCGCAACATTTTGAGCGCTGACAGGAAGCAGACCCTGACCCAGATATTCAAATGGCCATAACTTTTCACAGGGAGCTCGGATTCATGCAAGGTTGGACTTTTCGGAAAGCTTACGAGGTCCTCTGTCCAACTACGACTGGATATATTTAATTAGGTGATAAAAAATTCTTAAAAATGTCAAAATACAGTTCGCCACTTTTTGGGTTTGCTAGGGTTCTCACCTACCGCCATAATGAGATAAATTAAATGTAACCTAGAGGTGGTTGGGGTAGATTTGGATTTCCTCTCTCTTCCCTCTCTCATTCTTCCTATAAATTGTAAGGAGGGGCTTCTTTCTAAAGGTTGGACATTCTTGTTTTGCCCCTCCCTTCTTCTCTTTGGCAGTGAGTTTGTGGAGTTCAAACCTCCCATTTAAAACTGTAATGCAACTTTGCCTCTTGGCATTTTGTAGTGTATTGTATCAATCTTTGGAGCAGATAATGCATGTCTGTGGATGATTCTCAACCCTCTCTATGTTTATTTGCATCCTCTTGATCTTTCACTGCAAATTTTGTTATTTGTGCATGATCTTGCATTGCATTTTAATGGTTTGTGTTTATTGGCAAGACAGGTGTTCTTCATTCCTCGGTGCATCACCTTTGTTAGTTTAGGTTTTATTTTATGCATCTCCTTACCCTGCCTCCTTGGAAAGTTAGTTTAGGTTTTTTAGTAAACCCTCTGCATTTCTACATGTGCATCTGAATAGAGGAATAGGAACCGGCCTTCATCCGGAGAGCTTTTCTG
This sequence comes from Taxus chinensis, assembly GCA_019776745.2. Taxonomy (NCBI): domain Eukaryota; kingdom Viridiplantae; phylum Streptophyta; class Pinopsida; order Cupressales; family Taxaceae; genus Taxus; species Taxus chinensis. The sequence goes on along the minus strand of CM034150.1, from coordinate 871,140,222 downwards.
ATTTCGCAAGGTCCCACACTTGGGAAAAGCTCCATGTTATGCAATCGCACTGAGAGTCTCAACCCATCGAGTTGCAGACATTCAGGGGTGCTGTGATTCGCCATCAACACTACCCAATTATTTTCTAAAAACAAATAAAGGATATCATATTATCATTTCCCTTTTTCCCTTCTTTCGTAATGTTATCACAAAAGAATCAGTAAGGTTTAGAACTATATCAAAACATGATTGTTAGAGTATGTATTTACCTTAGCTCATGTTCACCTAGGTACATTATTTATCTTTATTGTATTTATCCTCACCCACTTATGTGTGTGAATATTTCTTTTTATTTATTTAAATATTAGAAGATATTATCTAGTTGTTAGGTATAATTCTTTCATTGATTTATGGTATTGACTAGTTCTGTCCTAGATCTATGGTATTGACTAAATCCTTGATGTCTAGTTCTCTCATAAATCTATGGACTTGACTAGTTCTTTCCATGATTTATGGTTTGATCTACGACCTTGACTGGTTCTTCGATTGTTATTCCTTCCCTATATAAGCAAGGCCCATTCTCATTATATTTCATTGAGTTCCATAATATTATATGATATTGTTGCTCATTTGTTTGCAAAGGTTTATGTAAAGTTATTCTGGCAAATTACTTTCATCTTATTGATCATAGTGTTTGATTAACATCTGTATTCTTGGCATGGTACGATCTGGTTATCGTTCATTTTATGGTATCAGAGTCGGAGATTGCTATTGACATCTGTCTGCAAGTTTTATTTTACAAATAAATTTACTCGTATTTTGTTGTTGTGTGCATTTTTATGTAAAACAAGAGGCTTCCATTATTGGATCCGAAAGGTGGAAAAATCCTAAAATCGACTATAAATTTGACTATTTTGGGAGGCAGTCATTTTTTTGGTTGTGTTTTGTTGTGCAGAGAATCGTGGTAGTTTACCTCGAGATTTGTGTCAGCGGTAAAGGAAAACCAGCAAATCATTTTCTGGGTTGTTTGAGTTTTCTGAGATCGGATCTGGGTTGTTGTTTCTATGGGTGTAGCATTCTCGGTCGGAGTGCAAAAGATATTTTTCGGAAAAGTCATTTCTTTCCTCTTTTGGCAGGGGTCCACGGGTGGCTGTGCATGATTGGCTTATTTCAGGAAAATCCGCAGACTACTATTTTGGGTGACGAAGGTCACTTTCAGGATAGTCCAGCAAATAGCAGTGTTTTACCATAAGAAGCAGTTGGATGTGACTTTCTCGAAAACCAGCGACACCCCCCCAGAATAATAAGTTGCACATACCCATTAAAATCTTTAGCCCTTGGTCATATGGTATGGTTATATGAGGGCTTAAAGCTTGTGATTCCTACTAGTAGGTGCTTAACTCCAGCCGTCCTTTCATTTTTATATGTGTGGTCAAGGCAAGAGTATTTTATTCTATTTTAGTGGCAACTAAAATAAATAGTAGAGCATAATATTGAAAAGTTTGTAACTTTTGATTGGTAACTCAGTTTCGAGTGCCATTTTTTGCAAAAGTGATTGTTTTTCCATGCTCTTTCCATTGAAAATATTTATTTTGAGAATTTCACTATAATTATAAAGTGTCATATTGTAACACGCACTCATTATAAAGTGCCAAAATCTGGGGGGGGGGCTCTTGTTGCATTGTTTAGGGGTCTTGTTACATGGCTTAGTTCTTGCATTTCTTTTGGTGATTTTTTTTAGGATAGCATCTACTTCTGCATTAGATCATGTTGAGTCACTAACACATAATTACCACACATGGAAACAATAATTAAGCGGAAAGGATTATAGGCTTTAACTTCTTCAGAACAACCAGTGTTCACCAGAGAATATGAGAAATTTCAGTACCAGTGCAAATTTGATGAGTGTATGGGTTTGATAGAAACTTAGTGACAGTATTTTATTTCATTTGAAAAAGTGTGACTCTTTTTTCAAAATATGGGAGAAATTGGAGGATTTATTTGGTAAGGTGGATCATATGAGAATCATGCAACTTGAAATTGAGATCACCTCTCTTAATCCTGAAGATTTTCTAACAATTATAGACTATCTTACCAAGTTCAAGCATTTATTAACACAATTGAAGGCGAGTGGAAGAGATAAGAAAGATGAAGAGTGTGTTTACTTGATTCTATCCAAGTTTGAGAGGACCATTCCAAATTTTTGTTTCTACCTTTTTCTCTAGCATGGATGCCTTAAGTGACACATTCAAAATGCTTAACTTAGAAATATTTTGTGAAAGACTTACTAGGGAAGAATCCAAATTGTCTCACCTTGAGTCTTCCACCTCTCAAAAGGCATTAGTTGTATATAATCCTAAGGGCAAAGGAAAACCAAACAGTAAAACCAAATCCACACCTTCTCCATCTCAAAATGCTCCTAAACCCAAATAAAACAACTCAAAACCCAAGGATTCTTCTAAATTCAAGAATAAGTCTTGTCGTTCATAACTCTTTTTATGGGGGTAGTAATCATGAAAAACATAGGTGTTATAAGCGAATGCAATCCTTAGAGAATGCAGTCAAGAAAAACAAAATTCTATCTCCACTCCACCTCCTTCTAATGAGCATGAAAAATCACTTAGGTTGTTGAAAGATCTCAGTCACCACTTGCAAACAATTGGGTTATAGATTCTGGTGCTTCTCATCACATGACTTCTTCCAAATAGTCTTTTGTTTTCTCTAGGTTTGAGTTCTACTTCCAAAATTGAGGTTGGAGATTCTTCATTTCTTTCTGTTGAGGGAAAAGGTGATATACAACTTGATGGTGGCAATATCCAATATGCACTATATGTTCCTAACATCACTACAAATTTGTTTTCTGTACATCAAATTTGTCATTTTGGTCAAGGAAAAATAGTGACTTTTACACCACATAGGGCAGAAGTAAGAACTTTGTTGGAGCCTTATTCACTTGTTGCTCAGGGTATTGTTGATCATAGTTCTAGACTATATCACTTTGAGGGTTTTGATGACACTTCTTCTATAAGGACAGGATTGGTTTCTCATGTAGATTCAGAGAGTAAGCTTTGGCATGAAAGATTTGGACATTTCAATTACAGATATTTTAAGGAGTTGAGCACTCATGGTATGGTAGATGGTCTTCCTAGAGTTTCTTGTCTTGAGGAAATTTGTTATGGTTGTGCATTAGGGAAACAACACTAAGATCTTTTTCCTAAGAATTTGTCTAAGAGAGCTTTTTCACCACTTGAGCTTGTGCATAGTGACTAGATGGTTTTTCCTACACCATCTTTCAATGGAACTAAGTATGCACTTACATTTATTGATAATTTCTTGAAGCGTACTTGAGTTTATTTTCTCAAGTACAAAAGTGATGTTTTTTCACACTTCAAATTCTTCAAAACTTTGGTCGAGAAACAATCTTCTAATAGCATAAAGAACCTTCGTACTGATAAAAGGGGGAGTACTTCAGCAATGAGTTTTCTGACTTTTTGGCAACTCAAGACATTATTCACCAACATTATGTTCCTCATACTCCACAACAGAATGGCTTAGCAGAAATGAAGAATAGAACTTTGAAGGAAATGGCTAACTGTATGATGCATTCTAGAGATATATCCCCTACCTATTGGGTAGAAAGCAGTTAATTGTGCTAACTATATTCAGAATCACACACCACACAAAGCACTTGAGCATTTGACTCCAAAGAAAGCTTGATCCAACACTAGGCCAGATGTCTCATTTTTTCGAGTCTATTGGGAGCCATGTTTGGGCCTTTGTGCCAAAGAAGAAAAGGAAAGCTTTGGATAAGAAGAGTAAACCCTTGATCTTTGTAGGGTATTATGAGGACATGAGAACTTATCGTCTTTTAGATCCTGATACACATGACATTCTTTTTTGAACACATGTTCGGTTTGATGAGCATTTCACTCCTCATGATTCTTCATCTTCTTCCATTCCTTCTTCTTCTTCATCTCATCTTGAGGATCCTTTCTTTGAAGAGATTGATGAGGAGGTTATAAATGTCATTGAGGATCTTATTCCCACTGATGTTGTCACTATGCCTAAGTGGGCTCGTACAACAGTTTCTTAGGCAACACCTTTCATAGAGGATCTTCCACCCACTAGGCATCATCACGCACATTCTACATGTTCTAGACTTTTGTGTCAGACAGTTTCTGAGGATCCACAGTTTTTTTCAAAGGCTCATGAAATATGGGAGTGGGATGATGTGATGACCGCTGAGTATTCTTCTTTGATGAAGAATCATACTTGGGATTTGGTATATCTTCCTAAAGGAAGAAAGATAGTTAGGTGTAAGTGGGTATACCCAAACCAAATACACAACTGATGGGTCTATTGACAAGTATAAGGCTCGTCTTGTTGCAAAGGGTTTTTCACAAGTTGAAGGTATTGATTACTCTAAGACTTTTGCACCTGTTGCCAAGATGGATTCTGTACGCCTTGTACTTGCTATTGTTGCATCGCAGGGGTGGCCCGTATACCAGATGGATGTTAAGAGTGTCTTCTTACATGGAGATCTACAAGAGGAAATATATATGGAGCAACCGGCTGGATTTGTTCAGGATTCTTCTCTTGTTTGTCAGCTCCAAAGGTCTCTCTACTGTCTCAAATAAACCCCTTGGGCTTGGTATGAGAAGATGGATTCTTTTCTTCTATCTACTGGTTTTGTCCGTTACCACTCCGATCATATAGTGTATCTCCAGCGTGTTGTGAGGGTATTGTGATACTTGTCTTATATGTTGATGATCTATTGCTTACTCACAACTCTTCTTCCCACATTCAAAGTATTCAGAGGGCTCTTTCTACATACAGTTTGACATGACAGATCTTGGGTTATTACATTATTTCCTTGGTTTGCGGATTTCTTAGATTAGATTCAAGGAGTCATTTGAGTTAGCAAAAGTACACCCATGATATTCTTTGGATGCTTTGATATGGTTGATTACAAGCCACGTCCCATCTCCTTTTCAGTATGGGGTTACTATTACATTCGACATGTACCACACCACTTTGTGATCCTACATTATATAGGCAGTTGGTTGGGAGTCGTCATGTACCTGACCCATACTCACCTTGATATTTCATTTTCCGTAGGGCTTGTATCGCAGTTTTCACATTCTTCTCATAATAGTCACTGACAGGCTAGCTAAAAGGATTTTGCGCTATTTGCATGAGCACATCCCACTTTGGCCTACACTACACTAGGGGTTCTACTCAGTTGATTAGATATACAGATTCAGATTGGGAAGGTTCTATTGATGATAGGTGTTCCACTTCTGGCTATCTTTTCTATCTTGGTTCTTCTCTAGTTGTTTGGGCATGCAAAAAGTGACAGGTGTATATGCACTTTCATCTTCAGAGGTAGAGTATAAGGCAATAGTTACAACGAGTCAGCAGATTCTTTGGTTTCGCCAGTTATTGACAAAGTTTGGATTCCCATAGGATTCACCGACTGTACTTTAGTGTGACAACCAAAGTGTAATTCACATTTCTTGCAACCCACTTGAGCACCAGCGGACCAAGCATATTGAGATACACATCCACTTCATTCATCAGCACATTCAGGATGGAGTTATTTGTTTGGAGTACCTTCCGACTCAGCAGCAGGTTGCAGACATCTTTACGAAGCCTTTTACATCACCTCACTACCTTCAGTTGCGTGGAATGCTTGAGGTTTCGGAAGTTGTTCTTGGGGGCGTTCGTGAGAACATCTTCCTTCTTCTTCTTTATCTTTCCTTCTAGCAGGATTCTTTCTTCTTTTGGTTCAAGATTTCTTTATGGATATATTGTACATGAGTACCTCATCAGGCCTAGTTGTAGGGACTCATACTATAGACATGTCACTTCTATTTTGGCCCTTAGCTTCACTTGAGGGGGGGTGTTAGAATAGGTATTTACCTTAGCTCATGTTCACCTAGGTACATTATTTACCTTTATTGTATTTATCATCACCTACTTATGTGTGTGGATATTTCTTTTTATTTATTTAGATACTAGGAGATATTATCTAGTTGTTAGGTATAGTTATTTCCTTAATCTATGGTACTGACTAGTTCTTTCATAGATCTATGGTATTGACTAAATCTTTGATGTCTAGTTCTCTCATAAATCTATGGACTTGACTAGTTCTTTGATGACTAATGTTTTCCATGATTTATAGCTTGATCTACGACCTTGACTGGTTCTTAGATTGTTATTCATTGCCTATATAAGCAAGGCCCATTCTCATTGTATTTCATTGAGTTCCATAATAATATATAATATTGTTGCTCATTTGTTTGCAAAGGTTTATGTAAAGTTATTCTGGTAAATTGTTTTCATCTTATTGATCGTGGTGTTTGATTAGCATTTGTGTTCTTGGCTTGGTACAATCTTGGTCAGATCAATATATCAGATCCGGTTTCTTACTCTTTTTGCCTTGTTCTTTAACCTGCATTCTGAAAATGTTGAAGCACAAAATTGTACATGGTCAGTTTCAACAGAACTGGCATGAAAAGGTCATCCCCCTTATCTTTACAATTTATAACACTAAAATATTTCAATGATCAATACTCTAGCTACCCAATTATTTTCTAAAATCAAATAAAAGATATCATATTATCATTTCCCTTTTTCCCTTCTTTCGTAATGTTATCACAAAAGAATCAATAAGGTTTAGAACTATATCAAAACATGATCATATAAATAATCATTACTGAATTTCAAATGGAACCCACTAATAATTCGTTGGTTTAATTAACAATCCCTCGATTGTCTATTACCCATTTCTTCACAATATGTACATTATAATATTCTCATTGGTCTACATAATAGGACCTTGTTTCTTGACATAGATTTACTATCATAGAGTCAAAAATATTAATCATCTAAATGTAAGTTCACATAATCCTCAAGTTTAGAATCAATACAGAATTTCAAAATGAACCTAATAATAATTCATTGGTTCTCATAACAATACCATGATTGGTCCTAAACCGCCATTTTTACCCAAAAAGGTAACTTCATAATATCTGTATTAAGCTACAGTAATAAGTACTTTATTTCTTATCATCCAATCATTAGAGTATTTTGACTTTACTCACACAGTCAAGGGGAACATTCAGCTAGACATAAGCTCCACACAGTACTCATTATATGAATTAATATAGTTTAGCTATCCAAACATAGCATAGTATTAATTTCAGTCAAGGAAAGTAATAATCAAACTTGAGAGGAAGAATCGATAAAACCTTTTTAATAATACCAAATGTAATTAACTTAAATTTTCCCAACTTTCATTAATGGTTCCAAATACCACATCAACCTTTCCTTTGAACCAGACATTCCAAACGTCGTACAAACTATAAGGAGTTAAAGTGTTTATTCAAAACTTACACAGTCAACTTAGGGCCCCTCTCATTTCCAACCAAGCCCATATGCATTCATATGGTGGCCCCAAAGTATATAAAATATATGTATAAACAAGGTTCGACTGATATAGTATCTTATAGCCTTCCCAGGCCACGAGTCTCTGTAACTCATATCGAGCATATATGTATATATTTTTGTATTCAAAAATCCTATGTTTAAACCATGGACGGTACACTGTGTATAACCACGCTGCCACATTAATATGGTGAAAATATTAAGCAAAAAGTCTGAATTGGGTTTAAACCAATTCACCCACATTTGACCATTTATCTCAGATATAGTTGTATGGTTCCCCTTATCTAACACACAAACAATACACCTAAAGGCCGAAAGCTTTCAGTACAATAGGGCGACTGTGTAGTGAATATATCATGCCTTTGCAAAAAATACCCATGCACAAAATGCAAACCCAGATGAGTTCATCGCGAGTCACACAAAATCAAACCCGACATAACCATTTGTTACTCGTATAAATCCAGGTATACAGATTTCTAATCCCCCCATGGATTTAAACTGGGTATTTAACCCAATATTATAAAGAGTAAAAACTATAGTGCAACAGTCACAAAAAAATCGTATCACACAATCGCTCACAGGCCTATCAAACAGCCTTAACCGAAATCCATACCAATGCACAACCAGAAATTTCTATTACAGAATCATTCTCAGGGCCTGAAATGCGGGCCTAAACCCATTATACACTCTTTATAATATTCAGTAATCTTTCACACAAATCGATAAACTTCAAAACATGGATTTATGATTACAGAGACGATTTAACGCAAGTATTCCAACATTAAAACATTTTGATGTTGTAAATAATAATCAAGATGGGGTGAGAGGACGTTTTCATGCCTATGAAAATAGCACAGAGTTCCTTCAAGATTTTCTCCCCGCTTGTCGAGCTCACAATTTTTCTTTCCAGCAAATCTCCTCGAGGGCACAAGAAATCCACACCAGAAAATATCTCCCAAACGACTTAGTGTAACTCTGATCCTATTTATGCAAAGAATATCCCAACCTCCTTGATGGTTAAATACAGATTTACCTTAAACTGAGTATCTAGTGGTGCAAACCCATAAACATACAGAGTTCGATCGTAACCGAATTCCACAAAGCTTGCACCCATTAAATGCATACAGAAGTTTCCATTTGAACTAGGATCAAAGTAGCTCAAATCGAGACAAGAACTGATGAATTCGAACCTCCAATAACCCCCATTTCATTCGGGATTTTACTAATTTAGACGCCCATGCAACTAGAACATCAAACCTAACTTCATGGAATCCATTCTTAGCTTGGCTCTAAAGTATTCATCAAAACCCTCATGCCTGAATCTGGCAAAGCAAAAGAACAATGTAGTTGCATGCGCGGTAGCTTCTCGGGGAAGCTTCGCATCTTTTGAAACTAGTAAATACACTAAACGCACTCCAACCGCCCTGTGCCACGTAAGTGGTGTTTTAATTTTATCAATCATCTCCATCCAACTATCGGTGAACATTGAACCACTCAATTTTAGCTTATAATTCTTGCGTATGTGTAGAAAATTGACTAGTAATAATCAATCAATTAGGGATTGCACGGGTTCAATCAAAATATTTGATAATTATTTCATAATCCTTGCTTGTGGGTCAAAGACCTAAAGTGATCATTAAAATATCGATCAATACGCATGATAAGGATTTTAACATCTAATGCATATTAAAACATCGACAGTGATCGATCATCTTCTGCCAAGACTTCCCCGTAACCTTTCCTAGCTTGTCAATGTGTTTCGAGCATGATCCAAGACTTAGAGAAATCCTTTCAACATCCTTAATTATGCATGTGTGTGGGACTTAGGTATGCAAGAAATCAACAAACATTACAATATTTTCCACTTTAAACTATGGTGTAAACCATAAGCTAATCATAGTATTAAACAATGACAATAATAATAATAATAATAATGAGTTTGAGGACTATTAAAAATACCCAATCACTCATGTCTCATACCATGGTATCTATTATATATTTTAATGCAATTAGAGTTGGGTCAATGACCCTATTAGCATGAGATGACTAACCTCAACGACCATTAAAAGCCAGTGAAAATAAACAATAGCTTATAGTTAATAACAACCATAACATTGGTCTTTAAATACGAGTCACGATCAGTCAAAGTAAGTAACTCATAGTACATGGTAGCAAGATGCACGACCACATTATTACCGGTGCCACAACCAACAATACAAAAATTGGACATCATATGCCATAATCATGTTAGAAGCAACTTACTAAATATAGCCAAAATAACATTTCTCAAGCAATATAATAGATTGAATTTTCCTTGTTGTTAATAGTAATTACCAAGGCACCATTTTCCTTTTTTTGCTCGATACCCCTCGCAGGCCACATCATCGTTGTGTGATCAATGATTCTCATATTATCAATAGAAGTTGGTATCCTTCAACAATCATTATTATCTCACACATCGAATCAATGTATAGCAACTATGTATAAAATTAAAGCATACTAGCAAATCTTTACTTTCAGCAAAGTAAGTACTTTCAACACACAACATAGTCCTTCAATGATGGTTACTGAAACCATCATCTATAGAAAACGAGATAATGTAGATATAAGACTTAAAAGTACACAAAATGAATTACAACATCAATCAGTTTGTGACTATGTAACAATGGGAGTCATTGCGTTGTCACGCATACAGTTGTGCTCAAGTATGCATATCCTTTCGGCTATGCGTACGTGTGCACAACGGTATATAGGACAACATAGTGGTACCTACTGCCACGTTACTCACAAATTTTTTGATGCTACAATTTATTTTACGACAACACAAAATGAAAAATTACGGGGTGTGACAACTTTCCTTTCATCAATTCAAAAGCAGAATGTCTCTCAATGAGGATAATTAGCTCTGATGCCAAATGAAACATGACTTTTTCCCAGATTAATATTCCGACTTTGACCGAATAAAATGTAATTTTTAACTCGACAAACTTGACAACATATCTTATTGCAGAAGATTGATACATTTTTACAATTTAACACTATTAAAATTGAGAAGCTATATTGATTTACAGTGATATCTGATTAATAAACTAAGATAAATTTTGCAATTACATGGGTTACAGCTAAACAAGATTAATTAAAGCTTTAAATTGGTTACACGCGTTCGATATTCTGTGGGGTTTCTTCAATAATTCTGCCTCGCGGACACCAGCTCACGAAATTAACCCAAACACATAGTTTCAGGTCCGGCGGTCAGCGGTGGTCAAAGGATAAGACATGTGGCAACGAAAAGACAAGACATGTGTAGAGATCTCAATGACTACGAAAGGCAATGTGTCAGCATTCCAAGAGTTGAAAACACTTAGGGGGTTTGACGGGCATAAAACCCCAGAATAAACCGAATTCCAAGAAACTCTCAGTTCGATAGCAAGACATAAGACGCGTCAAAGGAAATGCAGAGACTAGGAGGAAAAATTCTATTGGCTCGCATATTGACAAAGTCTTAACAAAGTAGAGAAAATGGTGGCTTATTTTTAATAGTTAACCACTGACACGGTTAACAATACATTGACATCGTGAAATGCGAAGAGACTTGGAACTATTATATTGGATTAGATTTCGCATTGGACAGAAAACCAATTAACATAAGTCTAAATCTACTAAGAGCGTGGAATGATCTCATTGGCTCATGCTTTGTGGCGGTCATAAGGATCTGACAAAGGTATGACATTGCGAAACTACGTGGAACATTTTCATTGGATAAATTTTTGCAACTGTCATAAAGTTTTAGCAAAACTATGACACAACGGAGTAACATGGAGCATTTTTATTGGCTCTAACTTCACATAAACGAACTTCGCAATATTATATATTGCTTTGGTATCGAACGGACTTAGAAACAAAGAATTAACCATATCTAAGGGAAATTTTTTGGGTCAATAGCATAAAATAAAGTAAAACACAGCAGACATGACCAAGAAATACAGGAAAAAGATAATACATTCTGCAAACGCTATTAAACTACTGTAGACATCAAATTTGGGTCCCACTCCCCTTGGTCCCCCTTTCAATCAATTAATGTAACTTGTTCACCTAACCATGACCCCTTTACTCCGCATTCGTATTAATTTAATTACTTATAATTGAATTAATGTTCATCCTCACATTATTAATTAATTTAATTACTTTAATTAAGTTAATTTACACATCACCTAGACACCTCACCCTGGACCTATTCTAGGAGCATTTAACTCACAGTGACCAAGTCATCACTCACAGTGTTGAGTCACCACTTGACCTAACTACCTAAGGCTTATTCCTAAAACCTAATTGGACTTCTTCTATGACCTTCCTACCTTCTCTCACGTGAACTCCACTTCCTTAAGCGAGCTCAATGAGAATCACGCCAAAAATAGTAAAGATCTGCCTATTTTTGGTAAACCTAGACTTTTCCACCCTAACCGATGTCAATTATCCCTCAACCGATGCCGGTCATCTGAACCGTCATTGGTTACCTTATATACACTTTCACAACTCTTTACTCAAATTCGTCATTTAGTGATTGGAGCCTTATTGCATTCAAGCGTGAATCCGCAAGCCCTCTTGCATCCAGACGATGAACACACACAACCAAAGTGCAAGACAAGCATCCAATTCATCTTTCCAAAGCGTGGGAAAACTCACTGGAGCATAGAAGCCATATTGTTGCGGCAGTGGACTCAAGCATTTCTTCTTCGATCAACCATCAACCATCCCAACTCCCAAGATCTGCAAGATATCAAGTAAGTATTGTGATCCTAATAAATTTTCTTATTCCCTTGGTAGATCTCTAGGTTCTTTCAGTAGTTAATTTTCCTTTGTTACCTGTACATCACCTTCTTCCCACCAACCCACTAGTCAATCATCACATGCCTTTTTCACTATTCTAAACCTCCTTCTTAGTATCTCTGAGTCTTCTCAGTCATATTACTATCCAAACCATACTACTCTCACTCTCTATGCAATCACAAAGAGCCTAAAAGCTTTTGTTTAATAATTTGCTATCAAATTGCCCCTGCCGACGCCGGTCACCGTAACCGTCGTCCATCTCCCCTCTCTACCAACATCGGTCACCAAACTGACGTCGATCACTGTGTTTTTTGCTGACCTTCACCAAACTACCTCTAACATCACCTAAAATTCACCCAAACCTTACCGGATACCTCTGTGACCTTACCTAACACCCTTGTGACCTGTCCCAACCAAAAACATACCTTTCTTGATGCTAGATTAATTTAGATTTCAATACCTTGCTTAATCGAGTTTGTTAATAACATTTTTAGATACCTAAATCAAAGGTGTTAGCAATAGGACCTTTATTTCTCGCATTTACTTTCATTAAGTTTACAAAAACAGAGGCTTGATAGTCATTCGAGGGAAGCATCACGCTTCCCGGATCTAGCCTTGCTAGGCAGTCCTCTGACCCTTGCTATTTAATATCATTTGGTGGTCTTGTTTTGTATCTACAGGTAGTCCTTCCTAGACAAAAATGAGTTCTCTACAAGCAACTTGAATAAAATCAGTAACACGCGCACTCAACCTATCATCTACATAATAACAAGTATTCCTCCTTGACCTTTTACCTTATCTGTTTTATCGCACAACAATTTGGTGAAACAACTGCATCATTATACCTTAAAGTATGATCAATTACATATGTACAGTCTATTCTATATTAATTTATACAAATTTTTCATTAAAATAAGAACATACAAATATAAAATTATGCATTTCATTAATTTTTTCATGTAATTCATTGTTTTTGTTAACACAGGCACGTATTTTCAAGATATACATGGCAAATTAAATAGAATACATTCATTTGCTCTTTTATCAGAATAAACAGAAGAATTAACTTCTTTCCATTAGCTTTTTCAATAGAGTTTACATAGTTCATAGAGAGAACTTATCTGAGTCGAATTATCCAGAATTCTAATACAAAATTCCAATGCAAAATGAGAATTTATATGAAACAATGATCGGGAATTCTAGTACAAAATTCCAATGCAAAGAGAGAATTTATCTGAGACAATGATCAAGAATTCTAATACAAAATTCCAATGCATCCCCTGATTACTAAACACCAAACTATGGCTGCACTATGAGAGGAAATGCCATACACCTAGTGTATTTTCAGCTCTCCCTAACCAAGAACCATCTTAGGTTGTACATCGTACCCCCGGTTAGAACACCGTTGGTGCCGCTCTCTCTTGTCCACCCTGCCTGTAACCTGGGTCGGCCTTGGAATTACTTCTATAGACTAAATTCACAAAATCCTTAGACTCTTTTTCAATTTACTTCTCTCTCTCAGAATCACATGCACAATTCCTTGTCTATCTTTATCAGAATAAGTCACGTGCCTTTTATAGTATTTCTTGACAGTTATGAACCATCACAATGGCTTTCATACATTTTCATAACTTAATTAAGCATCTTTAATCAAATGCTCAGGATATTCATTCCCATATTACATCATTATCTTAATTATAGAGATTTTGTTACAAATAATCTCAAGTCAAACTTGTATTTAGCAATCTAACAGGTCTTTAATCAAACTTGTCTTTAACAATCCAACAAGTCTTTAATGCTTTAAAAGCTTCGGGGATTTAGTCACATAACAACCTCTATGCAAGGCTAAGACTTTTTCACCTAAAGTATAACTCCAACCTTTGTGCACGTTGTAATTATGTGACAAGACTATTATCCTTTATTTCTTTTGCATTCTATGCCACATATCCGTACTTAGTCATTTTAGGTGATACTGATTACTTGCGCACCTAGATGCTCCTGCATCAAGTAGCAGCGAGTTGTAAGAGATTTGACAAAGATCCCAATGACTTTCCATCCGCATGTTGAGAAAATCTCCAACATGTTTTTTTAAAAAGAACCAAAATAAAAGCAAAAATACAATCATTTTACATCATAAAAAGCAAAAGAATATTGAATAAATCTTTTAATGATAGATTAGAACATACCCGAAGATGTGGGGTTTATTGGATTGATTGTTCAGTGGGATGTCATACATTGCTGAAATCAGCCATTCCATCAATGCAAGGGTTAGGTAGAATGATACAGATATAAAATGTGATATAGACGTCACGTCAAATTTGGCACAACCCTCATTTAAACCACCGCATATGCATTGCAAAAGCTAAGGTTCTGGTGGTGGAGGACCGCTGCTATTTCAAAATGTACTGAAGGAAAGCTGTTGAGATTGGCATGCCACTCAAAAATTGAATAGAGATGAGAGCTTGGGCTTAAGCCACTTGTGCAGACCAATCATCACTGTGCTAAAAAAAACCATCACCTAAAGAGAAGTGAACATTTTATAATTTTATACTGGTGGTTAAACTATTTAAACGTGACAATGGCTAGTTCATTTATCTCTCTTAAAGTGTCCCATAAATGGCATCAATGTACTTCATTAGAGTTATCTATATAAGAAGCTTAGGTCCACAATCCATATATATCTTGTAAACCTGAGGATGGATCAAAAGCATTGATTAAAATTCTTCTACGTAATTAATTCTTAAATCTCGTTTCATAATTCCATGAACCATGAGAACCTTATGGTCTTAATCTATGAAATATTAAAAATCAGAATAGCCCTCACAAATATGGCATTGGCCGCCTCCACAAAAGCATCCATCCAAAGGATGAGGCCATCAAGGCGAGTGGGATGCCAACACAATATAATACATCCAACTGCACCCACCATTTGCTGGCATTAATAATCACCTTGTCAATGGTTTCTTTGAACAAAATGATAGGAGTTTGAAACTTTGGAAAGAAGGTTAATTTAGAGATAATTGGGATGCTATGCATTGAAAGGAAACTATCCAAGTAATTCATCAACAGATGGAGCATTAGAGGTCCCAGGCATATAAAAACCGAGTAGTTTATGATATATAAAAAGAGCCAGGCCTGTTTCAGCTACTGACAAAATCAAAGAAATTACAATCTCTAGTTGACGGACTGCGAATATGCATTCAAATCTAGAAAACTGATCTTAGACCATCACACAGACAGATACATAGTCTTCATATGACATATGTTGAAACATTAATGTGCTAGATGACTCCAGAAAACTTCTAGTTATCCCAGCATTCAATCTTATATTCATCTTTTCTGCAGATAAAATTGGAAACATGATCAAAGCTAGGCACCATGATTAGATTAACAGTAGCTTTTCAAGGTGCAGAACAAAAACACACTGTTCATCTTCACTAATAATTTGGCCACTGTAAATTGTGATCATTGTGCAAAAATTGATAGCAGACCTGAAGAAGAACGGAAATTTGCAATATATATCTTTCTAAATGGGTACGTGATAGTCATGAAATCTGACCTTGACTCATTGTTTAGGTATCTATCATGGCAAAGACCTCTTGGCAATTTTTTTTCCTTGGTGAATTTGTGAAATAAACCCTTGGTCATAGCATCTAAGCCAAAGGTATGCCCCCACTATGGTTAAAAAAGAAGCACTTACCACTCAAAAAAAATCTGTGATGTATAAAGAAGGGCCAACACAATCACTTATTGTGTCAATTCCTAATTATAAAAATAAGCTCCAAAACAATAAATCAGCAATTAAGGACATTGTATGTATCTCACAAAGTCAAAAAAGATGTATTTGTATGTAGTCACATGTCCAACTTTGCTTTCTTATCAAATCCTACCACTGATTCTTACTTTTCAAAATCAGATAAAGAAGTGAATGATAAAAAAATTTCTGATAACAAAAACGAAGAAAGCAATTAATAAATTATTTTGAAAGGGTGATAAGAGATGCATAATGTCATCTCAAGCAAGCTTGAAAGATATTTCATCTTCAAAATTACCTCCCTTCAAGATCATATCCTTTAAGTTCTGAAAATTTCCTTGCATTTCAACATCATCAACATCCATGGATTGATCTTCCCTAGCAACAATAAATAATACATGCCTGAAGTTGACTAGTCAGAATTTTGAAATGCTTCTTGCAATTCTTGGAATGCCTTATGGTTCTTTCCCAATAATGTTAAGATATTTTTCTGCATAATGGTTCCCAATGAAGTTATAATTATACAAATAAAACAGAGAGACCATCTTGCTTAATCCTTGAAAGTAATTGGAGGAATGCTCTTGGGATCAATATGAACAACAGTCACTTAGTGCGTCAATTCCTTATTATAACAATAAGCTGCAAAACAATAAATCAGTAATTGGTGGTGCCAGTGCAGAGAAAATTCAATGTCATCGTATGTAACAAAGTCAAAAAAGATGGATTTGTATGTAGTCACATGTCCAACTTTGCATTCGTATCAAATCCACCTGCATCAATCATATCACTGATTCTTATTTTTAAAAATTAGAGAAAGAAGTGTATGATAACACTTTGTCTGATAACAAACATGAAGAAAGCAATCAGTAAAACTATTTGAAAGGGCGATAAGAGATGCATGATGTCATCTCGAGTGAGCTTGGAGGATATTTTATCTTCAAATCTACCTCCCTTCAAGATCATATCTTTTAAGTTCTGAAAATCTCCTTGCATTTCAACATCATCGACATCCATAGATTAATCTTCCCCAGCAATAATAAACAATACATGCCTGAAGTTGACTAGTCAGAATTTTGAAATGCTTCTTGCAATTCTTGAAATGTCTTATGGCTTTTTTCCAATAGTGTTAAGATATCTTTCTGGCTAATGGTTCCCACTAAGTTATAATTATACAAATAAAACAGAGAGACCATCTTGTCTCATTCCTTGAAAGTAATTGGAGGAGTGCTCTCAGGTTCAATATGAACAACAGAGGAGTCAAATTTTGAAGGAAGACTAAAATTGTTGTTTCCAACTATCAAGAAATGTAAAATACGGGTTTGTAATTGAAAGCTCGTGGAAAGGAGATAATATATATTATCTTCAGAATTTGCAACTGCTCGCATTGCAAACTCTCTCTGGAACATGATAATAGATATAAGAAAATCTGCATGTGTGACATCTTATATGTAAACAGAGAAATTTCTGATAGATCATTTGCAGTTCAGATATGCGAACACCTCCTTGAATGAAAATCTATATAAATCATGATTGAACCACAGTTTAAAACTTGTATGTCAATGATGAACAGGTATGTTGACATGCAGTTCATAATGATTTGGCAAAATCTTATGTCTTTCAAGTTCCTAGAAATCCATAATATTTCAATATGTTGCCACTGACATCAAAACTCACAAAGAAAAAGTGACTTGAAATGCACACCTGCAACTGAATGGCACTATTAGTACCTTGCAACATATGCTGCAATTCCAGCACCATGAGAGGATAGAGCTTTGCTTGCATTACCTTCTCTGCTACATCAAGCAACTTTATTTTCAAGTTCCCAGTCTAAGGCACTATCTCCAGCACAATATCTATGATTTTAACTCCCATCTTTCATACAATAGCTTGTACTACATCTGGATACTAAAGGATATGTCAGTATTTTAATTCGAAAATTCCTCCATGGTAGAATTTTGTTCCTTGGGGAGTGCCGTTCTTCTCTTTTCCACCCACCACATTTGTTCCTGGAAAGTCAACAAAATACAATTAGGGATGGATTGAGAAACTTATATAAACGAGCTGAATGGTGGAAAGCTTCAAATAGAATATTATGCTTGCAGAAATTTGAAAGAGATAAGGACAACATGCCTGACTTATACATTTTATCTTTCAGTTTCAGTCTGAGATATGTGACACGAGTTTTGGTGCCCATACCTCAGACATATAGAGCATAGCTGAGCTGGAAGGAAGATCGCAGAGGGATATTTAGGGTTAGACTAACCCTAGTGAACTAAATTAGTAATTAGTGATTCAGAAACAATATTAATGTTAAGATTCAAAACACTGCCATGATGATGATGATTATGATGATGATGATGATGATGATGATGATGAGGATGACGATGGTGGTTTTTACAAGTGACCTAAGACCAACAAGGCCTATTGGACCTATAAACAGAAAAATTATCTAGACAAGACCATTCCATATGACATCATCATTTTGAATAATATACACCAGCAATGTTTCAACAGCTTACTTGTTAACTAAAATAGGTAGATGCCACTTGATGACTTGATATTTCTGCTAATGGAAGAGTTAGCGATGCATGGAAGCTTGAGATGACAAAAGTCTAATACTCCTCTTTGTCATAACCAAAACTAATGATGAACACCTTGTAGCAAATGCAGGGTTGATGCTGCATAAAAGCTTGCTATGACATTCTCCAATAATGCCAGTTCACTTTGCATTACCAATAATCCCCACATGAACATTCCCCGTCCTTGAAATGATGGAAACGGTTAGCATCCCTCACAATAATTTCCCGGGCAGCAATCTTAGAGATGAACTTAGTAGCAGAGTGGCAGTCACCACATGCTCTAAGATTTTTGATAATCCGAATAGGTGTCCCAGGTGCTATGCTGATTAGTCCAAATGCAATTGCCAGCTTTTCACTATGGTGACAAAGAATTTGTTCCTTCTGCTCGTCCTCGACATCATTCAGGACAAATCTAGCATCTTGCTTATAACCTGCCTCCTTCATCTGCGTCGACAATCTTGCCAGCTCATCATAAATCTTCTGCATTTGTGGGTGTGACTTGTCTCCAACAATAAAAGTGTGCATCTTCTTATTGACCTCAATCCAACTGCATCCAGGAGTCTTTTTCACACTCTTTGCCTTCATTAGATTCCGTACCTTTTCAATGTCGTCCCATTTGCCAGCTGCAGCATAGATGTTTGACAGCAACACGTAAGGTGCAGCATTATTAGGGTCCAACTCAAAAAGATGATTCGCCACGGATTCTCCAAGCTCAACATTGTTATGTACCCTACAAGCACCGAGGAGACATCCCCACACATTTGCATCAGGTTTTATTGGCATTTTATTGATAAAATCGCGAGCCTCCTCAAGACGTCCAGCACGGCCAAGGAGGTCAACCATACAGGCATAGTGCTCCATTGAAGGTTTAAGATTGTAACCATATCTCATGTAATCAAAGTATTTCAAGCCCTTGTCCACAAGACCCGCATGGCAGCACGCAGACAAAACACAAATGAATGTGACATGGTCTGGCCTTGTGCCCAAGAGTTGCATTTTTTCAAAGAATTTGAGAGCCTCATTGCCACGGCCATGCATTGCATAACCTGCAATCATTGATGTCCAAGAGACAGTATTTCGGTGATGCATTTTCTCAAAGACTTCACAGGACTTCTCTATAATCCCACATTTTGCATACATGTCTACAAGGGCATTGGCCACAAATATTTCAGACTGAAATCCCCCCCTTATTATTTCTTTGTGGATATCAATTCCCTCTTCTAGAGCAGCCAATTCACCACATGCCGAGAGGATGGTGGCAAAGGTTTTTGAATCCGACTTCACACCTGCAAGTTGCATTTGGCCATAAAGCTTCAAGGCCTCCTCCCCATGCCCATTCTGTGCATACGCTGCAATGATGGCATTCCATGACACAACATTTGGTTTCACCATCTTGTGAAAAAGCTCAAGGGCTTCGTCAAAACGTCCATTCTGTGCATATCCTGTGATCATGGAATTCAATGACACCATGTCAGGGTGAGGCATTTTTTTAAAAAGCTCGCAAGCCTTGTCAATATCTCCATTTTGTGCATATGCTGCAATCATAGTATTCCACGAGACCACATCTCGTTGAGGCATGTTGTCAAACAGCTTCAGGGCCTCCTCAGCCTGGCCATTTTGAGTATACCCACTAATCATACTATTCCAAGAAACCTGATCTCTCTTAGGCATTCTCTGAAACAAATCCTTTGCCTCGTCAAGCTGCCCATTTTGCGCATACCCCGCAATCATGGCATTCCACGAATAAACATCTCGCTTACCCATTTTCTGAAATAATTTCAGCGCCTCCTCTAGGTGCCCACTCTTTGCATATCCAGCAACCATGGCATTCCACGTAACCAAATCTGGTTCAGATATTTTGTCAAACACTTCGCGTGCAACATCCAAATTCCCAAATTTCCCATACATGTCAACCAGAGAACTTCCCACGAAAGCATCGGACTCAAACCCATTGCTAACAATTTGTTCATGGATATCTCTAAGAACTGTTAAATTTGGACAAGTTCGAATTACACTGGAAAAGGTAAACTGATTCGGTTTCTTACCTTTTCTTTTCATTTCATAAAACAAAGCCAAAGCTTCTTCATAAACACCATTTTTGGCATAAGCTGCAATCATTCCAGTCCATGTAATTTCGTCTCTTTTTGGCATCTGATCGAAAACCTTGCGGGCTTCCGCCAGGTTTCCGCACTTGGAATACATGTTTAAAAGAGTTGTTAACAAAAAACGATTGGGAACGCATCCTGTTATATTGATATGGGCGTGGATTAATTTGCCTTCTGGTAAGGATTTCTTCTTAATGCAATCCTGCAGTAGACAGGTGTAAGTAGAAATGTCTATGGGACAATCAAATTGGTTTAAAATGTGGAAGGGTGTTCTCTGCAACCCCTGCGCGCAAAGGGGTTTTACGTTATCTGAGTTAGGTTGTTTTTCAATCGCAGGAGTTGAAGATTTAGATGGCGGAGGCCACGATCCCGTCGTATTGGATTTAGCATTTCTTCGACTCACTTTCGTTGCCGACTTCATACTCAACCCACTAAATTAGTGAAACCAATATACACCGTTGAATGGTTCATCAAAGGACGCAAACCTTTTTTATTTCCCCAAAAAAAGGGTTCATCAAAGGATGCAAAGCTTTTTTATTTTTTAAAAAAAACTTCACCCTCCCACTAATGTTTTTGTTTTTTGTTTTTTTTTTTATTTTTTTAATGGCATTATTTAACTAGCAATCGCACGTGAAGTGTGCGATTCAAACGCCAAAGGAGATGCATTGGAGAAGCTAAATTGGAGGGAGTGAAAAATCGAGGGAGGAGGATGTGCATGCGTTGCAGAAGGGTTTTAATGGAGGTGAAGTCAAAGAGTGGGGAAGATGGTAGGGGGGAAGAAAATAAAAACTCTTCTGTCTTATGGTCAAGCACATATGAAGCACGTTTCATTTGTGTCAATCAGATGAAGGAGAAAGGGGTGAGGTCAAGACGCAAGGTACTCTAGAGATATCCAAAAAAGAAAGGCATTTTTGAAGAAGACTTTGAAGGGAAATTTGCATTATATTCTTGATTTCATGCACATGCTAATACTAAATATGAGTGATTGATATGTGGGTTTGTTTCTATTATTGTACAGTGAGCAACATGTTGTAAAATGAAAGATTAGCCCCTGGGGTGTTTGCACCCACAATGTTCATTGCTAGATCTACAAAATGTTCTTTCCATTAAGCGTCAACGTTTTCCTATGCCTTGCTCTATACTCCGATTATGGCCCAATTGGGAGGCTGGTGGTGAAGGTATCAAAAGGTGTGAAACTGGACCTCATGACATTATTTAACTAGCAATCGCACGTGAAGTGTGCGATCTCAAACGCCAAAGGAGATGCATTGGAGAAGCTAAATTGGAGGGAGTGAAAAATCGAGGGAGGAGGATGTGCATGCGTTGCAGAAGGGTTTTAATGGAGGTGAAGTCAAAGAGTGGGGAAGATGGTAGGGGGAAGAAAATAAAAACTCTACTTTCTTATGGCCAAGCACAAATGAAGCACGTTTCATTTGTGTCAATCATATGTTTGAGGAGAAAGGGGTGAGGTCAAGACACCAAGGTACTCTAGAGATATCCAAAAAATAGAAAGGCCATTGGAGTTGTGGATTGAAGAAGACTATGAAGGGAAATTTGCATGATATTCTTGATTGTATGCACGTGTTAATACTAAATATGAGTGATTGATATGTGGGCTTGTTTCTATTGTACAGTGGGCATCATGTTGTAGCAATAAAAGATTAGCCCCTAATGTGTTTACACCCACAATGTTCATTGCTACATCTACAATATGTTCTTAGATCCATTAAGAAGACAACGTTTTCCTATGTCTTGCTTTAAAGTCCAATTTGGCCCAATTGGGAGGCTGGTGGTGAAGGTATAAAAAAAAACTTCACCATTCCCTCTAATGTTTTTGATTCTCCAACCTGAAAATTTTCCTCCCTCAAACCCCTTCTTCATCACATTATTTAACTAGCAATCGCACGTGAAGTGTGCGATTGAAACGCCAAAGGAGATGCATTGGAGAAGCTAAATTGGAGGGAGTGAAAAATCGAGGGAGGAGGATGTGCATGCTACATTGCAGAAGGGTTTTAATGGAGGTGAAGTCAAAGAGTGGGGAAGACGATAGGGGGAAGAAAATAAAAACTCTACTTTCTTATGGCCAAGCACAAATGAAGCACGTTTCATTTGTGTCAATCATATGAAGGAGAAAGGGGTGAGGTCAAGACACAAGGTACTCTAGAGATATCCAAAAATTGAAAGGCATTTCTTGAAGAATGACTATGAAGGGAAATTTGCATGATATTCTTGATTGCATGCACGTGGCCTAATACTAAATATGAGTGATTGATATGTGGGTTTGTTTCTATTGTATAGTGGTCTTCTTGCATCATGTTGTAGAATAAGAAGATTAGCCCCTGGGGTGTTTAGACCCACAATGTTCATTGCTACATCTACAATATGTTCTTTCCATTAAGCGACAACGTTTTCCTATGTCTTGCTTTAAAGTCTGATTTGGCCCAATTGGGAGGCTGGTGGTGAAGGTATAAAAGAAGATCTAAGACTTCCATTTGATGATCTAGACTTTGGTTTTTTTAATTTTATATTATTGGCAGCATTTAGCGAGCTAATCGCTGCTTGTTCTGTGCGATTTGGGGACGCCAAACCTCCTTATGCAACTTGCCTAGAAGGACGAAAACCCTTCTCCTTGGAGGGAGTGAAAAATCGAGGGAGGAGGATGTGCATGCATTCAGAAGGGTTTTTAATGGGAGGTGAAGTTTTAGAGATGGGGAAGAACGATAGGGGGAAGAAAACTAAAAACTCTACTTTCTTATGGCCAAGCACAAATGAAGCACGTTTCATTTGTGTCAATCATATGAAGGATAAAGGGGTGAGGTCAAGACATAAGGTACTCTAGAGATATCCAAAAAAGAAAGGCATTGTTTGAAGAATACTATGAAGGGAAATTTGCATGATATTCTTGATTGCATGCACGTGCTAATACTAAATATGAGTGATTGATATGTGGGTTTGTTTCTATTGTACAGTGTGCAATCATGTTGTAGAATAAAAGATTGGCCCCTGGGGTGTTTATACCCACAATGTTCATTGCTACATCTAACAATATGTTCTTTCCATTAAGCGTCAATGTTTTCCTATGTATTGCTTTAAAGTCTGATTTGGCCCAATTGGGAGGCTGGTGAATGAAGGTATAAAAAGGGTGAAATGGAGTCATGAAACAAAATAGGCATGAAGGAGATACTTTATCTCACAAGATAGTTGGAGGACATCAATAAAATGCACATGATGTTGCAAATGAGCTCACAAACATTCCCATAGAAAAACATGAATGTTTGCACAATGCACAAGCCTAGTAGAGGAAGTAACGTAATATTTAAATGTGTAATCCATCCATTCCTAAGGGGGAAAGCTCCCAGACTATTGAATATGAAATCCACATTCTCCCCATCCTTGTAAGATTTGTAGATTTTCCTTCACCACAACATGTAGAAAGGAAGTTTGCATATGTTTGAGTGTAGTAAGCCTTTTTCCTTGTTAGTCGTACCCTCCACTTATTCCTTGTCATCCAAATTTTCTTATTTGTTAATAGACAACATAGCGTCAAAAAATTGAACAACATAGCCATTGGAGTTATGGATGTGCAAGAGATTGAGTCGGTTCCCTTGGAGTATATACCATGTTTTCATTTATGTTTACCTTCCATGCTTACATTATTAAAATGCATTTTAAAATGTGATTGCAGTTATCTATGAAAGTTACAAATCTAATAAAAAGTAGGGAATTTCAAGTTGGTAGCGATTGCAAGAAATATTTATTATTGAACAAATTCATAGTGATTTCATTCTAGTAATCCCTAAAAGTTGTAATTCCAATAAAATCCAATATTTATCAAGTCGGTAAGATATTAATGAAGAAATTAATGTTCAAAGAAACATTGCATTTAATATGCAACGTGGTGATGGTAAGGAAAAGTGAGAAGATGTCCATATGTGGCTTTTCGAAATAAAGAAGAGGATATCATATATTCCCTCTAATAGATTCTCCAACCTAAAAATTTTCCTCCCTCAAACTCCTTCTTCATCACGACTCTTCCTCTAGCCAATGTCCCACTTTCAATCCTTCAACTTTAACTTCTTCAATGTCACCCTATCGGAAACTCCTATGCATCAGACAGGTATAAGTGCGAGTTATAATGATAATTAAATTTACTTTTTCTTGCATACCACATCAAAGCGGAACATGATTTTTTTGGCATGAAAGCCTTGTTGAGTAAGTTTAAGACATCATAATGCATTATTTTATCAGCTAAAGAAAATTACCCAAAGAAAGGAAATTTTATTGTTATTTTTTCAAGGCTTTTGGGTATGTAGGACAACATTAACAATAATACACTATGGTGGGTCCATTCATTGCGATTTTTTTTGCAACAAGAGATGATGTTTGAACTTGTACAACACAAGAAAATTGAAGATGTTGTGCCCTCTCGAATACCCACTTTTTCTTCATTTCAATATTTCAATATCGAGTAAGGCGCAAACATAATGGAGGAAGAGGAAGTGGAACAATACATACTCGGATGTATGCACAAATATGTTAGTTACTTCCTCACATTTGAAAAACAACAAATGAGATATCCCCTAATCATTACAATCCACAAGAACACATATATTTCAGGAATTTTTGGAAAACACTTCACATGCTTCCAAATTTTATCTCATGTACCTTCTTTATTTTTTATTTTTGGGATTTCAAAAGATAGTTTAGAATAAGTAGCATGGAATTCGGAAGAAGCAACATAAATTACTCCATTTCCACCATAATTAGGATGTGATGTCCACATGGTCATTACAATGTGGAAGCAAATTGTGAAAGACATGAAAAAATAAGGGAATTTCTCTTAAAACTTGGAAGTTTGTGACATGTTAAGAAACATGGTCATAATTCTTATGCATATGTCATTGCTCTAAGATTGATTATGTACATGAGAAGCAACCCTAAAATGGAAACGTCATCACCTAAAGTGTCGACCTTGTGTTCTACTTGGTGAGGGGAAAATCGCTGGTGGAAAAATTTAGACTCACATACTTCCACAGTTTGTAGACATTTATTGAAATTCTTTTCACTAATGGTTTTCCACAACTTGTTTTGAAGCTCCATTTTTGGCACAGGGTGACAATATGCTAACAGAGGTTAACTGATCAAACCAAACACTAGTTGGCCACAAAAAGAGAATTGATGACCATTCTACAAAATAGACATGTCTTACAAGACAAATTGTTCTAGTTATTATAAATTTTAATAAAAATTCAAGCATTTTTTAATAATTTATAATTTAAAATTATGTTGAGTGTGTTTCTTTATAGTGAAAAAGTCTTGGTCGGTATTGTACCATTTTTTCAACCAACAAACAACGTGAATCCATCGCATCGTACAATCTGTAAATTTTATGTTGTCATTCCTTCCTTTCACTTAAAATTTTTTAGGTTTACGTGCCACACCTAAATGATTGACAATGTTGAATGAATATAGAGATGTTACTAGAGAGAGCGACAAACTGATGCCTTCTTCAAAAGACAAATTTCTCAACTTCAAGTGTATTATGCTAGAGTGTCGTGTTGTTGAAGATTTTCGGATGTGAACTCCTGAATGTCGTCGTGCATATCGTCGAGCTTCTTAAAATTGGACATGCCTTAACCCATGTCAACAACTATTAGATGCGAGGAAATTTATGCGCTCAAGCAAGTAAATATTAATATGTCTACGAGGGAATTTGTGCACTCCAAACGATTAAAATATTAATATGTTGGCAATGCATGGATGTTAGAGCGGTCAACGTTCACTCCAACTTGTAAAACGCCTTCAGTGTAATTATAATATCTATAGCATTAGGATCATTCTTGAATCGACATGTACATTGATGGAACCAAATAATGCGAAATTATTAAGTACATATGGAGACTAACTTCATTGTGATAATTGTATTTCCCTTATGAAACTTAAGAGCGGAAGATATAGTAGGGAGTTCTAAGGATTAAGGTTGAGGTATGAGATAATACAAAAAAACACAAACAAACTTAGCAACTGAACCATAAACTTAGCATCGTGGGTGTCAATGCGGAATCATACACTCATTCCAAGCCCATTATCAGCAATGTCTCCTTCACCAGTAACTGCCTCGCTCCCTTTGTTAAGGTTTTGGACCAAAGATTTGGTAAGTATTAAAAATCTGATTAGTAATTAGTGCTACTAGTTCATGGTTGGTAACAGTTAGAAACTTGATTGAAAATTTTGACAGGAATTATCAAGGGCACACCGCACGATGACAACGACTCATTCGTACACGGGAGATTAAAGGCTTCTAAGCGCGAGTCACGTGGATCTTCGGCGAGCGAGAGAAGCAGCGTTGAACATAGTGCCCACATCGACAGGAGTCGGCAAGGCAGTAGCGCTAGTTCTTCCCACGCTGAAGGGGTTCGCCCTGCGAGTGTCGGTGGAGGAATTGGTTGTGCAGGTGGAGAAGAAGACATTTGGAGAGAGCGCATACAAAGAAAGAGCTGAGCATAAATTGGATGTTTGCTTCCTGTCGCCGTCCAGCAGCCAGGTTATAAATGAATGTTTTTTCCTCCGTGTTCACGTGGAGTTTGTTGTGTCACAGATAGCGCTAGGTACCATCCGATTTCAATGCATCCTATCAAACTGCAATCTTCCCTGTCTACATTCTGAGCGGAATGAGCCACTCCCCAATCTAATAAGGAAACGCCTTCGGCGTAAAATAACAGAGACACCCTCCTCACAAGTACATCGTGTGAATTCTTTAGAAGGAATTATCAAGATACGGACATTTTTTCTTTCAAGAAATTAAGGTGGTGGTTCCTTTTGCTCATAGTTGTCAGAGTGAGATAAAGTTATCTCGGTTGATAGTCTAGCCCTGACTAGTAATCATGATCTAGGGTATGAAGGAATTGCTACTTCTATTTATCCAAAATGATGGCCTTTTTATGCGGATCATGGATCTAACCCCTTCAACCACTTTCTTTAGGTGTTATTAAATATTGAGAATTGTTCTTTTGGTATAAACAATGTTTATGCATCTAATGATAATACTAAAAGGGCAACTCTTAGATATTGAATTCTGACTTAATCTAAATTGAATTAAATCTTTATTTTAGAGTAACTTATTATAACTAATGATATGCAGGATATAAATTACAGTAGTGCACAAGCAATAAGCATTTAACAATGTAAAAACCTAAGCAAATGAGAGGAGAAGACGACTTAGTTGATTCTGTGCAACCTGGGAGTGATCTAGACTGAGTATCTGTTGGACATGACTGAACACAATGTCGCAAAGGCTTAGTGAGAGTTTAGAAACTCAGGAATGTACATGACAGAAGTGCCCACAGGAGAACAAGAGCGCCACAGGCGTTAGTGACTGATATGGGTGCCTGTGTCTGCTAAGATGCTTAGGTTATGGCTTTTTCTGCGTCAGAAGTTCTTCACTCCAATATTCACTTTCTCGCTTTGACTTTGTTGTTAGGGTTTTGGTCACATATATAACTTGCAAAACAAATGTCTACCTAGACATGTCCACAAACCACATCAAATCTAATAAAAAAAGATGCAGAATGTGGATTCATACTGACCCCGACGGTCACCCAAAGAGTGAACTTACAACTGAGTGTTGCACTACATCTCAGACTCCATGTAGTTCTTTATACTTGTGTGTGTAATGATTCTCTATTTTTCCCTTGTGCAAGTTGCACGATGATAGCGAGATAGATGTAGATTGTACCGAGCATGCAAGAATGTGTGTGATGAAATAGAACGAACTCCCCTCCTATGTTGTGTATTCAAAATAATGCATCCCTTGTCCCTTGTATGGATGTGTTAGATGTATGCCTTGTAGTGCTCTTGTGCCTTTGTGTAAGCTTAGGTGGTGATAGATAATGCTTATGATGCTTAGCCTCTTATTTGAGAACAGTAACTAAGTATATATATGATTCTCTTGTTTGAATTTTGTAATTGACAACTGAAAGGTTGGCCCAAAGTTTTAAAAGGTGACCAAAAGGAGAAAAGGACCCAAAAGAGTAAGAAGAAGAGAGAGAAGGACAAGGGCGCCCAGAAGGGACAGGACTTAGGAGCACCTCAACGCTTCTGTTCTAATTGGGCCCTAGTGTCCAAGGCCATAAAGAATAAATAAGTCAAGTGTTGGTGGAGCTGTAAAATGTGTAATGCCAGTAAAGTGTACGAGATAAAGAAATCAAAGAGCCAAAAGGAGTTGCTAACCACTAATTTTTTTACTTAGGAATCATGTATACATCAGTATGCTTTAGGACCTAGAAATGTACCCAAGTGCATAGATTTTGTGTCTACAATTTCAATTGATTTGGTATATGAACATGAAGAGATGTGTGATGAATTCAATATGGTTGAGTTGACAACTTCCAAGCTTGGCAACCTCCCGATGTGATCAATATCTAGTGAATGAGAATTGTGGATTTCCATGTATAATAAGATTTGGTTTAATGACCATAATTACTTACATTAATATAATTTTGTTTTTTTGTATGAGTGATCTAATGTGTGTCAAGAACCTTAAATTTTCTTGAAATGGTTAAATAGGTCATGTTCTCTACACAATTGTACTTCTTATTTGTGGCTATTTTCCATTACTGGTTGAGACTTTGTTGGATATTTTCATTTTAAACCACTTGCCAATTTAGTTATCTATTGATTGGCTCTTTAAACACCCTAAGAATCAAAAGATGGAGTTCTTTCTTAATATTTCACTTTTACATCATGGGCTACAGCCTTAGCTCCTATAAAGTGAATCTAAAACTTAGTACCTCATTTAGTAGGAAATTCCAATTGGATTAGTTGGTTATTATAAGCCATCACTTGCACTACATGGTTTCTTTACATTTATGGATATCAATTAGCATTCATCTCTTGGTGGCCTTGTACATTGGTACTACCTTGTAGTTGACCTTCTCGTTGGACACCTTAGGGAAAAAACCCTTTCATAAGCCTCTTGTAGACACTCAAAATTAGCAATTTACTCTTTGACACTGCTAGTTTAGATAAGGCACTCTTGTTATAATAAACAAGACCTTTCCATTCCTGCTTAGCACATTATGAGGTATCTTGTCTAGCTTGTTTATCCTTACACACTGATATGTCATCAATTTATGAGAGTGCAATACAAAAAACTCATAGATAAACATCAACTAATAAGTTACGAAATTCAGATTGCATGTTTTCCATCCCTAGGCAAGGCTATACATTCTATTTGGGATGTTATATTTGATCCTAGACAAATTGTATGATATTGCACCAACATGTTCTCCAACTCTACTTTCAATTTCACATTATTTGTTGGGTCTTTTAAACCCTACATGCCAACCGTTTTTAGATAAAATCACCTATGGAACCCTATGTATGAAAGAAAACACTACCTCATTTTCCAACTTGGAAATCATGTGACACTACATTGATACACTCACTTCTAACACTTGCAAAAGGCACATAAGGCTCCCTAAATCTCATAATAGCACATCTATGGTCATTAGGGAAGCAATCACTACAAGTTTGAAGCTTCTTACGAAGTCAAAGGGTCAACCCATCTTATCTACAAGCACTCAAAAATCCCTTCTCCAAGTATTTTAGAAAGATCCAACTTAACTCAAACATTTTTAAAGAGGGTTGCCAAATCTGGTTGCATGAATTCAAATACCATATGCTAGGTAGAGACCGACATGCGATTCGAGGTCTTTTTCGGAGTAATGTCAATGTTGGCAATGCGCGAGGGTGCTCACAACATAACTAATGTTTTTTTTGTAGGGTATCTTACCCATGACTAACGTTTAAGACCTCATTAAAGATGTTCAAAGAGATTCGATGCATGACCATAAATTAGGGTTTGACAACGACAGATAGTTCTAGATAGGTGAAAATATCAAGAAGTTGTAGAGCCAGAGTCTAAGCAAGTCCAAAACCATACAAAAGGGTCAATATCATATGATACGGTTCTGGAAGTAGTTTACAGTTTCGTACCAAGTCAATTTCTAGTCAAATTTCCATAAATGAAGCATCATTGGTCCTAGATATCTCTGTTCTAACATTCTACACACCTAGAGCCTTCTAGATCCATCTATAATTAGCTAAGTGCACTCATATATTTGTGTTTTTGAAAGTTTGTATCTTGTTTAGTACATCAGTTGTAAGCAGTAATGCATTTTTTATATTGGTAATTAATGTTGGAAGTTAATTAATCAGAATAACCTCTTATAGCTAACCCCTAGATCCTTTAGTGTACTCATTTCACTAATATTAGATTTCACTTAATCTAATTAGGGTGTAAACATTTTGGTGAACCCAACTTGTGATTTGGCTTAGAAATCTTCCCCAACTCCCTTAGGATTCATTTATCATATTTTTTGTATGCTTCTTCTTCTTGGCTTGATCATTTTGTTTTTTATTGCAATAATGGATTCCCCTCCTGATCATACCATACCATTCCTTGAATATCTCTAGTAAAACCCCATTTGTAAGGAGATTCTTCTTCAATTCTTTCACAATACTCAGATTCATCTTGATACAACCATTGAGCATGTTCAAGATATCCTCCAAAAGGCCCTTTCTTTGACTATTAATACTAATTATATTGCCACTTCTCCTCCACTACCACATAAAAATGAAATTCCTACATGTGTTCAAGTTTTAGTGTGCTAGAATTTGGTTAAGTGTGTTCTTCTTGGCCTGAAATTGAACCTCAATATTTGCAACCTCTCTTTTATTCATGATTTAGGCCTTTTTGCTCAATATTTTTCCCCTACTCCTTGTAACATTCACATATATGATAACATTCCTCACAAAGTATTTGGTTCTATCATTATCCTCATCACTATTAGTCCCAAGCTAGTTAACAACATATTTTATGTCGTTCTCGATGATCCTAACTATAATATACTCTTTGGGAATCCTTGGCTACATACTACACATATCACCTTCGCATCAAATGGTATCACATTTTCTCATAACGAATAATTATTTTTTCAAATGATACCCTTCCCCCTTCAAATTCTATGCTTCCTAATGAACAAAAATAGTTACTAATCATGACCCATTTCTTCCCATTGCTCCACCTCGATGGAATTTAACACATTTACCTTTTCCTCCACGTGTTGTATTGAAACACTTATTGGCATGCAAACTTGTGTCTCTCCCCCATTGTTTGAGGTTGATGCAAGCGAGAGTTTCTATGATAAATACAATGTTCATGTTTATTGTACCTATCATAGATGCATTGAACACCATATTGATCAATGTGTTAAACTTCATCATGTTATATGATATCTTCTTGGGGCATACGCTTTCGAGTGGGATACCCTCCTTAAATCCACTATACAATCTACTCTTCCTACATCTTCATATCAATCCCTATATCTCGCTCCTCTAATAGTTCCTCATACTTTACCTCCCATAGCTACATCTATTGTACTAATGACATGGGGGACATCTCATATTCCACTTCAAAATGTCACCATGCTTATGGTTTTAAAATTGGTTACTTAAGATATTGCTTGATAGATATGCAATCATCATACCCCTATGGATACCATACTTGATACCCCACCTCCACACTCTACTTCCCCTCCTTTTCTTTCTATAAATACACATCATCGTCTAGTTCATTCTATAGATCTCATGATGTTGAAATAGTTACTACACTCTATTCCTATGGGTGCTTCTCCCTCTACTAAACTACATGCATTTGAAACCCTTGTTAATGTTTTATATGATTATCTCTTACAATTACAATAAGGACACCATAATTTTTTGGGCCTTAATTAGCTCCTTTTTTACACTTCTATACCCACCAAAGATACTCGCAAGTTGCATCATACTCTTCATGCACCCCTCCATCCCACCCCTTATACTATTTATACCCTTGGATCATCTTCCCTTGACCCATGGCATGACTCTTTCCCTGGTTATCACATTGTGACCACATGTCCCGTCACTACATAATCTCATTCTTCATGGATCCATGTATTACCTATGACACATATTCTTAGTGATATGACACTACAACCTTTGCCTATGAGTTTCATAGGGTTACATCCTCCTTCAGAAACTCAACAAAATTGGTGTTACCCCTCTTTCATGTACATGCTAAGAACTTCAAAAATATGAAACATTGTTGGTTCGAAAATCTGTCTCTTGGGCAGATCTATGGATAGACAAGCCAACAGTGTGCAGGGCATAGCCCCTCTTTGAGTCAGCAAAGCGAAACTGGTTTATTTCTATTCTACCAGCAGGAATCTTGTGCAAATCTCACAGTATTTTGCCTTCGGGGGTTGGGATCTCATCCCAGTAAGTTTATTTCCGGCTGCAAAGAGAAAGGAATGAAAGAGGAGATGAAGAAAAGTCAGATCCAAAGGGAGAAAAGAAATGAATTCCAAAGCAGAAGGGTCAGAGGGTTTATGTTTTGGGATTGGTAGTAAACAGAGCCAAACCTACTTGCATAAACGAACAAAGCAATACTGATGAACAAATGACAATAAAACAGAAGTAGATCCAACAGAATAAACACAAAGATCTGACATAAGAAAGATCTAATGCAAATAACACATGTATTCAGCACAAAGTCTAAATATTGTATTAATAATTCTTCTGTTATAAAAAGCTCAAAGTCTTTTCTCCTTGCTTCTATTTTTCATCTGAAAGATATTCACTCATGCTCAATACAACAAGTATTGTGGTATTTATAGAAGAAGGAGAGAAAAGAAGGCAAAAAGGAGCCAACCACTTATTTACAAAGATATTTATAAAATAATTCAAAGTCATGTTGACTTTTGACAACTTGATGGATGACATCGTCCCATGGTGCAACATGGATGATGTCATCGTTTGTGCCAACATACTCCAGATATTCTCAAAAAGAAAGTCGAAGAAGGGAGAGAGAAGAAGAAGAAAGAGAAGCTATTCATCGTCGTCAACCTGCGGCCGAAAGGGGGTATTGCTTCTGTTGCTGCTCAGGTGACGAGATGTGGAATTGAGAGTGGTATTCCGTGAACTTGCTGATCATGGGTTCTAGTTGATCCTAGGAAGGATCCTTGTGTCGCTCACTGATTGCCTCGCAAGTCTCCCGCTCTCCTATGAGCTTCTCTGGGAGTTTGGAATAGTCTTTCTCCGCTTCAATGAGGAAACCAATGAAGTCCCGACAGGCCAACAGGTTATTGATAGACTCTGCGTCAAAAGTGACCTCTGGCCTCATCCCTTGTAAAACGATCTCTTTAAAGATCTGGATGGTTTCATCAACTGTTATTGTGGCAAAGGAAGGAGTAAGCAACCCTGGAGACATGTTGAGAATGATTCGTTCCATTTGATGCATCGCATCCAGGGATTCTTCCTTCACCTTATCTATCTTTTCTAGGACGAATTCCAGTTGATCCACCTGGTAGTCCAGAGTGGAAAGGACTTTATTAAGGGCCCTGGGATGGCCGAAGACGCCGAACTTGACCAGATCTTCGACTGAACAGTCGAACATTTGTTGAAAGGTCTCGTGCTGCAGTCTAGCATGTTCCAGCTCTTTTGATATGGGTCCCGCTAACGCTTGGAGCTCTTTATTCACCTTGTTAATGTTCAGATACAATTCAGAGAACTTGGCGATTACTTTTTCACTGTCTTTAAGGATCTGGCTCCTCCAAGTGGAAACGGCCATACCCTGCTCACCGATCTTTGTATATTCATTAATTTTCTCCTGGCTCAGAAGCTCAGGAGTCTCAGTGGCAGTTGTGGGAGGTGCACTTCCCATCTTTTGTAAGGCTTGGAGCAGATGTTTGTTTTGCTCTTTCAATAGCATTTTCTCTTCTTTTGTTTCTTGAAGCTTCTTACAGAGGGCGTCGACTGCAGATAGTGCCTCTCCCTGAAGGCTTTCAGAAGACGTACCCATTGTGAGTTGAGTCACTGTATAATCTGTTGGAGACAGATCCTTTTTATCCTTGAGGGGATTGGGGTATGTGATCTCCATTACCCTCTCTCCCGAAGCACTTTGAGAGAAGCGTGTGACGGGCTTCTGCTTCTTTGCCCCTTTAGACGGGATTACGGAAAAGTCCATCAGAGCGATGGGAACTTTCCTTTTCTGCTGACTTAAGTGCTGGGAGATCCAGGCTGGACCTATGGGAGAAGGGCCAGAAACAGAGAAGGGGGCAGCTGCAGGGGATAAATCAGCGCCAAAAGGCGCATGGCACATAGACACTGCAGGGTGCATTTTGTAAAGGGCGCACAGAGACTTTATGTTACACGGGGACAGGATGCG
Organism: Taxus chinensis; assembly: GCA_019776745.2. Lineage (NCBI taxonomy): Eukaryota > Viridiplantae > Streptophyta > Pinopsida > Cupressales > Taxaceae > Taxus > Taxus chinensis. The sequence continues at coordinate 871,105,263 of CM034150.1, read as the reverse complement.
CCCGTGGTGCATGTATTTTTCATGTTGCATGGAACTTTGGTGCGCCAAAGGCGCATATATGGTTTATGTAACATGTGTTTCTCGTGCGCCGAAGGTAACTTGGCGCGGCGCATGGAGGGTCTACACAACATGATGTTGCTGCGATAAGGAATGCGCCTGCGCCTTTATAGCTTTATACTTGGCGCGTATGAAAGGACTGTTACATGGATGCTGGGTGTGCCAAAGGGCACAGGAATCCTTTATGTTACATCCAAGTTTTATGCGCCAAAGGGGCGCATGGGAAGCATTTGCAGCATGCGAGGGAAGTGCGCCATGAGGGCGCATCTTTTTAGGTTTGATCTTTCTCTCAGAGGGGTTTCCACATATGGCTTAGCTTTCTTTGCAAGTTTTACTGGGGTGATATAAATGGTTTTAAGCCAAGGTTTTTCAAGCTATTGCTCAGGACAAGACTCTCTCTACCAACAGATCTGGAAAGAGAAGGAAATATGGAAAGATAACATGGGGAGGGGAACAACAAGTTCATGATTCATTCTTTTCAACCTATACTGAACTAACCTAGCAGCCAAAATCCACAAAAACAAAACGCACGAAAAGACGGAAGGCCACTTACCCGGATATAAACGATGAAAAAGCGTGAGAACGGGTCCACAACGTGATCGAAAGTGATAAGGCAGGTGCGATGACAGGGTCAGAGAGAATAATGAAAATAGTCACGTGATTGCTCTGGTGACAACGACAGCGCAAACGCGCCTATATATAGGCGAGGCAGCAATAAATGCGCCACCAACTTTTTAAAGGGGTGCACCAAAAGAGCTGTCGACATGAGAAAACATGTGCCCTTTGGCGCACCAAAAGACCTGTCAACACAAAGATACATGCGCCTATGGTGCACCGGAAGTGGTGTTGACAGAGGAAAGTATGCGCCTTTAGCGCACCAAAAAGAGACGCAACAAATGTTTTGTCGACAAGAAGGCGCATACGCCTTGGTGCACGCAGGGAGGCCTCAACAGACAGAGGCACACCAAAATGCTTGTTGACACAAGAAAGCATGCGCCGAAGGTTTTTAGGGGGCGCATCAAAAGTTGATGTTGCATAGTCATTCCATGCGCCCAGCCAAAAGACCAAAAATGACTAAGTTCGGAAAACCAGATTTCCCGGAAAAGGGATTTTGCAACGTTTCGAACGCAAGGGATCCCTGACAAGGGATCGGAACAAAATTTTCGTTATGGTTATCAGTAAAATTGCCCTTGTCAATTTTACGGGATAACAACTGGCTCTTTCTGGGGACTATCCCTGAGCAAACTCAGGGGTAGAGAATCCCAGATCTCATGTGCCTATCCATTGGGTTACAGAGTCAAAAACAAGGGCGATCGGAGGGAATGCAAAGGAAACACACAACAAACCGAAAGCAAACACACGACGAAAACAAACACACAACTAAAGAAAACTGTACAAAGAAGAGAGCAAGCTCTACTTCTTGAAGATTTTCAGATGCTGCCCACTATAAGGAAGCGGGAGTTTGGTTCCATCTAGATATGAGAGATAGAAACTATTCTCTCCGTTGAGCTGCTTGATCTTGAAGGGCCCTCTCCACAGGGAATCAAACTTTCTGTGCATGCCCTTTGGCTCTCTTCACTTGTCCCACAAAAGGACGAGATCTCCCACTTGAAAATCCCTCTGCTTGGCCTTCTTATCGAACAGTCTCTTAACTTGATTCTGATGTTCGGTGATCCTGTCGACCACCCTTACTCTCTTTTCTTCAAGTTCTGTTAGATACATGATCCTTTTTTCTAGAGAATTCTGGAAAGTTTCATCTTCAATAGCTCGTGCCAAGCGCAGAGCAGGAAGTTCGGCAGAAATGGGAAGCTCGGCATCAGTGCCGTATAACACTTGAAAAGGTGACATACCGAGGGACCTCTTGGGAGTAATACGATCGGCCCACAAAGCGTCGTATAAGGACTTGTGCCACATTCGTTGATTCTCCTCCACTAACTTTCGTATGATGGTCACCAAGTTCTTGTTACTGGATTCTGCCTGACCATTTCCCTTAGGGTAATAATCTGAGGCGTGAGCCAAAGTTATCCCATATTCATAGCAAAAAGCTAATAAATTCTCATGAGGAGAAGTTAGAAGCATTAACAGCATCAATCTTTTTGGGAACACCAAACCTAACAATAATATTTTATTTAATGAAATTGCAAACAACCTCAGAAGTGGCATGTTTGACAGGTATGGCTTCTACCCGCTTGGTGAAGTAATCTGTTTCCATAAGGAAATAAGCTATGTCTGGCACTCGATTGGGGATTGAGTGCACCAATAAAATCAATTCTCCACTACCTAAATGGTTCATTGATAATAACCGGCCTAAGGGGGAAAAGCAACCAACTTGGGCTTGCCGACAAATTGCTAGCAAGGTTCACACTTTGCCACCCAGGTGGCTGTATCTTGGAAGAGTGTTGGCCAATAGTACCTAGCTCGGATGATCTTATGTGCTGTCACAAAGGAAGAGAAATGGCCTCCATAGGCTGAATTATGAAAACTTTCGAGTAACTTTACTTGTTGTGGTTTGTCAACACATCACAAAAAGACACCATCTATCCCGTGCTTGTATAAACCATCATCCCAGATGACATACTTAGCTACTTTAAGCTTTATAGTGTTCCTTCTCCTAAGTAGCTAGGTGATTTGGACACTTCGCTCATAGGCGAGGAAGAAAGAAATATCAGAATACCACTCATCGCTGGTTGTAACAAATAGGACCAGAGGCAGAGAATGGGCTGTCTCCAGCGTGGCCTTGCACCTCATTAGTACAATCATCCTTTTCCTCAGGGCTTTCTGAATCTTTGTTTTTAGCCATAAGCTGACATAGGCCCTTGCCTCTTACCATCTTGGTTAGTTTTATATCCAAGTTCATACTCCTGAACCTTTGCAATCCAATTTCCTCACAAGCTTCCCAAATCTTGTTGAGTTAGAATTGATTTGACTACCGTGTCAGGAACCAGTACCACCGTGTGGGAGTTTAGAATGTAATACCTGAAATTTTTGACTACTTTGGCAACGGAAAAGGCATGCTTCTCTAATTGAGACATTTTCATTTTGTGAGGCTTGAGAGGAGAACTCATGAATGCAATTGGAGATTAAACATCCTCTGAATTATTTTGCATTAAGAATTGCAGATACAGTATGCTCAGATGCATCGCTGTACATGATAAAATCTTTAGAGAAATCGGGGCATACCAGAACTGGAGCATGGGCAACAGAAGATTTTATTTCTTCAAATGACCGTTTTCCCTTCCTTGCTCCATCTGAAAGTCGGTGACCCCTTCATCATGTTCAATATGTGATGAGTCTTCTCAGCAAATTCAGGCACAAAACGCCTGAGAAAGTTCACCTTTCTGAAAAAAGAATAGAACACTAGTCTTGCTTGTAGGCAAAGTAAGGCTCTGAATAGCCTTAACTCTTTCAGTGTCTATCCTTCGTTCCCTCCTTACTAATGACATGCCCTAGTAGTATTTCCTTCTGTGACTCCAAAAATAGACTTTTTCAGGTTCAGGGAAAACCCATGTTCCCGGCATCTGGCCAACACTTACGCCAAATGATTACAATGATCACTTCATTGTTTAGAAAACACAGTCAAGTCATCCAGACAAACCACAATGACCTTCCCCATCATACATTTGAATGCCAGGTCCATGGCCCGCTAAAAAGTGGCACCAGCATTGGTTAGGCCAAAAGGCATCCTACTATAGGCAAACGTGCCCCAGGGAGTAGTGAATGCTGTTTTAAATTGATCTTCAGGCGAAACTTCAATCTGATTGTAGCCTGAAAAACTGTCAAGCATTGACAGCATCTCTGATCCGGTTACTACTTACAGAACATGATCCATTATAGGAATTGGGTAGTTGTCTTTTAAGGAAGCCTGATTCAAATTTCAAAAATCTACACATATGCGTATTTCACCATTCTTCTTGCACATTGGCACAATATTTTCGCTACCCAAGTACTGTGATGGATAGGAAAGATGATTCTCGCATCCAGCATTTTATGAATTTTAGCCTGGATAGTACCTAAGATCTTAGGATTATAGTGCCTCTGCTTCTGGTGAAAGGCTTTGACGTCTTCTTTTAATGGGATGTCATGCTGGATGTCCTTTGGCTTGAAAGACTTTAAATTGGCATAGGACCATGCCAATACATCCATGTATTTCTTCAACAACTTGAAAAATTTCTACTTTTCCTCTGGTGTGCAACATTTGCCGATGTTCACAAATTGCTGGATATTTTTTCGAACCTAAATTAACCGGTTCAGTTTCTGGGGATGAATCAGGATCACCTAGCCTTTTCTTTTTCACAAAATGGTCATGCCTGTCAAACAACCATTCCAGAGAAACTAAGCCCTTTGGGATTTTATTCCCTTTGAGCTGACATATGCCATCATTCCCTTTGGATTCATCATCTTGATCAGTGACTGATTCATGGCACTGTAGAAGTGGATCCTTCAAAATGTAACTTCACTTAAATTTTTTTGCTTTTTCCAGAAAGGTGATGAGTTGATTGTCATCATTGAAAACTTGCCAATGCTGGGAATTATCTGGCACACTTGGGCAGAAAACCACCTCAATGGTGTATTTTTCTATTTTCAAACCTGGTTGAGAGAGCATGAGGGATGCCGAAACGGCCAATGAATTAGCCATGTCGTTTTAAGCTCTCAGAATGGATTCTATGGAAAAAGTGTCAAATTCCTCGATGCTGTCCCACACCGCATTACGGTAGTGTCTGAGCCTTTTGTTCTTTACTTGATATATCCTCTTAACTTGATTCATGACTAGCTCTACATCACCTTGCACTTTCAGATTTTTAATCCCTCTTTCCCTTGCGTAGCTTGCATACCGAGTAGCAGAGATTCATACTCAACAGTATTGTTTGTGTTAAAAAACTGCAACTTGAAAGAGAGAGGAATGACTTCTTCCTCGGGAGATATTAGCACCACCCCAGTGCCGCATCCACTATTTGCATAGCTGCCATCAAACTAAAATGTCCAGATCTTATTAAGATCTTATTCCTGAGACGAGGACAACTCATGTTTGTTGAATCTCGGTAGACAAGAAATAATTCCCCATTCCTGATGATTCAAAAAGGATTTGGGATTTGGGGTCCTCATAGCTAGTGACCAAGTACTTCTTCTGTGATTCTGGTTCTAATGTCTGCATTACACCTTTGACGGGGATTCTAGCCTTAGACCAATCCATATGAATCTCCCCACCAACTTCGCTGTAAAAAATTCTTCCCAGCAAAATTCCATAGGCTGTTGGAATGTCGGCAACAAGAACGGTCATATTTACTCTTTTCTCTGAGAATGCTGTAAATGCAAATTACGCATATTTGATTTGACCAATCAATGGAACCTACTTGGTTTCCAAGGAATAACACCTGCCAAAAGGCTTGGTAAGGGTGAGGCCCAAAGCATGGGCGACTTTTTCCGGCATGACGTTATCAGAAGCTCCATGAATCAATTATGTAGTTACTCAACTCGTGACCATTGATTAGGAGGGAGAGATAGAAAGGCTCTATCTTACCTGATGCAGATGTTGAAGCAACATTTATGTGAGATTTAAGAGGAGTGGAAAGGATTCCTTTTGGGGAAACCTGATTAGATATAATAGCTTGACTCTGAATATACTTAGTAAATCTTACAAGTTGTTCGGGATTTGACTGAAGGTACTCAACTTCAGACATTTGGATCTTGGTCTTTTTAGCATGATCTATGATATCAAATGCGGCTAAGGGTTGAGTTGGTGAAGGAATGAGTCCCTCACTTCATGATGGTGGGAATAGGATTACTGGTCTTGATAGGAACATGAGAGGGCTGATTTGGAGGAGAGATGGGGGGAAAAAGCTTTCCTTGTAAAATACTTAACAGGGAGTTGAGTAGGAAGAGGATTACCTCTTTTAGCAATGGTTAGAGGCACGTTTGACATCGCCTTCTCCTTCGGCACATGGGCAGCGACCTCTGCTTCTTTTCCTTGCGAGCGGGTAAAAACAGCGTACGATTGTCCGCTTGCATAGCCTTGAGTACCCTCCTCTTCATCAGATTCTTCCTCATCAAATTCCATATATCCGATAGTAGAGTCGCCAGTCGGTTCACCGACATCTTGATCATCTTCGCCTTGAGACAAAGGGTCTTCATAATCCTGCTCTTCTTCTTCAATTTTGGCCAGAGCATTGACCGAAGGAGCCTCAAGCACCAGCCGTGGAGCAGTTGCAGGTAAACGCGGCCTTTGTGAAACATTGTTGGGAACGAAACTCCTTCATGGAATATCCCGGTATGAGGAACTGGAAGCCTGGGCCAACTGCTTCTTCAATGCGAGCAAGTCATTCACCATCTTTTGAAATGCCGGATCAGACGAAGTAGTGGGTGAATGGTCTGAAGATTTAGACTTGGATGATTCCTTTTTCAATTCACCAGATATTATCAAATTATCTTCTATTCGAATGGCAACGGCCTGGGCGAGAATCAAGGTAGCCACTCACTCTTGAAGGAGCAAGAAACTAACTTTCGAGCTCATAGCATTTACGAAGAAACACTTCTGATTTTACGGTGTTGGAAGCATGGCAACAACGACACAGTTAATTAATGCATTGAACCTGGCGATAAAATCACGCATGGTCTCATTGGCCTCCTTCTTCAGGTGAGTGATCCGTGATAATAATGCAAACGCATCTTCTGAAGGCTTGTACCTGTCTTCAAAGGCATCCCACAAGGTGGCCCAACTGGTAATAGATCCGACTGGTAAATGCTGAAACCATTCAGCTGTAGGTCCTTGTAGAGTTTCCAGAAAAAGGTGAACCGACACATCCTCATGAGTTACATCCAGGATACTACATGACATGATGAATGCAGATATGTGTGAATCCATGCTTTGGTTTCCACTCCTGTCGAATTTGGGAAAATTCTTTCATTTTTCATGAGGGAGCGAGTGAACTGGATGTGGCAATGCGAGAGGACCCATAGCATTTCCCCATGGTACCGCCATTTGAAAGGCTGGAAAAAGAACATGGGCTGGAAGTGCGGTTCCACTGAGCAATAAAGCACTGCAAAGGGATGTAGAGGCTCCTTGTGAAAACCGGCTCTTCCGTGGGGGTGAGGCGCTTCTGGTTGACTGATCAGCTGAACTTAGTGATGAAAAGTGCACCGGTGCTACACTGAAATTGTGCCTTTGAAGCCGATCGAAAGTAGGATTGACTTCTCCACGAGCTCGCCTGCCACGTGTAAATGGTTCACCTGCCAGTGTACCTTCCAGATCTGGAACGCTATGGTGCAGATTTAAAATTTATTTTTGGTTGTACTTGCTGATTATTTGGCTTTTCTGACAAAAACCAGCAACATGTACTTTTCTAAATATTTAAAAACTATCCTCTTCAGAAAACCGATTGCGGTTAATGACAAATAACAGCGAGGATAAAATAACAGAGAAGATTAGCAAGCTGATTTTCGGATCTAAATTTGAATTTTTCAAAGAGTTTCAAACTTTTGGTAAATAGTCAAAAACTCAGATCTACGGACAAATATTGATTTTTGTAAGAACTCAGCGAACTAAAGATCTCCAACTAGGCCAGATCTATGGATCTCAGAAGAAAATTTTCAATTTGGGTCACTTTTGCAAAATTTTGGATTTTTGACAAAAAGTTAAAGTTTGCAAACAGATAGTGATTTTTCTGTTTTTTCTTGATTTTCTATCCTACCACTATCATAGATCTGATAGACCTGTTCGTTCCCCAGCGGAGTCACCAAAAACTGTTGGTCCGAAAATCTATCTCTTAGGCAGATCTATGGATAGACGAACCAACAGTGTGCAGGGCATAGCCCCTCTTTGAGTCAGCAAAGCAAAACTGGTTTATTGCTATTCTACCAGCAGGAATCTTGTGTAAATCTCACAGTATTCTGCCTTCGGGGGTTGGGATCTCATCCCAGTAGGTTTATTTCCGGCTGTGAAGAGAAAGGAATGAAAGAGGAGATGAAGAAAAGTCAGATCCGAAGGGAGAAAAGAAATGAATTCCAAAGCAGAAGGGTCAGAGGGTTTATGTTTTGGGATTGGTAGTAAACAAAGCCAAACCTACTTGCATAAACAAACAAAGCAATACTGATGAACAAATGACAATAAAACAGAAGTAGATCCAACAGAATAAACATAGAGATCTGACATAAGAAAGATCTAATGCAAATAACACATGTATTCAGCACAAAGTCTAAATATTGTATTAATAATTCTTCTGTTACAAAAAGCTCAAAGTCTTTTCTCCTTGCTTCTATTTTTCATTTGAAAGATATTCAATCATGCTCAATACAACAAGTATTGGGGTATTTATAGAAGAAGGAGAGAAAAGAAGGCAAAAAGGAGCCAACCACTTATTTACAAAATATCTCAAAGTCATGTTGACTTTTGACAACTTGATGGATGACATCATCCCATGGTGCAACATGGATGATGTCATCGTTTGTGCCAACATACTCCAGATATTCTCAAAAAGAAATTCGAAGAAGGGAGAGAGAAGAAGAAGAAAGAGAAGCTATTCATCGTCGTCAACCTGCGGCCGAAAGGGCGTATCCTGCTTCTGTTGCTGCTCAGGTGACGAGATGTGGAATTGAGAGCGGTATTCCGTGAACTTGCTGATCATGGGTTCTAGTTGATCCTGGGAAGGATCCTTGTGTCGCTCACTGATCACCTCGCAAGTCTCCCGCTCTCCTATGAGCTTCTCTGGGAGTTTGGAATAGTTTTTCTCCGCTTCAATGAGGAAACCAATGAAGTCCCGACATGCTAGTAGGTTATTGATAGACTTTGTGTCAAAAGTGACCTCTGGCCTCATCCCTTGTAGAATGATCTCTTTAAAGATCTGGATGGTTTCATCAACTGTTCTTATGGCGAAGGAAGGAGTAAGCAACCCTGGAGACATGTTAAGAATGATTCGTTCCATTTGATGCATTGCATCCAGGGATTCTTCCTTCACCTTATCTATCTTTTCTAGGAAAAATTCCAGTTGATCCACCTAGTAGTCTAGAGTGGAAAGGACTTTATTAAGGGCCCTGGGATGGCCGAAGATGCCGAACTTGACTAGATCTTCGATTGAAGAATTGAACATTTGTTGAAAGGTCTCGTGCTGCAGTCTAGCATGTTCCAGCTCTTCCGATATGGGTTCCGCTAACGCTTGGAGCTCTTTATTCACCTTATTGATGTTCAGATACAATTCAGAGAACTTGGCGATTACTTTTTCACTGTCTTTGAGGATCTGGCTCCTCCAAGTGGAAATGTCCATACCCTGCTCACCGATCTTTGTATATTCATTAATTTTCTCCTGGCTCAGAAGCTCAGGAGTCTCGATGGCAGTTGTGGGAAGTGCACTGCCCATCTTTTGTAAGGCTTGGAGTAGATGTTTGTTTTGCTCTTTCAATAGCCTTTTCTCTTCTTTTGTTTCTTGAAGCTTCTTACAGAGGGCATCGACTGCAGATAGTGTCTCTCCTTGAAGGCTTTCAGAAGACGTACCCATTGTGACTTGAGTCACTGTATAATCTGTCAGAGACAGATCCTTTTTTTCCTTGAGGGGATTGGGGTATGCGATCTCCATTACCCTCTCTCCCGAAGCACTTTGAGAGAAGCGTGTGACGGGATTTTGCTTCTTTGCCCCTTTAGACGGGATTACGGAAAAGTCCATCGGAGCGATGGGAAATTTCCTTTTCTGCTGACTTAAGTGCTGGGAGATCCAGGCTGGACCTATGGGAGAAAGGCCAGAAACAGAGAAGGGGGCAGCTGCGGGGATAAATCAGCGCCAAAAGGCGCATGGCGCATAGACACTGCATGGTGCATTTTGTAAAGGGCGCACAGAGACTTTATGTTACACGGGGACAGGATGCGCCCGTGGCGCATGTATTTTTCATGTTGCATGGAACTTTGGTGCGCCAAAGGCACATATATGGTTTATGTAACATGTGTTTTTCGTGTGCCGAAGGTAACTTGGCGCGGCGCACGGAGGGTCTACACAACATGATGTTGCTGTGATAAGGAATGCGCCTGCGCCTTTATAGCTTTATACTTAGCGCGTATGAAAGGACTGTTACATGGATGCTGGGTGTGCTAAAGAGTGTAGGAATCCTTTATGTTGCATCCAGATTTTATGCGCCAAAGGGGTGCATGGGAAGGATTTGCAGCATGCGAGGGAAGTGCGCCATGAGGGCGCATCTTTTTAGGTTTGATCTTTCTCTCAGAGGGGTTTCCACATATGGCTTAGCTTTCTTTGCAAGTTTTACTGGGGTGATAGAAATGGTTTTAAGCCAAGGTTTTTCAAGCTATTGCTCAGGACAAGACTCTCTCTACCAGCAGATCTGGAAAGAGAAGGAAATATGGAAAGATAGCAGGGGGGAGGGGAACAAAAAGTTCATGATTCATTCTTTTCAACCTATACTGAACCAACATAGCAGCCAAAATCCACAAAAACAAAACGCACGAAAGACGGAAGGCCACTTACCCAGATATAAACGATGAAAAAGCGTGATAACGGGTCCACAACGTGATCAAAAGCGATAAGGCAGGTGCGATGATAGGGTCAGAGAGAATAATGAAAATAGTCACGTGATTGCTCTTGTGACAACGACAGCATAGACGCGGCTATATATAGGCAAGGCAGCAATAAATGCGCCACCAAATTTTTAAAGGGGCGCACCAAAAGAGCTGTCGACATGAGAAAACATGCACCCTTTGGTGTACCGAAAGACCTGTCAACATGAAGATACATGCGCCTATGGCGCACCGGAAGTGGTGTTGACAGAGGAAAGTATGTGCCTTTGGCGCACCAAAAAGAGACGCAACAAATGTTTTGTCGACAGGAAGGCGCATACACCTTGGCGCATGCAGGGAGGCCTCAACAGACAGAGGCGCACCAAAATGCCTGTTGACACAAGAAAGCATGCGCCAAAGGTTTTTAGGAGGCGCATCAGAAGTTGATGTTGCATAGTCAATCCATGCACCCAGCCAAAAGACCAAAAATGACTAAGTTCGGAAAACCAGATTTCCCGGAAAAGGGATTTTGCAACATTCCGAATGCAAGGGATCCTTGACGAGGGATCGGAACAAAATTTTCGTTATGGTTATCAGTAAAATTTCCCTTGTCAATTTTATGGGATAACAAACATTAACATATTTTTAAAATTCAAAAACATTCATATATTTACAAAAATAAAAAATTAGGACCTGTACATTTCGCTTGAGTTGTAAGCACTTTACATTCATGTTTTTTGTCACTTTGGTTTTATAGATAACATGCTTCTTTACTCTTTACACATATCCATTCACGAGGTATTTTGAGCTTGATGCAAGACATACAATGAGTGGTATGTGATGATAGGTGATGTTCATCCATTTACCCAAACTTCATATGCATTTGGGGGTTTTTATTTTACAATATAACTAGGTGTTATTGCTATATTATACTTCCTTTCTACTTCCTCATTCTGCTTGATTACATATATTATGCACCATGTTATCTTTTTGAGCTAATAAGGATAATACACGTGTCTTGTGCAGCGTTAGCATCTATTGTTTTACATATTTTGACTACTATATCATATCATAATGTTCAAACACTCTTATTTTTCATGCATGCTTATTTGTGTGTGTGTTATACTATTTAATTGTTTCACTACGTGTTGCCCATGTGCCTTGATTGTTTTATGACACCACGTGTGTCCCATGTTTGGAGATTTATTCCTTAATTATTGCTCTTGTTTGTAGGCCTATGTGACTTGATTATCTTATTGATTTAATATAAATTAAATTAAATTGTTATTTCAGAGTAACTACTATAATGAATGATATACAAATGATTAAATACCGTATATAGACAAACAAAAAACATGAAATAATATGAAACCCTAAGTAAGAGAAAGGGAGAGGGTAACTTAGCTAATTTCATGTAACCTAGAGATGATCTGGGTAGGTGAATAGCTGAAAAAAACTGGAAACAACATCGTTAAGGCTCACTAGAGGTTCTGAGACTCAGAAATGTGCAGGACAAGAGACCTTAGGTGGTAGTGATTGATCTACATAATAGTGTCCAATTAGGTACTTAGGTTATGTATTCTTTTGTGCAGGAGGAGATTCACAGTTGCCTTCCTTTTTTCACTTTGGTTTTGCTTCTAGATCGTTGATTATACCTGTAACTTGCAAAATAATTATCTACCTACACATGTCCATAAACCACATCAAATCTAATAAAAAAGATGCACAATGTGGAGTCATACAAACCCCTATGGTAACCCAAAGAGTGAACTTAGTACTGAGTGTTGCACTACATTTCATACTCCATGTAGTTATTTGTGTGTAATAATACCCTAGGTTTCCCTTGTGCAAGTAACGCTATGATAGCAGGCTAGATCTAGAATTCTCTAAGTATGTAGATGCACGAGATGGAATAAAAAGAACTTCCCCTCTTATGTTGTGTATTCATAGTGATGCAACCCTTTTCCCTTATGTAGATGTGCTAGATGGATGCCTTTGAAGTGCTATTGTGCCTTTGAGTACAAGCTTAGGTGATAATATATAATGCTTAGTGCTTGGACTTCGATTTTGGAGAAGTAATTAAGTATATATATGATTCCCTTGTTTGAATTTCATAATTGATAACTGGAATGACGACCTAAAGTTTTAAAAGATGCCCAAGACGTAAAAGATACCCAAAAGAGTGAGAAAAGGGTAGAGAGGGTCAGGAGCACCTAAGAGGGATAAGAATGCTTGGGCGCTAGTTTACTAACATGGCACTAGTGTCAGAGGCCATAAAATATAAATAAGTTAAGTTCCGGTAGGGTTGTAAGATATGTAAGACCAAAAAGAAGACATTAGTATGCTTTAGGACCTAGAAATGTACCCAAGTGCATAGATTTTGTGTCTACACTTACGACACCGTGGGTGTCCCATGTTTGTATATTTACGAATTTTATGTGATATTGTTTACATACTTCTTGCATCTAAATTTACTATTGTTGTACTTGTCTTCTTCTACATGCAATAGTACCATTTTTGTTATTATCTCTATTTTTTTATCATTACTTTTATCGCACACCATGGTTTATACCATGTGTAAAACCTTCCTTTTTGTAGGTAAATATTCTTCAAGGTGGCCACATCTTTGGCATGTTAGACTTCGCTATAGCTTCTCATGCATCTTGTGCATATGAACACATGTTTTATTTTGATCCAAGTACTCAACATGGTTTTTGTACATGCCTCAAAAGAGGAAGCATTCATCTAGGTAAATTCTACACCTATAACAGACACAAGAATAATTTTGGGGTAGTAAATAGGTATTGATAGGGTATAGGTACTAAAAAACGTAGCAAAGCGCAAAAATCCCAAAAAAAATGTTAAAAAATGTATAGTTTGGTCAAGAACATATGGTACAATCTTGAACCTTTCACATGGTTTTTCCCAAGGGCATTTACACCAACTTTCTTGACAGTCTCATAATTTCAGCTACAATTATAGGTTTCTAACATAGTTACAAACCCACTCCACTCAATTCAGAACATTTTATAGGGGGCATGAATTACTTCACTCCTTCACCACAAAATTTCATTTCTACTACATTTTTTGTTGGTGTGTATGACCTTCCTCATCATCACTTGGGATCTTGTCCACATCACATGGTGATTCATCTTGCTTAGCGAGATCATAGGTCTTAGGAGTGATATGACACATGACATATTACGTTATAGAATTTGTCATTTTCATATGTGTTAGTGGTGTCATAGGAGTTACATTCCCTATTTGGAATCGTAACTCCTCTTTCCCTCTTGAAGGGAATGATTGTCCAGGCATGGGAGTTACACAACAATCCCTTATGTACCCTCTTTTTTGATCTATGAGAATGTTAGACCTATTTTTTTCCTTATGCATGATTTTCCATTGTTGTATGATTATTGTTGATTATTTGGAGCTATTATGTCACCGTTGGAGTACAACCTCTTCAATGTGCATAAGGTTTCATATTGATCCTCATAGAAAAATCTCACATGGTATCATAACACCTGTTCAATAAATGTGCACTCACGTATTTTAGTTTTTAATTACTTATGGTTTCAATTTTTTTGCTTCTCATACAAGTTTTTATTCATTTATTTGGAATCTTTCTAACGGGTATTAACATCTTGTTGTTTTGAGTTTGTGCATTTTCTAGGGTTTGTGCATATACAGGTTTAGGAATTTCATCACTATATTTATCTAGTTATAGTTATATTTGGTGGGAAAGTGAATTTTAGAGGTTGGCTACTTTTTTGGTCTTATCAGTAATTCTTAATTAAAAGTTAATATTTTTTGAAAAATTCTATTTTTGGACCTGTTTGAATCTCCTTCCTGCCTAGTTTAAGTTTTGTTTACCCCTGCATTCTTCCTTCTCTTTTTCCCTCTTTCTCTGCTCTTGGCTCAACTCAGCGAGTTGGGTCATAGGGCGAGTTGGGTCATCTCTTGCATCGAGTTGAGCTTTGTTATAAGTCAGGTTGAGTTGATTTTTCTTTAGTTTGGGTCGAGTTACATTGGCTTTGAATGGCATCTTGGGCTTTGCATTGAGCCAGTTAGTTTCCTTGCTTTACATTGCAAACCTTACATGTGGATTTTGAGTCGATCTGGGTTCTATGTTGCTTTGTAAAGTTTGCATTTGTATTACTTGTGTTATCCAGTTGAGATCCCTCTTTTGCATTGTGATCCAAGCTCTGTCTGTGTTGGGTCATTTGGGGTTTTCTCGAGTTTATGGGATGCGAGTAAAAGCCAAGTCATTTTCTTTGGCTTGTTTTCCTTTGCTTTGCATTGCGCATGTCATGTTTTGTGTTTGGGCTCTATTCCAAGCTATCCCCTGCCTTGCCCTGCATTGATCCATTGGGTCACTCTGCACCCAGCCGTTTCACCCCTGCCTCAATCATTTACCTGCTCTCCCTACACCTACATTTCCCTTTGTTGTGTTGACTTTATCCATTGATACATGACTGCCCGTGCATTATTACCTTGAGCCTGGAGCTTCACTTCTCCCTTTGAGTTGGGTCTGCATGTCGAGTCGTCTCCCTCCTACCTCGTCAAGTTAGCCTCGCTCTTGACCTAGCCACCATTTCCTTTGATCTTCCTTCATTTAAAAGTAAATCTCCCACTTTTTACTTTGTTTTATACTATGAATCTTTTAAAAATTAAAAGTGGGGTTTTGAAATAGATCAATTTTTTAATATAAAAGGGGTCAGGTTTTAATTAGGTGGTATTAATTTAAAAGGTTAAGGTTATATAATATTAGGTTAGGTATTAAATTAATTTATTAGGATCTAATTTAATCAAAAGGTGGTTAATTAATTTAATTAAGGGATTTAATATAATTAATTAAGCATCTAATTTTTTAGAGCTCTTTGTTAATTCATTTAGTAGTTTTTTAGTGTTTAACTTAACGTTTTAATCACTTTTTTAGTCCTTTTAATTTCTAAAATTAAGTTAATTGGGCATTTTAAAAGTATGATTTTTAGCGTCATTAGATGATTTTTTCTACTAATCCTTGTTGGAGTGTGTAGTGACATTTATATCATTTTTTCGCTCAGAGAGCCCTTGCTACATTTTGGAGGTCATCTCGACTCATTTTGAGTTTTTTTTGCAATGTATCGCCCTTATTATTGCTTGCGGACTAATGAGAATGTCCACCATTGTCTTGCAGAAAGGGGGTTTCTACTATGATGTGAGATTCTATTTCTCACGGAGGACCGTGTTTTCTCACCTTCTCTTGTTTTTATCTTGTTTTATGCTTGTTTATGGTTTCAAAATACTGTGATCAATGAAACTTGATTGTGGTATCTACTCTTGCACGTTATTATGATGATTTCAAGGTGAGTGAGTGATTGTTTCACAACGCACATTCACACCTGATTGTTATAAAAAAATTAACTATAAAGTTTTGAATTCAGGAGGATGATAATATTATTCTAGGGTGGCTGTGTTTCTTTCTCTTTCCTTATGTATTCCTTCTTTCTCTCTCTTCGTGATGGATGTTCTTTCTGTTCCTTTGCTCACACCGTTAATTTTTTTTGAATGGAGATAAAAAATGATAATGAAACTAATGGGTAAAGAGTTATTTCACATCACCATGGGGGTAGAGAGTGAACCTGATAATGAGCTTGAAAAATCTAAGTGGCTGAATCCATGTGATGAAGCTTTAGATATTCTTTGTATGCCCATCTCTCTTGAATTTCTTTTCCACACTGAGTCTGATAATAATGGTATAGCTTAGATACCAAATGATAGAATAAAATAAGATTGCAATGACCAAAGAGGGACGGAAGCCTCACAAATATTATAGATCATGAAATCAGATTACATTACAATGCAAGAGCTATAATATTTATAGATATTAGATAGCCTCATATGGATAGACATGACACCCTAGCAGACACCAACTACGAGATGATAAGATCCATCTCACATGCACATGTAATTACTACTAATACCAATATTGAATGCTATCCAACATAACAATATTGAATGCAAGTCACTAGACTAGAGTGCACATGTTGCAAATTATTAAATAAAAGACAATGCAATAAAATGCAATAAATATGCCTATGCTAAATTATGCTAACATTCCCCCCCTTACTTTTGCATAGTTTCTAATGAAGTGGAGAGGAACTCTCTGAACAGTGTGAATTTGTCACGTGTAAGTGACTTAGTGAAAACATCTACCTTCTGTTCAGCTGTAGGACAGAAATGGAGCTGTATGTTGTGCTTCAAGACATGCTCGTGTATGAAATGAACCTGTACTTCAATATGCTTGGTTCTCTCATGAAATACTGGATTGCGAACAAGCTTTAGAACTCCTTTATTATCAACATATACTGGAGTAGATTTCTGTTGTGGTAGACCAATTCCTTCCAGTATTCGGCGTAGCCATATTGCTTCACAAACAGATTCACCTGCAGCTCGATACTCTGCTTCTGTAGAAGAGTGAGAAACAAAGTTCTGTTTCTTGCTTCCCCATGATATCGGTCCAGATCCCATAAAGAAGATGAATCCTGATGTTGACTTCCTATCATCCATGTTTCCTGCATGATCTGAATCTGAATATCCTGTCAAGAAGAAATTGTCATTCTTCTTGTACTCTAGACCAAGGTCAACTGTACCCTTTAGATATCTTAGTATTCTCTTTGCTGCTTTCCAATGACATATTTTTGGTTCTTGCATGAAGCGTGATAAATAGTTGACTGCAAAGCTGATATCTGGTCTAGTATATGTCAGGTAAATGAGACTCCTGATCAACTGCCGATAGAGAGTTGCATTCACCGGTGGTGATGGATCGGAACGAGATAATTGAAGTCTCGCTTCCATAGGTGTAGCAATAGGAGTGCAGTCCATCATCCTAAATTTCTCGAGCATTGTCTTGGTGTATTTCAACTGCGACACAAAGATATGATTCTCTTTTTGCCATAATTCCAACCCAAGACAATAGTGCATAAGCCTGAGATCTGTCATGTCAAACGATCGATTAAAATCCTTCTTTGTTGCATTGATCATCTTCACAGATCTACCTGTAATGACTAGACCATCGACATAAAAAACCACAATGACAATCTCCCCCCTTACTTTTTGAGGTAGAGATTTGGGTCATAAGGATTCCTTTCGAATCCATGACTTATGAGATGCTCATCAATTTTGATGTACCATGCCCGGGGTGCCTGTTTTAGGCCATATAGAGATTTTATGAGTCTGCATACCATCATCTCTTTTCCTGGTATTACATAACCCTCTGGCTGAGTCATATAGACTTCTTCTTGCAAATCTCCATTAAGAAAGGCACTTTTCACATCCATTTGGTGGACTTTCCAACCAAATTGTGTAGCTAGAGCAAAGATCATCCTGATTGTCTTGATCTTGGCTGTGGGAGCAAATGTCTCCTCATAATCAATGCATTCTTGTTGTGTATATCCCTTTGCTACAAGCCTTGCTTTATACTTGTCAATAGTCCCATCTGATTTGCACTTAGTCTTGAATATCCATCTGCATCCAATGTGTTTCTTCCCTGGTGGAAGGTCAACAAGTTGCCATGTGTTGTTCTTCATCACTGACTGATACTCTGAATCCATGGCATCTTTCCAAGATTTTGATTGTAGGGCTTCCTGAACTGTAGATGGCTCAACTGTTTCAACAACTCTGCTCATTAGGGCATAATTGACCTCTTCACGAGCTTGACTGCAAGTTCTAGGTCCATGATTAGACAATGTGCTAGGTGCTTCATCCAAATTTGCATCTCTTATTAATTGAGTATACTATTTAGGTAACTTCTTAGCTATTCCATTGGCTTATGGTGGATCCAAGTTTTCACCATCATCCAATTCATCACTGTCATCTTCAGTGGGAACATCAAATTCTGTCTTCACAAGAGGTGTATTCTGCATGTTTGTTGAGTTGTTGAGTGGACCATCTGCTTGTTTCTTCTCAAAGAACTCAACATCCCTACTTGTGTATACTTTCTTTTCTTTTGGATCCCATAAACTGTACCCAAGTGCTTCTTCACTGTATCCAATGAATATCAGTTTCTCAGCTTTCATATCCAACTTGTTCCTATTCTTCTTGGGTATGTGCATGCTATCTTTACACCTAAATACTCTTAGGTGTGTAATTGATGGTTTCTGATTTGACCATGCTTCTTGAGGTGTCACTCCTTCAAGAGCTACTGTGGGCACTCTGTTCAACAAATAGACTGCAGTTCTTGCAGCTTCTGCCCAAAATGTCTTTGTTAAACCTGAGTCATCAATCATACATCGCACCACTTCCATGATAGTACGATTCCTTCTCTCAACTATACCATTCTGCTGTGGTGTGTGAGTAGGAGGCATTTGTCGACGAATCCCATGAGCTTCCAGGTAAGTCTTGAACTCATTGCTTGTGAATTCCCCCCCTCGATCTGAGCGGAGAGTTTTCATCTTGCGACCAACTTCATTCTCAACAAGTGCTTTGAACTTCTGAAATGTCTCAAAGGCTTGACTCTTGTTTCTTAGAAAATATATCCACATCTTTCTTGAGTAGTCATCAACACAAAGCATGAAGTATTGACATCCAGAATGACTTGGTTGCATGGGCCCGCAAAGATTGGTGTGCACCAAATCAAGCTTTCCCTTAGCTCTATATGTGTTCTTCTGGAAGGGTATTCTGTGTTGCTTTCCAGCTAGGCAATTGTGACACTTGTTAGTGTTGTGCTTGAGTGTAGGTAATCCTTTCACCATGTTGCCCTTTTGAAGTGTTTGGAGATAGCCAAAACTGATGTGACCATATCTATGATGCCATAGTTCTGTAGATTGCGTGTCTTTGGCCATTAGAGCTTGATCATCCTTGTGGAAAAAATCAAGTTGGAACATGCGTCCCACATTGGAGGCTCTTGCTACAATCTTGGAACCTCTTGACTTATCTCTTATCAAGCACACTTTTTCTCCATTATTACTGTCAAAATCCAACTTCAAGTTGTGATCAAGGAGTTGACTAACTGATAGCAAATTCTTAGTCAACCCAGGTACATATAATACATTTGTGATTTTGCAGTCATGCTTTCCAAGAGGTAGTGAAATGTTTCCAATCCCCTTGACACTGTATGATGAGTCATCACCTAATGACACATGGTTCTTGTTAGGTGAGTCACGTAGTGTGTAGAACCAATCCTTGCATCCAGTCATGTGTTGAGTTGCACCCGAGTCAACAAACCAGATATCTTGTGTGGACTTAGTTTCTTCATCAAATTGAGTAGAATACATGTGGTGTCCTTCATCTGAATCATCCTCATGTTCAACAATGTACCCTTATTGTTTGGGTTTTCTTTGCCAATTACCATTTTTCTGCCCTTGATTGTTGTTATTGTTGGACTTCCCTTTATTTAAATTATTGTTACCCTGTTGGTTGTTGGGTTTTGAATTACTTGATGAACCCTTTTTGTAGGAATTATACCAACAATATTTGATGTCATGTCCCCCTCTATTGCAAATGGGACACTTCTTGGTGTTGTCTCATTGACTTTGGTTTTGTTGGAACTTCTTGTGATTGGAATGAAATTTTCCCTTTCCTTTATGATTGGAAGATAGTGCTTGCTCATCTTCCTGATCTTTGTTGTTCATTGCCTCTTCTTGTTGGAGTAGATTGACCAACTTCTCAAAAGTGACTGTGTGTTCACTCATATTGATAGTTGTCACAAAGATTCTATAGGAAGGAGGAAGTGCTCGCAACACAATTGGTACGAGGTCTTCATCACTTATCTCTTTTCCCAATGCCAATAGAGATGCCC
Source organism: Taxus chinensis (assembly GCA_019776745.2). NCBI lineage: Eukaryota > Viridiplantae > Streptophyta > Pinopsida > Cupressales > Taxaceae > Taxus > Taxus chinensis. The sequence continues at coordinate 871,084,936 of CM034150.1, read as the reverse complement.
TCAAAGTAGCAACTCGTCTCAAAAAAACTTCAACCTTCTCATTGTCCTTGAACTTGAGAGTATGCAGTTGTGATAGTAGGTTGAGGATGGCATTCTTGTTCTTTTCCTCATAGAATGTGCTCAACTTATCCCATGCATCCTTGGCCGATGTGGCATCTCTAATGTGGGGTTGCACATCGTCTGTTATGCTAAACAAGATGATCAACTTGGCCTTTTGATTGGCCCTGTCAAATTGAACTTGTTGTCTTCCATTACCAAGTGATTTTGTTGTTTTTCCATCTACAACTGTCCATAGGTCTTCAAACCCAAGTAACGTCTTGATCTTCAGTTTCCATGCAGCATAGTTGTCTCCTCTAAGTAGTTGTGAATCTGGCAAGAAGAACTTTGGTGCTTGTGCACCCATTTCTGCAGTCTGAATTTCTGAAACTCTGAATTTCTAACAAAGGGTAAGGCTCTTATCACTCCAGGTTTATGGTCTCCCTCTCAATATACCATCAGACCGATATACCAAACCTTTCTATATACGCTCCCTTCCGATATACCCGTTGGTACGTGGAAGAAGATCACCCTTTCAATATACCCATTAGTACGGAAAGAGGTGTTAACACATGTGAAATAATTTAGTACGTGGTACTTAGACAGTACGAAGAGGGGTTTGTGCAAGCAAAAATGGATGGGAGGGCTCAAATGTGTGTGTATTGTGTCCTTATTACTCCCCGTCGATTTTATAGGGTCGATGCCCAGACGACGTTTAGGCAGCTGTGTTAGGCGTTAAGTGCAGTAGTAGTCACGACGGCATCACCCGTAAGCGCTTCCCAGAGGCACCGTATATACTGAACACTGCTATGAGATCAAATATCTCATGTGATAGAACCAAACATAAAATAAAAAAATTGTACCCTTTTTTTTTTTCACTTTATGCACCAAGATTAGTACAAAATGCTCCAAAATTACATCGAAATGAAGTTTTTGTGTCCCCCCTCTTTACAAAAAAAGGGTTTAGAATCACAAAATACACAATTTAGGCCAAAAATATTTTTTTTACCCCCCAATAGGTGTTTTTCCGCTAAATTTAGCGGTGGCTCTAAATGTGTTTGGTGAGCTTCTAAATTTAGAAATCTCCCAAAATTTATTAATTTCTCCAAATTTTCTAAAAAAATAATTTAATAAAAAATAAGGAGAGAGTGGGAATCGAACCACTGACCTGTTTGTTCCCAAGATCCAAACAAACAATCTGAATATTGTTTTCAGCTTTTCTCACAAACCGTGATCTGGGTTTTTCAAATTACCAGCTAGATCTGATTTTTTTTTTTTAAAAAATGATCCGACTTGTAAAAAATTTTCATCATATGTAGAGGCTGAATCTGAAGATGATGTAAACTGTAAAGTTGTGCGTCTCTTTCTTATCTTTCCAGCAAAAAAAATGGCACATCAATCCGACACTATGAAAAAGTTATATCCTTTTTTCTAAGAGCTATTTGCTGGAATTTTGTTGACGGGACTGCTTCAAACTTTGCTCCCAAATTCTTCACACCTCCACTTTCAGATCTGATCTTTTTTTTTTCTTTTGATCTGCAATTTTTTTCAAGATCTCTCTCCTTTTTTTTTTTTAAAGATCTTTTTTTTTTTCACAAATCTTTTTTTTTTTTTTTTTTAGATCTGTAATTTTTTCCAAGATCTTTCTCCTTTTTTTTTAAAGATCTCCAAATCTGAAATATTCCACCAATATGTTAGATCAATTGGCTATGCCAATGACTAATACAAAAAATTTACCTTCCAAATAAGTGGATAGGTCAAATTTTAGTTGATGGATGCTTGGGAGGAATGGAGGCTGCGGGATGCTTCAATGGCTCTCCTTTGATGCAGATCTTCTTCTCCAATGGATCATCTCCAATAGTGCTCCTCTTCAACCTTACTTGGATAGAACCTGCTCTGATACCAAATGATAATAATTGTATAGCTTAGATACTAAATGATAGAATAGAATAAGATTGCAATGACCAAAGAGGGACGGAAGCCTCACAAATATTATTGATCATGAAATCAGATTACATTACAATGCAAGGGCTGTAATATTTATAGATATTAGAAAGCCTCATATGGATAGACATGACACCCTAGTAGACACCAACTACGAGATGATAAGACCCATCTCACATGCACACGTAATTACTACTAATACCAATATTGAATGTTATCCAACATAACAATATTGAATGCAAGTCACTAGACTAGAGTGCACATGTTGCACATTATTAAATAAAAGACAATGCAATAAAATGCAATAAATATGCCTATGCTAAATTATGCTAACAGAGTCATCCAAAACACCCGATGGAGCTTGGAAAGTTCTTTATGACCTGTTTGGAAAACAAGACGACTTGAGAGCGCATGAGTTGGAAAATGAACTACTATGATTAAATCCTAGTAACTTTAAAAACCTACATGCATTCTTATCAAATTTCATCCACACTAGATTGCTTCTAAAGGAATGTAAAGTGGAGAATAAATATTCTCAGTTGATCTTGTCAATTCTTTTTGTACTAGGTATTGAATACTCTATCTTCATTTTGGCTTTCCATGCCATGAAAGCCACCTTGGGTAGTACTTGGAAAATTCCCTAATCTGACAATTTTTCATCCCAACTCATTCAAGAATAGGATAAACTCATTCAAACTGGGACTCTTAAATCTAAGGCACATGCTCTTATGGCAAGTAAGGGTAAGGAAAATAAAACTGAAAAGAAGAAAGAGAAAAAGGATCAACCCAAGAAGGAAACCAAGACCAACCAAGCCCAAACCAAGTCTAACAAAAACACTTCTACTTTTGAGCCCAAAGTGAAGAAGGAAAAGTATAAGTGTTACTATTTCAAGAAGTATGGCCATGAAGATCATCAATATATGAGAAAAAAATTGATCACTTAACTCATTTACTTGAAAAAAATAAAATAATTGTTCCTGAGTCTATTGAACATAATGCTTTGAAGGCCGAGTATTTCAAAGCGAAGGAGTCCAAATTTGAGAACAAGAAAATAAAGGCCCTTGAAGCTAGAGTATCTCCTTCATTGACATGGATATTGATTCAGGTGCCTCACACCACATGTCCTCTTTACATGTTAAGTTCTCTAACATCGAACCATGTGACATGTCCTAAATCACGTTGGGTGATGACACTACAATGTCGGTTTCTAGTAGTGGATCGGTAGAGATGGATGGCAGGACATTTAACCAAGTCTTGATTGTTCCTAATATATCTACCAATATCCTATCAGTTTACCAAATCACTCACCTTGGTGAAGGAATGTCAGTGGAATTTGGTCCTAACTTAGTGATTATTTGTTAGCTTCATGATGACACTACAATGGTTAAGGGAAAGGTGGATCACTATTTATGGTTTTACACCTTCTACCTCTTTACTTCTAATTCGATGCCCACTCCCTTCCTCACTCATGTAGATGAGTTAGTAAGCTATGACATGAGCATTTTGGACATCTTAACTATGGTTTCCTTGAAAAATTGAGCCAAAATTAAATGGTCAATGGGTTACCCTAGGTAAAATTTTCTAAGGGTATTTGGGAGGGTAGCACCCTCAAACAACATCCTAAAGAAAGTTTTTCAAGGGAAAATCTTGGAGAGATACTCGTCATTCAGATCTTGTTCATAGTGACATTTCCGTCCCTTTCCCATCTTTGTCATGTACTAGAGCTCTATACATACTAACCTTCATTGATGAATTTTTACATTACACTTAGGTGTATTTTCTTAAGCTAAAGTCTAAAGTTTTCCAGACTTTAAGGCTCTTACTAAGAAACAAAGTGAAAGGTCTTTCAGGCTCTTCAAACCAAAAATGGAGGTGAGTATGTGAGAAATAGGTTTGAAGATTTCTGTACCTATGAAGGGATTGATTCACAGCATACAATTTCTTACAACCCTTCACAAAATGGAGTTACGGAAAGAAAGAACCAAATTCTAAGGGATATGGCCACTTATATGGCTCACTCAAAATACCTTCCTCCATAGTATTGAGCCAAGTCAATGAATTGTGATTGGTACATTCAAAACCATCTTCCACATAAGGTCGTAAGAAAGATGACACCATTTGAAGCCTAGTTTGGATGCAAGCATGATGTAGAGAACTTTTGCATCTTTGGATCCAATCCTATGGCCCGGATTCCCAAAAAGAAATACAAGGCTTTGGAACCATAGTCCAAACCTTGTATTTTTGTATGGTATGCTAATAGAATGAAGGGGTATATATTTTAAAACCCTACTACTCATGAGATTTATATTGAGAGAAGTGTGAATTTTGATGAGTCATCTTTGACTTCTACTTCTCCAACCTCTACGGTACTTATGCTCTCTGATTCAGATTCTGACTCGTCAGATGATGATGTTGTTGAGCGTGTTCCTTATTTTGATCCTCCTACTCCTTCAAAACCCCATGCTTCGTAGTCTTATGATTTTGATAGTAGTGATGATGAGGAGTATTATCCAATTTCACTACTTTGGTGAAATTAGACATTAGAAAATGGGAAGGCTTGCATTTCGACAATGGAGTCGAGGGCCACTTGCGACATTTAATAGCATAGTCTAGTATTCACACTTTCCCCCTGGTGCTACGAGGGTCCACTATGTTCATAAAATTAAAAGGGGCTAAGAAAGGTTAACATTTTCCATTGGGTTCTAACAGGCTCATCGAGCTCATAGCCAATTTGTTTAATCTCCTACCGATATGCCTTGAAGCACATTGAGATGTAACTAATGAGCATTGATCCACTTTAATATAAAGATTGAGTTACATTATATGATATTGGTTGAGATCTAAAGTATGAGCTACTCATGAAAGGCAAGCTATACCACTGAAGGAGAGCCTGAACTATTTGTCTCGATAGTGAGAAAATAAGTCACATGTTTTAAGCATCACCAAGATCAATTATGAGGACTGAGCTAAGAATTGTTATCGAGTTGACCTAGATCCATCAATGACGAAACAAAGGATGAGGAGGATCATGTTGTCTTCTATTCATGGTTGAGATGGTTATCATTGGTTGTGAGGCTGATTTGTTGAATCCACACACCGGATGATCATGGAGTCAACACATATAAAAGGGAACCAAGCTAGATCTTTAAGGCAAGCTCAATCATCATGCATTAAGTTGATCAAGTGATGGGTCAAACTAAGTTGAAGTGACTACCAAGCTATTTTCATGGTATGCATAGCTATATGAAGGATTGGTTGAGTCCATATGTTATGAAAGTAGAGCAAGCCGAGATCAAAACCCAACTCATCAAGTTAATACAAGTTTTTTTATCAAGCTCATAAATTAAGATCCGAGATGCTAATAAATAGCCAAACTATCGCAGGCATCCTGTCATCTCATTATAAAGGGGGTGATTTCATCAGATGAGGTAAAATTATTTGGATGGCGAGTTGTTTCCATCATTAAGTTTAATCATGATTCAAGGCCCATTCTAGTCGACCATAGCTCAGAGTGCAATGCATGATAAGTGGCCCACTCATGTCATGAAGATAAGAGTAAGCTTGGTGCAAGGGAGTAGTGAGTTGCAAGTGAGCTCAAACAATCAACGACTGGGCTAGTTTGAAGGGGGGCTTGGGTGTAAAGTACTGCGGCTGCAGAAGAAAACTCTATCCTAAACAACCCAAATAACTTGGGACATATGGGTGCACAAACACCGAATTTACCGCACATAAGACATTGTAGAGAGGGCTCAAGTTATGGGTACTCGAGTTCGGGCCATGCACATACCTTGGTACACGTAGGGGTTGGTCAGGCTGAAATCATTGATACAACAAGGAGATGGTTATAAGTGGGTGGAAGTTGAGTCAACAGTATCTCGTGGGGTCAATGACGGTTCACAGAACTTGGTGAGGAGCTGTTGTAGTTCGAGGAACCCCCTGCGGATGTGAAGGAGTGCATAAGGCCAGAGTAGTGGGCAAGTCGAAAGGTGGGCACCCAAGTGGGATGGGCTGCCAAGAAACAAGTATGCCGAGAGGGGATTAGGTATGAAGCAAAATTAAATGGATCAATGAGGACTCCGATTTGACCAAGAGATAGATGATCAACGCATAGCAAATGTTGTCGACAAAAAAATAAGTAACTCACTAATTCAAGAATGACAAGGAACTCATCGATGTGAATAATAAAATTAGTATAAGACACAACGTGGCACTAGGGTAGGTGGGAGACATAAGGACTCAGTGCTGGTACAAATGCAAAGCCATGAGGTAACATGAAAGAGGAGCCAACTCGGTCGAGCTGGCTGAGTGGGCTAGTTATTTGAATCACCAAATTTTAACACCCAAAACCCACACATAAAAATGATAAGTTAATGATGGGTCCAAAATTTTTAAAGTATCCCAAATGTATTTAAATGATACAAAACATTAGAAGAGGGGAAAAATATTTTAATGTTGTTTTCTAATAAGGGAAATTGAATACAGTCTCAAAATAATGAAGAAGAGCCTGTGCAACTCAAATAGCTACCCATGCTCAGGAAGCCATATCTTCAGTAATTATCATTGGAATCATGCAAAATTAGTGTCATAGGGATCATGGCTCTGAGCCTGACACATAATAACTAAGAAATAAACAAATTGATGAATATTTGATGGTGTGTTTTTAAGGAAAATGAGCCCAATTCAGATTGGTTGTTGGAAGGTGGTTAGAGGAGCATTCAATGAGTATGGGAAACCATTCTTTCACTACTATTAGTTATGGGACACCTTGGGATTACTTTTACAGGTCCAAAATCACCAACCACATTCATTTATCATGACTTGCAATTGGTTAAAAAGTAGATTTTGGGAATTGCATCCTCTCCCTCTCCTCTCAAAATTCTATAAATTGAAGTGTTGACTCATTGTAAGGAGGATGGTTTGAGTAGCAAAAACTCTGTCATTTTGGTTTTGTGAAGCCAATGTGCTGTAGGCCTTTATAGTGGAATCCTTGCATGGTGATCCATGCCTTTCATTTGTAATAGTTTGAACTGTGCATATCAATGAAGCAATAGATGCAAGTTTGTGGATGTATCTTCCCTTGTTGTGTTTATTTGCATTCTCTTCTTCCTCTTCAATCTTATTAAATGTTTTGTGTCTATTTTATGCTCTTGCAGGGATTCAATTATTATTGTGTATGCATGGAAATGTGTTGTGGGTGTTGTTGTTAGACTATGGAGAACTATTATCACCCTCTCTAATCTACATTTTGCTTCCATTTTCATACATTGGAGATTGTTCTCATACCCTTCTTTTGGTGCATCACCTTGTAGTGTAGTTCCTTTACTTTCATGTTATTCTCTCTCCCTAGTCCCTTGGAAAGTAATAAATTAGGATAAGATAGTTTTTCATTTCAGTAGAGTAGATTGTACGCTAGGAGTTTAGGAAGAAGAACCAAATTTCTCTAGAGGTCTATCTCAAGTAGCAAGTCCCACAACTTGGAGATAGTACCCATGTTACCCATTCACACCGTGAGCTCAAGCACACACACTTGTGCAAATCATGAAGGGTGTTGTGATTCAGTGATAACAGTTCTGGCATGCTCGGTGGGATAGAAGAAGTTTCATTTTAATTGCAGCAATTTGGATGTGCTCTTGTTGTGAAATTCCAGCTTGTAAGAGGATTTGAAATAACACATATGGTGACTCCAAAAGGGAAGAATCCACCAGTTTCAGCAGTCCAAGCTTGTCAGATTTATGAAAAGAATTCAAACAAGGTCAAGAACTAGAGAGGAAGGAATTTTTGAATACTTGAAGTTATCTCCAGGTAGAGGAAGAAGGGGAAGAAGAGATCAAAGGTCTCCATCTCCACCAATAGAACAATATCCACACCTCCACTTGGTAGGCCTTTCATTCAATGAACTAGAGTTCTTAGACCGATTATAATGGCACATCTATAAAAACCTCCACTGTAAGGGCCACCAAATCCCTATGTCAAATTCATGGGAAGCAACCCACTTTCTCTCAATGCACAAAATCCAATTCCAGTTGCAACATTGAATAACATTCCATATTTCACTAGGGAGAACCATATAAGTCCAATTGACCATATCCAAGACATTGCAAATGTCTGTGCAATTCATGAAATTACTGAAATGGATGTTGTTGTTAAGTTGTTGGACATCCTCCTTTAAGGGTAAAGCTTTGCAATGGTTCAGGAGTCTACCAACATGGTCTATCTAGAATTGGGACCATTTGTGCATAGCTCTTCATAATCAATTCGAAGAAAAGGCAGATAATTTATCTCTGTTGGAACAACTAACCGCAATCAAGAGAGCACCAAATGAGTAGATGGCTGATTTCAACTTCAGGTTTCAAAGGACATGGGATAGAATTCCTCTTGTTGTGAGACCAACAGTTGAAGGTTCCTTTCCTATACTTCTTAAAAGCTCTAAATTCATATATTGCAATGATGATACAATCCATGAGAGGTACAACTTTACCCGCAACTTATAGTATTGCCATTAGAGCCAAAAATTGTGTGATTCAAGCTAGTAAACTTGCACCTAGGCCTCCTATGCCTCTTTATCTAGAATTAGGATGTCCAAGCACTAGTCAAGCACCTACATTAGCTCCCATTCCTACCCCAAAAAATTTAGAGCTCCACTGAAGCTTCTACCTCATCTTCTAGTACGTCAAATGAGCTCCAAGAAGTCATGAAGCAGTTACAAAACTTAGGAAATGAGTTGGTGAAAATTAAGAGGCAACAAGCTCAAAATTTTAGGTCATATCAGCCTCAACCCAACCCAATAGACCTCCATATCATCCTAATATACCACCTTGCTTCAAGCTAAAAATAAGAACCAAGTGAAACCTCCTGCAAATAGGCCATTTCAGCCTTACAATTCTAGTGTTGCATCCACATCTAGAGCCTTGGTACCAGTGCAAAATAACATGGCTCAAGAATATGACTGGTGTTTCCCATGAAATCAACCTCATAACCAGTCAATGTGCTTCAATGGTGCTCTGAATCAAGATCTTATGGTGACAAACATGGGTGTAGAACAAGAGACAAGCCAAGAAGAAAATCAGCAACAAGAAGTTATTCAAGAAGCACCTCCAAATGAGACCACACTTTGTCAATTGGAAAGTTGAAGATTTCTGCAGAATAAATCAAGTCCCTTCTCAAAGTGTAGCAGCCAATACACGGTCCAAGAAGAGAAATATTAGAGAGAGAAAATCATCCAATTCAAATGATCTATACAACCCTTTATCACTCAACAAGGAGTTGGCAATCAAAGTACAGCTTCGAATGTTCAAAATCAACCCAAGCCACCTCCTAAATCAGCTCAAGTACCAGTTGTAATACCCATGTGCAAGAGAAAGTTGTACATGGTAAGGGATGCAAAAGGATAGCTCATCCCCATTCAATATCATTGAGCAGATGAAGAAGACAAATGTAAAATCTCAATGTGGGAGTCATTAGCTATCCCAGGACAAAGAGATCTCCTACAGGATATCATGGAAAATTGGTCTGCATCAAATCAACATCCAAAGAACAAGAGAAAATGCTTACCAATGTAAGCCCAACAGGGAAGAAATGAAGGAGTTCAACAGGGTAAAAACATGAAGCTCCAATTATATATAGAAATAATCTTGTCCACAATTGCATGATTGATTCGGAGCAAGTAGCTATGTCATGCCAAAACAAATAGCTGATCAACTGAGCCTCGAATATGAAGTCATTTCTAAGGGTGTAGTGTAATTGGATGTGACAACGGTAACAATAGTTGGAGTAATCAAAGGATTGAGCCTCACATTACACTGCATGTCCCAATGTGAACGTCTTGCAAGATGTATCAGTCATAGCCTAACCACCACTATTTGCATTATGTTTTTCAAGAGAATTCACCACTAAAATTGGAGGTTATTTGTTTTCTAATTGGGCACACATGTTATTCAGAACAAGGTATGCAGCTAAGGTTACAATCAGGTCTAAACCAATTACAAATTTCCACATTGAGCCTCATACAACGAATCCAATCAATGCAAATTTTTCAACATTTGATCAAGAAGATTTCCCAAGCACTTATGAGGTGGATACCAAAGTTGGAAGAATTCCAGACTCAACCCTTGATGCTTGGGCCAACAAAAGGCATGATTTTGACCCTTACAAGGAAATGGAAGAAGTTGAATTAGGGGTCTATTGCTTGCACGAAGAAAATTCACCACTTCCTAGTATCACCAAGCCAAATGCTAAAGATGATAATGAGGTATGAAAACTATTATTTTATGGCTCAAGGAGTAGACAAGGTGCTAGAGGAGGAGCTATGCTTGTTTCACCATAAGGTACAAAATATTACTCAACTTTCCACTTTCAGTTTTCTTGCTCAAACAACACAATTGAGTATGAAGCTTTAACTCATGGGTTACATTGGGTAAGAAAGAAGGGTATTAAGAAATTACAAGGGTTTGGGGATAGTGAGATAATTGTGAACCAAATAAAAGGAAAAAATGCTACTAAGAATTATTTTTTGAAGAAATACAAAAATCTGGTATGGGATCTCATTGAAGATTTTGAAGCTTTTAACATCAATTTCATCCCAAGAAAAAAGAATGAAGCAACATAGAGACTTGTAGCAATTGGGGCAACATTTGAAATTGAAGAAAGTATCAAAATTGAGAAAAATTAGCCCCATATCAAGGATGTGGTAAGACCAGTTGTCCCATACAATAATGAAAGTTGGCAAGTCTTTGAGAATGATAAAATTTTTGTCAATTTTCTACAAGAAGAAGCTGAGTTCTCTACTAGAAACCAAGACAAGTTGGAGCAGTAGTATGGTGACCAAGTGGTGCAGCTGAGAACTAACAAATTAATGAAATTCCTTGTGACTTTGGAATCAATCTTCAACCCAAATGATCAATTCTTAAAAGAGAAGGAAAATATTCAAGTAAAGGGTGAAGATTCAAATGCTATCTTAGTAGGTGAAGAAAAGACATTGCAAATTGGAAAAGTAAGTACTCAACAAGAGAAATTTGAATTTGTTCAACTTTGTCAAGAATTCCCAAATGTCTTTGCCTAGACTTATAAGGATTTAAGAGGTTTCAATCCAAAGTTAGCACATCATACTATTGAGCTAGATTCAAAATCCAAGCCTATCAAACAAAAATAAAGGCTCGTGAATCCTCACATTGAACCTCTCATGAGAAAAGAGTTGAATAAGCTAATTGAAGCTAGCATCATCTTTCCTATCAAACATTCAAGTTGGGTTACAAATTTGGTGCTAGTAAGGAAGAGAAATGGAGAGATTAGATTGTGTGTAGACTACCATGATCTAAATAGAGCTTCACTCAAAGATCATTATCCACTTCCTTTAATGGAACAAATCCTGCAACTAGTAGCCAGTTCGGAAAGGTTTTCATTGCTAGACAACTACTCAAGCTATAACTAAATAATGGTGGAGGAATAAGTTCAGTGCAAGACAACCTTCATTATAAAATGGGGCACATACGCTTATAAGAAGATGCCATTTGGATTTTCAAATGCTAGAGAAACATTTCAACGAGATATGGATATGATGTTCAAAGGAATAATCAACAATATAGTGGTCATATATCTAGATGATATCACTATCTTCTCAAATGATGCAATAGACCACCTCTTTCACCTCAGGCAAGTATTTCAAAGGTGTAGAAGATTCAAAATGTCATTAAATCTAAAAAAGTATGTATTCTTGGCACATGAAGGGAAATTTGTTGGGCCATATTGTTTCAAGAGAAGGGTTAACATTTGATCCTGAAAGAGTTGAATCTATTAGAACTTTGCCATTGCCAAGTCATAAGAAATCCCTCCAAAGTTTCTTGGGAAGGATAAACTTTGTCCATAGATTTGTGCCTAATTTTTCCACTCTTATGAAGCCATTAACAATGATGTTGAAGAAGAGTCTTATGTTCAAATGGAAAGCAGAAGGCAAAGAGAGCTTCGAGGCTATCAAACATGCAATATCACAAAATCCAACTCTTATCAACCTAAATTTCTCAAATGAATTCATGCTATATGATTTTGGAGGATCAGAAACAATCTCAAATATCTTAGTACAACTGAATAAAGAAGGTTTGGAACAAACCATAGAATTCTTCAGTCAAAGCCTAGAAGATTATGAAGTAAAGTATTATTTCATTGAAAATCATGTTCTTGCTATCATTAGGAGTTTGAAGAAGTTCATAAACTTGGTCTCGAAAAATAAGATTCAACTACTAGTGTCTCATGCTGGTGTCAAGGACTTTCTCCTAAACAAAGATCTAAATGAGAAGAGGGAAGGTTGGATCACTCGGGTAATGGAATATGATATTGAAATCAAAGTGGCCAAACTAGTTCATGGAAAAGGTTTATGTGAACAACTAGCTTCCAAACAACTTGTTGAGTTAGAAGGTGACAAGGAGGTTGTCATGGTACTGTAAAATGATCAAGAACAACCAGCAAATGATGCACCCATTCCATGTTGGACTCAAGATGTGGTGCATTATCTCCTAATTTTTTTTTGTCCCTCTAGAATGGAACAAGTCTAAGATAATATATTTCAGATTGCAATCCATTCCTTATGTGCTCATTGATGGCATCCTATTCAAGAAGGATGGTGATGAGGGGTGTTATTGTAGTGTGTCCCAACAATTCAGGTTGAGAAGATATTACATGAGTTCCATGATGGGGAAGTGGGAGGCCACTTCACTCCGCGAGTAACAAATCTTAAGATTATGAAAGTTGGTTATTATTGGCCCACAGTGTTTAGCGATTGCTATTCATGGATCAAGAAATGCATGAAGTGTGCATTCTTCATAGGAAAAGAAAGGATAACGCAGTGATGCCCCTTCGTCCCATCTCAGTGGATCAAAATTCATGCAACGAGGATTGGACTTCATTGGATTCATTAATTCAAATTCAAGTCAAGGAAACAAATGGATAGTTACGGTGACTGACTATTTCACCAAGTGGAATGAAGCAATGGCACTCAAGGAGGCAAATGAATCCAACATCTTGGATTTCTATGAGGGAATAGTCTAAAGGTTTACAGTCCTAGCCACCATCATATTAGATAATGCATTAGCATTTTTGGGCACACAAATCACTGAATGGGCTATCAAAAATGGTATATACATCAACACTTTTTCAAAATTACCCCCTCAAGGTAATGGCTAAGAAGAGTCCACGAACAAGAACTTGTTGAGAATCATAAGAAGAAATATTGATGATAATTAGAGAACATGACATAAGAATATAAAATCATCTCTATGGGCCGATAGGATAGCACCCAAAAGGTCAACATGTAACTCCCCATATAAGTTAGTCTATGGGAAAGAAGGGGTGCTGCCTATTTCACTTGAGTTACCAACATTAGAACTCATGGAGAAACTAGAAGTAGCTGATTTTGAAGCCATGGAAATCAGGTATGCAGAATTGATGGAATTAGAAGAAACAAGGGAGCATGCAATGTAAACCATGAATAAGGATCAAGAACTTATGGAATTAGAAGAAACAAGAGAGCATGCAATGTAAACCATGAATAAGGATCAAGAACTGATCATGAGGAGCTTTGAAAAGAAAGATGAAACTAGGTCATTATAAGAAGGAGACTTGGTGCTGAAATGGGATGCTGATCGAGAAAAACTAGGAAATCATTCCAAGTTTGATGCCATATGGAGTGGTCTATATATGATCACTGAATGTAAGAGTAGCAATGCCTTCTGACTGGCCAAGTTGGATGGTGAAGAGTTGTGGATTCTAGTCAACGGAAGATATCTCAAACATTGCTACTAGAAGGAAGAATTTCTCATCGTTGTACACATTAATATAGGATTTTCAATTCCTTCAAGTGATCATGAACATTATTTTTATTGTTAAAGTAGGTTTTAATTTCCCTAAGTGTCTTGTGCACCTTTCCTATTTCTTCGAGTGTGTTCTTTGTATACAGTTAACTATACTTCAAGAAGGATAGACTGTTGCAATGGGGAAGCTTATTGTATCTTGCAATATTTACAAATTTCAAATTTAGAAAAATGTAGAGAAACTAAAATTAGATCAGGTGATAGATTTCAAATCTTTAGTTCTTTTCTCCCTCGGGTCAACAGTTGAGTTTCTCGAGTCAAGAAAACAACTCCATTCGAGGTAGTGTTAGACATTTAAAAGAAGGAAAGAGGTCAGAACTTAATAGAGTTCCATGATGTCCAAAAAAATAGATGTTCATTATTCAAACTCATGGATTGCAGCTACAGGAATGATTGAAATTCAGATTTCAAGAAATTTTCTACTCTCACAAATCTTGATTTCAAGATTGTCTTATAAAATATGAGAATGTAAGCAACGAAGGGAAGTTCTTGAAGCATGTAGTGACATTCCAAGTGTTCCAAGGTCAAAGATCCCAAATTTTGGATTGGTTTGTGTCATTCACACAAAATATATGCCCAATGGATTGTTACATGTAACTGGTTGTACTCCATTTAGTAGGTAAATGGCCCCGTAAGTCGACAAATTATTATGCAATTTCACTAATCTGGTGAAATTGGACATTGGACAATGGGAAAGATTTCATTTCAACAACGGAGATGAGGGTCACTTGTGACATTTAATGGAGAAATCTAGTAGTCACACTTTTCCCCTGGTGCTACGAGGGTCCACTATGTTCATAAATTTAGAAGGGGTTAAGAAAGGTTAACATTTTCTTTTGGGTTCTAACAGGCTCATCGAGCTCATAGTTGAGCTATTTAATCTCCCACTGAGATGCATTGAAGTACATTGAGCTACAACTAATGAGCACCGAGCCACTTTAATATAAATACCGAGTTACATTATATGATATTAGTCAAGCTATAAAGGATGAGCTACTCATGAAAGGAAAGCTACACCACTGAAGGAGAGGCCGAAATGTCTATCTCGACAATGAGAAAATAAGTCACATGTTTTAAGCATCACCAAGCCCAATTGTGAGGACCAAGATAAGAATTGTTAGTGAATTGACCTAGATCCATCAGTGATGAAACAATGCAAGAGGAGGATTATGTTGTCTGCTATATGTGGCTGAGATGGTTATCATTTGTTGTGAGGTTGAGTTGTTGAATTCACACACTGAGCAGTCATAGAATCAAAAATTTAAAAGGGGACCAAGCTAGATCCTTAAGGTGAGATCAATCATCATGCATCAAGTTGATCAAGTGATGGGTCAAACTGAGTTGAAGTGACTACCAATCTATTTTCATGGTATGCATATCTATATGAAGGATTGGTCAAGTCCACATGTTATGAAAGTTGAGCATGCCAAGATCTAAACCTAACTCCTCGAGTTAATTCAATTCCACCGACTGAGATCATAAATGAAGATCCGAGATGTTAATAACTCACCAAACTATTGTAGGCATCCATTCGTCTCATTGTAAAGGGGGTGATTTCATCAAATAAGGTAGAATTATTCGGATGGTGAGTTATTTCCATCATAAAGTTTGATCATGACTCAAGGCCCATTTTAGTTGGCCATAGCTCGGAGTGTAATGCATGAGAAGTGGTTCACTCACGTCATGCAGATAAGAGTAAGCTTGGTGCGAGTGAGTATTGAGTTGCAAGCGAGATCGAACGATTGATGGATCAATGAGTTTGAAGGGGGGCTTGGGTGTAGAGTACTATGGCTGAAGTGGAAAAATATGTCTCAGATAGCCCAAGAAACTCAGGACACTCAGGCGCACCAATGCTGAATTTACCTCACATAAGGCATTGTGGAGAGGGCTCAAGTTTTGGGTACTCGAGTTTTGGCTAGCACAAACCTTGGTATGCACCGGGGTATGCTGGCCCTAAATTTATGATGTAGTAAGGAGATGGTTATAGGTAGATGGAAGTCGAGTCAATGGTCTATGGTGGGGTTAACGATAGTTCACGGAACCTGGATAGGAGCCGATGCAGTTCGAGAAACCCCCTATGGACATGAAGGAGTGCGGTAGGCCCAAGTAGTAGGTGAGTTAGATGGTGAGAACCTAAGCAGTACGACCCAAAAATAAACGAGTATGCCATGTGGGGATTAGGTCTGAAGCACAAGTAAATGATTCAGTGAGTGGGAAATGTCGAGTTAACTAAGAGATAGATGATCGGTGCATAACAAATGAGGTTGACACAAAAATAAGTAACCCGCTCATGCAAGAATGACAAGGAACTCGCTGATGTGAATAAGTGAATTAGTGGAAGAAAAAATGTGGCACTAGGGTAGGTGGGAGACATAAGGAGTTAGTGCTGGCACCAATGCAAAGCCATGAGGTAGCGTGAAAGAGGAGCCATCTCAACTGAGTTAGCTAGTTATTTGAATTGCCAAATATTAACACCAAAAACCACACATAAAAAATGATAAGTTAATGATTGGTCCAACAATTTTAAAGTATCCTAAATGTATTTAAATGATACAAAACATTAGAAGAGGGGAAAAATATTTTAATGTTGTTTTATAACAAGGGAAATTAAATACAATATCGAAACAGTGAAGAAGAGCATGTGCAACTCAAATAGCTACCTGCGCTTAGGAAGCCATATCTTAAGCAATTCTCAATAGAATCATGAAAAATTGGTATCGTTGGGATGGCTTTGATGCCAATGCATAAAAAAAAAGAAATCTAGAAATTGATGAAGATTTGATGATATTTTTAAAGGAAAACAAGCCTAGTTTAGATTCATTGTTGGGAGGTGGTTGGAGGAGCATTCGATGAGCATGGGAAATGATTATTTTATGCTACAAGTTATGGGACACCTTGAGATTACTTATATAGGTCTAAAATCACCAACCACACTCATTTATCATGAATTTTAATTGGTTGAAAATTAGATTTCAAGATTTTCATCCTCTCTCTCTCACCTCTCAAAATTCTATAAATTGAAGTGTTGGACTCATTGTAAGGAGGAATGGTTTGAGTAAAAAAGCTTTGTAATTTTGGTTTTGTGAAGTGAATGTGTTGTAGGCCTTTGTAGTGGACTCCTTACATGTTGATGTAGGCCTTTCTTTTGTAATAGCTTGAACTGTGCATATCAATGAAGTAATAGATGCAAGTTTGTGGATGTATCTTCCCTTGTTGTGTTTGTTTGCATTCTTCTTGCCTCTTCAATATCATTACAAATATATTGTGCCTATTTTATGCTCTTGTAGGGATTCATTGTTATTGTTTTTACATGGAAAGGTGTTGTGGCTATTGTTATTAGACCATGGAGAACTATTATCACCCTCTCTAATATGTATTTTTCTTCCATTCTCACACATTGGGGACTATTCTCATACCCTCTTTTTTAGGTGTATCACCGCTGTTAGTGTAGGATTTAATTTCATACACTCTCTCTCCCTAGTCCCTTGGAAAGCTAGGTTAGGATAAGATAGTTCTACCTGCATTAGGAGTATATTATGGCAGGTAGTTTAGGTGCAAGAACCAACTTTCTTTGGAGGTCTATCTCAAGTAGCAAGTTCCACAACTTATAGATAGTACCCATGTTACCCAGTCATACTGAGAGCTCAAGCACACACACTTGTGCAAACCATAGGGTGTTGTGATTTGGTGATAACAAGGAATTTTTCCCTTCTCACTCAAGTGAAGAATCTTCTGACTCTGAGCCTAATCCTCTTAGTCCTTGTTTGGCTAGGAAGACTTTGCAGAGTACTGGAGAATGGATTGTATATCCTTCAGAGGAGAGACATACTTTCTCAATGTTTATTGGACCCCACTCTTCCTTCTCCTATGATTCTAGCCCTCAATCTTTCCAGGAGGCTTTTGGGATTCTTGAGTGGTATTCTACCATGGATGAGGAATATTCCTCACTCATGAAGAATGATATTTGAGATCTCACCCCTCTTCTGAAATGAATAAAAAGCATTCGGTATAAATTGGTGTACTAGAAAAATTATGGTGCCTATGAAGAATTCGAGAAGTATAGATCACAACTTATAGCTAAGGGTTTCTATTAGGTAACTGGGGTTGATTACTCAAAAAACTTTTCTTTGGTTGCGAAGATGACTACCATTTAACTGACCATCGTCATCACTACCGCAAATACATAGGAATTACATTAAATGGAAGTTAAGAGTTCCTTCCTTCATGGGGACCTAGAGGAAGATATCTACATGGAATAAATTCTGGGCTATGCCCATGATCCCTCCCTCATTTGAAAGTTAAAGAAGTCTCTCTATAGCATTAAACAAGCCCCTCAGGCCTGGTATACCAAAATGGAATCCTTTTTACTTGCATTAGGGTTCACTCGGTATTAATCTAACCCAAATGTTTACATTATGTGGCATGATGACTCCATGCTCGTCCTTGTTTTGTGATGAATTGTTGATCATGGGAAACTCTTCCTCTATCATTGATTATATGAAGATTTCCTTAGCCAACTTCTCCATGTCTAACTTGGGCTTTCTTCATTACTTTCTTGGGATCTAAATTTCACAATTTGACTTGGGAATTGTAATTTCACAACCTAAGTACTCCCTTGATTTGATAGCTTGGTTTCACATGTCCGATTGTAATCCTTCTCCTACTCCTTTCCTTTCTAGGGTTAAGTTGGTTTCTGATTGCTTTAATCCCTTGGTTGATGGTACCCTTTATCAAAACTTGGTGGGGAGCTTAATTTACCTAACTCAAACTCAATCAAATTTATTGTATGCTACTAGGATCATGTCTAGATTTATGTAGGATCCTTATGAGTTTAATTGAAAAGTAGCAAAGTGGATCCTTCACTAAGTTTGTGGCACTCATACATATGACTTTAACTACTTAAGAGAGACAAAGATTGAGTTGGTTGGATATACAAATTCTGATTGGGCTGGTGATCTAGATAATTGGTAATCTACCTCAAGGTACAGTTTATCTCTTAGTTCGAGTCCTATTATTTGGTATAGTAAGAAGTAGAATGTGATTCCCATATCATCTATAGAGGCATATTAAAGAGGAGTAGTTAATGCTGCCACATAAGATGTTTGGTTACAGGGTATCTTGATAGAGTTTGGTACTCAATTGAAAGAGTTTTTGAGAACACAAAGCACGAGGATCATGAGGGGCATCACGAACATCCATTGAAGTGAAAACGATAGTGTGCCGAGTTCTCGAGAAGAGTGAGCATAAACTGAAAGTGCATGTAAGATTTGAAAAATAGGGAGAACCTCGTTAAGGAAAAAGCTCCACTCTAATCTCATAGATCTGAAGGGGTGTACATATAGAGGGTGTTGAGTAACCCCAGTGATATAATCATGACCTATCAAGTGGAGAGGTAGAGTTACATTCCTAGAATAGGAAAGTAAATCCCAATGGAATATATGTCACACTAACGTACTGACATGTAAGGGAATCTCATGATGACCCAAAAATGACATGCAAACCTACGATATCACTTAAGTGAGATGAATTGACTAATGATTTGGAATATGATGTTAGGAATGAATAGTGTTCACATTATTATTAATGTGTGCAACTATATTATCAAGTATAATATATGAGTAAATTGTAATATTATTAATGATGAGTTAATATAACTCATATTAATAATATATGATTAATAGTTGTTACATTAAACAACTATATCTAATATTGTTTATACGTGATATTTGGTTATACAACCAACTCACGTATATAGGAGTTTGTGAGGAGTGTTGTTGAACAACCTCCGTGAAAATAGGAGTAGACTCTCCTATTAATATGTATCAATGTATTAGTAGAAGATATAGAGAATTAATAAGAATATTATCTGTGCAGCTCGGGTTTTGCCATTTTATTTGGTATCAGAGCGAGAACATCTGAATGAGAGTCTTATAAGTTTGCATGCATAATTTGTCCTGAGTATTATTTATTTGCAAACCTGGAGATGGACGTGTGTTGTAGATAAGGAGAGGGCGTTCAGCTGTTTGATTTGAGTGCAGCAGTTGCAGTGTTTATTGGAGTATGAAATTCATTAATATGTGAAAAAGATTGTATTTGCCTGCGTATTTAAAGTCGTCCACCAGATCAGATCTCACGTTTAAAGAAATTCAGATCAATTCCTTGGATTTTAAACGTGGAAGCTTAGATTTCACATCTGCTAGGCACGTGGACTGATTTCTTTCAAATTCAAAGTGATAGTATTGCTAATGACTTTCAAATTACATTGATTTCATTAATTTGACGTCTCTGCTAAGATTTGGTATCGAGTTCGATTCCTGTGCAAAGAAAAAGGAAAAAAAATGTGGCGGGCTCGAACACGTATGGTAGCACAAAGGATCTGGTAGAGGTGGAAATGTCCGCAGGCTGACTTCAGTCGCATGGAACTGGTCGTGTATAGGTTTGAATCGTTTTTTAATTTAATTATCTATGCATGGTAATTTTGGGAGTCTCGGCAATTCATCTGATCACATGTATGCACAAATTTCATATCTGCGTTGGATTTTTCAGCTTTCTAATCCTTCTTGGCGAGCTGTTTATTCACAGACTTGATGTGACAACTCGCATTTGTTATTTTCTCTGGCATCTGAGACCTGTTTGGCATCCTCAAAGTAGCAAATCATGACGTGGCATAAGTATCTATGTTGATATGAATCTATCTGGTGCTGTAGGATGAAGGAATTCATCAAATTATTTTTGGATCTGTGCTCCTCAGACACCTTATTGTGCGTTGTCAAGACATATTCAGATCGCTTGAGGTGTATATTGAGTTGTTGGAGTTTTCTCTCTGAAACTCGGATTTACACAGCTGTGTTAGTTTTCTACCAGATCCGGAGGCGATCGAGATCACTGAAGGAATCCACTAAGGAACGACTCAGATACGAGTTTGAGTATTACAAGGAAAATAAATATTAATGTTTTCTCAGAGTTATACACCAGGCGTCCATGTTTAAATGCATGTATGTAGTTACCATATGTTCACATCCAAACTATACACGTTCGCGTATATAGAGCTATTTACGGATAGAGACATCAGTCTGAATGCTGAAGGAGGGAAGAAAAGAATAAGATCAATGTGGAAACAAATGCACTTCATGTTCACATCTTGCTGAGTTAGCAACATCATATCGGAGGATGGAGGCACAGGAGGATGGAGGATAAGCAGCGTCCTCTCGTCAGTCGCCAACGACGGGGCCACATACTGAACTGGTGACATGTGTGCAGTGTGGTTGTTTCATTTTCAGTGTTCTTGTTTTGCAGAGTGATGGTTTTCTGAATAAACCCTTTTCAGAACTTTTTGGAGGAGTCATGTTGTCAGAATACTCACTTTTGGGAGCAGAAGAAGATTTCAAGGTAGACTCAAGGGATGGTTATCCAGCTAGTGTGAAGCTTGTGGATCTTGGAGATTCAGAATTCAGATGCCCAAAGAGGAAGGGAAAGTCCCACAGGAACCCAAAGAGGAAGGGAGGATTCCTGCATAATTCAGCTCGACACTACGCCTTTACGAGGGTAAAGAGATAATCTATGGAGTCTGTACCTGGTCTAAGAAGTGCTTTCAGGAGGTGGTTCAATTTCTTCGAATATGGTTCTTCGCTGTGTTCACATTAAGGGGGTGAAGATTAGTGATTAATAATGTTCACACTAAGGGGGTGAATGTTAGGAATGAATAGTGTTCACATTATTATTAATGTGTGCAACTATATTATCAAGTATAATATATGAGTAAATTGTAATATTATTAATGATGAGTTAATATAACTCATATTAATAATATATGATTAATAGTTGTTACATTAAACAACTATATCTAATATTGTTTATACGTGATATTTGGTTATACAACCAACTCACGTATATAGGATTTTGTGAGGAGTGTTGTTGAACAACCTCCGTGAAAATAGGAGTAGACTCTCCTATTAATATGTATCAATGTATTAGTAGAAGATATAGAGAATTAATAAGAATATTATCTGTGCAGCTCGGGTTCTGCCATTTTATATGACTCACACCAATACCCCCCTTCATCGTAAGTTAGGATGAGGTGAAAAATTAGAAAAGAGAAATGGGTCCCAAAATTGAAGTCTGATGAGGTACCCATGCACAATAAGAGATTATAAGTAGTGAAGGAAAACCTAGTGGGAAAAACATCCACCAAAAAGAGAAAAACTCACTCTCTAATCTAAGAAAGATGCCAAAATGGGTCCCAACCATTGAGGATCCTAATAAGGTACCCATATACAAAGGGGAAATCTCTTAAAAAGAAGAAGAAGAGAGAAGAAGAGGGAGATAAGAGGAACACAGAAGATGCCATGGATGGATTTGAACTCTGAAACTCTTGGAAGTCTCCTAGAAGAGTTTCAATGACATGGTCCTCTACCTCTGGAATGAAGAAGAGCCACCCATATTGAACTATGTCCCTTCCTTTAGGAAGGAAAAAAATAGAGTGTTGGAAGTCTGCCAACTTTGGAAAGGAAACCATAGGCAACAAAACAAAGAACTCTAAGGATAGTCCATGAAAGTGTGACATAGTTCTAGAAAAAATGTGCTAAGTAATCAAAGGTAATGCCACAAGTGTAAAAATTTCAGAGTGTGAAGAAGGAAAACCCGTATACATGATGTGCAAGTGATGTGAAGGTAAAAAAATAACCCCCACAATAGAAAAGGGATCCACAAGTAAGGGTGGATTAATGAAGATCTCTTGAATGATAAGAGTCCTAGAAGGGGCACTCCCAATAATGGAAATGATGAAACCCTCAAAAACACCAGTAGAAGGATGAGGAACTTGTAGTGCATCATAAGTGGAATTTGTAAAAAGATGACCAAGGTTGGGTAGATACTCATCCCAATGAGGGGGCTTGACTAATAGAAGAGTGATGTTAGATTGGTATAAGTCATCCAAGCATAAAGGGAGAGGAGTGGAAAGGGCCTCATACATTGGAAGTGAAAAGGAGGAAGCACATGTAATGACAGTATAATGATGAGAATGGGATTGCTCGATGTCTAATGGGATAAGAGGGGTGTTAATATACTCTGGAATAGTGAGAGAAGGAGGAGAAGAGTCCTTGATGTTACTCTCAACATTAGAACTAGAATCACAATCCATTTCATAAGAGATAAAAAAAAGTGAGTCCATGTCATCAGAATTTCTATCACATGAAGAAGAATAGGAGATAAGTGTAGAATACTACTATAGAAAGTTGTTGGAAGACCAAGGTGAAGTAATGTGGCACTCAATGGAAGAAAAAAGTGTAGGGAGAGTGTCGTCAACTGAGCAATCAAGATGTGATGGAGCACATGGAGAAATGGCCATATCTATCTCAGATAAAGGGTCTCTAATGGAGCATGAGTGCAAAGAGTGAATGGAAGCATGAACATGGTCAATAATGAGCTTTGTAGTGGTAGCATGTGAAGGGTCTCCAAACAAATACTGAAAGATGATCCAGATGCAATGGGGAGGATCTGAGTTTGCCAAGTGAATGCAGAGAGTTATAGTGATGGAAACATCAATTGACCAATGACATAGTCACATGTGTCAAGAAATTCCTCAAGAAAATTAAAATTAGTGGGTGCAGGAACTTACCCAAGAAAGAAGTGGTAAAACCCTCATAGGCAAAGTAGCGTTCCATGGAATCATGTCATGATGTGTAGTTATCTCTCCCAAGAAGAATTGGCTAAGTGTGTAATGTGATCCTGTGACTCTTAATTCTGGAAAGAGCATCCTCCATGATGCCTAAGTGGAAGAAAGAAGTGTAAAATGTATAAGAAGAATAGGGTATAAGAATGTAAGATGTTAGACTTAGCCGATAATGCATATGCAAGCAACATGACACCCGAGAATAACAGTGATAACCCCTTATCTGCATAAATTTATAAGTAGTGCGTGAATACAATAGGGTGCATTCATGTGACATCAAAAATTTTACCACTCAACTCGCAGTAGATGACAATTCGTTCGAGAGTGGAGGCCATAATGAAGTCCTAGTCGGAAGCAGAGGAATACACACAATAAAACACAAAATGTGGAAGCAAGAACAAGGGTACATTGGTCAGCGTCAAAGAAAAGACATCTCATGGTGAAAAAGAGAAGGTTCTCTTATCACAAGGTTGTGGTGGATGCGTCCACTAGCTATATGCGAAGAAGAGTGCTATAATGCAATGAGCAAAAAAAAGTGGTCCGGAAAACCCAATAACCCTATATGTGGAACCCGAAAAATATGCCCCCTATGTGTACAATTATTTTTTTAATAATTTTTCCCCTTTACAATGTTGTATAATGTGAAAAAGGATAAAAAGGCATAAAAAAACCAACCAAGGAGTGAATGGGGGGTCCTGAGGCTCTGAGGGTGGGAAGAGGCTAGGCTAGTTCGGAGGCATCTTAGTGAGGTAGGAAATATGGGAGGAGGGAGGTGGAAAGATTTCTTACAGGGGAACTCAGGTGAGCTAATGGATGAATTGGAAATGAGCTGGTTGGCGTAGTGAGGTAGTGGGAAAGAGTGGGGTCACCATGTGAAACGAACGAGATGAGAACATGTTTTTTAGGAAGAGAAGGGAACCGGGGAGTTAAATATGTAGAGGGAGTTCAAGCCGACCATTGAATGCGCCGGAGGAGTATGGAGAGCTCGAGGTTGTGGATGCCAAGATGGGACATGTTGAGTGAGTCGGAATAGGTGCCGAGAAGGGGTTAGACCAACAATCATGTCAGACAGTGCAGGGTCGGTAGGATAGGAGGTCCATTGAAGCTGAGTTAAAATGGTTAAGTAAGGAAATAAGTGATGAATGCAGAGGAGGAGGAATAGATTGAACAAGAAATCCAAGGTAGGTAGTTGAACCAAAGAACTAGTAGTGTAAAGTGGCCAAGGAGGTGAAGCATCAACACGGTGCCGAACATAGAGAGATGGAGGGATGGAGCCAAAGGTTGAAGGCTAGAGCAAGGGCACAATCAGACCAAAATCACATGAGGGTAGAAAACCCAAATGTTGAGCCAAGCACATAAGAACCAATGCAGTGCAAAACATGAGCAGTCAAAGGCTTATATGTATCCTGATGCACAATGAAGAATCCATGTAGGAAAAACAAATCGAGTTGGAGATGATGCAAGGAGATGGAAGAGGTGGCAAGATGGGGGCAACTTGGTTCCCAACTCAGTGAGCTGGGACCAAGCTGGCCTAGAACAAACCACAAAACCTTGAAAAATGCACTAGAAAAATAGATCTAAACCTCTAAACCTGCAACTTGAACTACATAAAAACCTTCAAAACTGCATGCAAAACCAAAGAACCCCAAAAAACTAAAAAACTCAAAACCACTAATTGAAAACCATGAGGAAACTGAACAAGGTATATGTAGACACTAGGTTTTGCTATCATTCCTCCTCTTCACCCCACGTTTGATCTCTTTCATTAGGCTTACCCATTCAAATCTCATTTCCCACTAGAACTACATATTCAATTAATCAATTGGTTAATTGATCCCCTTTTAAATACCTAAACCTTGTTATCCAAATATTCTAATTAAGTCGTATAACCCCACCTAATTATTAAATATTCCAAAATCATCCAAATCATGAACCCCACTCAATCAAATCAAATCCATTATTTCACCTAATCACTCAAATCATGTCCCCCCACTCACTTAATCATGGTTACTTTATCAAACCCAAGTTCCTTGATAACCCCTAATCTAACCCCATCTCTAGGCTATAAATACAAGTCTCCCCCTCTTTCAAACAAGTTTTAGAAGTAAGGAAGAATTCATAGAAAACCTCTGACATTATAGCTCTCCACTTTTCATTATATCACCATAATGCCCTTGTGATGCCATTTGTATCACCATAATCTTATCCTTATGCCTTTGTGGTTCTCCTAGAATTCCATATCTTGGAAAGTCCTTTGTGGTTCTCTTAGCAAGTTCATCTCTTAGCAGGTCCAACCCCAAAATTTCTGTTTGATCATATAAGATTGGATTTCTTTGATTAAGTCTATGGTTTCTTCATTCATCGGCATTTTCATGTTTTGACATTGATCAGTTTCCACATGTTATCCATTTATCTCTTGTTTATATCATTTTCTTTTATCTAAGGGGGGTCAACATAAGCATAAGGAAGGTAACACTTCTTGGAACTGACTTTATTGAGCAACCCCCGCATCTACCATCTAATCCATTTTCCTCTTAGTTGCCTCTATTTTGCAGGTCTATCTATCTCGTAGTGGAGATTAGTCACATTTAGCGCCCATATCGACCATATCGCATCTGAGGTACCTTAAACCGTCCATCATTCGAGGTTGTTTGATTTTTTTATCTAGCTCACTAATTTGGACAGGGAAAAAGAAAAATCGATCAACATTCTGGCATGCTCGGTGGGACTTGATCCCAAGATCTGGTCATTTTTTTATTACTTTACTTATCTTCTCCAGGTGTTGGAAATATCACAGTTATCGTGTTTCATAGCTCTCGTCAATTTAGATATCTCTTTCTTTTTCGACTCAAGGCTTAGTGTTATCTCCGTCAGTGTTGTGTGATTCTTACATTCAGTGGTCTATGTCATCTTGGAGGTAAGTTCTCTTCTTGTTTTCAACCGAATTATTATTTGGTTGTTTATAGTTAATATCAAATTTATTTTTATTATTAAATAAATAATAATAAATAATTAAATTTTTTTATTGAGGATTACCCCCTACACTTCCTATCTCCTATCTATTTTTCCTCAACTTTGCTACCTCTACCACCTGCCCTATCCCTTTCCCCCTAGCTCGGCTGAGCCATTTCCTTGTGTATTGACCCACTTGGCCACCTCTCTCCCAACTCAACTAATTTCCTTTCCCGTCAACTCCACACAACTCTCTACTCCCTGAGTTATTCCCTCTTCCCTCCACTCACCTCCCTACTCACCTCCCTATCTAACTCACTCTCCGTTATACCCAACTCCCTAACCAAATCCCCATCTAACTCAACTCCTCCCTAACCAATCCTTACACACATCTCACTCCATGTATCTCCCATACAGTCCCACAGATCCTTCCGACTCTATCCGAACTCGGCTCTACCTGACACCCCAACTTGAGCCACTCCTTGAATCTACCCCAATGATCACCGAACACCCTACACACCCATCCACATCCCCTCACCAAGCCTTCAGATCATCCTACCTTACTTATCCTGTGACTCATAACTAACATGTTATACCAAGATCATTGCCTTGTGCTTCATGCATTAATAGTAGTGCCCCCTTCTTTATTGTTAGCACACTTATATTGAGACCATTGTATTATACTTGTACTCATATAATTCTGCCCCGTTGGTTTGAAATATGGCTCGTAGTTCAGCCCTTATGAATGCATTTCAACCTCATGCTGCCCTCGTGCATTGATCTCCATCTCAGTTCTACTAAAATTCCAATGTCCTTGGTGTTTTGGTCTTCCTCAGCCTAGTCTGAGTCAAATTTTCCATTGTACAACTCATTTGATTCATTTACTTAGCTCTAGTTTTGGTGTAGTGTATACAGTCTTCTCACAACGTTCATGTTTTGTTTAACCTACTTATACATTGATTATCCAGCTTGCCTTTGGTGTTGCATGCATTGCTTCTTCCACATTCATTTTTTCATCAAACTATGTGCTCCTTCATTGAATGTAACCCCTAAACTTGACCCTTTCTTCCCTATATGTTCCTTCTTCTTATGTGTTTTCTCGCATTGGTTGTTCCTATTGTGGATCTTTGTTCCTAGGCCTGATAGTTTCGACCTCACTTGCAAAGGATATTTTTCAAGAGTATTAGCTCTTCTATTTAGCAGTTTATCTTGACATCAGTGCTTGACACATTATGACTTAACCTAGTAGTGGAATCATGTATCGGTGAACTCAAATGCATTCATGTTACACCAACATGCTCCAAGTCTGCTCGACACTTATGTTACACTAGCTTGCTTACGCCCTACTTGAGCTTTTCAACTCTTCTCAATGTGGTCAATCGACACCACTCTACTTTCCCATCCCACACAGGCCCCTCAACCTCAAACAATAATTATAGCTCGATTGGATTTTTAGATAGTATAGTTTTTTAGATATTCATCTGTCAATTTTACACATGATTTAATTCACTAAATATTCTTTTCTAAATGTAGTACCTTTATTATATAAACTAAATTTCTTCTATAGGAGTCCAACTCCATTCAATTATCATGTTCCATTATACTTTCACCTTTTCCTCCTTAGTGTCAACACTTAGGTCTTCATTCTCATATATAGGTTAAACTTTCTTATTTCTTGGCTTGTCGTCTTCCTTAAAAGTCCTTTACTCTAGTCACCATCACATCTACTATATCTACCTTAATATTTTCCTATAGATTTATCTTTGTTGCTCCTTCAAAGTCCACATTCCCATCCTTAAAGTCTATTCTCCCCATCCAATTTTCATCTTGTACCTCTTAAAGTCCACATTCCTATCCTAAAATTCTACTATCCCCACGCCACTTTCGTCTTGACCTCTTAAAGTTCACATTCAATCATTTTATAGTTTATTTTGTTTATAGTTATTCTTATTTATAGTTCACAAATTAAAAACTGCACACATTAATATTTTTGTGGTTTATAGGCTATCCTATTATAATGTAGTTCGTTTAATAATTTGATATCACCTCATCTTTAATAATTTGTGTCATATGTTCTCATAATTTTATTTCATAGTCTATTTCATCGTTTATTTCATATTTTAGTTTATAGTCTATCGATAAGTTTTTATATCTTCTTTATTCTAAATATGAACGTTGCACTACAATTTTTATTAACTCATTAGATTAATTATTTTTATTTTTTATTTTATTTTCTATGAAGGCACTTTTTGTGGACAAAGTACTTAGGACATCTAAATTATTTTCTTATTTTGTTAAACCACGTGCAATAATTGTTTTAATTAATTTTGCAGGTGAAATCTATGACACTACGACCACAACATTAAGTTGTCAAAGATAATTATTGAAACATAAACACGTTGTAAATCTCTTTCACCAGGCCACTTTTACAATCATGAACAGTACAAATTTAAGGTCCCTGCATGTTCATGGTAAATTATTAGCACATCCAAACACCGTACAAGTAGATAAAAAGGGAAAATTTCTCTCCATGTATTCCTCTTTTTCCCTATTTTATCCTTTATGTATTGTGATTTCCCTTTCCTCGATGATTGTCTACATCGAACTTCACATTTGGGATTTGGTCTAAAAAGAACCCCGTGCATCCTACTTTTTCACATAATTTAAATAGGGGTTTGACCTTCTACATCTCATGTTACCACACACAACCTAGAATCACGAACAAAAATCAACATATCAAAACATCTCCTTCCCAGTTCACTATTTGGGATTTCATCACCCAATAGGAAGGCGCCCGAGACTCTCCCTAGCCAAAACTACCATAAACCAGCCTTAGAATGTCATTCTTTAGGTTCCTTCACTATCCAATTTTATTATCTTTTCACATCTTCTACTTAATCATGATGATAAAAAACTTGTTGTTTGATTTGTTTGTTAACAAATTACATAAAAAAATGTTCGTCTATTTCATGCCTATTTTCACTCTTTCTCAGGTCAGAAAAAAAACAACAATTGACTTCATCCAATGACATCCCTTCCTCTAATGTTCTCTCCTAAAAAGATTCTACACTTGAAAACCAAACCTTCAGTTACCCAACCTCGTGGTATCGATGGTCTCGCTTCATGAGGACCATGTCACCCAAACTGGTCCCTATCTTGAAACCAATCCTTGTATCTCTCATCAATTTAACATTTATACACCAACTAAACACCCATATCCCACTCCTTTAGAAAATCTTGGACCTCCTTATAACCTCCATTTATGACTTCTTACTTCACAAATCTTTGAAAATATCTCAATCCTATCAATCTACTCATTTGGTGGATCCTATTCCACCCATGTTAGTTCATGTCAATTATATTCCCATCCGCTACTAGTATGCCATATCCACCCATCTCAACCTCTTAACACTTACATTCCTACCCACCGTATGCTCCAACCATCTCAATCTATTAACATTTATATCCCCACTTTTCAATTTACCAAAACAACCTACCCAATCTCAACAATCACATGTCACGTCCCTATTTCTCAAACATCAACCTATGCAACAACTTACCTAATCTCAACCCATGACACATTAATCCTTATCAAACAATTTCCCAAACACCCACAAATCTACAAATTAGTCAACTGCCTTATTAAATGATTCCCTAAACACCCGCACATCCACAAGCTTATCAACCACCTTATCAAGTTCCATTCCATGCCCACACAATCAATCCAATCCCAACCTAACATTGCATTAAATACTCTCATGAATAGGCTGACTAGCCTAGAAGTTGCTACCTTGCCACCCCAAGGTTACTTTATCCTATGATAAAATCTATAATGAACTAATTTTTCCATCAGTTTCCTATCAAACCTTACCCTCCTCATTGGGAGCTTCCCAAGTTCATTAAGTTCAAAAATAAGGAATATCCCTTGAAGGCATCTTCATGCATTTATACATGTGTGTTATCTTATTACACATGATCATGACCTAATACTTCACATTTTCCCCATGTCCTTGGTTGGCCCTGCATTATACTAGTATAATAGTTTCCCTCAATACTTGATATTTTCCTTCACCCAACTCATTCTGTTATTTCTTAGAATTATTTTCGATCAACATTGCACGTAAAATAACTATCACTGACCTATATGCCATCCAGTAGTTTGACGACGATTCCATCACGAAATTTTTCACATGGTGGAGCAACGTGATAAATAAAATATCCTTCTCTCTCCTACAAACCAAACTCATTGATTTCTTTTTGCATTCATGTGCAAAACATATATCATCTACCTTACAAATCAAATCGTTCTGAACCTTTGACAAAGCCTTCTTCTTGGATCGTAAACTCAAAACCCGTGCCATTGAGTAAGGTCATCTTAAACTCAGGTTTAAACAAAACCTAAAATTGATTCTACTTAAGCATCCACACATAACAACACATTTAAAGGTGTGGCTAACAACATGGTTATTAAGTCCTCATCCACCTACATCTAGCACATGGCCTTAACAAAAATCCCCTAGACCATTTCCTAACTATACTCCCTAGGTGAATCCTAAAGAAGTGTATTCGACAAGTTGATAGCAGTACACTCCATCCAACTTCCACCCATATGACCCGTGGATGACTCGTGAACCAAGCCTATTTGGTATCATGAAGCCCACTATTGTAAATGTCATTAAGTCAAAGGTCACGACATTGAGAAATGTCGTTCTTTCAAATATCATATCCAACAAATTATGAATCGAGGGGATATCCAATTGGACAGGTCCACCACTTCACCTTGCCAACCCCTCGATAGATTTACACAACATTTTCCTAATCAACCATGAAAAAATCAAGCCACCCCTTTTAAATATCAATTACTGAATACTTATACCATTAAAACCATTAATTAATATCTCATCTCATCATTAACTCCACATATTCATATCTTAGACATTATTCCCACTCCTTATTCAGAACCTATCGTATCCACAACTATCACACCTATATCAAATTTTACTACTTGTCCTATACCTATACCTGATCCCACCCTTACCACATTTGCATCAACTTTGACTATACCATCTACTTCATCCACTTCAATCATGCCCCAATCTATCACATTAGATTCATCCTTAACACCTATTTTTACCCCATTGATATACACACTCATCCCTACATATCTCACATTTATTCCTTCACCCACATCTACATCAAACAAACCTATCCATACATCCACACCTGCCACATCAACCCCATTTGCAAGCATATCATTCTTACCCCTCGAAACATTTATGAAACAACCATTCCCACATACTTCTACACCTGATATGGCTCCTACACCTATTTCATTCCGTATCATATCTACTCCATTGGTTACCACACCCACTTTATTGGGTTTGAATGCCTCACCTACATCCATTCCACATTTACCCATTCTACCATCCTTAGAGTCAATCTTAGTTCCTCCTACCACACTTTTTCTTGTACCAGCCACACCAAATTCCTTTACCACATCCACATTGACTTCGACTATACATACCACTTCATCCACATCTATCGTGCACCAACCTATCATATTCAACCCCTTAGGAAAATATACATCAAACATACCCACCACTACATCACTTACATCTCAAAATATCCCAATTATTCCCACCTTCATATCAATACCAACTACCCCTATATCTTTCATATCAACAAATCCACTTACCCCTACCTTGACATTTTTGTCACTTATACCTATATCCTTGCCCATGGCCACATCACCCATTTTACCCCAACCGTCTATGTTATCACCGAATCACAGCACCCCTGGATGTTGATCAGATTTCTAGTTTGATCACTCTAAGCATCCAGTGTGATTGGATAACATGGGTACTATCTCCAAGTTGTGGGACTTGCTACTTGAGATAGACCTCCAGAGAAAGCTGGTTCTTGCTCCTAAACTACCTGCCACAATCTACTCTAATGCAGGAGAAACTAGCTATTCTAACCTAAAATTCCAAGGGACCAGAGAGAGAGAATGCATAAAATGAAAGCCTACACTAAAGCGGTGATACACCAGAAAAAGAGGGTGTGAGAGTAATCTCCAAATGTGTGAAATACAGAGGCAAAGTGCACACTAGAAGAGGTGATGACAGTTCACCATAATCCAGCAAAATGCATTCACAGCAATATTCCAAGCACACACAATAATAATGAATTCCTGCAAGAACATAATAAATAGACACAATATACTTGTAGAAAGATTAAAGGGGCAAGAAGAATGCAAGGAAACACAGCAGGGGAAGATATATCCACAAACTGATATTTTATTGCTTCATGATATGCACAGTTCAATCTATTACAAGATAAGGGCCTGGATCACCATGCAAGGAGTCCACTACAAGGGCCTGCAACACACTGGCTTCACAAAGCAATTTTGACAGAGCTTTGTTACCCAAAAACTCTCCCCCCCTTTACAATAAGCCCAACACTCCAATTTATAGAAAAAATGAGAAGGAGAAGAGAAGGGAAAGTGGAAATCCCGAAATCTGTCCTTCAACCACCTGTAAGAGGCATTAAATTGAGTGGAATGGGTATACATTACTTGCAAAAGGCTCCCCATACTGTCCCATGTGCTGCAGCAGAGAAAGAATGATGACCATGCCTCTTAAATGCACTCCCAGCTACCAAATAAAACACTGTTCTGAACCCGGCCACGTTTTCTTAAAAATCTCAATCAATTTCTGATCAAATCTGGAATTTCTTGATTGCTGTGCATCGGGCTCGGAACCACGATTCCAACGGTACCAATTTTGTGCGATTTCGTTGAGAAATGCAAAAGTTATGGCCTTCTGAGTGCAGGCAGCTATTTTGGGCCTGGCAGGCGTTTTCTGTCATTTGACGGGAAAGAGCATCTACTGACTGGAGCCGAACACATTTCCTTTATTTAAATATATCTATCCTCATTAAAATTAAGAAATCCAGTTTTTGTGGCGTAGAGGACGTCGTGCTCGTTCCAGAAAGTCCAATTTTATCAAAATCGGAGCTCGGAGTCAAAAGTTATGGCCGTTTGAAGTTCCACGGGTCAAATGTTGACTTTTCTCCTCTGCCTTCGGCCATTTCGGCTTTTCGCGTCCCGCGCGTCCCTTTGTCCCATTTGGTTTTGGTGCTGAAATTTCCCATTTCGGCCGATCCAGCCGGTTCGCGTACTTTTGGCCCGCGCGTCCCATTTGCTTTTGGACTGTCCGGGACAAATTCGCCCGGTTCGGCCGGTTCGCGCCTTTTTGTCCCAACTGTCCCGGGACAAAAGTTCTTATTTCGGCCGGTTCGGCCGGTTCGCGTACTTTTGACCCGCGCGTCCCAGACTTTTTCGGGCTGCCTTGACTCATTTCGCCCGGTTCGGCCGGTTCGCGTCTTCTTGTCCCGCTTGTCCCAAAGGCGACCCTCTCAGCAGTTAGTCGATTTTTTCTCTGTCGAACCGGAATTTCGCGCCCGCCGCGTACTTTTGTCCCATTTGTCCCTGCTGCGTTTCGGACTGTTTGTGCTGATTTCGCCCGGTTCGGCCGGTTCGCGCTTTTCTGTCCCAAACGTCCCAGAGGCGACCTTGAGCGGGACTTAGCCAATTTTCACGATTTTTCCTGGATCAACCTATTTGCCTTCTGCAACCCTTTTTTTTTTTTTGCATTTTCTCAGAACTTACTCTCTTCCTCTTGGACAGGGGAGTTAGACAAATATGAGGGGACCCTAGAAACATGACTTTTCGCCCTGAATCAATATAATTGCTTGCATGTTATCAAAATTACCTTGGGGGTGAATTTTGGATAACAATTTTGGCGACTCAGCGGGGTCATCTGCCTGCCAGATGAAGAACGACCAGCTGTTTGTAGCAATCCATTGGGCATGGAGTCTGTTTGATAACCTCTCAGCTGATCTGAAATTTGAAAACCTGTGTCCTTGAGCCATTTGAACATTTGTTGAGCTGGTCTTCTCATGACTGCAAATTTTTTTCAGGAGCTTGATGAACTGCAAACATGCACATACTAGAAGCAATAGGACATGTGCACAAGCACTTAGGGAAATAGAAACTACTCTAACAGCAGTACAATGTGCATAAGCACTTAGAGGAATGGAAAATCTAAATTAATATTTACAAGGGTGAGAAATCTATCTTTCTAGTAGCAGCGTTTGAGATAGATTCCATTGACCGGAATCTGCAATTCTTCACCACCCAACTTAGCCAGTCGGAAAGCGTTGCTACCTTTGCATTCAATGATCATGTATGGGCCACTCCAGATGGCATCAAACTTGGAGTGCTTTCCTGGTTTTGCACGATCAGCATCCCACTTCAGTACCAAATCTCCAATTTGGAAAGTTCTAGCCTTGGCTTTCTTATCAAAACTCTTCTTGATCAGGGCTTGATCCTTCTCTATTGCCTGGGCTGCATGCTCTCTTGTCTCTTCTAATTCCATTAGCTCTGCATACCTGATTTCCATAGGTTCAAACTCAGCCAGCTCCAACTGTTTCAGGAGTTCCAGTGCTGGCAACTCGAGCGATATAGGTAGAACTGCTTCTTTCCCGTACACAAGCTTGTATGGAGAGCTTCCTGTAGACCTCTTGGGTGTGATCCTATCGGCCCATAGGGCTGATTTGAGCTTTGCGTGCCAAGTCCTCTGATTCTCATCAAGAGTCCTCCTGATGATTCTTAGTAGATTCTTGTTTGTAGACTCGGCTTGGCCATTACCTTGAGGGTAATAGTTTGATGAAGTGCTGAGATACACACAATTTTTTACAGCCCACTCAGTGATCTTTGTGCCAAGGAATGCCAATGCATTATCTGATATGATAGTGGCAGGGGCACCAAACCTCGTGACTATCCCTTCATAGAAATCTAAGATATTAGATTCATTTGCCTCCTTGAGTGCCACTGCTTCAGTCCACTTGGTGAAATAGTCTGTTGCTGTTAGAATCCACTTGTGGCCTTGACTTGAATTTGGATTGATGACTCCAATGAAGTCCAATCCCCATTGCATGAATGGCTGATCCACTGAAATTGGACGAAGGGGCAGCGCTGCTAACCTTTCTTTCCCTGTGAAGAATGCACATCTCTTGCATTTCTTGACCCATGAGTAGCAATCATTGAACACAGTAGGCCAATAGTAACCAGCTTTCATGATTTTTAGAGCTGTTACTCGTGGAGCAAAGTGGCCTCCTCCTTCCCCGTCATGGAACTCGTGTAGGATCTTCTCAACTTGACCTGTTCCAATGCATCTTAATAGAACACCATTGATGTCCTTCTTGAACAAAACTCCGTCAACAAGCACATATGGAATGGCTTGTAATCTGAAGTATCTCCTTTTTGCTTTGCTCACTTCTGGAGGGCACAAACCTGTTTGGAGGTAATGCACAAGGTCTTGAGTCCAACATGGGATGGATGCATCATCAGCTGGCTGTTCTTGATCATTCTGTAGTAGCAGGACAGCATCCTCTTCACTTTTTGGCTCGTCTGATTGTTTGGAAGCGAGCTGCTCACACAAGCCTTTGCCACGAACTAGCTTGGTCACTTTGATTTCAATATCATATTCCATCGCCCGAGTGATCCAACCTGCTCTCTTCTCATTTAAATCCTTGTTTAGGAGGAAGTCCTTGACGCCAGCATGAGACACCAGCAGTTGAATTTTATTGTTTGAGACCAAGTGTCTGAACTTCTTCAAGCTTCTGATAACAGCAAGGACATGCTTCTCGATGAAAGAATACTTTATTTCGTAATCTTCCAAGGTTTGGCTGAAGAATGCAATGGGCTGCTCTGAACCTTCTCTATTCAGCTGTGTCAAGATAGCTGAGATTGTATCTGATCCTCCAAATGCATACAACATGAAGTCCTTTGAGAAATCTGGGTTGATAAGAGTTGGAGCTTGTGATATTGCATGCTTGATGCTTTCAAAACTCTCCTTGCCTTCTGTTGTCCATTTGAATGCCAGACTCTTCTTCAACATCATTGTTAGAGGCTTCACAAGAGTGGCAAAATTAGGCACAAATCTGCGGACAAAGTTTATCCTTCCTAAGAAGCTTTGGAGAGATTTCTTGTGGTGTGGTAATGGAAGCGTTCGGATGGCTTCAACCCTTTCAGGATCAATTGTTAGCCCTTCCCTAGAGACAATGTGGCCCAACAGTTTGCCTTCGTGTGCCAAGAATACACACTTCTTTGGATTCAATGACACTCCAAACCTTCTACACCTCTGAAATACTTGCCTGAGGTGAAAGAGATGGTCTGCTGCATTCTTTGAGAAGACAGTGATATCATCCAGGTATACCAGCACTATCTTGTTGATCAAGCCTTTGAACGCCATATCCATAGCTCGCTGAAATGTTGCTCCGGCATTTGACAGTCCAAATGGCATCTTCTTGTAAGCATACGTGCCCCATTTTGTAGTGAAGGCTGTCTTGAATTGATCTTCTTCTTTTACCAGTATCTGATTATAGCCTGAATATCCATCTAGCAATGAAAACCTTTCTGAACCAGCTACAACCTGCAATATTTGTTCCATTGATGGGAGCGGATAATGATCTTTGAGTGATGCTCTATTTAGATCACGAAAGTCCACACACAATCTTATTTCTCCGTTTCTCTTTCTTACCGGCACCAAGTTTGCAACCCAACTTGAGTGTTTGATGGGAAAGATGATACTGGCCTCAATGAGCTTGCCTAACTCTTTTCTCATGAGAGGCTCGATATGAGGATTCACTGGCCTTTGCTTTTGCCTGACAGGCTTGGATTCCGGATCCAACTCAATAGTATGTTGTGCCAAATTTGGGTTGAAACCTCTTAAATCTTTGTAAGTCCAAGCAAAGACATCTGGGAATTCTTGACAAAGCTGAACAAAATCAGATTTCTCTTGTGGAGTACTTACTTTGCCAATTTGTAATGTCTTGCCTTCTTCCACTGAAATAGGCTCTGAATCTTCACCCTTTACTTGAATGTTCGCTTTCTCCTTCCGGAACTGATCATTCGGGTTGAAGATTGACTCCAGCGTTATGAGGCCTTTTGGCAGTTTGTTAGTCCTCAGCTGCACCACTTGGTCGCCATACTGCTGCTCCAGCTTGTCTTGATTTCTCATGGAGAACTCAGCTTCTTCTTGTAGGAAATTAACAATTTGCTGATCATTCTCGAAGACTTGCCAACTTGTGTTGTTATCCGGAACAGCTGGTCTCACAACCACTTTGATATGAGGCTGAGTTTTCTCACTTTTGATACTTTCTACAACATCAAACGCAGCCCCAATTGCTGCCAGTCTGTCAGCAGCTTCATTCTTTTTTCTTGGGATGGAAATGATGCTAAAAGCTTCAAAATCTTCAATAAGATCCCATACCCGATTTTTGTAGTTCTTCAACAGATCATTCTTGGCAGCATTTTTTCCTTTGACTTGGTTTATGATCAGCTCACTATCACCAAACACTTGTAAATTTCTGATGCCTTTCTTCTTTGCCCAGTGCAGTCCATGAATTAAGGCTTCATACTCAGCTGTGTTGTTTGAACAGGAAAACTGGAAACGGAAGGCTGAGTAATACCTTATACCTTGCGGTGAAATGAGCATAGCTCCTCCTCCTGCACCTTGTCTGCTCCTTGACCCATCAAAGAACAATTGCCATACTTCATTCTTGTCCTTATGATCTGGCTTGGTGATGCTGGGAAGAGGTTGATTCTCTTCATGTAAACAATAGACTCCCAGCTCAGATTCTTCTATTTCTTGATAGGGATCAAAAGCATGCACCTTGCTTGCCCATTCATCAAGAGTCAAATCTGGGATGCTTCCAACCTTGGTGTCAGCTTCATCAGTGCTTGGACAGTCTTCTTGATCAAACGCTGAGCAGTTGGCATTGATTTGGCTTGGAGTGTAAGGCTCAATGTGGAAGTTTGCAATAGGTTCAGACCTGATTGTAGCCTTAGTTCCATACCTTGTTCTGAACAGCATGTGTGACCAATCCGCCGAAAGATAGCCTCCAATTTTAGCAGTGAAGTCTCTTGATAAGCATAATGCAAAGAGTGGTGGTAGGTCTATGACCGACACATCTTGCAACACTACTACATTGGGACATGCGTGCAGTGTGAGGCTCAAACCTTTGATTACTCCAACCGTTGTCACTGCTGTCCCGTCTAATTGGACTACACCCTTGGAGACGACTTCATATTGAAGCCCTAACTGGTCAGCTATCTGTTTTGGCATTACTGAACTACTTGCCCCAGAGTCAATCATGCAATTATGCACCAGCTTATCTCCTATGATCAATGAAACATAAAATGGAGGGGGCTTCAACATTTTACCTTGCTGTCCTCCATGATTTCCTTCAGGCTGGGCAGCATTTGTGAGTACCTCCTCTTGCATTTGGACCTGTTGATTTGAAGTTGACCAGTCCTTCATGGCAGCTTGTAGCAAATCTCTTTGGCCTGGGATGGATAGTGATTGCCACATTGATATGTTGACATTTGTCTTCTTCATCTGATCAATGATGTTGAATGGAGATGAAGTATCCCTCTGCTGTCCCTTGGCCTGCACATTCATTCCTTGCAAATGAGTGGCAGTAGCTGGCATCTGAGTTGGTTTAGGAGCTGGTTTGGATGCTCCTTGCATGTTTGGAACTACAGTTTGTTTGCCAGCGGCTTGTGGAGTGGTAGAAGGTTGTGGATTACTTGAAGCCAATGGCTGTTCTTCACCCAAATTTCTCCTCTTTGACCTTGTGTTGGCTGCAACAC
Source organism: Taxus chinensis (assembly GCA_019776745.2). Lineage (NCBI taxonomy): Eukaryota > Viridiplantae > Streptophyta > Pinopsida > Cupressales > Taxaceae > Taxus > Taxus chinensis. The sequence continues at coordinate 871,045,758 of CM034150.1, read as the reverse complement.
TTTGAGAGGGTATTTGATTCATACCACAGAAATCTTCAGCCTGCCAATTGACAAGAGTAGTTTCGTTCGGAGATGTTCCTTGCTGAGGTGCTTCCTGCTGCTGATCTCCTTCGTGGCTGGACTCTTGCGACCCACCAATGGTTTGCACCATTAGAGCCTGATTTAATGCACCGTTAAAGCACATTGATTGGTTATGTGGCTGACTGCACGGGAAACACCAATCATACTCTTGGGCCATGTTATTTTGGACTGGCACCAAAGCTCTGGATGCAGATGCAGCATTGGGGTTGTAGGGCTGAAATGGTCTGTTGGCAGGAGGCCTTGCTTGATTCTGATTTGCAGCTGGATTGGGTGGTCTTTGAGGTTGGTATGGTTGCCTATTTGGTTGAGCTTGAGGCTGATAGGAAGGTCTAAAACTTTGAGCTTGTTGTCTCTTGAGTGTGACCAGCTCATTACCTAAATTTTGCAATTGTTTCATAACTTCTTGAAGCTCATTTGGGGCATTTGGAGATGAAGTGGAAGCTTCATTTGAACTTTGATTTCTAGGAGTGGGAATAGGAGCTAAGACAGGTGCTTGACTAGTATTTGGGCTCTCCAAACTTGGGTATAATGGCATTGGGGGCCTGGGAGCTAGCTTACCAGCTTGAATAAGACAGTTTTCAGCCCTAATGGCAATGCTATAAGAAGCAGGTAAGGTTGTGCCTCCCATAGATTGAATTAACATAGAAATATCAGAATTCAAAGCTTTAAGATAGTATAGAAAAGCACCTTCTGCTGTTGGCCTGACTGCCACTGGAATCCTATCCCAAGACCTTTGAAATCTGAAGTTGAAGTCAGTCAGCTGCTCATTGGGAGCTCTCTTGATAGTTGTCAATTGTTCTAGAAGAGACAAGTTGTCTCCCTTCTCTCCAAACTGCTCATGGAGAACTATGCACAACTGATTCCAATTTGTGATAGAACCAGCTTCAAGGCTTCTGAACCATTGCAATGCCTTCCCTTTGAACGATGATGCCAGCAGTTTGACAGCCACATCCATTTCATTTATCTCATGGATTGCACAGACGTTAGCAATGTCTTTGACATGATCACCAGGAGTGGTATGATTTTCTCCAGTGAAAAATGGAATGTTCTTCAATGCTGCAATTGGAACTGGATTCTGTGCATTGAGGGCAAGTGGGCTGCTGCCAGTGAAATTGACGAAGGGATTTAGTGGTTGCGCCATTCTGATTGGCCTGAGAACCCTTGTTGATGCGAGAAAAGGTCTACCAGGTGGAGGTGTAGACAAAGTTCTATTAGGTGGAGACGCAGATCTTTGAGCTCTTCTTCCCCTTCTTTCTCTGCCTGGAGATAGATGCAGATAAACAAACAATCCTTCCTCCCTAGTTCTTGACCTGGTCTGTATTCTTCTCATAAATTTGTCAGGCTTGGACTGCAGAAACCAGTGGATTATGCCTCTTTTGGAGTCGCCAGATGTGCGATTTTAAAGCTCCTTCAAAGCTGGAACTTACAACAAGTGCACATCAATCTTGTTGCAATGAAAGTGAAGACCTCTAGGTCCCACCGGGCGTGCCAGAACTGTTATCACCGAATCACAGCACCCCTGGATGTTGATCAGATTTCTAGTTTGATCACTCTAAGCATCCAGTGTGATTGGATAACATGGGTACTATCTCCAAGTTGTGGGACTTGCTACTTGAGATAGACCTCCAGAGAAAGCTGGTTCTTGCTCCTAAACTACCTGCCACAATCTACTCTAATGCAGGAGAAACTAGCTATTCTAACCTAAAATTCCAAGGGACCAGAGAGAGAGAATGCATAAAATGAAAGCCTACACTAAAGCGGTGATACACCAGAAAAAGAGGGTGTGAGAGTAATCTCCAAATGTGTGAAATACAGAGGCAAAGTGCACACTAGAAGAGGTGATGACAGTTCACCATAATCCAGCAAAATGCATTCACAGCAATATTCCAAGCACACACAATAATAATGAATTCCTGCAAGAACATAATAAATAGACACAATATACTTGTAGAAAGATTAAAGGGGCAAGAAGAATGCAAGGAAACACAGCAGGGGAAGATATATCCACAAACTGATATTTTATTGCTTCATGATATGCACAGTTCAATCTATTACAAGATAAGGGCCTGGATCACCATGCAAGGAGTCCACTACAAGGGCCTGCAACACACTGGCTTCACAAAGCAATTTTGACAGAGCTTTGCTACCCAAAAACTCTCTCCTCCTTTACAATAAGCCCAACACTCCAATTTATAGAAAAAATGAGAAGGAGAAGAGAAGGGAAAGTGGAAATCCCGAAATCTGTCCTTCAACCACCTGTAAGAGGCATTAAATTGAGTGGAATGGGTATACATTACTTGCAAAAGGCTCCCCATACTGTCCCATGTGCTGCAGCAGAGAAAGAATGATGACCATGCCTCTTAAATGCACTCCCAGCTACCAAATAAAACACTGTTCTGAACCCGGCCACGTTTTCTTAAAAATCTCAATCAATTTCTGATCAAATCTGGAATTTCTTGATTGCTGTGCATCGGGCTCGGAACCACGATTCCAACGGTACCAATTTTGTGCGATTTCGTTGAGAAATGCAAAAGTTATGGCCTTCTGAGTGCAGGCAGCTATTTTGGGCCTGGCAGGCGTTTTCTGTCATTTGACGGGAAAGAGCATTACTGACTGGAGCCGAACACATTTCCTTTATTTAAATATATCTACCCTCATTAAAATTAAGAAATCCAGTTTTTGTGGCGTAGAGGACGTCGTGCTCGTTCCAGAAAGTCCAATTTTATCAAAATCGGAGCTCGGAGTCAAAAGTTATGGCCGTTTGAAGTTCCACGGGTCAAATGTTGACTTTTCTCCTCTGCCTTCGGCCATTTCGGCTTTTCGCGTCCCGCGCGTCCCTTTGTCCCATTTGGTTTTGGTGCTGAAATTTCCCATTTCGGCCGATCCAGCCGGTTCGCGTACTTTTGGCCCGCGCGTCCCATTTGCTTTTGGACTGTCCGGGACAAATTCGCCCGGTTCGGCCGGTTCGCGCCTTTTTGTCCCAACTGTCCCGGGACAAAAGTTCTTATTTCGGCCGGTTCGCCCGGTTCGCGTACTTTTGACCCGCGCGTCCCAGACTTTTTCGGGCTGCCTTGACTCATTTCGCCCGGTTCGGCCGGTTCGCGTCTTCTTGTCCCGCTTGTCCCAAAGGCGACCCTCTCAGCAGTTAGTCGATTTTTTCTCTGTCGAACCGGAATTTCGCGCCCGCCGCGTACTTTTGTCCCATTTGTCCCTGCTGCGTTTCGGACTGACTGTTTGTGCTGATTTCGCCCGGTTCGGCCGGTTCGCGCTTTTCTGTCCCAAACGTCCCAGAGGCGACCTTGAGCGGGACTTAGCCAATTTTCACGATTTTTCCTGGATCAACCTATTTGCCTTCTGCAACCTTTTTTTTTTTTTGCATTTTCTCAGAACTTACTCTCTTCCTCTTGGACAGGGGAGTTAGACAAATATGAGGGGACCCTAGAAACATGACTTTTCGCCCTGAATCAATATAATTGCTTGCATGTTATCAAAATTACCTTGGGGGTGAATTTTGGATAACAATAAGAAGTCAAGTATTCCCTCTTTTCAACAATCCAATATTACAAAATCTATTTTAAGGCTAGTCCCTTCATCTAATACACCTCGTAAAGATAAATCCTAATCTAAACAATCTAACCCTCCTCTTAAAATTGATTCATCTTTTAAGACATCTAATTCAGCCATCCAATCTATGTCCACTTCTTCCCCTAACTCCAAGCCAAAATATTCTATCAAAACCAACAGGAGTTAGCTTTCCCATGACACTTTGATTGGGTCCTACACAAAAATCCTTCAACATTTAATTCAAATATCTGCCATCATGCTGCCCCTCATTAAATATTTTAATCCACATAGTTCAAAGCCATTGTAGTTCAATCCCAATTACATTTGCAATTATCATCGTACCATGGGCCATGAAACTGAACATTATAAGGCATTTCAGACAATCATCCATAACCCTATTGAGAAAGATGATTTCCTCATTCAGGGGGAAAATCCTTTTCCATCTACATCTACTCCAATTCGTATCCCATCTGTTGGGTTTCCCATGATTCCTCCATCCACATCATCCCTTAACATCTCTCCTACACATGACCTTCCTCATACAGAAGGTCCTTCATTTTTCATCGATATTGTTTATCTTTCCAATTACCCTTGTGGTCTCTGACTGTTTACGTAGTCCAAATCCAAAAAAATCCTATCTAAAATCCTTCGACATCCACTAACTCATCTGAATCTAATATAATCTCCCTTTCTAGGGGGACATTCCTTAGTCCTTAGCATCCCTTCCACCTCAATTCATCTCTTATCCGTCTATGCAACTTCCTTGATGTTAGGGGACTTCACTTTTGACATCGATTTATTTAATCTCATCCAATATTAAATCCAACTTAATCTTGTCCAAATCTTCATCTCTTTTTAAAGCCCACTTTCGTGGCCATATTCGTCTCTCCCTCGAGGGAACATGTTTTTCATTTTATGTCCACCATTGTGGTGATATGTGTCCTTTCTTATGGGGCACCATATTATTTCACTTCCTTGTTTTTTGGGATCTTACACATATTTTACCTTATCTGATTTCATCTAATATTCTTGTCATAAGTCTATTGTCATGGCCACATTTCTCCCTTACTTGGGGGACCATTTCTCCTTATCCTAAGACCCACCTTTATGATCACATTTGTACCCCTCTTGGGGGACCATTTATTTTCATCCTAATCCCACCTTTGTGGCCATTTATTTATGTCATTATGGGCACATATTTTCTTTGCTTCCTCAAGGATAGCACATAGTTTTTATCTTCGCTCATCTATGTAATCTATATCATTGTATCCTATCGTATCCTATCTTCCTCTCCTTAGACTTTATCCTATGTTTCAATTACACTCTAGAAAGGATCCAATGTGGAACATTTTCTCCTAAATGGATTGGACCTCATGTTATCACACATGGGTATGGGTCTATGGTCTTTCATTAACTTCCCTTTTTATAAACTAGAGACAAAACCTCTTAATGCATTGCACTTGCGACCATTCTACTGTTAGCATATCTACTAATGAGAAAATAGTTATATCCTTATATCATTCCTCCACCATGAATCTCTTCCATCCATCACTATAATGATTTGGGATTATGTGGTCTACCATCACTTTCCTAGTCATGACCTTAAATATGGGTACCATGACTCTATCCATAACATTGTTATTATAGATAGGTTTTCACTTTTTGGTGAGAACTCCATGATCATTACATCCATCATCCTCCTATCTACCTATCTAAACCACACACAAGGTCTAGGGGTGTCACTTGTATGATCATCATCCCCTCCTAAGTGGGTCTACCTAGCTAATACCTAGCTCTTCCACATCAAATAAAAAATAAATACAAATAAGAAAAGAAAGTACAAATTATGGATGTTCCTCATGCTATCTTATACAAAAATAGATCGATCCATCAAAGGAAAACTGTTCATAAAATGCTTATAATAAGTATAGATTGCTCCCTTGAAGGACAACTATCATGCATATCTTATCCTACCATCTAAAAGAAAAATTCAAAAATACCAAAATAAAATAAAAAAGTAGGCCATACATGTTATCAAAATTTCACCCCCCTTGGTAAATTTTGATAACATGCATCAAAAGTTGCAGAAAGGAAAACAGGTTGATCCAGAAAAAAGTGAAAAAATTGGCTAAGTCCTGCTCAAGGGAGCAACTGGAACATTTGGGACAGAAATACGTAGATCGGCCGAAAAGTCTCCAGGCGGCCCAAATTGCATTTGGGACAATCGGGCCAAAAAGACGCGAAGAGCCGATCCGGCCGAAAGAGGAAGAAAAATGGGCTAAGTGTTGCTTAAAATGTTTGGGACAAAAATACCCGAACCGGCCGAATCGGGCGAAAAAGGTCCAGACAATCCAAAGCAAAATGGGACAAGCAGGCCAAAACGGCGCGAACCGGCCGGATCGGCAGAAATTGTCCCAAAGGGTCCAAAGGCAAATGGGACGTCTAGGACAAATGGACGCGAAATGCCCGAACCGGCCGAACCGAGCGAAATGAGTCAAGTCAGTCTGAAGCAAAATGGGACAATCAGTCCAGAGGTACGCGAGCCGGCCGAATCGGCCGAAATTGTCCCAAAAGGTCCAAAATCAAATGGGATGTCCAGGACAAAAAGACCCGAAGTACGCGAAGGAGCCGAAAGCCAATCAAAAGGTGCCACGTGTCTTCGACCAAATGAGGGACGAGGAAGCCCATTTCGGGCGGATCGAAAGTTTTTGTCCCAAGCAGCATTGGGACATTCGGGGCAAAAGGACGTGAAGTACGTGGTAGAGCTGGCAGGGCCGAGAGCCAGTCAGATCATGACACGTGTCTCAAAGAGAAAAGGTCAAAAAAGTCAAAAGGCGAGTTTTTCGAGCACCGATCCGAACCAATGGGATAGTACCACGTGTCCCAGCTAGGGCCCACAAAGAAATTTCAAAGGAAAGCCCGCCAAAAATAGAGGAGAGAGAATTATTCAACCAGTCAGAGCATGACACGTGGCGTCCAGGTGGCAATGCGCGGGAAAACATTTCAAAATCCATTTTCGCCTGTTCCGTGCCCTAAATCTTCAGATCGACATAACTTTCGATCCAGAGCTCGGTTTGGCACGTTCTATATATCAATGGAAAGCTGGTGAAATTCTCTACAGGTTTCCAGGGTCAATCTTGCATTTTGGTTCAGATTGGAGAGAGAAAATCTAGAAATGCCTCTGGCACGGAATAACAAGCAGAAGTAATGCGTCAACGAACAACTTTAATGCAGCAGACAGTTCGCCGCTTCTGTTAGGCAGCCCGCCGTTTCGCCAGGATCCGCCGCTTCTGCCATGATGAGATGAGTTAAGTGCATTCTGGAGGTGGTTGGGGGCAGATTTCAAATTTCTCTCTCTCTTCTCTCTCATTCTTCCTATAAATTGTAGGGAGGGGCTTCTTTCTAAAGGTCGAACATTTTTGTTTTGCCTCTCCCTTTCTCCTCAGGCGGATTGTGGAATTCAAACCTCTCATTTGAACTATAATACTTTTTGCCTCTTGGCATTCTGCAGTGTATTGTATCAATCTTTGGAGCAAGTAATACATGTCTGTGGATGATTCTCAACCCTCTCTGTATTCATTTCTTGCATCCTCCTGGTCTTTTACTGCAGGTTTTTGTCATCTGTGCATGATCTTGTATCGCATTCAAGTGGTCTGTGTTTATTGGCAAAATAAGTGTTCTTCATTCCTCGGTGCATCACCTCCTTAGCTTAGGTTTATTTATATGCATTTCTTTCTCCCTGTCTCCTTGGTAGTTAGTTTAGTTTTTTGGGTAAACCTCTGCTTTTCATTGGTGCATCTGAAAAGAGGAATAGGAACCAGCCTTTCTCTGGAGATTCCTTTCTCACTCTTCAAGTCCCACACTTGGAGAAAGGATTCAATGTTATGCAATCACACTGGGTGTTAGTATGATCAACCTAGAAATCTGATCAACATCCAGGGTTGCTGTGATTTTGCATCAACAGTTTTGGCACACCCGGTGGGATCAGAGGTCTCATTTCTATTCCAGCAAAGTTGATATGCATCTGCTGCAATTTTCTTGCTTAAAAGGAGCTATTATTTGCATATCTAGCGACTCCAAAAGGAAGAATCAACTAGTTTCAGTAGTACAGGCCTAAAAGCTTATGAGAGGAATCACAAGGTCAAGAGTTGGAGAAGAAGAAGTGCCGTTTGAATATCTGCAATTATCTCCAGGAAGAAGGCAAAGAGGAAGAAGGATTCAGAGGTCTCCATCTCCACCAAACAGAACTCTCTCAACTCCTCCACCTGACAGGCCTTTCTTTTAATATACAAGGGTTTTAAGACCAATCAGAATGGAGAAACCAGTAAACCCTTATGTCAACTTCACAGGCAGCAGCCCACTTGCTCTCAATGCACAAAATCCAATCCTAGTTGCAGCACTAAAGAACATTCCATACTTTACTATAGAAAATCAGACCACTCCTGGTGATCATGTCAAGGATATTGCTAACATTTGTGCAATCCATGAGATTAACGAGATGCAAGTAGCTGTCAAATTGCTGGCATCTTCATTCAAAGGGAAGGCATTGCAGTGGTTTAGGAGCCTTGAAGCTGCTTCTATCACGAACTGGAATCAGCTGTGTATTGCACTTCACAATCAATTTGGAGAGAGGGGAGACAACTTGTCTCTTTTGGAGCAGCTGACAACCATCAAAAGAGCTTCCAATGAGCAGCTAACTGACTTCAACTTAAAATTTCAAAGATCTTGGGATAGAATTCCAGTAGCAGTCAGACCAACAGCAGAAGGTGCTTTTCTATACTACCTTAAATCTTTAAATTCTGATATTTCTATGTTGATTCAATCCATGGGAGGCACAACTATCCCTGCTGCTTATAATATTGCCATTAGAGCTGAAAATTGTCTGATTCAAGCTGGCAAGCTAGCTCCTAGGCCTCTAATGCCATTATATCCAAGTTTAGAGAGCCCAAGTACTAGTCAGGAACCTGTCTTAGCTCCTTCTCCCACTCCTAGAAGTCAGAGTTCAAATGAAGCTTCCACTTCATCTCCAAGTGCCCTAAATGAGCTTCAAGAAGTCATGAAGCAACTGCAAAATTTAGGTAATGAGTTAGTCACACTCAAGAGACAGCAAGCTCAAGGTTTTAGACCTTCGTATCAACCTCAAGCTCAACCTAATAGGCAGCCATACCAGCCTCAAAGACCACCTAATCCAGCCACAAATATGAATCAAACAAGGCCTCCTGTCAATAGACCTTTCCAGCCCTATAATCCAAATGCCATATCTGCCTCTAAGGCATTAGTACCAGCACAAAACAACATTGCCCAGGAGTATGATTGGTGTTTTCCATGTAATGAACCCCATAACCAATCCATGTGCTACAATGGTACTTTAACTCAAGCTTTAATGGTAACAACTACTGGTGTGGAGGGTGAAAGCAATCAAGAAAACGGCCAACAACAAGAAACATTCCAGCAGCAATCTACCCCAAATGACACCACATTGGTAAATTGGCAGGCAGAGGATTTCTGTGGTATGAATCAGGCAGTCTCTCAAGGTGTTGCAGCCAACACAAGGTCAAAAAGGAGAAATTTGGGTGAAGAACAGCCATTAGCCCCAGCCAATCCACAACCTTCCATAGCTCCCCAAATGATTGGCAAGCAAAACCCAGTTTCAAATGCACAAGGGCAGCCAAGAACAGCCCCTAAGCCAACTCAAATGCCAGCTGTTGCTGCCCACATACAAGGAATAAATGTGCAAAACAAAGGACAGCAGAGAGATCCTTCATCACCATTCAGTATCATTGATCAGATGAAGAAGACAAACGTCAATATATCTATGTGGGAATCCCTATCCATCCCAGGCCAAAGAAGATTTGCTGCAAGCTGCCATAAAGGATTGGCCAACTTCGAATCAGCAGATCCAAATGCAGGAGAAGGTACTCACAAATGCTGCCCAGCCTGAAGGGGAATCATGGAGCACAACAAGGTAGAATGCTGAAGCCTCCCCCTTTTTATGTTTCATTAATCATTGGAAATCATCTAGTGCATAATTGCATGATAGACTTCCGGGGCAAGTAGCTCAGTAATGCCTAAAAAGATAGCTGATCAGTTAGGGCTCCAGTATGAAATGACATCTAAGGGAGTAATGCAGTTGGATGGGACAGCAATAGCAATAGTTGGAGTGGTTAGAAATTTGAGTCTTACCTTGCATGCATGTCCAAATGTTGTTGTCTTACAAGATATATCAGTCATATACCTTCCACCACTCTTTGCCCTATGCTTGTCAAGGGATTTCATAGCCAAGATTGGGGGATATTTGTCTATTGATTGGTTTCACATGCTATTCAGAATGAGGTATGGGACTAAGGCTACAATTAGGTCAGAACCTATTGCAAACTTCCACATTGAGCCCTATACCCCAAATCAAATCAATGCCAATTGCTCAGCATTTGATCAAGAAGATCACCCAAACACGGATGAAACTGACACTAAGGTTGGAAATATCCCAGATCTAACTCTTGATGAATGGGCAAACAAGGTACATGCTTTTGATCCTTATCAAGAAGTAGAAGAATCTGAGCTAGGGGTCTATTGTCATACACGAAGAAAGTCAACCTATTCCTAGCATCACCAAGCCAAACCACAAGGATGACAATGAGGTATGGCAGCTTTTTTTTTATGGATCGAGGAGTAAACAAGGTGCTGGAGGTGGAGCCATGCTTGTTTCACCTCAAGGAATAAAGCATTATTCAGCTTTTAGATTTCAATTTGCATGCTCCAATAACACTGCTGAATATGAAGCCTTGGTGCAAGGGATGCATTGGGCAATCAAAAAAAAAATAAAGAACTTGCAAGTTTTTGGGGACAGTGAGCTAATTGTAAATCAGGTCAAGGGACAGCATGCTGCCAAAAATGATCTACTCAGATGCTACAAAAATAGGGGTGTGGGACCTCATGGAATATTTTGAGGGTTTCGGCATCAAGGCCATTCCTAGGAAAGAGAATCAAGCTGCTGACAGGCTTGCAGCAGTAGGGGCAGCCTTTGACATTGTAGAAAACATTCAACAAGACAAGGTACAGCCAAACATCCATGTGATTATGAGGCCTTCAGTGCTGGATAACGATGTCAGTTGGCAAGTATTTGAGAATGACCAGCAAATCATCCACTTCTTGCAAGAAGAAGCTGAGTTCTCAGCTAAGAATCAATAGAAGTTGGAACAACAATATGGTGACCAGGTGATACAGCTGAGAACTGACAAGATGCCCAAGGGACTTATCACCTTGGAGTCCATTTTTAACCCCAATGATCAGTTTAGAAAGGAGAAATCAAACATTCAGGTCAAAAGGGAAGATTCGGTATCCATCTTGGTAGAAGAGAACAAGCCATTGCAAGTTGGAAATATGACAACTGAACAAGAAAGGTATGAGTTCATACAGCTTTGTCAAGAATTCCCTGACGTGTTTGCTTGGAGCTATGAAGACTTGAAAGGTTTCAATCCCAACTTAGCTCAGCATACCATCGAGTTGGATCCAAATACTAAGCTTGTCATGCAGAAACAGAGACCAGTCAATCCACACATGGAGCCTCTCATGAGGAAAGAGCTGGACAAGCTGATTGAGTCAGCAATTATATTCCCTATCAAGCACTCAAGCTGGGTTGCGAACTTGGTTCCGGTCAGGAAGAAGAGCGGAGAAATCAATTTATGTGTGGACTTCCGAGACCTCAATAGGGCATCTCTCAAGGACCATTATCCACTCCCTTCCATGGAGAAAATATTGCAGGTTGTAGCTGGTTCAGAAAGATTTTCACTACTTGATGGATATTCAGGCTTCAATCAAATTATGGTGAAGGAGGAAGACCAGTTCAAGACAGCCTTCACAACCAAATGGGGCACGTATGCTTACAAGAAGATGCCATTTGGACTGTCGAACGCCGGAGCAACATTCCAGCGAGCTATGGATATGGCATTCAAAGGCTTAATCAATAAGATAGTGCTGATATACCTAGATGATATCACTGTCTTCTCAAAGAATGCTGCAGACCACCTCTTTCACCTCAGGCAAGTGTTTCAGAGGTGTTCGGAGTGTCTTTGAATCCTAAGAAGTGCATCTCTCTTGCACATGAAGGGAAACTCCTTGGCCATATTGTCTCTAAGAATGGATTAGCAATTGATCCAGAGAGGGTTGAAGCCATAAGGGCTCTACCATTGCCAAGTCACAAGAAGGCTCTTCAAAGTTTCCTGGGAAGGATAAACTTTGTTCGGAGGTTTGTCCCAAATTTTGCAGCCCTTGTCAAGCCCATCACCAAAATGTTAAGAAAAAGCATGACTTTCAAATGGACGGCAGAAGGCAAGGAGAGCTTTGAAGCAATCAAAGAAGCCATCTCCCAGGCGCCCACTCTCATAAACCCAGACTTTTCCAAGGATTTCATCCTCTATGCATTTGGAGGTGATGACACTATTTCTGCCATTCTGGTACAACAGAACAAATATAATGATGAACAGCCGATTGCCTTCTTCAGCCAAAGCCTAAATGATTGCGAATTGAGGTACTCTTTTATTGAAAAACATGTGCTTGCAGTAATCAGGAGATTGAAGAAATTCAAGCATTTAGTTTCAAACAACAAGGTCCAGTTGCTGGTCTCACATGCTGGGGTTAAGGACTTCCTCCTCAACAAGGATTTGAATGAGAAAAAGGGCAGGATGGATCACCCGTGTCATGGAGTATGACATTGAGATCAAGATCACCAAGCTGGTAAGAGGCAAAGGTTTGTGTGAGCAGCTCGCTTCCAAACAACCAGACAACCCAGAAGATGAAGAAGACGCTGTCCTGCTATTACAAGATGATCATAAATAGGAAAATGATGATGTGTCCACTCCCTGTTGGGCTCAGAATATGATACATTTCCTACAGACGGGCATGTGCCCTCTAGAAATGAGCAAAGCAAAAAGAAGACACTTCAGGTTGTAGGCTATTCCATATACCATCATTGATGGAGTTTTGTTCAAGAAGGACGTGAATGGAGTGCTGCTGAGATGCATTAACACAGGTCAGATCCAAAAGGTATTAAAGGAGTTTCATGATGGACCAGCTGGTGGCCATTTTGCACCAAGAGTGACAGCTCTGAAAATCATGAAGGCTGGTTATTATTGGCCTAAAATATTCAGTGATTGCTATGCATGGATCAAGAGCTGTAAGAATTGTGCATTCTTCACAGGAAAAGAGAGACTTGCAGCCCTCCCATTACATCCAATCTCAGTTGACCAGCCATTCATGCAATGGGGTTTGGACTTCATTGGAGTCATCAATCCCAATTCGAGCCAAGGGCACAAATGGATTTTGACAGCCACAGACTACTTCACCAGATGGACAGAAGCAGTAGCAGCTCAAAGAGGCGAATGAGTCTAGCATCTTGGAATTTTACGAAGGAATAACTACCAGATTCGGTGTGCCGGCCACCATCATAGTCTTTGATAATGCATTAGCATTCATAGGTTCAAAATTTACTAGAATGGGCTGTCAAGAATGGAATCTATTTGAGCACCTCTTCAAATTATTACCTGTCAGGGTAATGGACAGGCAGAGTCCACAAACAAGAATTTGCTAAAAATCATCAGAAGGACTCTGGATGAAAATCAAAGAACATGGCATACAAGGCTAAAATCAGCATTATGGGCTAACAGAATAACACCCAAAGATGTCTACAGGTAATTCTCCCTACAAGTTGGTTTATGGGAAGGAGGGCAGTATTGCCTATATCATTAGAATTACCAGCCTTGGAGCTCATGAAGCAGCTGGAGTTATCTGAGTTCGAACCAATGGAGGTCAAGTATGCAGAATTGATGGAATTAGAAGAAATCAGAGAACAGGCAGTTCAGACGATTGAAAAGGATCAGGCAATAGTAAAAAGATGGTTTGATAAGAAAACTAGAGCAAGGACCTTCCAGGAAGGGGACCTAGTTCTGAAATGGGATGCAGATCGGGCAAAACCAGGAAGGCATTCCAAGTTTGATACCATCTGGAGTGGTCCCTACATGATCAAGGGATGTAAGAATAGTAATGCCTTCCAATTGTCTACATTGGATGGAAAGGAACTTCCGATTCCGGTTAACGGAATCTACCTTAAACATTGCTACTAAAGAAATGTTTTACTCTTGTAAATATTAGTTTAGTTTTTTCTAATTCCTCTAAGTGCGTATGCACATTGTCCTGTTGTAGTTAGGTTTCTTTTTCCCTAAGTGCTTTGGCACAGGTTTCGCTGCTCTCAGGTTGTTTTCTACAGTTCAGAGCGTTGCTGGAGATGAAGTTGCAGTATCAGGCTCGTTTCAGATTATTGCTTATGACTCCATGCCCAATGGATTGCTAAAAGGCCACTGATCTTCTACCTAGCAGGCAGGTGACCCCGCTGAGTCGTCAAAACTGTTATCAAAATTTCACCCCCCTTGGTAAATTTTGATAACATGCATCAAAAGTTGCAGAAAGGCAAACAGGTTGATCCAGAAAAAAGTGAAAAAATTGGCTAAGTCCTGCTCAAGGGAGCAACTGGAACATTTGGGACAGAAATAGGCGCGGATCGGCCGAAAAGTCTCCAGGCGGCCCAAATTGCATTTGGGACAATCGGGCCAAAAAGACGCGAAGAGCCGATCCGGCCGAAAGAGGAAGAAAAATGGGCTAAGTGTTGCTCAAAATGTTTGGGACAAAAATACCCGAACCGGCCGAATCGGGCGAAAAAGGTCCAGACAGTCCAAAGCAAAATGGGACAAGCAGGGGCCAAAACGGCGCGAACCGGCCGGATCGGCCGAAATTGTCCCAAAGGGTCCAAAGGCAAATGGGACGTCTGGGACAAATGGACGCGAAATGCCCGAACCGGCCGAACCGAGCGAAATGAGTCAAGTCAGTCCGAAGCAAAATGGGACAATCAGTCCAGAGGTACGCGAGCCGGCCGAATCGGCCGAAATTGTCCCAAAAGGTCCAAAATCAAATGGGACGTCCGGGACAAAAAGACCCGAAGTATGCGAAGGAGCCGAAGGAGCCGAAAGCCAATCAAAAGGTGCCACGTGTCTTCGACCAAATGAGGGACGAGGAAGCCCATTTCGGGCGGATCGAAAGTTTTTGTCCCAAGTAGCATTGGGACATTCGGGGCAAAAGGACGCGAAGTACGCGGTAGAGCTGGCAGGGCCGAGAGCCAGTCAGATCATGACACGTGTCTCAAAGAGAAAAGGTCAAAAAAGTCAAAAGGCGAGTTTTCGAGCACCGATCCGAACCAATGGGATAGTACCACGTGTCCCAGCTAGGGCCCACAAAGAAATTTCAAAGGAAAGCCCGCCAAAAATAGAGGAGAGAGAATTATTCAGCCAGTCAGAGCATGACACGTGGCGTCCAGGTGGCAATGCGCGGGAAAACATTTCAAAATCCATTTTTCACCTGTTCCGTGCCCTAAATCTTCAGATCGACATAACTTTCGATCCAGAGCTCGGTTTGGCACGTTCTATATATCAATGGAAAGCTGGTGAAATTCTCTACAGGTTTCCAGGGTCAATCTTGCATTTTGGTTCAGATTGGAGAGAGAAAATCTAGAAATGCCTCTGGCACGAAATAACAAGCAGAAGTAATGCGTCAACGAACAACTTTAATGCAGCAGACAGTTCGCCGCTTCTGTTAGGCAGCCCGCCGTTTCGCCAGGATCCGCCGCTTCTGCCATGATGAGATGAGTTAAGTGCATTCTAGAGGTGGTTGGGGCAGATTTCGAATTTCTCTCTCTCTTCTCTCTCATTCTTCCTATAAATTGTAGGGAGGGGCTTCTTTCTAAAGGTCGAACATTTTTGTTTTGCCTCTCCCTTTCTCCTCAGGCGGATTGTGGAATTCAAACCTCTCATTTGAACTATAATACTTTTTGCCTCTTGGCATTCTGCAGTGTATTGTATCAATCTTTGGAGCAAGTAATACATGTCTGTGGATGATTCTCAACCCTCTCTGTATTCATTTCTTGCATCCTCCTGGTCTTTTACTGCAGGTTTTTGTCATCTGTGCATGATCTTGTATCGCATTCAAGTGGTCTGTGTTTATTGGCAAAATAAGTGTTCTTCATTCCTCGGTGCATCACCTCCTTAGCTTAGGTTTATTTATATGCATTTCTTTCTCCCTGTCTCCTTGGTAGTTAGTTTAGTTTTTTGGGTAAACCTCTGCATTTCATTGGTGCATCTGAACAGAGGAATAGGAACCAGCCTTTCTCTGGAGATTCCTTTCTCACTCTTCAAGTCCCACACTTGGAGAAAGGATTCAATGTTATGCAATCACACTGGGTGTTAGTATGATCAACCTAGAAATCTGATCAACATCCAGGAGTGCTGTGATTTTGCATCAACAATACCCTTTAAGGATGGCTACTCTCTTATCATGGCAGTAAAGGCTTCCTGCATTAATCAACCTTCTAATGTATTAGCTTCCTAAAAAACCTTCCTGCTTTGATCAACTTTCTCTTAGCAAACTTACTGCTTTGATCAATTTTCTCTCTTTCCCCTACCCAGAGCTGGGGCATAGTTCTAGGAATAACCACCTATGGAGATCCCTCTTCCTGCATACAAGTTACATCTGGAATCCCCTTTGTCATGTCAACATTTGGTTTATGAGCATATTTCATCCATATTTACCTCATGGTCTTTTGGTATAACTAACTATCTTTGGCTATGTGTTAACACCTGTTATTGGCTGTAAGTGTAATACCTTGAGTGGTACCCTTTCTTGTTTACATCTAATCCAGTTCAAGGCATGGTTTTCATGTATCCTCCTTACTATGATTATGTGTCGTTTATCTCATTAAGGTCATCTTTTATCACGATCGCATTCTTACATATCTAATTTCCAACTTTTCCACCTATATCCATATTTTTATTTTTAAGGATGGCATATCTTACAATCATCCATAATTCCATAAGTTATGTTAACATCTATAAATGCTCTCGCTAATATACTTTTCGACTTGGAAATATTACTTAAGCACTCCTACGACATGGAAATCTTACTTAAGAGTCCCTCTTAAGGATGATTTGTCATCTTGCACTCCCCCATCACTCCACATACTCACTATCCACATTTTCTCACCATTCCCAAACATCACATCCCCTCACCTCCTCTTCCATTCTTGTAAACATCACCCCCTACTTTCCCACTTTTCATATCTGTCATCCCTCACTTGGTAATATTACTTAACCACTTTCACTGCATGAATGTCTCACTTAAGGTCCTCCTTAAGTTAAACTCGTCATTCTGGAATTCTCTCTCACCTCATTATTTATTGCATCCATTGATCATTCCTTCCTCCTGGTCTCCCCTACCAACCACATTTTCCTCATACCATTATTATATCATATCAAAGAGTGTGTCTACACTATTATGCCTGCCATCATGTTCCTTTCCCCCATTTTCCCCTCCTTGATCCATCATCATTCATACCACTTCATACCATTTTTTTTCCATGTCTTGTTTCTTCATCTTTACTTCGTTCATCCTCATCCAATGTATCCTTTCCTTGCCTTCACTTTGGCACAAACCATTATCTATCCTTTTTTTACTCTTTCCACTCCATCTTCTCGAAATCTCCCACGTATCTACTCCGATGCTTACCTGCCATTATTTTTGGTATTCCTCTAACATTATTTCATCATAATCCTCCATTATCGGTGGAATTATCCTAAAATTCACTCATCCCCATTCTACACGACCTTGTTCGCTCTCTTTGAATTTCTCCTTTTTTTCTTCATTCCTTCCTTCCTTTGTGCCCACTGATCATTATCAGGGGACTTCTCCTAACATCCCTCCATTTGTGTTTCCTCTTCCATTCTTCATTTAATTTTTCCTCTTCTCACTTTTCCTCCCATCCTTCCCTACCGATCATTATCAATGGACTTATCCTAATATCCCCTCACTGACATTGGCTCTTCTATCCTCCATTCTCTCTTCCCTCACATCCCTTTTCTCCACTTCCACCCTTTCTTGTCACTTCTTCCCCACCTCTCCATATTCTAGTTTTCCTCTTAAATATATTTACTGTATTCATCACACACCCTCTCTCTATTTTCTCATCATCAACTTATCCACATCTTTTCCAATCCATGTCATTCCTTCCGTCTTCCTTCTCTTTACATTCCTAATACTACTCACTCTTCACTGAATACCTCCATTCTTGGTTTCCTTCCTTCTGCATCATTTTATCTATTGTCCTCCACTCCTTTCTACTCCTCATCTTATTTCACTTCCTCTATATCATATTCTTCCCTTTCTTACTTCATGTTTCCTTTGTACTTCCCCATTAATAACCTGGCTCTTAAGTGTTGTCTCATATTTTTTTTATCATATCAACCTCCACATGCATTTCTATGTGGCCTGTTCCATATTATTTACCTTGGGTTTCCTCATGGTAACCTAGGCCCTTTAATCTTCCCCATATATCGACTCTATCATCTCTTCTTACCCCATCATTTTCACCTTCCTCCTACTCTCCCCTTCTTTTCTCTATTAACATCATCATATCCATTTCTAAGCATTTCTTCCCATGGTATTTTTTTTTAGAGGATACCATAACAACCATAACCTATCACCTTTTCCCTCGTAAGTTCCTACTCTAATTTTTTCTTGGAAAACATCAATTGTAATCTTCCCCCCATCTCCATGTATCAAAGTTTGTTCTAATTTCTTCTTCCAATCTTTTCTTGTCAAAAAAACATCTTCCTTAGGAAGTATCTCTTCAAAACTATTAACCCCCTCATCTAGGGCATGTTACATCCCCATCCGTATTCCATCTCACCTTTTCATCTTCTCTTCATCCTTGTGGATGCATAGTTTTCTCTTGATTCCTCATCTACAAAGGATTTCACATAATTTTTGCATTTCATTGTACATAATTTGGTGCTTTCCTATGAGCCGTTGGTCATCTTGACCTACATACATAATACAGTGGTATTCACCCACTCACTGGTCCATAGAACATTGTCACCCGTCTCCATTGAGACCACAATTATCCTCTACCTATGTGATATTGGAGTAACTGCCATATTTAACATTAATATTGCGATCCTTTTTTCCTGGGAAATCTTGCCTTGGTTATGCATTTACCATATTTTCATCACCCACCTGACCTTTAACATCTACCTCTTGCAAACTTGTGATTGAATTCCTTTATGTTGTCAATCCCAAGTTTGAGGGGGAACACTCAGTCAATCATATTTTCAATACTTCATTGTTTTTGTCTCGTTACTTTCCCAACGCAAACCACTCATCAAAAAGGAGAAAATGTAGGCACCAGTTTTTGGTATCATTCATCCCCTTCACCCCACATTTTATCTCTTTCATTAGGCTTACCCATTCGAATCCCATTTCCCACCAAAAATACATATTCAATTAATCAATTGGTTAATTGATCCCCTTTTCAATACCCAAACCTCTTTATCCAAATATTCCGTATCACCCCACCTAATAGTTAAATATTCCAAAAATCATCCAAATCACGAACCCCAATCAATCAAATCAAATCCATTATTTCACCTAATCACTCAAATCATGTCCCCCCACTCACTTAATCAAGGTTACTTTATTAAACACAAGTTACCTAATAACCCCTGATCTAACCCCATCTCTAGGCTATAAATACATGCCTCCTCCCTCTTTAAAATATGTTTTAGAAGTAAGGAAGAAGTCATAGAAAACCTCTAACATTATAGCTCTCCAATTTTCATCATATCACCATAATGTCCTTGTGATGCGGTTTGTATCACCATAATATCATCCTTATTCCTTTATGGTTCTCCTATAAGTCCATCTCTTGGCAAGTGCTTTATGCTTCTCTTAGAAAGTCCATCTCTTGGAAGGTCTAGCCCCAAAATTTCTGTTTGATTGTATAAGCTTGGTTTTCTTTGATTAAGTCTGTGGTTTCTTCATTCATTAACATTTTCACGTTATGAAATTTATCAGTTTCCACATGTTATCCATATATCTCTTATTTATATTGTTTTATTTTATGTAAGGGGGGCTGACATCCACATAAAGAAGGTAATACTTCCTGGAACTGACTTCGTCTGGAAGCCCCCACATCTACAATCTAATCCATTTTCCTCTTAGTTACCTCTATTTTATAGGTCTATCTAGCTCACAGTGGATATTAGTCACCTTTAGCACACGTATCCACCATATCACATCAAAGGTACCTTACACCCTCCATCATTTAAGGTTATTTGATTTATTTGTTATCTAGCTCACTAACCTAGACAAGGATGAAGAAAAATCGATCAATAGTATAAAACTACGCATCAATGAAAAAAACACATAACAAGAATAACCATTACGATGAACATTCCAATAAGCTTATATATCATGATGTAAATCCAGAAAACATGAAAAAACTGAAGATTTGCACAGATCCAAATGACATGCACTCTGATACCATGAAAGAGTATGTGAAAATGTGAAGCACTAGGATCACAAGGGACAACATGAACATCCACAGAAGTGCAAACTATAATGTGACGAGATCTCAAGAAGAGCGAGCATCAACTGAAAGTGCATGCAATGTTAAAAAAATGGGCAGAACCTCATTAATGAAAAAAATTCCACTCTAATCTCATAGATCTGAATAGGTGTACATATAGAGGGTGTTGAGTGATTCCCAGTGCTGTAATCATGACCTCTCAAGTGGAGATGAGGAGTTACTTTCCTAGAACAGAAAAGTAAATCCAAATGATACATATGATGCACTGACATACTGACGTGTAAGGGAATCCCAGGATGACTCCAAAATGACACGTAGACCTATGATCTCACCTAAGTGAGATGACTTGCCTAATGATGTGGAATATGACTCACACCAACATGACTTTTAGAGGCCTATCATTATCTACTGTGATAACATGAGCACCATCTTGATTTACCAAAATTTGGCTCAACATTAGTGAATGAAACACATTGAGATCAACATGCACTTCATATGGGAGTTAATACATGAGGACATCATCCACTTATAGTATTGTTATACTTCTAATCATGTTGCATACATATTTACCAAGCCCTTCACTAAGGTGAAGTTTCTTCAATTACAATCTCTTCTTAGGGCGAGGTCTGCTTTAGCCACCCATATTCTTCAAGATTTCTAGTCATTCTTCTCCTCTTCTTATGTTCCATAGAGATGTTCTTTGTACATAGGTACCTTATCAAGCATTTAGTTGTCGGGCCCCATTGACACATATTTCTTAGTTTTCTAGGGGACTTCTCTTTTTTTTTTTCTGACTTGTTATGACCTCTACCTCAACTTCGATTAAGGGGGGGTGTTGGTGTGTATGAATTACCTCATTATCACTAAGGTTCTTATCCACATCACATGGTGAGTCATCTCACTTAGCGAGATCCTATGTCTTAGGAGTTATATTACACATGGTAAATTTTATCATAGAATATGTTGTTGTTATATGCATTAGTGACATCATAGGAATTATATTCCCTATTTAGAATCGTAACCCCTCTTTCCCTTTTGAAGGGAATGACTGTCTAGGCATGAGAGTTACACAACACTCCCATATGTACCCTCTGATCCTTGTAGAAAAATCTCACAGTTTAAGTACATTACATTTATATTTAATTTTGTAGCACATGGGAAGGGTATGGGGGCACTCATTCTATTTATTACTTTGCATCCTTATTTATAGAATCAGGCATAAATCCTTCTATAGTAGTGTGTTCTGTAGGGTTATGAAATGTATCGAAGTAACTAAGTTCTTCGTAGGAAGAAGTTCCTTTCCTCTTGCACTCAAAGGGGAAGATATCAAAGTTATAGAATGACTATGATACCTGATCTTCTTTCGTAGGGGGTTGTTTCAGCACCTCATTCTTATTCTTCTTCTCTCCTACATTCCATGTTTGGTTGTATGCACCTAACACTTTGATTTCTATTTAACATAATTGGGGACTAATCACCTTGAATCATTCAGTGAAGTTCATTCATACAAATAATCAAGTACAAGAAAAAAGGGAAACTCTCCCTCCACATAAAAAATAGGTGCATTTATTCCTTGATTACATAATTTTCATTTCATTTTTATGAAAATGCAAATATTTGATGTTACACTTTACATTTGATTTAAAATTCATTTTTTTATCATGGACATTGACTACACCATGTGTTGTAGGTTTCATTGTGAAGCATTCCAACACTAGGCACAATGAGACTCTGTAAAAAAATATAAGAAAATAAAAAGTGTGACTACATACTCATGTATCTTTTTCTTTAAGAATGAAATTTCATTCCATACTTAAATGGGGGAATTTAGACACTCAAATTTGGCCATTTACTCTTTGATACTAGTAGTTTTGATAAGGTGCTCTTGCTAAAATTAACACAACCTTTCCATTCCCACTTAGCACATTCCAAGGTCTCTTGTCTAAATTTTTTATCCTTACACACCGACATGTCATCAATTTATAAGAGTACTGTTAACCAATATAAGCTCCCTCTTATTTTGGGTTAACTAGCTTGCCTTTGTGCCTCAATCAAATTTTTACACATTTTAGGCACTCAAAATTTTCTGGGTATTGCTTCATCAGATAGAGAATTTTTCCACCTTTCCAAAAATGTAAAGAAGTCCTCATAACTCCTTGTATTTTTCAAGTTATGGCTTGGTGGAGTTTGGAGGGGAAATTTTCCCTAGGTG
Organism: Taxus chinensis; assembly: GCA_019776745.2. Taxonomy (NCBI): domain Eukaryota; kingdom Viridiplantae; phylum Streptophyta; class Pinopsida; order Cupressales; family Taxaceae; genus Taxus; species Taxus chinensis. Next base: position 871,023,442 of record CM034150.1, on the reverse strand, counting down.
GACCCATGGGAAAATTTTTGGCACTTAGCCCTTTTGGGAAAAAATATCAATGGAAAATTTTGGCCTGAAAGCCTGTAAGGAAATGAAATGTTTCCACGTGTCCAGTCAATGGTGGGAGTCAGAGGAACTTCAAGTTTTTCAGCTTTTTGGTCAAAGTGTGTCAAAGGAAAAATAGGGAGTGCATCTCTGCTGAGCAATGTGAAGGTGCCATGTGTCCACATGTCAGTGGGAGTCGAGGTGGTAGAAGGATTTGGAGAAATCAACCAAAGTGGTAAAAATTCAAAGGCAAACGTTGAGGCACATCCCTGCCAAACAACTAGAATATGCCACATGTCTCAGAGTGGCAGATCGATGGAGAATTTTGGGAAAATTTCCCAATGTTGCGAAAGGGGGAAAAATGCTATTTTGAAGCCCACAATCCCATCAGCGAACCAAGAGATGCCATGTGTCTCGGAGTGGTGGAGATGTAGAGTTTTTTGGGAAATTTTTCCAAAAAAGGAAAATTTTAAAGTTTGACCCCGCCGCCCCCAATTTTGACCTATTTTTATCATTTTTTCCCCTAAATCTTCAGAGAGCCATATCTTTTGAACTAGAGCTTGGTTTTTCATGATTTTGGTGTCATTGGAAATATGTTGAGATCCTCTACACGATGAACCCTTCAATTTTGATTTTTGATGGATATTTGTGGGAGAAAAATGGGAAAACATCTCTGGCATGCAGAAAATGTAGAAAATTACCCCAGCCACCAAAATTAATGAAGTATGGGCCTCTGTTTTGCTATGCAAAGCAATGTACAATGAAGTATGGGATTTTTCATGGAAACCCATCACTTTGCAGGCTAATTAAATGAATCTGTTTGTGGTTGGAGTTTCAAATTGATTTTTCCCACATTTTTACCTTTCCCTTCATTCTATTCGATGGTTAAAAAGCCAAATTTGGCTCATTTGTAAAGGGTTGGACATTCTTGCTTCTACAAGCTCTTCTTTTCTCCTTAGTAGGTGGATTTGAAGGAGTTTCAGACCTTCCATGGAGACTGCAGTTCATTTTTTCCTCCTTTCTATTGCAACATATTGTATCAAATATGGAAATGATAATGTGTGTTTTGTGATCGATTTTCAATCCTCTCATGCATTTATCATTGTCTTCTAATCCTTCATTGCATTATGGTAATCTGTGCATGTTTTGGTGCTACAATCTTCATGATCTATGTCAAATTTGTAAAGCAAAGAGTTCAACACTCCTTTTGTGTATCACCTTTCTATTTTTTGCTTAGTTTTGTTTCCATTTCCATGTTTTCTCTCAACCCTTTCTCCTTGGTAGTTTTAGAGTAGGATTTTGAATCAGAACCTCTACAAAATTTACATACATACACCTAAACAGATGAGTAGGAACCAACCTCAATCTGGAGAGTTTTCCCAATTTGCAAGGTCCCACACTTAGGGAAAACTCCATGTTGTGCATTCACACCAAATGACATTGCCTTAGAAAAGTAGATCCATAGGTCATTTTGGGGGTGCTGTGAATTTACACTAACAAGTACTGTTATCACCAAAAATCAACACCCTCTGATTTGTGATTAATGAATGGATGAGTAATTGATGTTTTTGGGAAACATGGTATTGTATCTAAGTTGTAGGACTTGATACTTGAGATAGAACTCTAGAGAAAGCTGGTTCCTCTACCTATCTTAAATCTAAAACTACCCCTACAACTAAAAGAAAAACTATCTAAGATTAATCTAAGCATTCACAGGGACCAATGAGAGAGAGATACATGAAAGGGGGAAAATCCTAAGCTAATAGAGGTGATAACACCAAGAAAAGGGTAAAGACACTCTAATGAGGGAAAAGGGAGAAGGAAAATGGAGAAGGGATAAGGAAAATGGAGAAGGGAGAGGCCAAATAGAGTAACATAGACCCAAAACAACATTTACCATCTATTATCCATGAGACACAACAAAATGAATCTATAAAGGAGAAAAACATACACAAAATTTAATAGCAAGAATGAAGAGGAAAGGAAATGCAACAAAACATAAGCTAGGGTTGATAAACACCAAAAAACTAGATTTTAATGCTTTCAAAGTATGCACAGATCATTACATGTGAAGAAGAAGGAACAAAAACTCATTTCCAAGCTCAAATGGAGGTCTACAACTCACATCTATTTAGCAACCATTTTGGCATGGTGAATTTACTTTTTAGAACATCCTCCTCTAATAAATGATACATTTTACAATACATAGAAGATGGGAAAGGAGAGGAGGGAAAATAAAGGGAAATTTGAAATTCCACCTTCAACCTCTAACACCATACATTGAATGTATGAAAATAGGCATGGATATCTTACCAAGGCCATTCCCCTATGATAATTTTCTTGTAGGAGAAGGAATGGACACCATACCTCTATAAATGTGGTTATTGAGCTACTAGGAACTATATCCTTTAATATTGGGATAATATTTCCTCTTTTTAACCCACCTTTCCAATGGTACCAAGTTTGTGAAATTTGGAGTTACAGGGCTAAATTTATGACCTTTCAAATTTCAGGGGGCCATGATGGTCATGACAAGGTTCCACGTGGGTCTCCACAATCCAATTTAATGTGTTTTTTCCTAGTGAAGATGAAGTGACTGATTGGTAAACCATTAGAATGGTGGAATAGTTCCATCTATGCTCATCGTGCCCACTTTTACTACTTTTCCCAACTAATCCATTCCCCATTTCACTTGCTTCTTAGTTATTTCTACCACTTAATCACCCACGTCAGCTATTCAACAAACTGGTGACCCATCAGAACTGTTCTATCCATTCCCACCATGCTCCCATTACTCACTTTTCCCACAACACTACCCTTTTTCCTCACTGCCGGTCCAAATAGATATGTAGGGAACTCAAGGCCATGAAGAACCATTCCTCTAGTGCTCAAAAGATCTAATTCTTCCAACTTAACTCCTCCAAACTCCTTTCTACGGGTGATACAACAATGCAAAGAACCAGAGGAATAAAGGAACAATTCCTCTTATTTCTCCCAAGACCAATTTAGCCAAATTTTCCCAAAATGACCCAATGTTTCCAATTTTTTTGCCTAAGTATGGAAATGAGGGACTAGGAAAGGAGGAAGTGGAGTGTCCTAACAATGATTTTATCCATTTTTGATCATTTTGTCTTTTCAAAATCCAAAACAATCATGTAAGTTATCAAAATAGCCCCCTCAGGGATATTTTGGAGAACAAGTACAATGTATAAAATCTGTGTACAAATATCAATTGACAAGTTGTAAAATTTAGATTGTATGTTTTTGCATTCCTGGGAAAGGCTGTATAGTTTTATTAGGATGTTATATCTGGTCTTGGATGACTTGTATGGTCTTGCACCTATAAGCTATGAAAAGTAATAGTAAAGGAAAGTAAATAGAAAAAAAATGTAAACCTTCATGTAACCTTCCAATGAAAACCTTAGTAGGTTGTGAGATCTTTTTAAAATTGTATAACATTGAAAATTTATTGATTTGTGGGTGATATTTAGTGAACTCCAAACATGAGTGTAATTTCTATGAACACAATGATTTTTTCTTGGATTATTGCTTCCAAAATAATAGAAGTTGGAATGAAATTTGACAGAGTTTTTGTGCTTAAATCCAAGAGGGTTTAATAGAGAGCAAGATTTCTTTTTATAGAAGAAGAAGTAGTTGGAAGTTAGTTGAACATGATTGAATGCACATGCTAAAAATAACATTGGAGGAGGTTGTAACAGTTCTGGGAATTTTAGGGGAAGTAATGGAATTAATTGCAGAAGTTACATATAGAAAGGTGGTTGTACTTGTAATTTAATTGTTCCCACCTTTCTAGGATTCTAGAAGTTTAGTTAATTAGGATGAGGATGTGGAGTCTAAGTGGCTATTGACTAAGTGACAATTGACTAGGATGTACACAATTAAGTAATTAACTATTTAATTAATAAATGATAATTAAATTAGCTAAAGGGGGTATAAATGGTACTAGGAATTAATTTAATTAATCCAAATGGTGCAATGTGTATGAATTAATCGATTTAATAAATTAATCACAAATGGGTGAATAACAAGGTGTACTAGGATAAAATGGAAAAAGGTGTGTAATTTAGGGTGTCTACAATTTTCCCCCTCTTTAAAGTGATATTGCAAAATTAATAGTGCTTTAAAGATAGTAGAAGCATGCAAATCAGTGAGTGAAAAACTATGAAGCATTTGGATGCCCCAACAAGTAGGAAGTTGTGAAGCATGTGGATGACCCAATGATTAGAATAGTAGACGAATGTGCCCTCAAGTGGGCGGATGATGCAACAAGGCAGTAGATGAAAACTTGACAGAAAGAAGAAAAGGGATTGGAACAAGGATGGGAAAGGAATATGCTCGTAACATGAACATCATTTGGAGAATAATTTTAGAGCAACCTTATTTTTGTTGTTGCATAATAGAGTTGTCACCATGATTATGAAACAGTTTGTCGACATGGTGTCCTAATAGGTGTTGTCATTGATGTAAAACCACATTAAAGAAAAATTTAATGTTGTATGATGATGTCATGATGTTTTTCATGGATCTAACATGATGTTTTAGATGTATATCAGCTGATACAATGGGATTTAGTGAGGAGTGCTTACTATTGCAAGCCTATACAGGTGCCTAGGAGGTGTAGCTTGACAGTGTGAGATTCTTGGATGCTTGGGAAGTATGTCGAAATGATGTATATAGTTTTTTTAAGGTTCTTAAGAACTCACAATAGTGGCATAGTACAAGTATAGGTGTTTCACTTTGTCACAAGTGCTCATTGGGAGCATGTATGGTAGCTTGGAGGTGTGAAAATGTGTATTGGAGCCATATGAGCTCATGGAATATTGTATTTAAATGTATAATTACATATGAGGTACGTTTGGATCATTTGCATAGGTTTTTTGTTCATTTATTGCATTATTTTAGTTGAATCTAGCTTCTATAGTGAGGATCTAGCATGCAAACATAGGTAAGTCTTAGTGACTAGATAAATTGAGCTATGGAATTAACATTAAGATGATTAGAGATGTTATAGAGATGATTCATGATGCTCTTTTTTTTTTTTCAAATTCCCATGTTGAGTATTTTTCCAAATATGACTGATTTTGTGAGATAGGATGAAAAACAAAGTAAATTATAGCTCAAAGTGCAACTTCAGAGGCTCATTGTGAATAGTGTGATTTTCATGGGACATTTTGGATTTAAGGTAATATTATATGGTGAGTTTATAATGTTTCAAAAAAATAATGAGGTCATTTGATTGTCAAGTTTTTATGAACGAATGTTAAGAAGGTAAAGTGGACTAAAACCCTAGTTAAACCCTAGCTAGGAGCAATTTGTAGAGAATGAAGTATACTCACCCAGTTTTGATTGGTTCATTAAAAAATATGATTTTATATTGTATAATATTCATCAATATTTCCAAAAATGTATGGTTGAGGTCATGAAAATATGTGGGCCCCACCTAAAAAATAACAATTTCTGGAGAAGAAGGTTTCAAGAAAAGATGGTCCAAAGGAGTAACATGAAAAATCGATGGTGTATGATATTTGGGAGTTTTTTTTTTATTTAAATGGAGTTTTAAAATAAATTTAATTCAGGTTCATGGTGTTTTGAGGTCCAAATACGTTGACTAGTGAAAGGGCAGTTTTGGGATCTCAAATAGAAAGGTTCAGTAAAATGGCCATAACTTGAGCTAAAGGTGGAGTTTTGAGATGATTAAAGTTATGTTGGAAATTATATTTAGATATATTTCAAGTGATATATTTATTTCCTCATTATGATGTAATTTGATAGGGTTTATAGGTCATTCTTTGAGAAGGAATATTTTTGGCAGTTCAAGACATGATGTGTTCTAGTTAAAGTTTGGTGTTATTTGAAGCATGAGATGGATTGGGTGATGCTTATAATCACTTGTAAAGTTAAGAGGGATGAGTTTTCATCCAATGAATCAACTTAGAGGTATTTATTGTATGTTTAAATGATTTTATAAGCTAACATTTAGAAATAACGTTTTTGGTAGGTTGATCTGGTGAAGGAAAATGTGATGTGGTTTGAAGAGATGAATGTTTTATGACTTATAACTTGATTAGAAGTGTTCTACAGGTTCTAAAATTTCCATTTAGTGGTCACATGGCATGATTTGGTTCAATATCAATTATTTTTTGGCACTATGAATTTTTTAGGGTGTAGGAAACAACAATTTTGAGAAATACAAAGAGAAATGGGCCCATTAAATGAAATGATTTGATTGGTTTAAATGTTCTACATGATTTTGTGTGGTTAGGTTTTGAAGCAAAACTGATTAAGTTTTATTGGGGATTCATTCACCCCCCTCTCAGTCCTTTTCACCTTCCAACAATTGGTATTATAGTAGGCCCTTGGAAGTAGTATAACAAGCTAGAGGGAGATCTTTAGTGACAAGATGACACTTGTAGATTTGGAAACAATTAAGATTAATGCCTTCCTATTAAGGAACACAACTAGTGCGAATGATGATAGGCTTAACAAGTTGCTTGAATCTCATGAAGTAGTAGTTAATGTTTTAAAAGATAAACTGGAAAGATGTATCAAAAGTGAGGCTGAAAAAGAAGATATAATCAAGGGTATAACAAATCAACTCGAGGAGGCACTGAATGAGCTGAAGATCAAGAGGGAAGAATTAGAGGTTTTGAAGAAAGATTTAGGTACCATGAAAATAAAAGTATTATCCTTTCAAGGGAGTTCAAAAAATCTAAGTAAGATGTTGAAAAATCAAAAGGCCTATGGTGATAGGACAGACCTAGGCTTAAATGAGGGTTCATTTAAGAAGAATGAAGAAGAATCAAGTAAAGGATCAAATGAAAGCAAAAGGAACTAAGAAAGGAAGAGAGATCAAGGTTTCCACCTCCTAGAAGATCACCTTATTGAGGAAGCCAAGTGCATATAGGAATGGTGTCTTTCGTGGTAATTGTTACAAATGTGGTGCTTATGGACATATGTTTTTTTTGTAGTCCTAAAGTTAAAAAGAAGTATGATGGAAAAGTAAAGGTAACATTGTGAAGCATAATAATTAAGATGAATGTCAAGAAAATCTAGGTATATAAAAGTTAGGCCAAAGATATGGAGCTGATTGTTATCATCTGTCATGAGCTAGGACATTTTGCAAAGTAGGTACAAAGATCATGTGCCATCAAACTCAAGAAGGTCAATGTAAGTGAAATCAATGGGTAATTACTATACTTGCAATGGATATGGACATAGGGATTTTGAATGTAAAGGGAATAGACAAGTGGAATGTTTTAGGTTCCAAAATATAGGGCCACATTGAACATGGTTTTGTTAATAAGCCTAGTTCAGACTGAGGAAAGAGACTCAAATACCTAAGCCACAAGCTCAAGCTTAAAAACAAGTAAGGAAGAAGCTAGTCAAAGTGGTCAAGATGTTTCCAAGGATGTGATTAAGAAAAAAGAGGGATATTGCTTCGATAAGTGTAGAAGCCGTAGATAAAGAGGAAAATGTCAAGGTCCACAAATAGAGGGCTTGAGTACCTACCTTAGGTATCTCATCAAGCTCCTCCATGGCTCACATATGCCTCTATTTCGGCTTTCATATTGGTGTATAGCTTTATATGAAGCTAATTGGAGTGAGGGGGTTGCAACATGTGCTTTTCTCAATGTGTCTCTTCATGTCACAATGTAAGGTATGTCATTGAGTAAGTATTAAGTATCCTTTATGAAAATTCATGTATCTTAGTCATTTGGTATAGAATGTCCATGAAGTTTTCTTTAGGTCTGTGTTAGTCTATTCAAATAAGTATACATGTCTAAGTAGATGTGTTTGTAAGGTGTATGCATGATGTTATTGAACTCATAAGCTGAGTCTCTATGTAATGATGAGTTCTTCCTAAACTGAATTGAAAGTACATATGGACATGGATTAAGCTTGGTATCATAATTATTGTAGTCTCTATAAATATGAAGTTTTCTGATAGTGAAAGCAGGGTCAAATATGTCTCACATGATACCTCTTTGTAATTTCAAGAAGTATGATTATAAGGTTTCATGTTAGTATGATGTCATTAATAGTCTCAATGTACATAAGTATTTTAAGATTGTTAAAGTGTTGTACTTCCTTGTATGAATATTGGTTTGTATGTTATTAAGAGTCCTAAAATGTCACTATAATGAGTTTCAATGGTCAAATAATGTGTGTTGATGATTCATTTGAATCATGTCATTGTGGTCAATAAGTGCAAAGCATGTACTTTTACCAAGGGTATTCATAAGTACCGAACAAAATCTATTGACCTATTCATAATGGTGATCAAGTATATTGTGGAAGTATCATTAGATGTCAATTATCTAAAGGATTTCCATTTTAATAATCCGTTTAAGCATGTTACATTTCTAGTAAGGTATGTTGGTCCTTTAAGCTCAAGGAGTATGAGTTATTGGAGCCTACATGTCATGAAATAGTAAGGTGTCTAATCGATGTTGCAAGATGAATCAATAAGTCTATCATATAAGTGCTTTATACTTTAGTAAATCAATGGTCTGGTACTAATAATTCAAAGGCTTGAGGGTAAGACCTATTGTGACGTAATATTGAAGTAGATCAACAATGTACAATTTGAAGTATCTAAGTGATGAATGGCATCAAATGGAAATTATCTCACAAGTAAGAATGTATTTCAATGTCTTGTATTAGGGCATTGTCAGTTATTTATGTGTCTCATTCATCTAATCTAGTTTTGAGTAAGTCTATTCTGTAAATTCTAGCTATAAAATGTCATAAATTATAGACCTTGAGAGTGTGGACCTATAACATCATTAGCAAGGTGTATAATTACCAAGTTCATGAGGATTTGATGCATAATTCTATGATTTAAAACTTAATGGTATAAATCCGATCAATGGAACCCTACTTATTGTTACTTCAATGATTGTCAATGTAAAGTAAGGGATCTTGGATTACAAGTTATGGTATAAGTCAAGAATAATCAATTGCCTCAGACATTTCCAACAAGGAAAAGATTGGAAGGGCAACTCATTGGCTAGGAATGGAAGTGTGTTACAATGTTCACAGGTAATAGGATAATAAGCAATAACCTATCTTACAGTATGCGAAGTGATGTTGAAGAGATAATAAGTGATCTTTCATAAATAGGAAATTGGTTTGAAGCATCTACAGCTTTTCCATAAGGTTAGTCAGTATTTTGTAATTAAACTGCATAAGTTCTGAGAATAGATAAAGGTCATAATCTGGTCATACATGTCTATGAATGTATCATCCAAGCAAGATGTTACACTAAAAACATAATGGAATTGTATATTTCTAAGGTGTTTTAATAGTTTCCTATAGTCATATTGAATTTACTCAGGTGCAGAAGAATTGTCTTTAAGGGTTATAATATTCAAGAAATCTAGTTGATTCTTCAAAAAATAATGGTGTAATTAATGAATTCCCTACATCTCTTCTATAGGAAGATGCAGATGTCAATCACTAATTTAACATGGTATTCATGAGAATACTAACCTAGATGGTTATTGAAGGGTCATAATAGATGGAAGTTAGAACTGAAAAAGTTTAGGGAAACAGTTTTTAGGCTACCTGCAAGCATGGGAGCTAATACAATGAAAATCAGTTCAAGGATGACATTTAATACTTAATCTGCCCACATAATTGTGTCTTAGACAATCCAACATAAGTGAGTAAGCATTATCACAACTCAGTTCAAGGGTTTGTCCAACTCTAAACCAAATGCACCTGGATGTCTAAATTTTAACATGGTATTCTAGTGTTAACCATTGAGGATCTAACAAGTGTTTAAACCCCAGGTATACATAGTTCTCTTAAATTAGTGATATGATATGTGTGAAGAAGTTCACACCTAAAGAGATTAGACATCGATAATTGGGATGCTAATAATGTTTTTGGATGACAATAAGGGGTATGATTCTAAAGATTGGATTCTAAAGGTGATTTGTGATACCCATAATGAGCTTCATGAAGTTTTGTAATTCATTATAAACTTTGAAGAGTTCCCTTGGATTATTTCAATTTGGTTGGGAGAGCATTTGATGTTGATCTTCAAGTTGATGTGTGCTTGTGGGAGTCTCTTAGTAGAAATCCATGAATAATATGAAGATCTACAGTTTCATAGAAGGAGGTAGAGTATACAATTTCTTAGTGGTGTGCCATATCAAGTTCAAAGATTATTCTCATTCAATGAAAATGTATGTTCATTTTATCTACCTATTATTTTCAAGTGAGACTCATAGTAAGATGGAAGTTCTTAGGTTTCTTGTCAAGGGTTGAAAAACTTATCCTTGATCATACATTAGCAATCCTACATGCTTGTAGATGCTAAGATTTTTGAATGGTGATAGTGATATTGAAGTCTAATGATGGTTTATTCAGTACTTGTTTGATCCTTTCATGGTAGATATATATGGAGAAGTGTGCTTATGGAGTTGAAATGATCAATTTTAAGCCTCATTAGTTGGTTCAATGACCTCCAAGTGAAGACTGAAGTGGTGCTACAATGTACTTAGAGACAATGGTCTGACTGGTAAGTTGTTGTAATTTTTCCTCTAATGACGTGGGGAGATTGGTATAAGCTATCTATGCCACATGGTGTAAGTTTTTAGGATGCTAAAAGATAATTTACTACTCTCTAAATGACCAGATCTTACTATTGGCATGTTGTTGTAGGTCCTCTAACAATGTTGAAGTGTTGTCTTTTGCAAGAAGAAATGTTGCTCACGGTGTGTGTGAGCTCTCCAAGATAGGGGGAGTAATTTATTTTCCTTTCATGACATTGTAATGGTGACATTTATGCCATTTAAGGTGAGAGAATGAGTTTTTTCCTTTTTCCATGCTTGTGATGGTAGATAAATGCTTATATTAGTCAAATATGACTGTAGAAGACTAAAACAATGTTTCTTTAGACTGTTGACAATGCTGTAAAGGTGATTTCAAGGCATGGTAGCAAGGATAGCTAACTCAAATTTGTACTCTTGAGCTAGTTTTGAGGTATTATGTCTAGGGGGAGTGATAGTTTCTTGAGTCAAAGCATGGTTGACCTATAGTTGGATGTTGAAATTGGTCAAAATTGCTCTAAGAAGTCTTTTTTTTGTCTCATAATATTGTTCTTTGGTATGAAGAGAAAGTATATGCATTATATTTCATGTTTTAGGCCTAGGCAAGATGGAATTTGTTCAAGAATGAAATTATGATGCTTAGTCATGATGCATTTTTGGCATTGTTGGTGTGATTTCAGTATGGATGACTTAGAAGCCGCTACAGAGTTGTAAAGAAGCTCAAAACAGGGTACAAGGTGGATCTATGATTGTTTTATATGCCTATAAGGTTGGAAATGCTGTTTCTACCCCTACTAAGGTGTGTTTATGCTTCCTTCATTATTTTCGGTGATTTTTAGATGTTTGAAGTGCTCCTTCCAGGGGGAGCTTGTTGTTTGTGTGCCTAAAATGAAGGAAACATTCAATTTTTTGGGCAAAAATAAAGAATTTGAGCTATGTATTTAAGACCTTTGGTTGATGTTTCTAACCAAATAATGATGGTATGAAGTTGAGATAGGTAAAGAAGGTGATCTACAGGTATGCCTTTGTAATTAATGTAAAAAGGGGGAGATGTTCAAGGTGTTTTTCATTAATGAAAAAAGGAGAGATTGTTGGCATGGTGTCCTAATAGGTGTTGTAATTGATGAAAAACCACATTAATGACAAAGTGAATGTTATATGATGATGTCATGATTTTTTTCATGGATCTAACATGATGTTTCAGATGTATATCAGTTGCTACAGTGGGATTCAGTGAGGAGAGCTTTCTCTTGTAAGCCTATATAGGTGCCTAGGAGATGTAACTTGACAGCGTGAGCTTCTTGGATGCTTGCAAAGTATGTTTGAAATTATGTCTAGCATGTTTTGATGGTTCTTGAGAACTCACAATAGTTGCATAGTACATGTACAGGTGTTTCACTTTGTTACATGTGCTCATTGGGAGCAAGTATGGTAGCTTGGAGGTGTGATAGTGTGGATTGGAGCCATATGAGCTTATGGAAGATTAAATTTAGGTGTATCATGGACATATTAGGTATTTTTGGGTCATTTTCAGAGGTTTCTTGTTCAGTTATTGCATTATTTTACCCTAGCTTCTACAATGAGATCTCTAAGCATGTAAGTCTTAGTGAATGAGGAAATTGAGCTATGGAATTTACATTATGATGATTGGAGATGTTAAAGGGATGATTCATGATGATCTCAGTAGAAAATTCAAAGGTTCCCAAGTTGATGTATTTTTCCAGATATGATTGATTTTGTGAGACATGGTGAAAAACAAGGTAAATTCCAACTCGAAATGTAAATTCAGATGCTCGTTGTGAATAGTGTGATTTGCATGGGACCTTGTGTATTTCATGGAAGTATTATATGGTATTTTATAAGGTTTCAAAAAATTAATGAGGTCATTTATGATCAGGTTTTTATGAACGAATGTTAAGAAGGTAAAGTGGTCTAAAACCCTAGTTAAACCCTAGCTAGGAGTAGTTTGGAGAAAGTGAATTATGCTGACCCAATTTTTATTGGTTCATAAAAATTGATGATTGGATGATGTAGAGGAATCCTCAGGATTTCTGAGAAATGTATGGTTGAGGTCATGATGATATGTGGGCCCCACCTAAAAATAGCAGATTATAGAGAAAAAGGTTTCCGGGACAAGATGGTCCAAAGGAGTAACATGAAAAATTGATGGTGCATGATGTGTGGATGTTGTTATTGATTTACATGGAGGTTTAAGATAAATTTAATGCATGTTCATGGTGTTTTGAGGTCCAAATAGGTTGACTGGTCAAAGGGCAATTTTGGGATCTCAAATAGAAGGGTTCAATAAAATGGCATAACTTGAGCTAACTGTGGAGTTTTGAGATGATTAAAGTTGTGTTGGAAAGTATATTCAGATATATTTCAAGTTATATATGGATTAAATCATGATTATTTCATTTGATAGGGTTTCTATGGCATTCTTTAAGCATGAATACTTTTGACAGTTTAAGACAAGATGTGTTCCAGTGAAAGTTTTGATGTTATTTGAAGCATGATGATGGATTGGGTGATGATTCCTATCACATGGAAAATTAAGAGGGATGAATTTGGAATAAAATTAATCAATTTATGTATTGAATTTATGTTTAGAAATGATTTTATGAGCTAAGATTTGGAAATAATGTTTTTGGCAGGTTGATTTGGTGAAGGCAAATGTTTCTGTGGTTTGAAGAGATGACTGTTTCATGACTTATAACTTTATTATAAGTGTTATAAATGTTATTAAATTTTAATTTAGTGGTCACATGCCATGGTTTAGTTTAATAGAAGTGATTTGGTGGCTCTATGAAGTTTCCAGGGTGCTAAAGGGTGCATGAAACAATGTTTTGAGAAATACAAAGAGCACTGGGCCCATTAAATGAAATAATTTGATTGGTTGATATTAATTAAAAAATTGTATGATGTTTAAATGTTAATTTAAACATGTTTGATGATTTATGGGTCATGAATAAGGATGATTTTGAAGTAAGGGCATTTTTATCTTTGTGCCCATGGGGTTTTAAGCCATTTTGGCACATGAAATGATGGTTTAGGATAGGCCAACCTAATTGGGTCACTTTAGAATGTTATGATTTTAATTTAGAATGTTTCTATGATGAATGGGTTAAGACAAAGGATGGAAAATTTTGAGTTTGAATTTGAGCCTTGGAGAGGCTATAAAAGTGAAGTTATGGGCATATTGTTTCTAGCTTTTTGAAATCCCCTTTATCTTATTTTGAAGAACCATTTTGCTAAAAATAAAAAAATTTGGGCATAGCCAAAACAACCCCTGGAATATAATTCTAAGATAGATGCTGGTTGAGTTTTTCATGAGGAGAATTTGAGGAAGTTTAAAGTTGGTGTTGTTTCTTTGGGAGCGAGTTATAGAAGGAGGGAAGATTTGGATGCTTATAATTTGGATGATTTCTCTATAGCATGTTGATGTATTTTACAGGTTTATAAGGTTATTTCAGATCTGATATTTAATTTTAAGAAATTATTATAGTTTTACATCGTTCTATGCATTCATTAGACATTAATTGTCTTGAGAACACTTCATTGTATCTTGTGATTCATTGTTGAAGACACTACTCTTTGTGATCTGATTTGAGAATCTATATAAGTGTGTGGATCTGATTTGATTATAAATTTATGTTCCTTTGAGATCATATTGTGTTCCTTGAATTTGTGTTTACTGTATTATAAAAGGTTGTATTCTTTGATGTATTCTATATAATTTTGTGTGGTTAGGGTTGTTGGAGAGAAAATGTATCAGGTGGAAAAACTTGTGGATTTCTTGCTAACACTCTAGGAATCTAAGTCCCTCTACTTAACTGGTGCAGCTTCTTTATATGCATGCATGAGAAAATATGGATTTCTATGGTGGTATTTTGACCGGGGATCCAATAGGGGCACCCCACTGACCCTGTGGTAAAGCTAGCAATCTCTTGTTAGGGAAGAATTTGTCTGAAGAGCGGGAAAGGGGAGTGAGAAAATGAGGTAGGAGGACTAACGTTGCAGGTAGAAAATCATATTCTTGCACACACTAGTCAAAAATTTCAACACATGCATTCATGAGAAGAAACAACTCTACAAATAACAAAAATACCAAATATAATTTATTGATCACAAAGTATCAAGAAACCCCTTAGTCAAAGAAAGTTAGAAAATCCATCTTTTTGTATTGATTGTTTAAAAAAAAGTTGTACATAGTGTGGGAATGGAATAAATTTGAGAGTGGAGGAAAGTAGAAGAAAATCGCTGTCACCTTTGATTTCTCTAGGTACAATGCACTCTTGAGTTTACAAGATCAATCGCCAAACCTTTGAAATGGGAATGACATAATAATTTATAGAATGAGAGGTGACTTATCATCTACCCCCCAATGGATTTTCATATGTCCTTATGCAACTTAAAATTTTTTGACTTCTTAGGAGAATATTAAGTCCCTTTATATAACATAAATGTGACTTTTTACATTAGAAACATTAGGACATATGAAAGAGTTTAACCCCAACGTGAAATTAGAATATTGGAAAGTGAGAGAAAATTGAGGGAAGAGGAGAGAGAAAGAGAGAGAGAAGAAGAAGAGGAGATGTCATTCCCGATGAAGGCCGTTGATCCTTATTGATGGAAAGATCCAAATGCAGTGAAAATCTAAATCTTTGAACTCCTTGCACACTATGAAAACTCCTTCAAATTAGCTCATGAATGCTCACCAAGTTGAATGAACTGTTTCACTGATGACCACAACTCCCACCTACGTATGATATACTATTTTTAGTGAGAGGTGATTTTTTCCTCTTCTTGACCATCGTGATGTGATGAAATACCTCATTTAATCCTGTGCCCATTACCCTTGCCTCAGCCACTTTTTCGGTTGACCTACTATTGTTAGTAAGCACCCATATAGGGAACTTAATACTTTTAGTAAGTGGTCCTTTTAACTATTTTCTACTCTAGAAAATCATTCTGGCTTCCTAGTAACCTTGGGTACACACTTCTTTTGCCACAACTACTTTTGATGATGACTTTCCAAACATAACAAGTCTGTATAGAAAAACTTATTATTTTTAGAAAGCGTATTTCTAGTGCTCGATTTGGGATGGAAAATATTTTTTTAGACTTGTCTTTTCATCATGACCATATCCTCTGAATTTCACATAATGTTGCCCACTAGAATGCCAGGAAATAAAATTTAAAATTTTCACCTGGCAGTGGCTTCGAGCACGGAGCTGCCATGGTGGCCAATAACAGAGCTTAAAATTTGTAGGTTTGGTTTTTGTCTCTGTCTATGAAAAAAACAATTCCATTGTGATAGGTTTTTCATTTGGAGCTCATGTGCAAGTTTTTAGCTCGTTTCCATTGCCGAAATGATGGGAAATATGATGAATGTGAGCCGATGCATGAAGTGAGGATTTTTTTGGAACAAATAATTCTGGGCACCATTTGACCTCTAGTTTATTACATCATGATCATCTTGAAAAATATGGAATTCTGTAAGAGGATGGCACCTTAATCAGACTTGTATCTTGTGAGATATGAATATTTCTTGATCGGGTGACTTCACGGTTATCCTGTCAAAAAACCTTCATTTTCTTCCATTCTTCATTTCTTGGATCTAATTTTATCTAATATTGTCATGTTTTCATGAAGTAGATTATTTCTAGGTCATGGAGAGATGGTTTGGATCAGAAATGGTGGACTGGGTGTCTAGATAAGCTTCAGCAAAGCCATGACATGGTGAGGAGCTAAGGAGGAGAAATGAGAGGAAGAAAATGACTAAGTGCTGGATTTAAATTTTCAAAAAATGCACTGTGGAGGGGCTTCACACATTTTTTCATGTCTGATGGCCTTGACCTCAGGGATATGAGGGACATCAAAGTCCATGGTGAGCAAGAGGACACACATGTGTCCTCGATCTGATGGCAAGGGATTTTCTTAAAAAAAAACACTAGAAGCACTAAGGGTTGAAAGTCGGTCACGTGGATGACCAAAGGACTCCCCATAGGGACTAGGAACATTTTTCCATGTCTTCTATCCCTGACCTTAGGGAAATGAGGGACATCAAATTCCACGGTGGTCCTGGAGTTGACACGTGTCTTCGATCCGACAACAAGGAATTTGAGCTCCAAAAATGCACCTGGGGGCTGAACTGTCAAGTCTGAAGGTCACATGAGGGTCCCAGAGGTCACATGGGGGTTGGGACATTTTTTCAAGGTTGATGTACTAGACGTCAGGGACATAAAATCCCACTAGGTTCCTGAAGCTGACGCATGTCCTCTCAAAATTTGGCTAAGTCCTGAACATGCTCCAAGAGGGTAACTTGTGATGATGATAACTTGAGCTCCCGGTGGAATGTATTTTGAAATTATATATGATCCTGACTATAAATGGCCTTTGGAATCTAATGGTGTGGGTATCATGTCTTGATTCATCCATTTGATCCCTAAAAATTTTAAATTGTGATTTGGTACTCCACATGTGCCTAGAAAAAATGCATGCAGACCTATGCCCAAAGTGTTGTGAAAAATATGATTTCACCATCATGTAGGGCTTGGAATCCTATTTTTGGAAATGTTATTTTTCACTCCTAACTCCATCCGGAGCTCTCAGAATCTTCTTCTAAAGCTCAGCAAGTTTTTTAGGCCTGTGTACTACATAGGCTTGTGAACCCTATTTTATTCAGACTACTCCAAGTCTTTCAAAACTTCCCTAAACCTTCCAAAATCATTTCCATGATGTTCTAAGGTCTTCAATTCACCTCCATGTTTAATTTTTCCCTTTCATTCCACACCAGCGGGGTTGATCCAGTCCTAGGAAGGCCAGTGATAGCCCTTCCCAATACTGCTAGAAGATAACATCTTTTCAGAACTTTCCTAAAATCACCTAGGGGACCAATTTGACATAAAATAGGGGGTGACCAGACTGATGTATCTAACATGGGGTTCCTAGGAATGATAAAAAATGAAAATTTTGGCATAGGGGTATAGTTTTCATGCTAAGAAATTATCAATTTCCCTGTTGCACATTTGCACGACAACAAATGGCTCTAGCTTGGGGACATGGCATGGACTGAGCATAGAGAAGACATGACATGGGAATTCAGAATCTCAATTTTAGACCATATAGTTCGTTTGACTATTATCTTATCCATTAGGCCCTGACGAAGTCATGTACAACTTACAATAAGAGAGAAAGAGAGAAGAAGGAAACAAACACACACACGAAAAGGAAATGACACACACAACAAGAAGGGAAACACATGCAACAGAAAGGGGAACACACTTAGAAATCACCTATGGTACAGGGCGGGGGACAACCTGATTTCACTGTTCACTTTCCATTCCTTAAAAGTTACCCCCCCTGAGTGGGAAACACTGAGTGATGTAGTCTTTGTGAAGTCATTGAATGGTTCCAGAAAGTAACCTCCTTTCCTTAATTTTTTATGGAAGCCAAGTTGCTTCCATGATTGTCCTTTTACTTTATAGGAGTGATTCCATGTGAGCTTCTTGACAACTCAGGTCTTCACTTGGAAATTATAGATTGCCTTTGTCCTCTTTGAAGTCGGTCTCATAGTTCCAAGTTGCCTTCTAAATTTATCCACATAGTTGCATTCTTCATTGGCATCTCATCGCTGCCCTAATCTGCTTTTTGTTCAAATTACGTTGAATATTTTGAGTCTTTTCTTTCCTAGGTTTATGCTTGTTGATATCCTCCTTTCCATGAAAAACATTAGATTCATCCCTTATCTCTATTCCACTATGAGGAATTTGAGTATTGGTGGGAGAATAGGAGGAACCAACTCATATTTGTAATGTATGGCCATGACATGGAAGTTAAGAGATCAAGAATCATCTCAGAATCTTCTGAAACTTCTACTACATCCAATATTTCTTGCACATGAGCATTATGCTTTGTCATTTCCTAAACTCCTCTTTGTATACCTTGTAGAATATTTATTTTTCATCTCAAGGAAATTATCTAGAGGGATTACCTCATCATCTTGGGAATTAATGCACACTACCTTTCCTTACATAAAAGAGAGATTTATCTTCAAATGCCTTCTTGCTTATATTTCTTCATCAAAAGAGTACTTCATCTTCAAATGGGAAAGAAAATATCTCCATTTTTTTATTGCATACATCCACCATTATCTCAAGATAGGAATCATATTTTTCATCTTGCCTTATCTCAATATGGCCAACCTTCATCATTGGTTAAGGCTTCCAAATCAGCTTCATACTTGTCTTGCAGATTTTTGGCTTGCATCAGGAGCTCAAGACTAAGCTCAAGATCTTTAGTTTGTTCTACAGCTCTTAATTAGTTCTTGTATAAAGATTTCTTTCAAAAATTTCATGGGCTCATCACAAGCTGATTTTGTCTCTCCATAGATGGCCTGACTGAGATCATACTCATCCCCAAATGGGAATGAGAATAACTCCTCATATTGGATAAGCATATAAGTTGATTTTAATTCTTGAAAATCATTAAGAACCATTTCCTCTTCCTCATGGTTTGCATCGTCTGGTAATTTGGGGCTACCCTCTTGTAGCTCGAATCTCCTCAATGCTTCTTCAAAATCCAAATATCTCCGGGAAGGCATGTCTAGACCTATCAAGATGGGGATAACCTCTTCCTCCTCAGTTGCCACAAAGTGATTCATTTCTTATCCTTACTACCTTGGTACAAGATGTTAGCTTCTTGGCTTCAGGAATTTCATACCATGTACCTCATCTTCTTCTTAGGAAGTAATTTCTCCATGTCTCCCTTCACTGGTATGTGTTGTAGAATGACCAATTCATTTAAATTTTCCATCCCAAGTCTCGGAAAAAACTTCTACTCAACAACATTCCGAATGAGGTTGGGACATCTGATACCAAAATTATCACTAACATTTTCTTGTCTAGAAATTTGGAGAGAGATACCTAAAGCACTCCAAAGGAAACATCTATCAATTCACTCAAGGGACAAGGGTTGTAACCTATGCATCTTTGACCTTACCTACAAGTGGGACCTCTTTTGACTCTAAAGAGTAACAAGAGCCACTAGGTGGAGTCATGGTTCCAGTTTGAGATCTTTGGTAACCTTCACGGTCATCCTATTATCCAAGGCACTTGAATCTATTATGCAGTTGTTCAATACATATTCTTCAACAAGAAGGGAGACATAGAAAGGTTCAACCTTAGTAGACTCTTTGATGCACTCAGAGAAAACATGTTCTGTGAGGGAGGTGTAGGTGATTTTGATAGTATTCCTTTAGGATGAGGAGCTACATCATTGGGTGTTAGATTACCATTCATAATGTATTAGCCACAAACCTCTCAAACTATTCAGGATGGGTCTGTAAATATTCAGTTTCGGTAATTTTATTTGGATTTGTTCACATATTCTATGAAGTCAAAGGGAACAGATGCAGACAAGGGGGTGAAGGGACTGATTTTGGAGTCTGGATAGGATTAGGAGTAGGATTTTATGTTTGAGGAATGGAAGGTATTTTGAATGGCACATACTGGAACTTTCAAGGTATTAGATTTTACAGGAGTAAATTTAGATTTAGACTTGGAAGAGACATAAGAAGAATTACTTGGGATTACAGGAGCCTTCTTAATTGTTGCGGGATCAAGCTCTAACAATGCAGACTTTATGGAAGATGGAAGTGGGGATCCTCGACTAATTATTTTGTTTGTGGAGTCACCACAGGAGGATCATCAACCTTCTTTTCTTTTGCAAAAATGGAGGGAGATGCTATTTTCTTGGAACTGAGAATGAGTGAATACCATGCATGAGAAACTGGGTGCATCCTCTTCATCTTCTTCATCACCTCCAGAATAATCACAAAATATTATTTTTCTATCATTCTCAAGTTCATCGATCTCTAGAAAGTTGCCACCTTCACTTTCTTGTTTAAGCTCTTCTTCACTTTCTTGAAATTTGCAATTTATGTTCATGGGTGGGGCCTCTAAGGTGAGCCTTTGGGGTGCTCCTACAAATGAGATAAAATTAATTTAGTGAATCTGATTTCTGTTAAATGAGAAGATACTCATTCAAATAATTCCCTCTTCAAATATTCCATCTCATTTTCCAACTTTTGTATGATGGATTGGTTCTCTCATCTCCAAGATGTTGGGCCCTACCCTTTGATGAATTCTTGATCTTTCCCGAGAGGATGAGATCGTCATCAAGTTTTAAGGAAAACATTTTTTCTTCTACAATGTTTCTTGGTTGGGCTAATTTGTAGCAAAAATAATACTTCTGATGATTACAAATTGATGAAGAATCTCTTGATATTTTTTTCAGATTACGAATCTTCTTTCGATATCCTGTTAAGTAACTATTCGAAGTGAGCCATGAAGTCTCTCATAGTTTCACTTTCTCCTTTCTTTATTTGAGCCAACTACACCAGGAGGTCTTAAAAGTCTTCAGTGGATTTAAATCTCTCTTTGAAGGCAGTCATTGATGTCATTCAAACCCGTGATGGACCAAGAAGGCAAGAGGTAAAACCGTTTTTCTAGTGATGGATGGTGAAATGTAGATGGTAAGTGGAACTTTTTCTTGGAGGGGCTCCACATAACAATATTACAACAAAATCTTCATGTTGGACACCAAGAATTCCACATGATGTTGTGAAGGCTGATATGTGCTCTTCAAGGAGTTGTGTGCCATCACCTTTGAAATTAAAAAATTTCTTGTGGGAACTTGTTGGTAAATCATGAAGAGGTGGTTCCAGAGTGAATGGACATGTATTTCTTCCCCATGTAATAATGGGTTGAGTTATTTCTAAGTTCATCTTCCATTATTTCTTCTACTTCTGTTTTAGCTTTGCTTCTACAAATTATTCTTCTTCCATGAACTCGATGCAATGGTGGTTGAAAAATGGGAGAATTTGAAGGAAGTATCAAAAAGACTTTGTATAGGATTTCTAGGTGAACTGTTTGAAGAAGATGGAGAGGAGGCTTGAGAGAAAAATAATGGATTATCTCTAATTTGTTCTTGCTAATTTTTTGGAACACAAGTTTCTCAACCTGTTCAAACTGGTGTATCTCCTTTCAACCAACTTTTGGAAATTCTTGTAGTGGTAACACAAGAGGATTTGTGGAATATGAAAGCTCACGTGTAAAAATTTACAGTGTATCTTTCAACAATGTACTTTCAAGAACTCTTTTTTTTTCTGATTTTTTCAATTTTGATTTTTTTGACCTTGCGGTCATATTTTGGGTGTAGATGCTGCTAAATTAGGCCACCATGGTGTGCCATAAACTGTTGGTGAGAATTTTTTTTGGGTGGAAAAACATGTGGATTTATTTCCAATGCTCTGGGAATCTAAGTTCCTCTACTTCACTGGTGCAACTTTCATATATGAATGCATGAGAAAATGTGGATTTCTATCCTAGTGGCGTTTTGACTGGGGATCCAATAGGGGCACTCCACTGACCCTACGGCAAAGCTAGCAATTTCTTGCTAGTGAAGAATTTGTCTAAAAATTGTGAAAGGGGAGTGAGAAAAGAGGTATGAAAAACTAATGTTGCAAGTAGAAAATCAGATTCCTGCACACACTAGTTAGAAATTTCAACACATGCATTCATGAGAAGAAACAACTCTGAAAATAACAACAAGACCAAATATAATTTATTGATCACAAAGTATCAAGAAATCCCTTAGTCAAAGAAATATAGGAAATCCTTCTTCTTGTATTGATTTTTTAAACAAAATTTTTACATAGTGTGGGAATGGAAGAAATTTGAGAGTGGAGGAAAGTAGAAGAAAATGGCTATCTCCTTTTCTTTCTCTAGGTAGAATGCACCCTTGATTTTACAAGATTAATGACCAACCCTTTGAAATGGGAATGGCGTTACAATTTATAGAATGAGAGGTGACTTATCATCTACCCCCCAATGACTTTTCATATGTCCTTGTGTAACTTAAAACTTTTCAACTTCCTAGGAGAATATTAAGTCCTTTTTATAACATAAAGGTGACTTATTACATTAGGAACATTAGGACATATGAAAAAGTGCAACCCCAATGTGAAATTAGAATATTGAAAAGTGAGAGAAAGTTGGGGGAAGAGGAGAAAGAGAGAGAAGAGAAAAAAGGAGATGTCATTCCTAGATGAAGTACGTTGATCCTCATTGATGGAAAGCTCCAAATGCAGTGAAAATTTGAATCTTTGAACTCCTTGCACACTCGTGAAAACTCCTTCAAATTAGCTCATGAACACTCACCAAGTTGAGTGAAATATTCTGCCGATGACCACAAATGACCACAACTCCCAACCTGCGTATGATATACTATTTTTAGTGAGAGGTGATTTTTGCCTCTTCTCGACCATCGTGATGTGATGAACTCCCTCATTCCATCATGTGCACATTACCCTTGCCTCGACCACTTTTTGGGTAGACCTACTATTTTTAGTAAGACACCCATATAGGGAACTTACTATTTTTAGTAAGTGGTCATTTTAATTGTTTTCTGCTCCAGACAATCATTCTGACTTCATGGTGACCTTGGGTACACACTTATTTCGCCACAACTGCTTTTGATGATGACTTTCCAAACATAATAAGTCTGTATAGGAAAACTTATTATTTTTAGAAAGTGTGTTTCCAGTGCTCAATTTGCAATGGAACATATTTTTTTAGACTCATCTCATCGTCACCACCATATCCTCCAAATTTCACATAAATTTTCCCACTAGAATGTCGGGAAATAAAATTTAAAATTTTCACCTGGCAGTGGCTTCCAGCACAAAGCTGCCATGGCAACCATTAATGGAGCTTGAAATTTGTAGGTCTGGTTTTTGTCTCCATTTGTGATGAAAACAAATCCATTGTGATAGGTTTTTCATTTGGAGCTCATGTGTAAGTTTTAGCTTGTTTCCATTGTCAGAATGATGGGAAATTTGACGAATGTGAGTTGGTGCATGAAGTGAGAATTTTTTTGCAACAAATAATTTTGGGCACTATTTGTCCTCTAGTTTATTGCATCTGTGATCATCTTGAAAAATGTGGAATTTTGCAAAAAGACAAAACCTCAATCTGACTTGTATCTTGTGAGATATGAAGATTTCTCGATCAGGTGACTTCACGGTTATCTGTCAAAAAACCTTCATTTTCTTCCTGTTCTTCATTTCTTCAGCACTTTTGATTTTTCTCTAATATTGCTGTGTATTTCATGAATTAGAGTATTTTTGGGTCATGGTAGAGATGTTTTGGATCAGAAATGGTGGACTGGGTGTCTGGATAAGCTTGAGGAAAGCCATCGCATGGTGAGGAGCTGTGGAGGAGAAATGAGAGGAAGAAAACGACTAAGTGTCGGATTTAAATTTTCAAAAAATGCACATGGAGGGGCTGGGCACATTTTTTAATGTCTGATGCCCCTAAGCTTAGGGATGTGAGGGACATCAAATTCCATAGTGAGCAATAGGATGACACATGTCCTCGATCCGACGACAAGGGATTTGCTTAAAAAACACTAGAAGCACTAGGGGCTAAAATCCAATCACATGGATGACAAAAGGACTCCCCATAGGGGATGGGTGGATTTTTCCATATCTTCTATCCTTGAACTTAAGGACATGAGGGAAATAAAATTCCATGGTGGTCCTAGAGCTGACACATGTCTTTGATCTGACAACAGGGAATTTGAGCTCCAAAAATGCACCTGAGGGCTGAACTATCAAGTCTGAAGGTCACATGAGGGTCCCAAAGGTCACATGGGGGCTAGGAGAAATTTTTCAAGGTTGATGTACCTAACCTCAAGGATATTGGGGACATAAAATCCTACCAGGCTCTTGGAGCTGACATGTGTTCTCTCAGAATTTGGCTAAGTCCTGAACACGCTCTAAGAGGACAACTTGTGATGATTATATCTTGAGCTCCCGATGGAATTTTTTGGAAAATGTTTTTATGATATTTACTATTAATGGAATTATGAATCCAATGATATGGGTATCATGTCTTGATACATCCATTTGATCCATAAAAAAATTATAATTATTATTTGGTACTCCACCTGTGCCTGAGAAAAACTACTTGAAGATTTGATGCGCAAAAGTGTTGTGAAAAATATGATTTCACCATCATTTAGGAATTGGAATCCTCTTTTTGGAAATGTTTCTTTTTACTCATAACTCCATCTGGAGCTCCTGAAATCTTATTTTAAAGCTCAAAAACTATTTTTAGGCCTATGTACTGCCTAGGCTTATGAACCCTATTTTTATTCAGACTTCTCCAAGTCTTTCAAAACTTCCCCAAACATTCTAAAATCATTTCCATGATGTTCTAAGGTCTTCAATTCACCTCCATGTTTAATTTTTCCCTTCCGTTTCACTCCAGTGGGGTTAATCCAATCATGGGAAGGCCAACGATAGCCCTTCCTAATACTGCTAAAAGATATCATATTTTCAAAACTTCCTAAAATCACCTAGGGGACCAATTTGACATCAAACAGGGGGTGACTAGACTGACAGATTTGATCTGGGGTGCCTAGGAATGATAAAACATGAAAATTTTAGCACAGGGGTATAGTTGTCATGCTCAAAAATTATCAATTTCCTTGTTGCACATTTACACAAAAGCAAGGGTTTAAAGAAAAAGTGAGTAAGTTTTATTCAAGATTGATTAACCCCCCTCTCAGTCCTTATCACCTTACAAAAAAATAAATATGGTTAACCCAGATGCGAGTAAACAAATACACACAACAAAGAAAAGATATAAAATGAAAACAAACCCAACATACATAGTAGGTGTAGGCATCAAGGTTATAAAAGAACCAAGATGTAATCACAATACTTGCAAGTGGTCCAAAAATTAAACATAAAAAATGTAACACAAATTTGAAAAAGAAGACAATCGACTATGCCCCTAATGCATGGCATAATGATGATTAAGTTAGAATAGGATTAGACTGGAAGAGTGGACCTAAAATGATTCCTGATGACACTCTTACTGGATCCATTGTGTAAATGATTGAAAATAAATTTCCCAGGTGAAGTTATATTGTGAAGGAGAAATAATTTTTGTGACTTTCCCCAAGCAGAGTTAGCATATCATGCAAAGGGAAGAAAGTGATAGTTGTAAGATTAGAACAATCACTAGGGTAATAGATAAAGGTATGACATTTATAAAGATTGTATTGAGATGTTGAAAGATTCACTTTAAGGGTTTTCTAGTTGTAGGATTTCTTTTATAAGTGAATGTTTGTTCAATTTTTTTTTTGAAATATATCATTTTTTCTGGATTTTGAAATATTTAATTTTTTATTTTTATTTTTTGTGAGTTTGGATAGAGATTTGAAATAAAAATGCCAAGAAATGTAAGAAAACATGAATAAAAAATAAAAAGGAAAATATTCCATGAATTAAATAAACCAGGAGGAAAACAAAACACATGCAAGGGACAAGAAAACACGAAACAAAGCATTGCAAAAAAACCCAATATGAAGATGAAAGAACCATGCCAAAGTTATATTTGAACTAAGATGTGAATAAATTTCTTGCAATTGGTCTACAATAAAGTTAAACAAAGTACAACAAAATAACAAACTAAAAGAAGTAAAAACATCATCACAATGTTGAAAAACAACAATAGTACAATAGAATGTACCAAAACAACATCTAATGACACTCTGAATGTGTTCCACATTGAAGAAATAGATATATTTGAATGCCCACAAGAGATATCTTAGAACGCAAGAGGATTGGATCAGATCGAAGAGTGGAGTGATACTTAGATACTCTACAAGATAATCTTTTTGAATCCCTTTGAAGTTTGATCTATATTGGATTAAAATGTAAAATCCAAATGCGCCTCAAGCAAAGTTATATTGCGAAAGGGTAAATGATTGACTTGAGCATACATATACACCATAGACAATAAATATGATCTAGAATGATCATAAGGAGAGTTGTTAAAAGAAAAAAATGTTGAACTCTGATATCCAGTTGCCGAAAGTTGGTCAAACATTATTAGAATGTTTTGATTGTGACAATTTGAGACAGTTTTTGATTTTTTGAACAATTTTATATTGTTTTTTGTCTTTTTTTGAACAAGTTTATATTGTTTTTATAATTTTGTGAGACATTTTGGAATGTTTTTGTATTTTATAACTCGATAGAAAGGGTGCACTACTTGAAAGAATTAGGAGAAATCCATTCCATTAGAAGAAATGTAGATGATAAAATGAGAGGATGTTTCACTCTGCTCGTGGCTCCACACAACTAGGAATATGTGAGGGATCATCACCGAGAGCCAAGAAGGACGTGAAAATGATGTGAATAGTGATATGAAAGTGAAGATATTGGGTTTGATGGCATAAGGTGTAACAATGATCCATATGAGAAAAATGTGACTTGTCTCTAGTCAAGATTATTTGACCAATTCAAAGATGATTCCACTTTATAAGTTTTGAATTGACTTAGATCCATGGATGGCCTACTGATTGGAAAAAAATCTGTTTGAAGGAATTGTTTTCTGTCTTTAACATGAGCAGCTAAATTACTCCCAGGGATTGTTTTGATTAAGAACTTTGATTAAGATTTCATAACGACTTTGTTGATTAATTTTTTTTGAATTTTGTGAAGGACCCCCTACATGTTTCCCCATACCATCAGTAAAAGGAAAGGGCTCAACATTGAAGATAAAATGTAGGAAAGTAAGGGATTTATCCTTTACCAGTCTCATACTACTGGTAAGAAGTATGGTTTTATCATCGAATACTTTGAAGGATGAAAGGTGTAATGATTTTTTTTTAATTTTTAAATTGATTGAATTTTCCTTGTATGTTGATAGTGTGCTTGTTCGGAAGGAAATTTTTTCTCCTAAGTCTCAGCCTCATGCGACCAGTAGGACACCAGGGTTCAACACTGTAGATTGATATGGGAGGTAAAAAAGGACCAGGTAAAGAAGTTTAGTGTTTTTTGTTAAAGAGAGAGCTTATTTGAAAGGAGGAGTTACCATCAATAAGCTTTGAGACAAAACTGTAGGTAAAAAGATCTGAAATGGTAAGAACCGTAATAGGAATGAGACACACAATGCCCAATAGGAACAAGGTTAACCATGTTTCTTAATAGGTGAAGAAGGAAAATACATGATAATGGTATGATTAAAGTATATTACAATAGATGGAATGCCTAACAGGATTTGTATACACTTTGTCATTTGCGACTTGCAAACATTGCTTTAATATGAAGTTTTGTTATTTTTTTTAATGTTTTTTAAGTTTTCTGAATGTTGGTGGATGAGGATTTGAAATGGAATCATTAAGAAATAGGTCCATGTTTATTGAATTAGAATGGTCCTGAGATACAATACTTGTGCGGATGAAATCCAAGTTAAGAGAGGGAATCAAAAGATTTGATAAGTCTTGAAATACGAGACTTGGGCAGACATGGTCCAACTTAAAGAAGTGAATCTAAAGCTTTGATAAGTCTTGCAATATGAGACTTGGGTGGACATGAGCTAAGTAAATGGAGTGAATCGAAATATTTAATAAGTCCTACAATACGAGACTTGGGAGGATGAGATCTAAGTCAAAGGAGTGAATCAACTGATTCGATGGGTCCTGAAGTACGAGAATTGGGTGGACAGGTTCCAAGTTAAAGGATGTGTGATTAGATAATTCTTAGATGAAATTGAAAGACTTGTGTGATGTTAGAGAATAATCATCAATGCAAGGAATATGTTGATATTCATATTCACTTGTGAGTGAAAGAGTTTTAGGAGATAAGGATGGATCTCTATATGTATACCAAGGGTTATTTAGATGTCATAGAGAGGAGATGGTAAATGTTGCTCCTTATTGGTTGTGAATTAGTTGATTTGATGATAGATTTGAAATTAAAGTGTAAAGAGGTTGTATAAGGACATTCTTGCGTATACATACCTCATAAAGTGTACAAATGTAGATGTCTTGATAGGTAGGACTCATTATTAATGAGATTCCTATAAGATTGATCATTTGAAGTGTAATGGACATAGAAGGTTGTGTTGTCATAGTTGTCCAATATTTTTGTGGTTGTATTTTGACAACAAGACTAGAGATGTTAGGAGTAGGATCCGAAATGGGAAGAATGGAATCAAGATCAATTGTGCTTGATGATGGAACCTCTTCGGTAGTATCAAGGGTTGAAAGAGAGTCTTGGATAAAATTCAAGCTCTCGTTAGGTGTTAGATGTTGTCCAAAATAGGTTCAATGTCTGTTTGGGTGAATGGAAGAAAATATAGAGAAGAAATATATTTATTTGAAGGGGGAGATACTAGACCTACATAATGATATCAAGGAATGTCAGCATGAATCAAAATGGGAATAACAGTCAAATATTCATTTGAAGTTGACATGTCATTGGTTACGAGAGCTTTTTCATCAAGATTTATGGAAATGGTTCCATTGACAATTTAGTCTTGGAAATAATAACGAAGAGGTGTACAATTATCAGTAGAATAAACATGAATGCGATGGTATTCAAAATATTCAGATGCATTGTACGATGTACGATTGGGTTCCCTATTAGAAATAGGTCTCGTAGGTGGAAATTCAATCATATTAGCCTTTACTAATTATTGAAAGGCACTAGATAGACTCTCTCCGAGAGGTGTACATTAAAGTTAAATGGTGTACAAAGTGGTGTCGTCAATACAGGATATTATGGATTTATAATCAACATTATTTGAGGATGCACCACGTTCATGAGATTTACCCTTTACATCATGGTTAGATAATGGGTCTGCAACCACTATGTCTCCAATGTCAATAAGGTCTTGGATGTAGTTGCGAAGTTGTTTGCATTTTTCTATATGATAACCATCAATGCGATGAAAATCACAATAAGTGTTAAGTCTATACCAACCTGGATTAGGTTCTCCTTCAGATAAGGGTTGCATTATAGGATAAGTGACCATATTAGCACTTGCTAGTTGTTTTAATACATTTGAAATAGATTCTCCCAAAGATGTATATTGTCTTTGATTGTAATCATGAGGAGGAGGAAATGTATCTTTTTTTGGAATGGTGACATATGGTTTTCACTTAATCTGTGTTAATGGATTGTTCTGTAAGTTTTGCACATTGTGATTATCTATGACACCATCATTGACAATGTTACGGTTGGAGTTAATGTACCTAGGTTTATCATGAGAAGTTCTAGAGTTTTTATTGTTGTGATGATTATGATTGTGCCCATTGTATGTGTAAGGAGACTTAATCAAACCTTTAGAAATGAGGGATTTTTTGATTTGAGTTCCCCTTTTCCATAAATTCCTCAAATATGTTGAGGGAGTGCATCTGCATTTGAAAGGATAACTCATCATTAAGGTTAGGGATGAAGATGCTAACCATATTCTTTTTAGGGAGTGAACATGGGAATCAACTAGCGATTCCATGCCATAGTTGTAAGAACTGTGCAAAGCTCTCAATTTTTTGTTGTTTGGAATTTCAAAAATCCATCATAGTTATTTTAGAATCAAGGTTGAAAGATATGTATTTAACAAACTGATGTAGCCAATCAACAATAACATCCAACAAACTTATTTTAAAGGTTTACAATAATCAATTCACACCTTACTTATCCTTTTAGAGGATTTAAAAAAATCTCTTATGGTAATTAGTTTGGCTTGTAATACAAGAAATATACTAGTCACTACTTGAAAGCTTCAAATGCATAGCTTCACTCCATTGTAACACAACCTTCATTAATAAATCCTGCCCAAAGAATCCCTAACTTACTTGTTTTAGAAAAAACTACCATATTATCTTCAGGTTAGCCTTTAGAACAAATGAGTAACTCTTGATTCTTTAGTCTACTCATAGATTTCACTTCCTTTTACCTATTCATACACTCTAAACAACTTAAATTCAACTCAAAATTACCTCAAATCAGTCGAAGACATCAATCTTTCTCAACTTTGCAACAAGTACCCCCAAGATGGGTTTATTTAGATATCTCATGCATAGAATGGTCTTGATATTTCTATAGAAAATTTCATTCTTTATTAGCTTCCCAATATACCTATTGAAGTTCCTGTAAAATTTTGGGGCTTAACTCCCTAACTAGCTCTCTCCATATTCAATTTGTCATTTAATGCTTAATAGACCAAAAATGGTCTAGGAAAGTCTTAATTAGCTCATAAATTACTTTGGAGAAGGCTTTAGGGCAAAAATATCAACTTTTCAGATACCTATTTTAGGGTTTTTAAATCCTACAAGTATTTAGGGTTGAGCTCACTAAGTAGCTCTTCCTTCCTTTATTAGATAACCTTCACAATTATCCCTTATCTTGTTTCTTCAGTACCTACAATCAAGACTATCAAATAATTTTCTTTATTACACCGATGAGTATTTAAAATTATTTTTGAATCACCTTGAGGACTCCCTTAAGGCCATCTTTACAATTTTTCATATTTTAATTCTTTCATTTGGGTCACTAACTTGTAGGCCCTAGCTAGGTTCTACTTATAGCTTATCTCAGAGCCCAAGATGAGTTAAAAATCCATATCTTTCCTCCTTTATAGTTTTAAAACTTAAAAATTATTCTTAGGGTTTGTGTGATCATCCCAATTTTTCCTATTTTATCAGTAGCTCATAATTACAACCATTTTACCCTTAAACCAAGTAAAAATCCCTATTATATACATTAAGAAAATAAAGTTTCTTCATAGTTTGGAATATGGAAACTTATAAGGAATGAAATCCTCTTGTTGGCTCGAGAAAATAATTCTTAAGATATTCACAATGATTCCAAGATTTACTTATAGAGTGCAATGTCAAAGAGAGATTTAGTTTGATGCAATTAAAAAGATCTTTATCTTAGATCAGGGTATTTTAAGGACCCTCACATATAAGAATACCATAGTTATATAGAGTTTCAATACTTGACATTGTCTTAAAATCATTCATGATCACTACTTGACTATTTATAATCCCTTATACACTCCCACATTCCAAAGAACAACACAAGATAACCTACATCTCTCTATTCCTTTGCAACCACAATCCATATTGAGGATCATTAGGCAATGCTCTCATAATTCACCTTCTTGTCCTTAACCATTATAACTCCTTACTTATTCTAGGATCAATCTTAAATATTCATCTATCTGTCTTTACATGCACCATTATATTATTCTCAGAGATACCATTCACTGTGATAAAATATCAAAGTACCATATAGTTACCATTTTTAGACATGAAATAGAACATGAAACAAAGTGTAGACAAAATCAGAAAATCTTCCAAATTTTTACCATAAATATTCTAGTATAGAAAAAATAGAGAGAGAGAGTGAGAAAAAATATTCTTGTTATACACAATAATAAACATGGAAAACTAACAAGAATGAGATTTATCCAAAAATAATGCATGAAACCACCATTACCTTGTCTTGAATGCACTCACCACCCAATATCTCAGTGCAATCTCACATTACCTTCAAACTCACAATCTGGAATCTTCTCAGTCAAAGTCCATTTACAAATACAAAGAAAAAATTTATTGTAAAAATAAAACACACAGTCCAAGATTATAAACAATATTTCAAACCCCAAATTCTTCCTTCAATATGTCTTGAAACTTGTTGTCGCAAAATCACTGCACCCCCCGAATGGCTAGAATTTTCTTCAGATGTTCAATGTGATTGAGACACATGGGACCACCTCTCAAGCTTTGGGACTTGGGTTTGAGGTGAACCTCCAGAGAATGCCAGATTCCTTTTCCTAAACAAAGTGTTGCACTACTCCTAGTGTAATAAAATGAATACCTAGTCCTAGGCTAACATTTTCATGGGTCTTAGGGAAAGATATTTTGTAGAAATGAGACTATACTAAGGATGGTGATGCACCAAATAAAGGGATTTTTAATCTCCGGAAGGCTTAATGTGGGCAAGATAATTACATCATTGGCCACCTTCACCTATTGCAACTTGGAAAGGGTATAAAATACCACAGACCAGGCATAAATTCCTTCGTTAAAATTGAGCATACATAAGAGAGAGATCAAATTTGATTCAAATACACAGTATTATGAGGAAAGAAAACATGCACATGTTAAAAATCCATTTCACCGACTATGAATAATGATAATATAACTTTTAACACATAAGGAAAATAAGATTCTCACAACTAAAATAAAAGATTATCACATTACTCCCTCACAACATGAAATAAATAATCCAAAATAAAGGTAAGCTAACCACTCACACTAAGGAATCATACATTCACAAAGTAAGTATTGATTAACCATCTAACATAATAAATCATATTTCCAATAGAAAGGTATAACTCTAAATATAATTAAAAAGTTTTTAAATCTCTGAAGCACTCTTCCAAGCTTGAAGAGAAACTTCACACCAAAATGATATGTATCTTATGTTATCCCCCAATACTTCATGCATTCAACTATTTATAAGTTCTTAGGTCAACCCATTATAGCTGGGCCCTTAACTTACATTTTACTAAAAAATAAATGTCATTAAATTAAGGGAATATGCTCCCATGAAAATAGAAAGTTTCTTGCAAGGGTTTGACTCAGTCAACCCTGCAACTTTGAATGATCTATAGCTTAGATCTGTCTTTTCATGGCCGCTCATATTTGGCCTGGTTTAGCTATCCCTTCCTCTTATGTAGGTTTATGTTGTTCACCCTCCCACATAGCCATTCAATGCTTATTGTGATGCCCATTAAAATAACCCACTTGAGACCCAAGAAACAACCTAGGGTTAGTTAGGAAAATTATGGAATAATTTTTTTTGACAAGAAGTGTCTACAACCAGGTTACAAGACAACATTTGACACCAACAGGTTCCAGAACAAGATTAATCTACTACAACATACTTTTCCTTTATTACAATTATCAAAGGTAACCTGGTCCAAATTTTAGGGTTAGAAGTTTCAGTTAGGTTCAGGGGTAAAATATCACCATACCCACTCTCTAACAGGATCATAGTTATAAATTTATTTTTATCATACTTAATGCATTCAAAAATTTCCCTACATCATTCCCATTGGATAGGAAATTTTCTTACCTTTCCAACGATATAAAGAAGTCCTCCTAACTCCTTCAGAAACTCAAGATATGGGCAGGTGGACTTTAGGGGTCAAAATTTCCCCAAGGGGACAAGTGGCGAGGGGGGAAGAAAACCCCATTGATGGGTTGGTGGGTCGCGGGGAAGCATTAGAAATTTTTCCCCTATGCAGGCATGTTGGTCGTCAAATAGGACTTTACGAAGAGTAACAGTCAGGGGACAAGAAGTCCCTCCTCTTTAATGGGAGAGGTTCCCTTATTCAGAAATGAACCTATTTACAAATATACAAAACATGATTTTATGGTTGAAATTGGATATTACGAAAGTGTTTTCTATAAAGATCATCAGTTACAAAAGGACTGAGGAAAGGGAATACGAGAATGAGCAGAAGGGAAACATTCAAAATTATAGATAGCAAAGTAATTCTTTATGTATGCGAAGTTACAGTGAATTGAAACAAGACCATTTGTATCATATAAATAAGATGGAATTTAAAGACATAAAGTTCTGTAAATAACATCTGTCAGAACACAAAGTTTCTTAATATAACACAGACAAATGATCTTCCTGAAATTAAATGAAAAGCTTAGGGATAAAAGAGACCAGATAGACGAAGAATGGAAAGCCCTTCTGTATTGATTTCTTTATGACTTATTTACACTTTCAGAAAATATGCCAAGTTCTTCCTCCTTCAAAATGGCGAGGAGAGGAAATTATATAGCGTACAAATCAGTTACTCTCGGTAACTACTTCTTTTAACTAAATATTAGTTAAGGATTGCCAATCGTAATACCCCAACTTATTACAAAGAATACAGAAAAAGAATGGGAAGAAGAGAGAAGAATAAGGAGAAGAAGACAGGTGGTTAGTTACTGGGAGGGACCCACTGACTTCAGAATCCACTGCCTGAATCTCTTCAATGCCTCAGCTATGTCTCTGCCACGAGGGACTAATGTGTTGGCTGTAGACTGGGTCCAAAATCCGAGGCACTTCTCCATTTCCTTATCAAACTCGACATGAGTATGATAGTCTTTGTTTTCTTCTTTAATGGCAGATTGAAGAGAGCAGATCTATTTCATTTTATCTTTGGAAATGGAGCTTTCCTTAAATAGATTATCTTTGACAAAAGCTCTGAATTGAGCTTTGATTTCTTGTAAGGAAAGAGGCACGCCAGAAGTTTCATCCTGAAGATGACAATGTATATCTTTGAAAGAAGAGACAACTAGTGTCTTGAAAGCCTCACCTTTCTGCCAGCTATTCTTCAGTTCTCCTAAAGCCTCCTCCAAAACTTTGATCTTCCACTCCACGTTGTAAACCCAGGATTTTGACAAATTATCCTTTGCATCATCAAAAACCTTACTCGCCAGTAAAATGTTCTCATCTGTTTGTCCGATGAGGCAGAGGTCTGTTATGTAGCTACTCCAAAGTTTGAGCTCTTTATCTATGATGCCAATAGTAGAGGAGAGCTTCTGTTGAAAGTTGTTCACTTTTCCATGGAGTTTAAAAGTGTCATCAATGAAGTTCAACCCTGAAACAAGCATATCATCCACCATGGCCTCCAGAGCTCTTCCATAGATGGAATACTTGTGCATGTCTTTGATACTCTGTACTTCATCTTGGCTCAAAATTACAGGTGGTGGAAGAGTAGTCAATGGGGTAGGGTCCAAAAATTTGTCCTTAGACAAAAGAGATTTGATGAAACCTGTGAGAATTTGGGCCTGTTCCTCCAATTGTTCAATAGTTTGCTGCCCTTTCTCTACCCTCCCAATTACTCTTGTGACTGTTTCCTGGAGGTTATGTATCTCTCCTTCAGGGGTGGACTCTCCCATAGGAATCCTTGAGAGTTCTAGATCAGCAGCCTACAAATCCTACTCTGGTTTATCTACTGTAGGCTTAGCAATCTCCAAGAATTGCTAACCTTGAGCATCAGACACTATCTTGGAGGTGGTTTTGGCTTTTTTTGGCACGAGAAGGAGTAGTGCCTAACAAGGCCACCACAACATCAAAATTTGGTCCTGAGCTCCGAGAGGAAGATTTCCTCTTCCTATTGTCAACAAAAGGTTGCACCCATGCAAAAGAGGAAGAGGAAGCAGCAGGAGGGGCAAGAGGACCGAGAGACAGAGAGCTCATGATGCTCAAATTTTGCACAGCTGTTGTCTCAAGTTGAGATGTGAGTAGGGCGCTTGAGACAATCACTGCAGAGGGATCAATAGCACTTGGAAGTTCAGTGCTCTGGGCTTCTTTATCCTTATCCGTTGGATCTTCAAGAGAATTTATAGGGGTTGACACCTCGCTCTCCTCACTTTCACTGAGAACAATAATGTTCTCTGGTCCCATAGGCAACTCTGCCTACTTTTTCAGGATATCTTCTTCCACAGGCTCCTTCTTAACCTCTTTGAACTTCTTTTGATATACCTGGGTGGATGAAGAAGGAGTAGAAGCTGAAGGTTCTTGTGTTGACGAGGTAGGAGGGGTTTTCATTGGTGTATCTGACCTTGGAATCGATGCTTCCCTCCTTGGTGTCGAAACATCCTTAGAGGAGGATTCCCCTGAGTGCCTCCTAAACTCTCGAACTTTCTTATCAAACCAGATCTTAGTTCTGACTAAGACTGGAGCTAGGATCTCGACCAGATCATATCTCTCTTTCCTGTTCCAATCCAATTCCTCCTAGGGAGTGTGCTTAACCACATTTTCATACTCATATGAGTACAGCTCAGAGTTTTCATCCTGGAGTCCTTCAGGAACTTGGTACAAGCCGATTTCTTGGATCAATTGCAGAGAGAACCTGCCATAGTGCCTTCTTCTAGCTTCAAAATCATCTACACAGTTAGCCCAATAGTCTTCTGTATCTTCCCTATGATGATAGATTATCTTGATGTTCTGCTCGATGAACTTCTTTAAGTCAAAGAAAGTTCTTGGCTTGAAGAAATGAACAGTGATGGGAACTAGGGCTCTTTCTATATTCTGTGCGTCCAGGGCTGTTTTACAAGTGTAATTTCCCTAAGAGATGGGAAAGTGCAAACCAATAATTTTCTTGTCTCTGCAGGTTCTGTGTAATTTGTCTAACTACCTGCATATTTCTATCAAAGCCATCTTATCACTGCAGAACATGGGAAGCCTTAGAGGGGTGCCCTCATAGCCAGCAAGCCTGATATAAGAGAATTTTCTGAATTGTATAAAATAGGCACCGTAGTGCGATATCAGGTTCATGGCTTCATCAGAAAACCTTCTAGCAGTGTCACCTTCAAGGAGCCTGACCACGTACATGGTGAAAGCATCATTCACCCTTCAGAAATTGTGATTGCTGGTCTCCAGGGTGAACTGCGGGCAGTAGGCATATACAGGATCATCCTTGTGGGCATCAATGTAAGAAAAACCAAACCATTGCCTTGATGCTGCCAGAGTATACATCAGGTACGAAGTCATGTAGAACTTCTTCCTTTGCTGTACATTGGACAGCTGCTCTGCCAAGTTCATGCTGATGATTTCTGCCCAGTTGATATTTTGAGTTCCCTCACACACCATGCTGATGAGCGGGCACATCCAGAAATGGAATTCGTTAGTGGAGGGAAAGCCCATAACCCGAGCCAGTAGGATTATAAAATCTGACAATTATTCATTGAAATCAGCCCGGAAAAGAGTCTTGGATAGACGAGATGCTCCTTTCTTATGGTTCTTGAGCCAGGACTTCACCACACGCACCTTATATTTTTCGCTGTCTTGGTTGAACAGGGCCTGTGCTTGATTCTGGGAAACAACTATAGCATTATCCATCTCTGGAATCCTTAGTGCAGTGCTAATGGTGGTAGCGTCCAGTTTGGCAATGAGTTCTCCATACACGTTGTTCAATTCACTCGAATCAGGGTTAAAATGAGCTCCGCATGAAAGCACTGTGTCAGCACATTGTACTGAGATTGGGAAACCTCCCGCGAAAGCCAAACCACTATCGTGAATCATCTGCACCATTGGTGTAGGGTTTGCATTTGTCATCCTTGACCAAAAATCACCAAAATCAAGGTGGCGAACCTCACTATCCCCGATATCAGGAACGGCAGATTCTAGTGGTGAGATTTACTCCTGTCCCTGGAATTTGATCTTCATTTTGATATCAATTGAGGGAAAGCAGAGCTGCAAGCTAAACTTAGGATGAAATTGTAGCGGGAATGGATATGCACGCAGGAATTCAGATTGCAAGGGTTTGAGCAAAAGATAACATGGAAGCAGTGTGAAAACGCATAGGGGTGTTTGCCCGTTATATAGCCGTTTTGGAGAGAGAAAGGTAATAAATGCGCATTAAATTCATACCTACCAATTTGAATAAGCAAGACATTCAAGTAGAGCGGGTAAAAACTAGCACGAATGGCACTTGGTTCATTTGGGACACGTGGGACGCGAATGCGCGAAAACACGTGGCTCGGCCGATTCAGGCGAAATGTGGGACAAAAGTGCGTGAAGTACGCGGCTCGGTCGGATCAGGAGAAAAGGTGACAATGGGTCCGGAAGAGTTTGGGACATTTGGGACACGAAGACGCGAAGTACGCGGTTCGGGCGAATCGGCAAAAAATGGAACATTTTGTCCGGGTGAACTTGGGACATTTGGGACAAATAGTTCCGACGGGCCTGAAAAAGGAAAACTTCAGGTAAATCGGCTGATTGGGGAACAGAGGGTCCAAAAGGAACTTGGGACACACGGGACAAAAATGTTTGACAGGCCCGAAAAAACACACAAACTGACCCAAAAACACAGATTTTCTCAAGTTTCTGACTTTTCACACTCAACTTCGACAGAAAAGACACTCAAACTCAAAATTTTAAATTTTTTATACTCTCAAAAGCAGTGGAATTTTGAGTGGAAAAAAGCTGGCTGTTTTCGCACGGAATGTTTCAGCTTTTGAGAATAGAGTTTCTTCTATCCTTTCATTCCTTTGAGAAATAGATAAGGGTTAGGGCTAGGAGGAATACTTGTTGGATGTTGAGAGGGTGTGCGCGTACCGTAGAGAGAGATTAGATCGACTGTGAAGAACTCCTTTTTGTCTTGGAAGGACTACCTGCAAGTAAGAATACAAGACCACCAGATTTTAATTAGACAATAAATGAGGGAACTGCCTTGGGCCCAAGAAATATAAAAATTTCCTTTCGAAGGTGGTCAGTTCCCCTGCTAATATGAATTAACACAAATGATTGTAAAATCACAATTTAATTGCCTCGTTAAAACAAGTAGAGGAAAGGCTGGTTTTTTGGTTTGGAATCACAATGACCGGTTACCCGGTTGCTATTAACCGATATCGGTAGGGGCAATGTTTTAGGGACTTTTGGTGAGGGTTGGTTGTAAGGTGGTTGTCTTGTTTATAAGGCTGGTGAATGGGTGGGGTTAGGTAACGGGGTTGATGAGAGGGATTCAGAGAGTACGGGGAGGGTGCTTTTGGGGTAACGTAAGGGTAGAGGAATGAAAGTTAGATGTAGTGTGTTGCTGGGTAGTAGATCTAGGAATAGAATTGTGATGGATGTGATTCAGAAGTTCAAGAAATGTTATTAAAAGGACATACGAGATACTACTTACTTGTTATTGATGAGGATGCGGGTCCAAGGATTGTGGTGGAAAAGGTAGAACTCAGGTAGGATGACCTGACAATCAGAAGATGAGATATCTTCCCTCCCGATGATCAGATGAGTGTCACAAGGCTCTGGTTACTCAGTTGCAGTCTTGGGCTTGATGTCCTTCTCTGCAAACTCTTCTTATTTCTTCACTTATCTCTGCTTGGCCAAGTAAAATCTGGATTCCTTCAATGACTTCTGATGATCCGGATTAATCAAAAATCCTCCCTCTCTCCTCCTTTTTTTTTTTGGTTGGAGGAGATCATTTACAGGGAACCGATGGTAGTTATGTAACTGACGGTGGTCGAGTAGGAACCGGTATCGGTTCAGTCAAAGTGGGCTATTTTTAGTAAAATAGCCAACTTTCCCCTCCTTTTCTCCCGAGGGATTAGTTGCGGGCTTGGTCAAGTTATTACGAGGTCGGTTTTGGGTGCGAGTGAGGAGTCATTAGTCATGGGTGTGGATGTAGACCAAGTTATAGGTCTTAATTAGGTTAGTTTAGGGTTAGGACTAGGTCATGATGAGGTGAAGAATTGAGGTGGCAGGTTTGGGGGGTGTGGATTTATTAATTGTAAGGTAATTAATAAATAATTGTGTATGGTTTAGGTGATGAGGTTAGGTTGTGAAATGAGGTGCATGGTACGGGAGGTTGTAAGACACAAATTTGGGTGTCTACATTAGCCCCTTGTTGTCGTGTAGTTTGTTTTGTAAAGCTGCAACGGATAATAATATGAAGTGGTTACTCCTG
Source organism: Taxus chinensis (assembly GCA_019776745.2). Taxonomy (NCBI): domain Eukaryota; kingdom Viridiplantae; phylum Streptophyta; class Pinopsida; order Cupressales; family Taxaceae; genus Taxus; species Taxus chinensis. The sequence goes on along the minus strand of CM034150.1, from coordinate 870,983,469 downwards.
TTAAGGGTATAGGCAATCCCCCTCAAAATCTATCACAGATTGAGGCAGCGTGAAATCAGGGATAAAAGGTGATAAAGGGTAAATGGTGTTGAAATAATGGTGAGATGGTGGGGTATGTCCAAAGAAGCAGACACACGTTGAAATGTAGTAGTGCGACCAAGGAACATGATTTGAAGAGCCAACAAGCACTTCATAGGCAAAGGTCGATAGTTTATCCAAACAAGGGTGATATAATCCTGGTATCCAAGGCATAGGAAGTAGCTCCAGGGGATATAACGGGTTAGGTACAGGAACGTTTAGGCATGTTCGGCAGTACCAAATGGTTGGTTTGGTTGAGATAAACATCACGGTCACGGTCTAGGCAAAAGTTGGTCGGCAGATCAAGTTAAGTACCCTAATCATGCTAAAACACGAACATGTGAGCTCAATTGAACAAAAAGCTACATGATGGGTGGATAAAATTGTAATTTGTTTGTTTGGGGTGAGGCATTTAAATGGTGCGGCCTTGGGTCGGGCCGGATTGGTTGGTGTCGGCCTTTGGGTCGGGTCAAATGGCTGGTTACGGCCTTGGGTTGGGTGGCGCCTTGGGTCGGGCCAAGTGGGTGGGTTGCGGCCTTGGGTCAGGCCAAATGGTTGGTTGCGGCCTTGGGTCGGGCCAATGAAGTCAAAAAAAAGCTAAGCCAATGGCGGGTATAGGCGATGTGGTGAATAGGGGAGATTGGTGAATAAGGGCAGAAGTTTGGTGAAGGTAGGTATTAAACCGATATTAGCTATATATGACCAATATCGGTGAGGTGACCGATATCGGTTCCGTAGGGCAGAATAAAACTGATATCGGTTATAGGTCAAAAACCTATAAAAATAAAAAATACGGCCTGTCATTGTCACATTGTCATTTTGAAAACTGATGTGAGTTATCTGAGGTGTATTGGTGAGATTGGTGTATTTTTCAGCTGAGGTGTCACGATTTGAGTGGAGAAGTGAGTGGTTGGTAGAGCCTTAGCGAGTAGGAGGCAGCAGTTGATTGGTAGAGGACCCAGCAGAGGAGAGTTAGAGCCATGGCACAGCTAGGAGGAGCATGAGGTGCTGGACCAGCTGGACCACCACCACCTATCCCACCACGACAACGTGTCATCGTACCGGTAGGTTCAAAACCACTCATTATGTGAATTTCATGTTTTTAAGCTACATTGGGGGGTTTGGGTAGGAATTCAAATGTTGTGATAAAATAATGAATAAATTGAAGCTAATTGAAAAATGAAGAGGATAGATGGGTTAAATAGGTCAAGGCGGCAGGGTGGGTAGGTTTTTAGGGTGTTTGGGTGGGTAAATAGATAGACATAGGCAAAAAATAGATTTGGGGGAGGCCGCATCGGGTTCGGCTCCGGGATTTTACAGTGACCGATGCTGGTCACTAAGTGACTGGCATCGGTCACGAAGTTTTGGGGCAAGGTTGGTTTGTAGTTGACCGGTGTCAGTCGTATGGCGACCGGCATCGGTGGGGACATGTTGGAGGGAGGATCGGTGGCAGTCATGGGTGACCGGTACCAGGTCCATAGTTAGGATTATTTAGTTGGTGGGTTGGGTTTTGTGGTGGTGTTGAATTTGTGGTTGTTGGTTGGGTTGTTGTGTGGGGTGTGTTAGTATTGGTGGTTTGGGTTTTGTGTTTTTGGGGGTGAAAGAGGGAAGGGGTAGAGGTTGATAGGAAGGGTGATTGGTGGGTGGGGGGGGAAAATGGGGCGGTTGTGTGGGCGGGTGGGTAAAAGGGGGTATAGAAGGTTAAAGTAGTAGTTGTTGTAAAGAGTAGGGCTGATGTAGTGGGTTGGTTTTGCAGGCACGTCAGCAGCTGACGATGCGGGATAGGATGCCCCCACTGTTGAGACGGATGCGGCCACACGTGTCTACAGCGCAGTGGGCCATCATGCGTGAGGTGGGACTCGGCGGAGTCCAGCGTTATAGGGCTATAGATAGGGATCACAATCTTATGGTTGCCCTCATCAAGAGATGGGAGCCGGTGACCAATGTGTTCCATCTCCCGACTGGAGAGATGACGATTACACTAGAGGATGTGTATCGCATCCTTAGACTGCCGATTGAGGGAGATGCAGTATTCCAGGTAGACGCAGAGACAGCCATGTACAACATTTTATAGGTATTCGGGGATGCAGCCGCGCTATTGACGTATCATAGCGCGAGCATTGCCTATGGGGACATGTATCGTGCCCACAGACATGAGACACGGCTTGCCATGTTGATGATGATCAACATTACATGCTTCGCCCTCCCAGACTCAGAGGGAGGCCGCTTTCCATGGGCGCTGATGGAGGTACTACACGAGATGGTGGAGGAGCATACATGTTATGCTTGGGCACCAGTATACCTGGTGCAACTATATAGAGAGCTGTGGGGCTATCTCTGGATGAGGCAATTCGGGATTTGTTCTACCTTTTTGTTACATTGTTGGGCATATGAGCATATCATATGCATTCGACCAGTAGGGCTGCCCCAGCAGCCAGGGCCATAGGTGATTTATAGATATGGCTTTCAGAGGTGGTTGGGGGTTGTGGGCCAGCCACGAGCAGTTCTCGCTGGACGGGATGTAGCTTATTACCGGCATTTGCTAGAGGGCGTGACGGCATTGGATATTGTATGGAGGCCTTACAGAGGTCATCAGCCTCGCGGAGGAGCCCGATCATAGTTGCGTTGGATCCAGCATATATTCTGGATAGCGGGACAGAGGCCGGGAGAGCATGAGCAGATACCCCTTGATAGGGTACGCCGGTAGATGGGGATCTGACAGGATGAGCCACCTCCCTTCCCTCAGTACCGGAGGGATGATGTAGAGGCCCCAATGCCTGCACCATAGCCCGTGGACCCAGATTGGGTAGCAGAGAGGCCAGAAGATGATACCGTAGATGACGCCGGCTGAACGGGATCATTTTTGGTATGGTGGGCAGGGGAGAGAGCTGTGAGGAGAGCACAACCCACACAGCCAGACTTAGCGGCTGTTATAGCAGAGAGGGGCCAGCTCAGGGGGTAGGTACAGTTGTTACAGGGGCAGCTTGCTGCTGCACAGGCACAGATAGGTGTCTTACAGGGGTAGCTAGCCCAGGCACAAGTATAGGCGTAGCCACAGGTACAACCACAAGTACAGCCACATGTACAGCCACAGGCCCCTCCATAGGCACCAGCACCAGCACCAGCACAGGCACCAGTATAACCACAGGCACTGGCACAGGGGCCACTATTATTAGGAGTCGGGGGACCAGCCCTAGCAGCGATGGTGGCACGGGCCCGCTATATGGAGGTGAGAGTGGAGGCCCAGTATTATCAGGATGTTCTTGATAGTACCGGGGATGATTATCAACCATATGCGGTGCACAGAGCTGAGACCTCACGGATTCAGAGATCCCAGGGGGGTGTAGCCACAGCCGGTGGATCCGTGACAGGGAGGAGGTGGGAGCCAGGGCCTGGACCCGCAGGGAGAGGTGCTGAGGGCGGTGGGGAGAGTTGAGATATCCCTGGGTCAGAGATAGATGTTTTTGTTTGTACATTGGATATAGGCACCGGTCTGCGAACCAGTTATGTTTATAGAGGCCTGCGTGCCCATATATGATTTATTCATTCATTTATTCATTTATTGTATATACCGACCTGCGAGCCGAGTACGGGTTGTACAGTTAATATCGGCCTGCGAGCCGAGTTTATTTTTGATATGAGAGACCGGCCTGCAAGCCGAGTCAAGATTATGACAGTTATTGCAGCCTGCGTGCCGGCTTTGTATTATTATGAGATCACAGAGGCCCCTATGCAGGGCCAGTTGTATATTTGAAACCATTGATATATATATATATATATATATATATATATGATGATTTTGACCCACATGCTGTGTTTAAAATGTTTTAAGTGTTTTATCGATGGTTTGTGATATTTAATGATGAGTTGGATCCACTGGGTTTATATATTGATGGTGTTGATGTCTTTTGTTGATGGCTTTTGAAATGGAATGTATGTATATATAGATGATGAGTTTAATTCACATGTTGTGTATGCTGATTGGGATGTATATATATATGATGTCGTATGTATGTTGTCGATGGTTGTTATAATGTAGATAGATGATGTTGCTGAAATTGTGAGGATATATATATGTGAGTTGGATGACAAATATTGATAATGGTGTTGTTATGCAGGAAAAAGAGGCGGGTGCTACAAAAATTGGGTAGAAAATAAAGAAAAGAACTATGTTTTTTAAAAAAGGTAGGTATATGACCGATATCGGTTAGATAACCGATGTCGGTAGACAATAGACTGATATCGGTTAGGTAACCGATACCGGTTATTCCAAAGTGAGCTTTTCTAAAAATAGAAAAGCTTGGGTGGCAACTTAAGTTCTTTATTTTTAGATCCATGCAAGAAGTTAAATACAAGAATGCGACGATGTTTGATGACTGATACAGGTAATTGCATGAGAGAATTGAGTGATAAGGAGGAAAGAGACAGGTAACGTGAGTGTGGGCTGAGATTCAGAAGGCAGAAAGGCAAGTTATATTTGAAAAGGGTGGTGAACATGGCTGAACGAGGAGAAGCATCCAGCAGGGAGAGACGAGAGGGAAGACAGGGTCCACCTCAAGCTACTGCATCCCAAGAGGTAAACTGTTTGGTTGTAAATTGATTCTGGCATGTTTTGTGACTAGGATGAGAGAAGTGTAAGTGGGTAGAGATGAGAAAGACAAGGTGATAGCAAGGGTTATGGGTGAGGTGAGTGTTATGGGGTAGGTAATCAGGGGTTTCAGGTATGTTTGTGTGTACAGAGAGGGGTAAACGATCAAATAAGTGTCGTAGGTGGTGTTTTTAGGTAGGGTGTGTAAAATTGACAGTGACCGGTATCGGTTAAAGATAACTGGTATCAGCTAGTAAACCGATATCGGCTATCCATAACCGATACCGGTTATTGTAAGAATTTCCAGAATGTGAGAAAAACATTTGTGGATTTGATTTATTGAATGGCTGGTGTCTCGTTTTGATGTGTGCAGGCGGAGGCAGGGTTAAGGATGAATGATACTGTGCTAGCATTGTTGTCATGAATCTGAGCGGATGTAACACCAGCTGAATGGGCATTGATAAATCATTTAGGGTTAAGTGGAATTTGTTATTATTCACGAATCGCACGTAACCATGCTATGTTGCAGGCATTGATTGAGAGATGGAATCCCATAAAAGAATACCTTCTATCTGCCAATAGGGGAGATGATAGTGACATTGGAAGATGTGTTCCGTATTTTGAGACTCCCAATTATGGGAAGACCAGTATATCAGTCATTTCCTAGCGCGGTGTGGGGAGCGATAACAACAGTATTTGGTCCTTACGCACGAGATTTGACACAGTAAGGTTTGACATTCACGTATGGTATAATGTATGCAGCACACCCTGAGGAAACAAGGTTGGCAGTGGTATTAATGATAGCAGTGGGGTATTATGCATTACCGAGGGTGGATGGGGGAAGATTTCCAAAAGCATTGATGTGTGTTATTTGGGAAATGATAGAAAGGAACGTGACTTTTGAATGGGCACCTGCATATTTGGTGGAGCTATATAGGGGTTTATGGGCTTGCAGGCGAAGTCACAGGACGTCAATGGATTTTTCATACTTATTACATTGTTGGGCCTATGAGCACATTTTTTGTGTGCGACCAATAGGCCGACCCATCCAGTCAGGAGAGACAGGAGTGCAGCGGTTGGGATTCAGACGATGGGTCTAGATAGAACAAGAGGCAAGATCCCAGGCCGTGACAGGTGACACCGAGTATTATAGGCAGGTATGGGAGATGGTGATGATTGTGGATATATGTTGGAGGCCTTATGGGAAGTATATGGTGACAGAGAACATAACTGAGGAGTTGAGGGGAGTAGAGCGATTGAGGTGGATCGCGGGGCACAGGCCAGGTGAGTATGAGAGGATTCCTCTAGATCACGTGCGGCGACAATTTGGATTTGTTCAGGATATACCAATGGCTTATAGACCATATATGAGGATCGACGTGGGAGACATCATTCTCACCTCCCCGGCTGACACCTCAAGAAGGACCAGAAGAGATAGCAGCCAATCGCAGGGTAATGGCTGCAGGAACGACAGAGGCCTATAGATTATGGTGGGTAGTAGAGCTGCGAGGTGTACGTGATCATCCTGACATAGCTGTGATTACAGTAGAGAGAGATCATCTGCAGAGTTTAGTTCATCAGCTCTAAATGTAGGTGAATGAGACAAGAGGATTGTTAGCAGTTGCGGAGTCACGAGCAGAGAGACTAGAGGCGAGATCCCTCCATGCGAGAGAGTGTATTCATATGTTACAGGAGAGATTGGCAGATCAGTGGGCGGGTACCAATAGCCGTGGTGCCTTTGAGGATGGAGAGGCCCGGTGAGAGGTGTCGACGATCATGATCATCACCTGGTTCGGGAGGAGGCGCAAGGGTCTAAGTGATTTTTATAGAGGCATATAGAAATAAATAAGGATGCCGACCTGCGCGTCGATGATAGATAAGATGTATTTGTTGATCATCTAAATAAAACTGAATATGTATGTTGATTTGAGTTATAATAATGAGAAGGGTCGTGTTTCGAATGTTTGTTTTGAAAAATGATAAAGATGAATGTTGGCAAAAAGAAATACACAAAAATATGTATATTCACAACGCAGGATAGGTTATGGTAGGGGATGGTCGAGCTAACCTTGGGAGACACCATGTCTCCTAAGTGCTGCCTACATAGCCCATTGCACAAAGCAAGGAGGGGCCTCAGACCGATGTAGTTCTCCCTTAGGACCAGAGAGAGGTGAATTCAGGCAATTTAGGTATGGTTAGGCAATTTGTTGGTTAGTAAAAATATTGATATTGGTAGGGTAATGTTGTTGGTGTTGGTAAGGAATTGGTGATGTTGGTATAGGTATAGGTGAAGCGAAAGTTAGCCTACCCAAGTGGTAGGGAACCGTGTCCTGATTAAGGTCAACACATAATCCTAGATTCTAGTCAAAGAGAAAAAAAGTGCTCTGTAGGTGAAAAGAGCTAAACAAACCACAGAATAACGTAGAATGAGCTTGAACCCCTAGGTACTGTGCATAAATGAGAAGTTGATAGGTGAAAAGAGTTTTATAATCACAATATACCAGGTATACATCACGTCCCTTGAGTTTTGTTGTTTAAACAAATGGTGAGGTGAGGTGGATGGTGTAGCTGAGGTGCAGAGAACTTGTTATAAAATGAGTATTCTGACGAAAGAGATCCTAACCTAAATAGACAAGTCCATGACTCAAAATTTCTTTTGAATGCGGATTTTATTTTGCTGAATATAGACTGATCGATGCGGAAAGTCTACAAGGGATATGTATTTTGTTACTCTTGAGGTCTTTACAAAGCTGATCAATGCGAGAAGCTTCTGATAAAGGCTGACTGTGTATAGCTGTCCTTCAAGGGAGCAGTCTATTTATAGTAGCAGATGCGGCGTTTGTGTATAGTTGTCCTTTGGGGGAGCAGTCTATATATATAATAGCAACAGTAGTTTGGCATATAGCTGTCCTTCGAGGGAGAAATCTATGTATATTTTATAGGTCTAGATGTCAGTTTGGCATAAAGCATCTAGTTTTGGAGGAAGTTTGACTCAAGAAAATCCCATAAGTGTGTAATTAAGAATGTGTCATTTGATTATTTTGAAGTCATGGAATAGGCTAAAAAGGGGAAGGCATCTTTAAGGTGAGGCGATAATCAAACCATGTGAGCTTGATTTTATTTTGGTTTTTTATTTTAAGGGGAGGTGACTAGATGTAGGAAACAAAGTGTATGAGGTGGTAAATGAGCTCAAGGGACGAGCGCAAGGTAGATAAGAAGTGATATAACACTAAATTCAACAGTAGAATGGTCGAAGATGCAAGGCATTAATGGGATCAGGCTCAGGTTTACTATTAAGCGAGGCTAAATGATAAGGGTCTGATCCATAAGTGTGAGTGATTATGTAAGGCCCAATCCAATTGGGAGCAAATTTTCTACGTTTGCTCTTTTCTAGTTTGGTTACATGTTGATTCTCTTTGAGGAAAAAATCACCAACCTTAAATGTACGCTCATGAAGTCACTTATCATAAGCACGCTTGATGCGTTTTTGATAGATTTGAAGGTGGTCAAGAGCTGTAAGACGACGCTCGTCAAGAAGCTCCAATTGGGCTAACTGCTCTTGGCGGAAATCATCATTGGTGAGAATATCCTGAAGAGATATTCTTAGGGAGGGTATTTGTATTTCGAGAGGCAAGATAGCCTCGGTACCATATACCAAAGAAAATGGGGGTGGCATTAGTAGAGGTACAAATGCTAGTCCGATAAGCCCAGACAGCAAAAGGAATGTGATCAGGCCAATTTTTTCCAAAATCGTTAATGACTTTCATTAGGATTTTGGTCAGGGTTTTGTTAGAAGATTCAGCTTGGGAATTTGCTTGTGGATAGTATGGTGATGAGAAGCTAAGTTTGATACCGAAGTTGTTACAAAGGTATTGTAACAACTTATTTTTGAAAGATTTTCCATTATCTGTTATCAGGCGATGAGGAACACCAAAATGACAGATAATGTGATGGTTAATGAACTCTACAATTTTTTCCTTTTTGGTTGAAATGAGTGGAATGGTCTCCACCCATTTTGTGTAATATTCAGTTGCCGTGATTATCCATCGGTGACATTGCGAAGAGGGTGGATGAATCTCACCAATAAGGTCTAAACCCCATTGTGAGAAAGGCCAAAGATCTCATGCGACCTGTAGCGGATGGCTAGGAGTATGTTGAAGGTTGGCATGTTGCTGACACATAACACAACACTTAACATATTCGTAGCAATTGTTATTAAGAGTAGGCCAATAATAACCTAGGTGAAGGATTCGTTTGGCCACGGCAAGGCCACTGAAATTTCCACCACAAATACCGTCATGGACTTGTTGGACAATATAGGTGACCTCCGCGCCAGTTAGACATCAAAGGAGGATGCCATCAAAGCCATGTTTATAAAGGAGTCCCCCCATGATGACATAACGAGCAACATGTTTAAGAAAAGCACATTTTCCGATACTCGTTAGGTCAGGTGGGAGAACAGAGGTTGTGAGGTAGTCGTGAAATTGGTGATACCTGATATCCTGCGAATTAGTAGACACAGTATTTATGATACAAACATCTAGGGCGGAGTAAGATGGGGCAAAGAGTTGCTGGACCAAGACGAATATGTCAGAGTCAATTGGTGAGGTAGGAATTTGTGAGGCTAAGCAAGCCATAGTATCCGCAAATTTTTTAGTGGAGCGGGGAATGGTTTGGATAGAATAATGAGTAAATAAGGTTAGAAGTGAATCCACGTAGTGTTTGTACTTTTGAAGTTCCTCATTTTTACATTGGTAGATGCCCATGACATGATTGACTACCAATTAAGAGTCACCAAAAATGTTAATAGATTTAACCCCTAAGTGTAACACGACTTGGAGACCCAAAACAAGGGCCTCGTATTCTGCTATATTATTAGTGCAAGGGAAATCGAGCTGGAATGAAAGAGGCATAGGCTCAGCGCCAAGAGGAATGAGAACAACGCCGGCCCCACCACCACGCTGGCATTTGGATCCATCGAAGAAGAGGGTCATTGGATATGACTCCTCACTGAGTGAAAGAGTGGCGATGAGTTTGTCAGGGAAAGTAAAGTTGGTAAATTGCGCCCCAAGTAAAGGGGCTTCCGCGAGTTGGTCTGCGATTGTTTGTCCTTTGATTGACTTTTGGTGTACAAACTCAAGGTCGAGGTCAGCGAGGAGCATAAGCCATCAGGCAATGCGTTGGTTTAGATGAGGTTTGGCATACATATAATGGATGGGGTCCGTGTTGGTGATGACGAAAGTTTTGTGATTCAGGAGGTAGTGTCGGAGTTTGGTGGCCAAAAATGATAGGGCTAGGCACAACTTTTCTACATGTGTATACCTAGTCTCATAATCCACCAGAGTACAACTTATATAATAAACGACTCGTTCTCGATACTCAGAGTCACGATGTGTGAGCATGGCCCCTACAGTGTGGTCGGTGGTGGAAAGGTAAAGGTAGAAAGGGCGATCGTCCTGAGGTGGGATAAGCACGGGTGGCTGTAAGAGATAAGTTTTGAAAGCCTCAAAGGCTTGGTGGCACTCTTCACTCCATTGAAAGGCAATTTCCTTTTTAAGGAGGTGATGGAAAGGTTGACATCGATCCAAGAGTTGGGAGATGAAATGCCGGATAGATTGGAGTTTACCTTGCAAACTACGTAATTGTTTGAGGTTAGTAGGTGGGGGCATTTCTAGGATAGCTTTGACTTTAGATGGATCGACCTCAATGCCACGCAAAGAGATGATAAAACCAAGAATTTTTCTTGAAAGGACACCAAAGACACATTTCTTTGGTTGAAGACAGACAGAATATTGTAACAGATGATCAAAAATAATGGTTAAAACATTGAGATGTTCACTGCGATGTTTAGATTTGCCAAGAAGATCATCGACGTAATCCTCAAGGATAGTGTGCATAATGTCATGGAAAATGTAGGTCATAGCCCGCTGATAGGTCGTACCAGCATTCTTAAGGCCAAATGACATTACACGATAGTAGAACTTTCCCTAAGGAGTTATGAAGGTGGTTTTATGTTGATCGGCCGGGGCTACCAAAATTTGATTGTATCCCGAGAAGCCATCCATGAGAGAAAGCATCTCATGACCGGCAGTGAGATCAATAAGTTGATAAATACTTGGTAGGGGGAAGTCATCCTTAGGGAAAGAGAGGTTAAGGTCTCAGAAATCTGTGCATATCTGAAGTCCCCCCGTCGCTTTAGTGACAGGTACGATGTTAGAAATCCATTGAGGATAGTCAATAGGCAGGATGAAAGAAACAGAAAGGAGTCGTTGAAGCTCTTCTTTGACCAAGAGGGCAATGCGTGGATGCATTTTTCTCAGTTTCTGTTTAACTGGCTTGGAATCAGGTTTTAGGGTGATGTTATGGACAACAATGTCAGGATCAATTCCTGGCATGTCAGCGTAGGACCAAGCGAAAGCTTGGATATGAGCACGGAGGAAGGTAGTGAAGGCAGTTTGTTCTGATGGGGTAAGAGATTGTCCGATCTTCACAATGTGAGGATCATCCTCAGTGTTGATGTTGATTTCTATAGTAGACTCATTCAACATGGTTTGAGTTTCAGATGGTAAGGCGCGTTGAATATAGGAGTCATCCGCACCAAGGTAAGTGAGGATGGAGTAGTCATCCTGACACTGAACGACATTAATCGAAGGTGAGTCCTCTTCAATCATGCCTGGATACAGAAGGGGGAGAGAATATGGGCCCTCATTATCGCATTGATAAGTGAGAGGACCTAGGAAGATAGCATTTATGAAAAAAAAAAGTAAGGAGGGATGGATTCATGATTTATCGACTCTGTGGGTGACGATGGCAAAATGGGTGATGATGGGTCGGTAGGGGCGACGTCATCATCTTCCAAGAGACAACTGACACGAGGTTCCTTCGGTGTAAGTGTTTCAAGAAATCCAAGACCACGACGATCCTTGTGTTTGTGTGTGGTAATGGGGATGATCGTATGTCGGCCTTGTTCATAAAGACCGAAACCGAAGCCCTTCCACGCACAGCGCGTCAGGAAGGTGAGAGCGAAACGATGATTAGTTAAATATTAAAAATCAGATTGGAAAGGAACCACACCAAGAGGAGGTTCAAGGGTAACAGAAGATGTATCGACACCCCCATACGTTAAGTTGGTGTGGCAATTAGGTGGTCCATAGGGGATTACTTCCCCCACACGACGTTCATAGGTAGGATGAGCATGTAACTGTCCATACTCCTGTGGGGTATGGAAAGTGCTAACGTTATATAGGTGATACTCCCCCAACGTAAGGCGTTGGAAAACATCAACTAAGGGATCTAAGGTTGGGATGTTGTTTGCAAGAAAGGAAGTGGAATTTACGACTGTCGTTTCATTGGTTGAAGGCGTAGGTGTGGTTGAGATGAATGGTTGAGGTGTGGTTGAAATAGATGGTAGAGGTGTGGTTGAAGTGGATGGTTGGGTTGGATGAATGGGTGTCTTGAATGGTACAAGCACATCATAAGGGAGATATAACATATTGCAGGTTTTGAAGGGGGGAGGATCAACTTTTACGGTGTAGGACTTCCCCTCGTACTCAAATTTTATGCATCTATGTAAGGTGGAGGGAATGCATCCCATAGCTCGGATCCAAGGGTGGCCTAACAACATATTGTATTGGAACTCTCCCTCAAGGACATAGAAGAGTTCAGGTAAAGTATGTGGTCCTACACAAATGTTAAGGATCACGTTGCCTAAGGTAGAAGTAATACCATCATTGAATGACCGCAACATGATGGGGTTGGCACACATGCAGCTAGAAGGGATATTCATTTGTTGGAAGGCTTTTGAAGAGATGATGTTTAGGCTAGCGCCCCCGTCAATCATAACATGACGTACCCAGATGTCCTGGACGTAAGCTGAGATGAAAAGAGTAGGGTCAGGATCTTTTGCACCAAAGTCAACAATTTTGTCTTCGGAGAAACTGAGAGTAGCGAATTGCTGTACAAGGACAAAAGTGGTTGGGGAGATAGGTTGTTTGGTGAGAGAAGAAATGTGATTGGGTGTTATAATGGAGGCAACGGGCAAAGTTTCATTAGGTAGGACCTCTATCCCTTGAAGGATCTCAACGAGAGATTGTCGATGAGATTCAGAAGTCTGAATGAGATCATACAGTGTCATTTTTACAGGTGATTGGTGAAGCTGTTTGATCATGGTACGGTGGGCAACTCCATCAGAGACAGGGTAGGCAGGTCCACGAATAACCACTTTAGGTGGTGGTGTGATCGGGATGGCGGACAGAGAAAGAGAGGCTGCAGGTGTGCTTCCTTTAGATTTCTCATTGTTTTTCTACCCTCGGGTAGCAACACTAATCATGTTGATCTCGTGTACATGAGAGGAGGAAGATGGTAGGGATGAATCATGGGTTTTGAGAGGTGGGGTTGTAATAATGATAGATCTTGGTGAGGTGGGGACAGGTGGTATAGGAGAGGGAATTGAAGCTAAAGGTCTCTCCCTTTGTAAGTTGTCTTTCTTAACCTTTCTATCTGAGAGAGGTGACTGACGAAGGATGGCTTTCAAAGCTTTGCATCCCTCTACATCATGCCCTGGTGTGCGGTGATAAGCCCAAATTTTAGACTCATCATAACCTATAGGTCGAGGTTTAGATGGATCATAAGGTCTAAGTGGAGGTAGGGAAATGGTCGCATTCTCCACCAACATATCAAGGATCTTGGCGTAAGATCCTTTGAGTGGGTCAAAATCAGAGGAAGATGATGGTATTGATTGGGTGGGTTTTGGTAACGTTTGGGTATGGTTGGTTCGTATGGGTAGTGGTTTAGCCAAGGGGTATTGAGACGTGGTTTTAACTAAACGTGGTGGCGGGAAACAACCATGGAGAAAGTGGGGTGACCACAAAAAAATCCTTTGATAATGGAGTTTGTTTAGGGTTGATAGGTGGATAGGATATCTGTATGGGTGTAGAAAGTGTAGGTCGTTTTAGAGAAAACACAGGAGGTGTAATGTATTGAGGCAAGGTGGAGGGGTGAGGTCCCAATATGAAAGGTAGGTGTGACGGAGAGGGTTTTAGTGGTGACAAAGGCAGGGATTGGGTTTGAGGAGATTGGATTTGTCTCCTAGGTGGATGGATGAATTTATTTTTAGATAAATCCAACCGTTTAGGTGGGTGCGTTAAACTGGGTATTGGCTGAGTCCCAAGCGTAGGGGAAGGTTTGGTTAGGTTAATAGAGGTGGACGAGGTATTCGGTAGAGATGAGGGGGGTGAAGATGAGGTTATAGGCATTTTGAGTTTTTGTAAACATTGCAGGTATATGGTAGAGGTGTCTGGATCGGTCATCTGCATCTGAGTAGAGCATGGTGTACTCAAACGATCCCATAAGACTCGTCTATCTTCTGGGGAATGACAATCTTCAGGTGTGAATTGGAACTTTGATATGGAAGAGAGGTGTGTTGTGATCCCGGTCCACTGTGGGTGTGATACAAGGGGTAAATGAGGCACTGCATCAATGGGCGTTAAAGAGGTCAACCGGTCGCTGAAAAGATTTAGGCGATGAAGAACTAATAGGTAGAAGGGCATGTTTGAGGGGATCCGTCATGATTAAAGAATGTGGTGATGTTGATTCGAGAGGTTTCTCTCCTAAGGATGACAGAAGCAGGGGTGAGTCTTCTTCTTTTATAGCAAGAGTGACGGAAGGAGATGTTTGGGAAATAGATAAGTTAGATAACATCCGCTCACAGTCTTGCAGGGATGTGGTGTAAGAAGGCTCATCTGTGAGAAGAGAACTCTGGGCGGTTGATTCCTTTATGGGTAAAGGAATGGTAAGGCTATTGTCTTGTCTTGATGGTGGTGAAGGAGATTCGGGTCCCTGCGTTAGTGAAGAGTCTTGATTCAGAAGTTTCTCAATAGAGGCTTTTGGTTGAGAGTTGAAAACTACATGGATTTCATGACCACTCTCCTCGGCTAATATATCTTGGTTTACATTACTGTTAGATGAGTGGTTCGGGAATGGTTTGTTGAAGATTTTTAAATTTCGGTTAGCAGGGGCATTAGGATTATCGAGAGTTATATCCCCTGCATCAACCATTTCCTACACTATGTTTTTCAACATCTTGCAGTTTTCGTGACTGTGTCCCTTTACGCGGTGAAAGTTACAGAAGTCATTTTCTTTGTACCAAGAAGGTATAGCACGGGTGGAGTCAAACCCAGAGTGAGGTTTAACAGGAGGCAAGGTGATAGCTCCAGCTTTGAGCAATTTTTCCAAGATGACACGATAAGTTTCTCCCAAGGGAGTGTAATTGATGGGCTCAGCTTTATACTTATAGGCGGTTTTTGGTGGGGTATTAGATGGTGCTTGAGATTTGACCATCACCGCATGTACAGCTCCTTTTGATTTCGAAGCATTCAATGTGTGAGGATTGGTGGTGTTAGGTTTGTTGGTGGAATCTTGAGTTCGGAAATTGGGGTTTTTGTTGCGCAATCGCAGTTTCTCTTCTTCTAAGGCTCGAATCTCTAGTTTTCGAGCCATAGTAAAGGCCTCATCAAATGTGTGGAAAGTTTGAATTTGGAGGGTAGGAGAGATGTGCTTAGTGCAAGCTCACGTAAAAAGTTCGATAAGTTCGGCCTGAGGCAAGGCATATGTAAGTTGGTTGATAAGGCCCAGCCATCGTCCAACGAAATCTGTGATAGATTCGTCTTCAAATTGTCGGATGGCATAGAGGTTAGTGATAGATACTTTCTTGGCAATGTTAATGGAGAAATGATCTAAGAAAGATTGGGCTAGTTGGTTAAAAGAGAAGATTGAGTGCTGGGTTAAAGCACTGTACCACTCCAAGGCGGGTCCTGATAAGGACATGGGAAAGGTGCGGAGTAGCAAGGCATCATCATTAGAAATCAAATAACAAGCATGTCTAAATGATCGCAAGTGTTGTTGAGGATCCTCTTTACTATTAAAACGAGTAAATATCGGTAGTTCCCATTGAGGAGGATATGAATGAAGGGGGATAGAACGGTGGATAGGCTCTCAACAAACTTGCTCGTATGTCAAGGCACTACGACTTCCTGAAACAAAAGCCTCTATATTTTGCATTTTTTCCATCATTTGTTTGATGAAATCTGTGGTTGGATGAGATGGTGGTGCGGTTGTGGTAAACGGAGGTAAATTGGGCCAAGGGCCTCCACTAGACAATGGTGGGGTTAAATGTTGATAAGGTATGGAGGACGAATATGTTGAGGCGGAGCCGAATAGGGATTTCCTATATAAGATGTTGAGGTCACTGGATACGTGTGTGGAAATGAAAAGGTGGGCAGAGCTTGAGAAGGAAAGCTCGTGTGGATAGGTGGTAGAGAGCAAGTCATGAACGGAGCAGTTTGCAAGAGAGACGAGGTAGGAGCAGTCAGCGGTAATGATATGTGGGGCCCAAGATTAACCAAAGGAAAGCCAATTTGTGCCGTATGAGCCCTTGAATCCGCTGGATTGGGAGACGGGGCTAAGGATGCAGAAGGCAAAGCGGAGTTATCAAGTGGAGAAGGAGCTAAATGAGCAGCTATACTAATAGGCATACCAATAAGGAGTTGACCATCAGGTGTATGGTCAGGGGCATGATACAAATAGTATTGTACAGCGCTAGGATTAGTGTCCAAAAATTTCACAAATTCTTTATCTCCTATAGGAATTTTTGGGAATCTCACTGGTGTCCGTAGGGTTCCCCATAGAATGTGAAGGGGGTGATTCAAGCAAAGGCACAGAGTAGGCATGTGAAACCATGGCGGTGGCTTGCTTTCGAGTGATAACAACCATGGACAAGAGTACACAGTAGGGTTTCAATCTATCACGAACAGAAACAGCCTCAGAATGGTGAAATTGGTAGGTTGCTGGTTTGTTAGGGACTATAAAAGACAGTAACTGATATCGGTCTGCTAACCGATGTCGGTTATACTATAGCCGGCGTCGGTCAGTTAACCGATGTCGGTATAATAGGACTGGTATAAGAAACTATAAGAAGCTACTGATTTAAGTTTAACAATGCTTAGTACATCTATCAAATTGTTCTGAAGTGATAACTGAAACAATGCAGGACAAAGAAACATAACTAAAAAAAAAAAAAAAAAAAACAAGATGCACACGCAAATCTAGAGACTAACCCTAGGATTAGTTTTAATTATTGTGGGCTTATGCCTTAGACGCAAGATGATGTCAATCCTAAATAAAGGACTTAGGGGAAATGTCAAGTTTGTTTTGGCTTATAAGATTATCTCATTCGGGTGGAGGAATACCATAGAAAAGGGGGGATGTTTGAGCTGTTGTGTTGATTATGTCATGATTCAGTATGTGTTGTGCAGTGAAAGTAAGATTAATTTCTTTTCAATACCATGGATATCACCCCCACATGTACGACCTGTTACTTAATCTATGTTCACTAGAATTGAAAACAACAAGCAAGAATGTGATGCACGTGTTTTAAGCCCAAATCGAAAATGATATTTGATGAAGCAAAAGAGATGACTGTCACTAATGCAAAGATGTAAAAGCAAAGCAAGTTCTTTTACCAAAATAACAAAATACCTTGTGAATATCTTTAGAAGAAGAAAATAACAAGTATTCTCCCTATATGAAGGCAAGCAAGAAAGAAAGAAACCCGAAATGGGTCCCACCGGGCGTGCCAAAATGCTTCACACGGAATGTTTCAGCTATTGAGAATAGAGTTGCTTCTATCCTTTCATTCCTTTGAGAAATAGATAAGGGTTAGGGCTAGGAGGAATACCTGTTGGATGTTGAGAGGGTTGTGCGCGTACCGTAGAGAAAGATCAGATCGACTGCGAAGAACTCCTTTTTTTCTTGGAAGGACTACCTACAAGTAAGAATACAAGACCACCAGATTTTAATTAGACAATAAATGAGGGAACTGCCTTGGGCCCAGAAAATATAAAAATTTCTTTCGAAGGTGGTCAGTTCCCCTGCTAATATGAATTAACAAAACTAATTGTAAAATCACAATTTAATTGCCTCGTTAAAACAAGTAGAGGAAAGGCTGGTTTTTGGTTTGGAATCACAGTGATCGGTACCGGTTGCTATTAACCGATATCGGTAGGGGCAATGTTTTAGAGACTTTTGGTGAGGGTTGGTTGTAAGGTGGTTGTGCTGTTTATAAGGCTAGCGAATGGGTGGGGTTAGGTAACGGGGTGATGAGAGGGACTCAGAGAGTATGGGGAGGGTGCTTTTGGGGTAACGTAAGGGTAGAGGAATGACAGTTAGATGTAGTGTGTTGCTGGGTAGTAGATGTAGGAATAGAATTGTGATGGCTGTGATTCAGAAGTTCAAGAAATGTTATTAAAAGGACATACGAGATACTACTTACTTGTTATTGATGAGGATGCGGGTCCAAGGACTGTGGTGGCAAAGGAAGAACTCAGGTAGGATGACCTGACAATCAGAAGATGAGATATCTTCCCTCCCGATGATCAGATGAGTGTCACAAGGCTCTGGTTACTCAGTTGCAGTCTTGGGCTTGATGTCCTTCTCTGTAAACTCTTCTTGTTTCTTCACTTGTCTCTACTCGGCCAAGTAAAATCCGGATTCCTTCAATGACTTTTGATGATCCCGATTAATCAAAAATCCTCCCTCTCTCCTCCTCTTTTTTTTTGGTTGGAGGAGATCATTTACAGGGAACCAATGGCAGTTACGTAACCGACGGCGGTCGTGTAGGAACCGGTATCGGTTCAGTCAAAGTGGGCTATTTTTAGTAAAATATCCAACTTTCCCTCCTTTTCTCCCGAGGGATTAGTTGTGAGCTTGGTCAAGTTATTACGAGGTCAGTTTTGGGTGCGAGTGAGGAGTCATTAGTCATGGGTGTGGATGTAGACCAAGTTATAGGTCTTAATTAGGTTAGTTTAGGGTTAGGACTAGGTCATGATGAGGGTGGCGAAATGAGGTGGCAGGTTTGGGGGTGTGGATTTATTAATTGTAAGGTAATTAATAAATAATTTTGTATGGTTTAGGTGATGAGGTTAGGTTGTGAAATGAGGTGCATGGTACGGGAGGTCGTAAGACACAAATTTGGTGTCTACACTGGCTCCTTCTGGGGATGACTTGGCATAAATTCAAGGAATGGGACAAGGTAAGAACTTAGAAAAACTCAGAAAATAGACCATTACCTTATCCATTGGGCCATGGAGTCAAAAAGGTAGACCAATACAGAGGAAAACACACCAAAACCAAAAAGGAAAAAGAAACCAAACGCTGTACAGAATATACAAAGGGACTCCCTAATCACCTAAGACTTGAACAACTTCAGGTATTGCCCACTATAAGGAAGTGGGAGAGAAGAACCATCCATGTAAACAAGGTAAAAGTAATTCTTACTAGCAAAGTGCTTGATCTTGAAGGGTCCAAGCCACAGGGAATCAAACTTGCCATGGCTATCACGAGGTTCATGTCTTTTATCCCATAACAAAACAGTGTCTCCAACTTGGAAATCTCTGAACCTAGCTTTCTTATCAAATAGGACTTTTACCTTCTGCTGGTGAACATATATCCTATCAGCAACCTCCAATCTATTCTCATTCAATTTTTGAAGATACATTATCCTCTTATCCAAAACATCACTGAAACTGGTATCTTCAATGGCCTTCATAAGATGCAAGGCTGGAAGCTCCACTGTTACTGGAAATTGAGCTTCTACTCCATATACCACTTGAAAAGGGGACATTCCAATGGCTCTCTTAGGTGTGATCCTGTCTACCCAAAGAGCATGATAGAGCTTCTTGTGCCAGTTTCGTTGGGACTCATTCACTAATTTCCTTATTATGGTCACCAGATTTTTATTGGTGGATTCTGCTTGACCATTTCCCTGAGGGTAATAATCTGAAGAATGAGCCAAGGAGATGCAATATCCATAACAAAAAGCTATCATTTCATTTGAAGAAAAGTTTGAAGCATTATCTGTCACAATCTTGTTAGGTACACCATACCTTACCAAGATATTCTCCTTGATGAAGCTGCACACCACTTCAGAAGTAGTACTCTTTACTGGAATAGCTTCTACCCATTTGGTGAAATAATCCGTGGCAGTTAGTACATGAGTATGACCAGCACTAGAAGCATGATTAAGTGTTCTAATGAAGTCCAAACCCCACTGTTGAAATGGTTCTTCTATCACAACTGGCTTAAGAGGCAAAGAAGCCAATTTGGGTCTACCCACGAAAGTCTGACAAGCCTCACATCTATCGACCCATTTTGATGCATCCCTGAACAAGGTAGGCCAGTAATATCCTCCACGGAGTATCTTATGAGCAGTGACCATTGATGAATAGTGCCCTCCACATGCCTGATCATGAAAAGCTTAGAGTAACCTTTTCTGTTGTTCCTTGTCCACACATTTCAAAAACCTTCCATCTATCCCACGTTTGAACAAGGCATTTTCCCACAACACATACTGTACTGACCTAAGTTTAACAGCCCTCTTTTCTTTGGTAGTCAAATGAGAGGGGCATTCTCCATAGGTGAGAAAATGGGTGATGTCAGCATACCATTCGTCAACTGAGCTAAGAAACAGATTGGTAGGAAGGTCAACCTTATCCTCCAGCAACTCATGTCTAGCTCCTTCAGCAATGAGCTCACACAGTCCTTTTCCACAGACGAGCTTGGTCGATTTGATGTCAATATCATATTCTTAGACCTTAGCAATCTAGTTCCCTCTCTTGGATCCAAATTCCTGTGGTGTGAGAATTGACTTAACAGTTGTATCTGGAACCAACACCATGGAATGAGAGTTGAGAATGTAAAAACGAAACTGCTTGACAGCTTTAACCACTGCAAAAGCATGTTTTTCCATCATGGTGTATTTTAACTCATGATCTTTCAAAATATAGATCATGAATGCAATTGGGAGTTCGTGCTCATTGGAATCTTCTTGAGTCAAAACAACAGCCAAGGTATTATCTGTGGCATAGCAATAGATAATAAAATCTTTGCTAAAATCAGGACATGCTAAAACAGGAGTTTTAGCGATAGCTCTTTTAATACCTTCAAAGGATTCTTTTCCTTCAGAAGACCAACCAAACGTTTGTTTGCCTTTCATCATTTGGGAAATACTAAAAGTTAACTCTGTAAAATCAGGGATGAACCTTCTTAAAAAATTGATCTTACCAAAGAAAGAGTGCACACCCTTTTTGCTGGTTGGGAGAGGAATTTGCTGGATAGCTTGAACTCACTCAGGATCAATCTTAATACCATCTTTGGAGACAATGTGCCCTAATAATTTCCCCTCTGTGACACAAAAGACAGATTTTTTAGGATTCAAAGAAATCCCATGTTCTCTACATCTTAGCAGAACTGTCTCCAAGTGCTGAAAATGATCTGCCCTTGTTTTAGAAAACACAGTCAAGTCGTCAAGGTATATGACAATACACTTCCCTTTCCAACTTCCAAAATCCAGATCCATAGCTCTCTAAAAAGTGGCACCAGCATTAATGAGCCCAAAAGGCATTCTTTTGTAAGCAAAGGTACCCCAAGAAGTAGTGAAAGCTATTTTGTGTTGATCTGCAGTATTAACCTCTACCTGATTATATCCTGAGAATCCATCAAGCATAGATAACATTTTAGATCCTGTTACTACTTGCAAGACCTGATCCATCATAGGCAAAGGATAATTATCTTTCAAGGAAGCCTGATTCAGATTTCTGAAATCAACACAGATGCAGATCTCACCATTTTTCTTTCTAACAGGAACAATATTGGCAATCCATGTTGAATGGTGAATGGGAAAGATGATCTTGGCCTTCAACAACTTCTGTATTTCTTGAAAGATGGTGTCAGCTATTTTGGGGTTGTATTGCCTCTGTTTCTGCTTAAAAGGCTTAATTCCAGGTTTGAGAGGAATAAAATGCTGCATATCAATTGCTTTCTTCCTCTCATCTGCTGTGCAACATTTTCCAATGTTCATGAGCTTAGGGTCAGTAGAACTCCCAATATTGATTTTGTCATACTCAGCTAATTGTTGAGGTCTAGTAGAAGCTCTAGACTTTACATACCTGTCGTGTTTATCAAATAATTCCTCCAAACTCAGTAATCCTTTGGGAATCTTGTTTCCTTTGAGTTTGATGCATCCTTCATGATCCGTTTCTTCTCTTTGGGTAACTACTTTATCAAAGGGCACACTTTCACGAGGCAGGTTATCACTTCCTTCAAAGTACAGCTGTTAAAAATTACCCTTGAGTTCTAAGAAAGAAAGCAAGTGTTGATCATCATTGAAAACTTTCCAGTTATTTGTATTATCAGGTACACTAGGTCGATGGATAATCTCAATGGTGAACTTATCTTGAGAGAAATCAGGATGAGGAATCAGTAGTGACCCTGAGACTGCTAGTGAATCAGCCCTGCTGTTCTTCTCCCTAGGTATTGCTTCAATGGAGAAAGCATCAAGAAATTCAATGGAATCCCAAACCTGATTTCGGTAATGTTTCAACCTTCCATTTTTTACCTGAAAAAGGTTTCTGACTTGCTTTACAATCAATTCCGCATCACCACGAGCCAGAAGATTCTTTACACCTTGTTCTTTGGCCACTTGCAGTCCAAGAATGAGAGCCTCATACTCTGCTATATTATTAGTATTTTTGAACTGCAACTTGAATGAAAAAGGATGAAGGCTTCCTTCAGGGGACACCAGTAGGACACCCGCTCCATAACCAGCTAAGGAACAACTTCCATCAAACTCTAAAATCCAAACACCATTAGGATCTTTAGGTGACACTTTGGGGAGTTGAATTTCATCAGGGGACATAATCATGTAGTTACCATGCCCCATATCCTCATAGAGTATTTGTGCTTTACGATCATCCATCTTTTGTACAATATACTCAGACTACTTCTCAGGCAGCAACTTCTTCATTTTCCCATTAACAGGTACGAGTGCATGTGACCAATCCATTTGAATTTCTCCACCCACATCCTTACAGAAGTTCCTACTTAGCAACATCCCATATGAATGAGGAATATCTGCTACTAAGATGGTAGCCAAAACTTTCTTCTCTGGCAAAGCAGCAAAAGCCACTTGTGCATCTTTAATTCTTCCAACTAGGGGCACTTCCTTACTCTCCATAGAGTAACAAATCCATAAGTGTGAGTGAGGGTCAAGCCTAAGGCATGAGCTACTTTACCAGGCATCACATTGTCTGCGGCTCCTGAATCTATGACACAATTACTGAGCCTATGGCTAGCTATAAGAAGTGTTACATAAAATGGTTTAATTTTGTCATTAGGTGAGGTGACAGCGGCTACTAGACTAGGCTGTGGTGCAGAAGGAGTGGGTAAAAGGCCTTTAGAGGTTGTCTTAGAATGGGAATTGACAAAGTGAATCATTTTAGCAAAAGCTTTGGGATGGGTTTGATAATACTCAGCCTCTGAGATTTGAACCTTAGTCTTTTTCAAGTGATCAATAATATCAAAAGATCCAGAAGTGGACGGGCCATCATCACTTGAGATCCTAGGTTTATCAACTTTAGGAGAAAAAGAAGAAGAAACTTTAGAAGCAGAATGGACAGGACTCACCTTTGGTGCAGATGAAGTGGGGATAGGATATCCTCTTTTTGTAATTACAGGGATAGTTTTCGTCTGCTCCTTATATTTCTTGGTGGACTGCGTCACTTTCTCCCTCTGATTTGTCTGCTCTCGAGTCATGATAGTGTATGATTCGCTATTCATGTCTACTACTACTTCATCATAGTCATCTCCATAATCAATACCTTCCGTGGTGAAGAAATTCACTCGAGATCCCTCAAGTTCATCTGCTTCATCATCTACTTCTTCAACAAGCTCCTCGTAAGATTCATTATCCTCATCATCATCTGGTTCCTCAACTTCATAGGT
Source organism: Taxus chinensis (assembly GCA_019776745.2). Lineage (NCBI taxonomy): Eukaryota > Viridiplantae > Streptophyta > Pinopsida > Cupressales > Taxaceae > Taxus > Taxus chinensis. The sequence goes on along the minus strand of CM034150.1, from coordinate 870,959,969 downwards.
TGCATTGACAGGAACTTTAACAGGAGGTCCTTCAAGCACTAGTCTTGTTTGAGAAGCAGGCAAATGATTTCTGGGCTGAAAATTCCTCCTTGGAATGTCTGCATAGGGAGCATGCTAAGCCAATTGTTTCTTTATGGCAATGAGATCATTCACAAGCTTTTGAACCAATGGATCAGTATTAGGTCCAGGAGTGGAAGAGGAAGAAGAAGCAGATTTAGATTTGGAAGGATCTCTCCTCAAATTCCCTGACATGATTAAGTCATCTTCGACACTAACAACAAGAGTTTGATCCTCAGCCAACATTGCGAGATTAACCCTTCTTAGTGCATAACTAACTTCAGGTGATTGGGCATTTAGGAAGAAACATTTTTGAATCTGATCTATAGGTCGAGTAGTTGGCGGGATTTTATTTATCAACCTGTTGAATCAAGCCACAAATTCTCTCATGGGTTCTTGTGAATCTTTCTTTATCTGAGAAACTTGGGCTAGCAAGGCATGCACATCTTCTGCTGGTTTGAAACAGCTTTCAAACTTAGTTCTCATTGTGTCCTAGTCGGTGATAGCACCAGCTGGAAGGTGATAGAACCAATCAGCAGTATTATCTTGTAAAGTCTCAATGAACAGTCTCACAGAGACGTCTTCATGTTCAACTCCTAGAACTCCACATGTAACTATGAAGGCTGCAATGTGTTCATCAGGATGCACTTTGCCATCACCTTTGAATTTAGGGAAGTTCTTTCGGTTACCTCTGGGTAACTCATGCAAAGGCTGAGGGAGGGCAAGGGGCCTGACACGATGACCCCAGGGCAATGGTGCCACCATTCTTGTAAAAATGGCTTGGAGAGGAACTGCAACACCAACAATAATCAAAGCCCGAAGATTAGGACTAGCTGGCTCTGAAGGAATACCACCCGTAGTAATTCTCTCTTGGACAGGTGGATTGCTTGATGAATGAGTCTTTCTATTTCTTGTTGAAGGGAAAGGAAAACCCTGCTGCTCCAAAAGCTGAAACTGAGAATCTCCAATACCAAGGGCCCTTCTCCCTCGAGTAAAACATGGAGTTGCCAGATCAAAGGATGATCAAAAATTACAGAACTGGAATATGATTTTCCCCAGCGGAGTCACCAAAAACTGTTGGTCATCAAATAGGACTTTACGAAGAGCAACAGTCAGGGGATAAGAAGTCCCTCCTCTTTAATGGGAGAGGTTCCCTTATTCAGAATCAAACCTATTTACAAATATACAAAACATGATTTTATGGTTGAACTTGGATATTACAAAAGTGTTTTCTATAAAGATCATCAGTTACAAAAGGACTGAGGAAAGGGAATACGAGAATGAGCAGAAGGGCAACATTTAGAATTATACATAGCAAAGTAATTCTTTATGTATGCGAAGTTACAGTGAATTGAAACAAGACCATTTGTATCATATAAATAAGATGGAATTTAAAGACACAAAGTTCTATAAATAACATCTATCAGAACAAAATTTTTCTTAATATAACACAGACAAATGATCTTCCCGAAATTAAATGAAAAGCTTAGGGATAAAAGAGACCAGATAGACGAAGAATGGAAATCCCTTCTGTATTGATTTCTTTATGACTTATTTACACTTTCAGAAAATATGCCAAGTTCTTCCTCCTTCAAAACGGCGAGGAGAGGACATTATATAGCTTACAAATCAGTTACTCTCGGTAACTACTTCTTTTAACTAAAGATTAGTTAAGGATTGCCAATCGCAATACCCCAAATTATTACAAAGAATACGGAAAAAGAATGGGAAGAAGAGAGAAGAATAAGGAGAAGAAGACAGGTGGTTAGTTACTGGGAGGGACCCACTGACTTTAGAATCCGCTGCCTGAATCTCTTCAACGCCTCAGCTATGTCTCTGCCATGAGGGACTAACGTGTTGGCTGTAGACTGGGTCCAAAATCCGAGGCACTTCTCCATTTCCTTATCAAACTCGACATGAGTATGATAGTCTTTGTTTTCTTCTTCAATGTAAAATTGAAGAGAGAAGATCTCTTTAATTTTATCTTTGGAAATGGAGCTTTCCTTAAATAGATTATCTTTGAAATTTTTTTTTGAATTGAGCTTTGATTTCTTGTAAGGAAAGAGGCATGCCAGAAGTTTCATCCTGAAGATGACAATGTATATCTTTGAAAGCAGAGACAACTAGTGTCTTGAAAGCCTCATCTTTCTTCCAGCTATTCTTCAGTTCTCCCAAAGCCTCCTCCAAGACTTTGATCTTCCACTCCACGCTGTAAACCCAGGATTTTGACAGATTATCCTTTGCATCATCAAAAACCTTACTTGCCAGTAAAATGTTCTCATCTGTTTGTCCCATGAGGCAGAGGTCTATTATACAGCTGCTCCAAAGTTTGAGCTCTTTATCTATGATGCCAATAGTAGAGGAGAGCTTCTTTTGCAAGTTGTTCACTTTTCCATGGAGTTTAAAAGCTTCATCAATGAAGTTCAACCTTGCAACAAGCATATCATTCACCATGGCCTCCAGAGCTTTGCCATAGAAGGAATACTTGTGCATGTCTTTGATACTCTGTACTTCATCTTGGCTCAAAATTATAGGTGGTGGAAGATTAGTCAATGGGGTAGGGTCCAAAACTTTGTCCTTAGACAAAAGAGATTTGATGAAACCTGTGAGAATCTGGGCCTATTCGTCCAATTGTTCAATAGTTTTCTGCCCTTTCTCTACCCTCCCAATTACTTTTGTGACTATTTCTTGGAGGTTATGTATCTCTCCTTCAGGGGTGGACTCTCCCATAGGAATCCTTGAGAGTTCTAGATCAGCAGCCTGCAAATCCTGCTTTGGTTTATCTACTGTAAGCTTAGCAATCTCCAAGAGTTGCTGACCTTGAGCATTAGACACTATCCTGGAGGTGGTTTTGGATTTTTTGGCACGAGAAGGAGTAGTGCCTAACAAGGCCGCCACAACATCAAAATTTGGTCCTGAGCTCCGAGAGGAAGATTTCCTCTTCCTACTGTCAACAAAAGGTTGCACCCATGCAAAAGAGGAAGAGGAAGCAATAGGAGGGGCAAGAGGACCGAGAGACAGAGAGCTCATGATACTCAAAGTTTGCACAGCTGTTGTCTCAAGTTGAGATGTGAGTAGGGCGCTTGAGACAATCATTGCAGAGGAATCAATAACACTTGGAAGTTCAGTGCTCTGGGATTCTTTATCCTTATCCGTTGGATCTTCAGGAGCATTTGTAGGGGCTGACACCTCACTCTCCTCACTTTCACTGAGAACAATAATGTTCTCTAGTCCCATAGGCAACTCTGCCTACTTTTTCAGGATATCTTCTTCCACAGGCTCCTTCTTAACCTCTTTGAACTTCTTTTGATATACCTGGGTGGATGAAGGAGTAGAAGCTGCAGGTTCTTGTGTTGACGAGGTAGGAGGGGTTTTCATTGGTGTATTTGACCTTGGAATCGATGCTTCCCTCCTTGGTGTCGAAACATCCTTAGAGGAGGATTCCCCTGAGTGCCTCCTAAACTCTCGAACTTTCTTATCAAACCAGATCTTAGTTCTGACTAAGACTGGAGCTAGGATCTCGACCAGATCATCACTCTCTTTCCTGTTCCAATCCAATTCCTCCAAGGGAGAGTGCTTAACCACATTTTCATACTCATATGAGTACATCTCAGAGTTGTCATCCTGGAGTCCTTCAGGAACTTGGTACAAGCCGAGTTCTTGGATCAATTGCAGAGAGAACCTGACATAGTGCCTTCTTCTAGCTTCAAAATCATCTGCACAGTCAGCCCAATATTCTTCTGTATCTGCCCTATGATGATATATTATCTTTATGTTCTACTCGATGAACTTCTTCAAGTCAAAGCAAGTGCTTGGCTTGAAGAAATGAACAGTGATGGGAACCAGGGCTCTTTCTATATTCTGTGCATCCAGGGCTATTTTACAAGTGTAATTTCCCAAAGAGATGGGAAAGTGCAAACCAATAATTTTCTTGTCTCTGCATGTTCTGTGTAATTTGTCTAACTGCTTACATATTTCTATCAAAGCCATCTTATCACTGTAGAACATGGGAAGCCTTAGAGGGGTGCCCTCATAGCCAGCAAGCCTGATATAAGAGAATTTTCTGAATTGTATAAAATAGGCACCGTAGTGCGATATCAGGTTCATGGATTCATCAGAAAACCTTCTAGCAGTGTCACCTTCAAGGAGCCTGACCACGTACATGGTGAAAGCATCATTTACCCTTCGAAAATTGTGATTTCTGGTCTCCAGGGTGAACTACGGGTAGTAGGCATATACAGGATCATCCTTGTGGGCATCAATGTAAGAAAAACCATGCCATTGCCTTGATGCTACCAGAGTATACATCAGGTACGAAGTCATGTAGAACTTCTTCCTTTGCTGTACATTGGACAGCTGCTCTGCCAAGTTCATGCTTATGATTTCCGCCCAGTTGATATTTTGAGTTCCCTCGCACACCATGCTGATGAGCGGGCACATCCAGAAATGGAATTCGTTAGTGGAGGGAAAGCCCATAACCCGAGCCAGTAGGATTATAAAATCTGACAATTCTTCATTGAAATCAGCCCGGAAAAGAGTCTTGGATAGACGAGATGCTCCTTTCTTAGGGTTCTTGAGCCAGGAATTTGCCACACGCACCTTGTATTTTTTGCTGTCTTGGTTGAACAGGGCCTATGCTTGATTCTGGGAAACAACTATGGCATTATCCATCTCTGGAATCCTTAGTGCAGTGCTAATGGCGGTAGCGTCCAGTTTGGCAATGAGTTCTCCATGCACGTTGTTCAATTCGCTCGAATCAGGGTTAAAATGAGCTCCGCATGAAAGAACTGTGTTAGCACATTGTACTGAGATTGGGAAACCTCCAGCGAAAGCCAAACCGCTGTCGTGAATCATCTGCGCCATTATTGTAGGGTTTGCATCTATCATCCTTGACCAAAAATCACCAAAATCAAGGTGGCAAACCTCACTGTTCCCGATATCAGGAATGACAGATTCTAGTGGTGAGATTTTCTCCTGTCCTGGAATTTGATCTTCATTTTGATATCAATTGAGGGAAAACAGAGCTTCGAGCTAAACTTAGGATGAAATTGTAGAGGGAAAGGATACGCGCGCAGGAATTCAGATTGCAAGGGTTCAAGCAAAAGATAGCATGGAAGCAGTGTGAAAATGCATAGGGGGTTTGCTCATTATATAGAAGTTTTGGAGAGAGAAAGGTAATAAATGTGCATTAAATTCATACCTACCAATGTGAATAAGAAATAAATTCGGGTAGAGCGGTAAAAACTAGCACGAATGGCACTTGGTTCATTTGGGGCACGTGGGACGTGAATGCGTGAAACACGCGGCTCGACCGATTCGGGTGAAATGTGGGACAAAAGTGCGCAAAGTACGCGGCTCGACTGGATCGGGTGAAAAGGTGACAACGGGTCTAGAAGAGTTTGGGACATTTGGGACACGAAGACGCGAAGTACGCAGTTTGGGTGAATCGGCCGAAAATGGAACATCTTTTCCGGGCGAACTTGGGACATTCAGGACAAATAGTTCCAACGGGCCCGAAAAAGGCAAACTTCGGGTAAATCGGCCGATCGGGGAATAGAGGGTCCAAAAGAACTTAGGACACGCGGGACAAAAATGTCTGACAGACCAGAAAAACACACAAACTGACCCAAAAACGTAGATTTTCTCAAGTTTATGACTTTTCACACTTAGCTTCGACAGAAAAGACACTCAAACTCAAAATTTTAAATTTTCATCCTCTCAAAAGCAGTGGAATTTTGAGTGGACAACAGGGCGCAAAGTCAAAAAAATCTCCCATGCCTCCATGGGTCCTCCGATGGACACATGTTGCCCAATGAGCCAAAGTGGAAAGAAGAGAGGGAAGGGCAGAGCGTTGGGGTTATTTGGAGGAATTGCCAAAGGGAGGGAAAGGGGATGAAAGGTGCACGCGGGTCCGCGTGTCCGCGGAAGGGTCATCACTGTAGTAGGGCAGGAATGCGGGGCCATAGAAGATTTAAGGGAAATTTTTTGAAACAAATTTCAAAAGAAAAAAGGTCAGGCAAGTTCCACCCCCTCCACCAACACGCCATGCTGCCATGTGGCAGCCTGTGATAGGCTGTGGGACGGCGAGGCAAAAAGGTAAAATTTTCCAAAATTAAAAAAAGGTCGTAAGGACAACAGAATGTCGTGCCTCCACCACGGCCCCTTGAGGACATGTGGTGCCCTCTGATTTGGCTATGGGCCGGCAGAGGAAAATTCAAAAAATTTCCTGAACCAAAAAAAAATTAAAATTTTCCTAAGGATTTTAACGGGAATTTTACATTTTAATAGAGTTTAAGTGGTAAATTTTACAAAAATGATATGTAGGCTTTTAATTGGCAAACTGGTAATTTTCAACTTTTAAATTTGATTAAATTGGATATCCTCCTTCACTCAACATGCCAAATAGATATGGAGGATTGCTTTAGGGAGGGTTTAAAGTGTTTTAGGGAGGTAAATTCAATTGTTTTATTGTCAATATACATTTTCCCATCAAATGACCGAAAATGGTTGAGGAAGGGATTTGAGTTCGATTTTGCAATGTTTAGAAATGTCTTCTTAAGTTTTCTTTGTCCATTTGAGTTCATTGATTATGTAGCATGCTAAATTTTAATGTTTCCAAATGGATTATTAAGTGCAGGTCTGAACTGTGCATTTTATCTAAATTTACTAGTTTTGAATATTTACAAGAGATCAAATCAAAAGAGGTCCTTCTAAAATTTCATCATGCCAGTAAAGCACTTCATTTCTAATTTAATATAATACAATAAGTTATTTATAGACAAACCATTTCAAGCTAGATGGAAAATCTGATTTCCACTTTAATATATTTCAAAAAGAAACAAGGCAATATAATTCCCTCATATGTATTTCTTCTTCTTCCAAATTTCTAAACAGAGGTTCCAATCAAAATTTAACTTCCAATTCACACAATAATGCAAATGAGAGAAGATCTTGCAATTCTTTAATAATCCAAAAAGAAATACATTTTTACATCTTTCCATGTTTGAATGCAATAACACAATTCTATTTCTTTCCAATTTATAGAGAAGAATGCAAATGTCTTTCACAATTCAAATATCCACTTTCATAATCAACTACAACATCATTTCTTCACAAGTTTACATTACAATTTCATCCACATCATAGTGGGAAATGTTACAATGAATAAATTTTTTTCTCAAAGGAATTTCAAAACTGCATTTTCCTTTACTCTAGAACAACAACATGCAAGTTTTCCTTTTTCTCCAAGTTGATCACAACAAAAGTGGGGGAAAGGCAACGCTCTCCACCCAACCAAGACATCCAATGAAAGGAGAAGCCTTCCTTCATCATTGGACCCCGAGCCCCAACCAAAACACAATAAGAGGTGTGATTCAAATTTTGGCAAAAAATTGCTTCCACAACACACAATATTCTTTCAACATACACATTTCATTTTAAAACACAATTCAACACAAAATAGTAGTTCACAACTGCATCTAAATACATTTCAAAACAAAACTTAGGCTTGATCATGCAAACCAAAGGAGCAAGGTCTATGGGGGAAGCTGCTTCTCCCAATTGGGAATTGGGCATCCACCAGAAACAAACTGCCAAAATAATTCATCACACACACATCCTTATACCCCCCACAAATTTCCTTATGCACCCCACAAAGTAAGAAATGCAAGTTTGTTCTTTTCCATGGTGGATCCCAAACCCAAAGTCCCTCCACAAAATTCAAATGTCAACGGCATTCCCTTATGCCCCCCCCAACATGGATTCCCCATAGCCTTCTCCTACACCATTCCTGTGGCAGTCTACCCAACCAGCCAATAAATAAATCAAAACATGCACCATTCATACAACACAACAAGAAAATAACAACATGAAAAGAGAATTAAATTCCTACCTCTCCATGTAAATTTTGCTTCCAAATAGCAAGCTTCAAATGCCAAAAACACAGTCCAAAACAGTAATCTCCCAAGCATGCAAATATTTCTCCAAATTTCCTCCAAAATAAGAGCTCCAACACAAGAAAATGCACCCCAAAGAAGTTGCAAAATGATTCAACAACCCAAAACAAGTAAAGAGTTTGAATTATATAGAAGAGGGAAGAGAAGAGGATGATGTGGATCCATGTAGGATGCCACATCACACATCCTCAAATTCAAACACAAAATACAAAATCCACTCTCTCAAGCACAATAAAGAGGTGGGTGAAAATATGACAAGTTACTTGCACACTCCAAAAAAGCCCACACCTCAAGGACTGCAAAATAAATAAAATGTAAGATGGTGCAATAAAACATGCCAACATGATTAATAAAATTCATTATAAAAGTAACAAATCACCTCTCCAACCATAAGTATGGTTGGTAAATTAAATTTAGAGGCATGGGACAAATTTTACTTGTCCCACAAGCCTCCAATAACAGCCCCCAAGGACAAATTCGAATTTATCATGGAGGTGGAGTATTTCATACTCCAAAAATGACTTACACAAACTCTTATGCAACTTACACATCCCTTACATATTCAATGAAAACAACCAACAACTTCCATTATTACTTTCCCATATCCGAATTTGATTTATTTGAATTTTAACCATATGATTTCTCACATTAATCTCTCACAATTTTAATTAATTAAAAGAAAGGAACACATTACTAATAAAATACATACAACAATAATAAATGAAACTCATTAATAAAATACACAAACACATGGCCACATATAAAGGAAATCCCCCCCATAGGAATCCCTAACAAAATACAACACACACACACAAAACAAGTTACCATGGTGACCTTGTTGAATTCACCTAGAATTCCATTGTGGTTGGTCTCTGATCCCCTGATGCTTTGTTGTGATATTTTTAACCTAGAAAATACAAATACCTCCTTCGGCTTCATGGCCATATCAGAACATCCAATATGATACAAATAAAATCACAAAATCATCTAAGTATGTAAATCACAACAACATCAAGGCAGTTTAACATTATAACATATAATTCATATCAACAACTATGACATCATCATAAAATATCCATTTCGAGATCTGCTCATAATATCCAAAATCGTTTGTCCAAACAACATCCATGAAACATCCATGTCAAATAATATATCATCAACCACATATAGGGTGTCTGTAATCATCATCATGAATCATAGTCAAATCAAGATCAACAATAATTCATTATCAATATCTAACATCATACTAAATCAAAACATAATAAATTCCATAATGTAAACAACAGTATCAAAATAAGCATCAAAAGGTGTGAGAGGGAAGTAACATCCTCCCATGTAGCTGCAGTCTCATCGTATCTATCCCACTACACCTGAACCTGATCAACCTCTCTACCTCGAAGGCTCAGGGTCCTGTGATCTACGATACGAATGGGCTCTACCATCACCTAGCCCTAGTCCTGCACCTGCAATGATGTCCAATCCATCACATGAGATGGATATGTGATATATTTCCTGAGAACTGAAACATGAAAAACATCATGTATGCGAGACAAGTTGGGTGGTAATGCTAGATGGTAGGCCAAAGGGCCGATGCACTCCAAGATCTTAAAAGGACCAACGAATCTAGGAGCTAACTTAGAACCTTTTCCATAATGGATAGGGCTCTTATGTGGCCTGAGACGAAGGAACACCTTCATGCCCACATTAAAACTATGGTCAGTCCTATGTTGATCTGCATACTTCTTCTACCTATCATGTGCCTCCTGCAATCTTTGCCTGATCATCACCACATGCTGCTCCATGTCCTGTAGAAGAGCTGGTCCAAGGGATACTCTATCCTCTAACTTGTCCCAGCTAAGAGGTGTACTGCATTGTCTACCATACAAATCCTACAAAGGAGCCATGCCGATGAAACTTTGAAAACTATTATTGTAGGAAAACTCCACTAAGTACAGGTACTCCCACTTAGACTGCCGATCCATCACATACATCCTGAGCATGTCCTCTAAAATATGATTCACCCACTCAGTCTGTCCATCTATCTTAGGGTGATATGATGTGCTGAAGTTGATTCTTGTCCTGAGGACATACTACATTGTAGTCCAAAAATGTGAAGTGTATAAAGGATCGTGGTCACAAATTCCATGGAATCCCGTGCAACCTGATAATCTCATCCAAATATACCTGTGCCACTACTCTAGCTGTATAAGTGGTCTTCATCAGAGAAAAGTGAGCCACTTTTCTCAACTTATCAACCATGACCATAAAGGCATCGTGGTGATATCTCAAAATTGGTAGCCCAACAATGAAATCCTTAGAAATGGTGTCCCACTTCCATTCCGGTATAGCATGAGGATAAAGAAGGCCTGTTGGATGTTGATGCTCGGCCTTAACTCACTGGAACTCCAAACATTGTGACACAAACTGGGCCATGTCTCTATGAAGTCCTCTTCAATGATACAACTGTCTCAAGGTGGCGTGCATCTTCTTCACCTTGGGATGGGCTAAATAGGGTGCACGATGTGCCTCAACCAAGATGTATTGCCTCAAGCCTCCATCTCTGGGAACATATATCCAACCTTTATGCCTGAGAAGACCATCTTCCTCTAAGGAAAAACCATCAAACTTCCCCTCAAGGGGTCTCTATGACTCGATCTCTTCTCGAACTGTAATGTAGAAGCTGTCAAGAGGAAGTTATTGAAGAATCCTACTCCACAAATTTTTGCTCACTGAGGTGGCCATAGCCACATGTCTCCATCTACTGAGAGCATCTACTACCACATTATCTTTCTCCTTCACATGCTTGATCTCCATGTCATACTCACATAGCAAATCCATCGAACACCGTTGATGAGCATTGAGATTGGGTTGCATGAAGAGGTGGCGAAGACTCAAATGATCTATCCTGAGTGTGAATATCCTGCCAAGAAGAAAATGCCTCCATCTAACCAAAGCATGCACAACTTCCACAAGCTCAAGATCACGGGTCAGATAATTAAGCTCATGATCTTTGAGTTTACAAGACTTAAAAGCCACTACTCTACCTTCCTACATCAACCCACCTCCAAGCCCTGCTAAATAAGCATCTGTGCAAACAAAGAACTGACCCTGTGGATTCAACACTGAAAGAATAGGTTTTGTAGTGAGGCACTCCTTTAGTGTCCTGAAGACTTGCTCACATCTGTCTGACCAAAAAAACTTCTTCCCTTTCCTTTGAAGGGAAGTGATAGGGAGCACAATATGAGAGAATTTCTAAACAAATATCATGTAGAAACCTACTAATCCCATGAAGATGCGCACCTCTGTCACTATAGTGGGTGCTGGCCAATCCATAATGGCCCTAATCTTAGAAGGATTGATAGTGATACCTTCCCCAGAAATGATATGTCCCAAATACTACACCTCTATCTGAAAGGAAGCACACTTCTCCAAGTTCCTATAAAGCTGCTGCTCACGAAGACACTAAAGAACCTGGTGAAGTTGCCCCTCATGCTCCTCACGTGTACGTGAGTATATCAAGATGTCATCTAGGAATATGAGCATGAAGTGATCTAAGAAGGTCCTGAATACCCCATTCATCAAAATTATGAACACTGCGGGGGCATTAGTCAAACCAAAAGGCACCACTGTGAAATCATACTGCCAATATCTCGTGCAGAAGGTGGTCTTATGAATGTCCACCTTCAAAATCCTCAGCTGATGGTACCCTAACTTGAGGTCAATCTTAGAGAAAATTTTGGCTCCCTTAATCTTATCAAACAAGTCATCAATATGAGGAAGAGGATAACGATTCTTGATCGCTACCTTATTCAACTGGTGGTAATCAATACACAACCGCAAGGATCCATCCTTCTTCTTCACAAAGATCATCGGTGCACCCCAATGGGATACACTAGGATGGATAAGGCCTTTCTCCAAAAAACCCTCAAGCTACAACTTGAGCTCACAGAGCTCTGGGGTGGTCATCTGATAAGGTGCTCGTGAGATAGGCTCTTCTCTAGGAACTAGATCTATATGACAATCAATCTCATGTGGGGGTGGTAACCCCAGTAGCTCCCCTAGAAATACATCTACAAAATCTCTCAAGATGGGATGATCATCTAGCGATGGTCCACTAGACCCATCCTCTGATCTGTCACTAACTATAATAGCATACATCTGACAACCTTGTCACACACACCGCGTAAGCTGCATAGCGGAGATGGTGCGAATGGAAATGGGTCTTCTGACCCCTAAAAACACTGACTCAACTCCAAAATCATCTGCACAAGATATAGTCTTGTGATAATAATCCATCCTAGCCCTATGTGTAGATAACCAATCCATACCCAAAATGACTCCATACAAGCCAAAAGGAAGGATACGGAGGTCTAAGGTAGTGGTGAAAGGTCCCAAATCCACTACACACTCCTTAACTAAAGATTCTACAGAGATCTTGGCTCTAGAAGCCATCTTGACATCCCAACTAAAACCCTACCTAACTACCACCAGCTTGCATCGCTCTATTAAATATGGTGTAATGAAAGAATCAGAGGAACCAGAATCAAACAAAACAGAGGTAGGAATACCACCAATCCTACCTATGGTCTCAATGACTATACTATGATGCTCTGTCTGGTGGTTCTCAACTGCTGCATAAATCCTATGGCTACATCCCATGTCACCAATAGTCAGCTCTGAGATTTGTGTCTTACCCTTGTTATTAGGGTCATGTGGGCACTCTCTCCCAAAGTGTCCAGTAAATCCACAAGCAAAACATCCTCATGATCCTCCCCAATGAGTAGCACCTCTAGTAGGTGCCCTAGAAGTCTATGGCATGGATCTTGATGATCCGACTCTGTTCTGCTAAGGTCTCTACTATGGAGCTCCTGCTAACTGAGTTCTAGGTCCACCCTATGTCCTGATGCGACCCCTAGGAGGAGGCCCCATACTCTGACCTCTCTATGCATCATCTCTGTGTGGAGGTCTATGAGGTGGGTGAGACTGCTGCTGCTACTGCTGTGGCCTAAAGGATGACTGTATTATACCCTAGCCACCATAAGGAAGGGGTATTGACCCCCCTTGATTTTCCATCCTGCATTTGGTGTATGCGGGTCCGGACTCAGTCTCTAGCCTACTGTGTCTTTCCCCGAGTCTCCTATGCAATATAGGCCTTCTTAATGGCCTCAACTAATGTCTGTAGGTAGTGGATCCACACTACACCTCCAATGTATAAATTTAGGCCCTAGATGAACCTATGAATCCACACCTACTCATCTTGCATATACTCTACATACTGGAGTAGATCCAAAAATCTACTCTCATACTCTGGTACTGAAAGAGAAGCCTACCAGAGGTCATGGAACTCATCGATCCTCTATTGTATGAACCTCCATGACAAATACTTGCTCCTAAATCTCTCCTCAAATAGCTCCCAGGTCAATGTCTCTGAATCTACATGGAGCTTATGTTCCTCTATTCTCCACCATACTCTTACTCCATCCCTCAGTAGATGGATCGCAACACGAGCTTTCACGTTGTTAGAACAGGGACAAAGCTTGAAGCAACCGCTCAAGCTCACTAGCTAGGAGTCTACTTGAAATCCACCCATATCATCTGAGTAATGTGATGGCTGAACCTTCAGGATCTCCCTGATGTGATCTGTTGTTGTGTTCTGATGGCCTCTAGGTCTCTCTGCACACTCATCCCTAAGCTAGGGCTTTGAGACCTCTCTCTATGCTCTAGAACTCTGTCACCCTGTCCGCTCAGTGGTGACTCTACTCTGACTGACTCCGCATGGGATTTATCTCCTCTATGCTCCTTGCTGGGTCAAGGAGATACCTGAACCTCGATAGAAGGGGCTCTATCATGACTAACTACATGTCCTCCTCCTAGTCCTCCACGCAGAGTGGAATATACATCCTGAAGGGTCTGCAAGATCTGGGGTAGGATAGCTGCTACACCCTGATCTGGTGGTGGTGGTGGTGAGTTTGAGTCTCTGTGAAGGTTCCTCTTGCTCCGTATGAGCCTCCTGCACAAACCAAAGTGAGATTTAGTTTATTTTGCTAGTTTTACACAAATTCCATGTTTACTGATATATACAATTTCTAAACCAAGTTGTTTTCTAGGTTTAAAAGTGTGCTAGGTTTAAGTTTCTTGTCCCAAGTTTTCTAGTCTGCCCAATGGTCCAAGCCTTTAAACCAATGCTCTAATACCAATTGTGATGCCCATTAAAACAACCCACTTGAGACCCAAGAAACAACCCAGGATTAGTTAGGAAAATTATGGAATAATGCTTTTTACTAGAAGTGTCTACAACCAAGTTACAAGACAACAATTGACACCAACATGTTCTAGAACAAGATTAATCTACTACAACATACTTTTCCTTTATTACAATTATCAAAGGTCACATGGTCCAAATTTTAGGGTTAAAAGTTTCAGTTAGGTTCAGGGGTAAAATATCACCATACCCGCTCTCTAATAGGCTCATAGTTTTAACTTGATTTTTCTCATATTAATGCATTTAAAAAATTACCTAAATCTTTCCCATTAGATAGGAAAATTTCTCACCTTTCCAATGATATAAAGAAGTCCTCCTAACTGCTTCAGAAACACAAGATATGGGAAGGTAGACTTTAGGGATCAAAATTTCCCCAAGGGGATACGTGGCGAGAGGGGAAGAAAACCCCATTGATGGGTTGGCGGGTCACGGGGTGGCATTAGCAATTTTTCCCCCGCATGGGCGCAAAGTAAAAAAACTCTCCTGTGCCTCCATGGGTCCTCCAGTGGACACATGTCACCCAATGAGCCAAAGTGAAAAGAAGAGAGGGAAGGGCAGGGTGGTGGGGTTATTTGGCGGAATTGCCAAAGGGAGGGAAAGGGGATGAAAGGCGCACGCAGGTCCGCTCGTCCGCAGAAGGGTCATCACTGAAGCAACGTGGGAATGTGGAATATTTAAGGGAAATTTTCTAAAACAAATTTCAAAATCAAAAAGGTCACATGAATTCCGTCCCCTTTCAACACGCCATGCTGCCACGTGGCAACCTGTGATAGGCCATGGGCCGGCGGGACAAAAAGGTAAAATTTTCCAAAATTAAAAAAGGTCCTAAGGACAACATAATGTTGTGCCTCTACCACGGCCCCTTAAGGACATGTGGTGCCCTCTAATTTGGCTATGGGCTGGTGGAGGAAAATTCAAAAAAATTCTTGAACAAATTTTTTTTTAAAATTTTCCTAAGGATTTTAACGGGAATTTTTCAGGCTGCGGGCCCAGCAGGGAAAATTTTCCCAAATTTTCCTGCCAAGGTAGAAAAACATCAAAGTTCCATAACTTGGGGTAGAAATATTAAGTTTTGGAAAAAGAGGACTTTCTGGAAAGCTATCGATGCCCTCTTTGCACAGGAATCATAATTTTTATATTTTAATAGAGTTTAAGGGGTCAATTTTACAAAAATAATCTACAGGCTTTTAATTAGCAAACTGGTAACTTCCAACTTTTAAATTTGATTAAATTAGATCTCCTCCTTCACTCAACATGCCAAATAGACATGGAATATTTCTCTAGGGAGGGTTTAAAGTTTTTTAGGGAGGTAAATTCACTTGTTTGATTTTCAATATACATTTTTCCATCAAATGATAGAAAACAACCAAGGAAGGGATTTGAGTTCGATTTTGCAATGTTTAAAAATTTCTTCTTAAGTTTTCTTTGTCCATTTGAGTTCATTGATGATGCAGCATGCTAAATTTTAATGTTTTCAAGTGGATTTTTAAGTGCAAGTCCAAACTGTACATTTTATCTAAATTTACCAGTTTTTAATGTTTATAAGAGATCAAATCAAAAGAGGTCCTTATAACTTTTCACCATGCTAGTAAGGCACTTCATTTCCAATTTAATCTAATACAATTAGTTATTTATAGACAAACCATTTCAAGCTAGATGGAAAATTTGATTTCCACTTTAATATATTTCAAAAATAAACAAGGAAATATAATTCCCTCATACGTTTTTCTTCTTCTTCCAATTTTCTAAACAGAGATTCCAATCACAATTTAGCATTCCAATTCACACAACAATGCAAATGAGAGAATATCTTGCAATTATTTATTAATCCAAAAAAGGAATACATATTTACATCTTTCCATGTTTGAATGCAATAACACAATTCTATTTCTTTCCAATGTATAGAGTAGAATGCAAATGTATTTCACAATTCGAATATCCACTTTCATAATCAATTACAACATCATTTCTTCACAAGTATACATTACAATTTCATCCACAACACAGTGGGAAAGGTTACAATGAATAAATTTGTTTCTTAAAGGACTGTCAAAACTACATTTTCCTTTGCTCCAGAACAACAACAACAACATGCAAGTTTTCCTTTTTCTCTAAGTTGATCACAAAAAAAGTGGGGGAAAGGAAACACTCTCCACCCAACCAAGACATCCAATGAAAAGAGATTCCTTCCTTCATCATTGGCCCTCAAGCCCAAACCAAAACACAATAAGAGGCATGATTCAACCCATGGCAACAATTAGCTTCCACAACACACAACATTCTTTCAACATACACATTTCATTTTAAAACACAATTCAACACAAAACAACAGTTCACAACTGCATTTAAAGACATTTCAAAACAAAACTTAGGCTTGATCTTGCAAGCCAAAGGAGAAAGGTTTATGGAGGAAGCTACTTATGCCTCCCAATTGGGGATTGGCCATCCACCAGAAAAAAACATCCAAAATAATTCATCACACACACATCCTTATGCCCCTCACAAATCCCTCCTTATGCCCCCCAACAGATTTCCTTATGTCCCCCACAAAGTAAGAAATGCAAGCTATTTCTTTTCCACGGTAGATCCCAAAGCCAAAATCCCTCCAAAAAATTCTGATGCCAATGGCATTCCTTTATTCCCCCCACATAGATTCCCCATAGCCTTCTCCTACACCATTCCTATGGTAGTCTACCCAACCAGGTAAGAAATAAATTAAAACATGCACCATTCATACAACACAACAAGAAAATAACAGCATGAAAAGAGAGTTAAATTCCTACCTCTCCATGGTAACTTTTGTTTCCAAACAATAAGCTTCAAATTCTAAAAAAACAGTCCAAAAAAACAATCTCCCAAGCATGCAAAGATTTCTCCAAAATTCCTCCAAAACAAGAGCTCCAACACAAGAAAATGCGCCCCAAAGAAGTTGCAAAATGATTCAACAACACAAAACATGTAAAGAGTTTGAATTATATAGAAAAGGGAAGAGAAGAGGATGATGTGGATCCATGTAGGATGCCACATCACACATCCTCAAAATCAAACACAAAAGAAAAAATCCACTCTCTCAAGCACAATAAAGAGGTGGGTGAAAATATGACAAGTTACTTGCACACTCCAAAAAGGCCCACATCTCAAGGACTGAAAAATAAACAAAATGTAAGATGGTGCAATAAAACATGCCAACATGATTAATAAAATTCATTATAAAAGTCACAAATCACTTCTCCAACCATAAGTGTGGTTAGTAAATTAAATTTAGTGGAATGGGACAAGTTTTACTTGTCCCATAAGCCTCCAAAAACAACCCCCAAGGAAAAATTCGAATTTTTCATGGAGGTGGAGTATTTCATACTCCAAAACTGACTTACAAAATCTCTTACACAACTTACATATCCATTACATATTCAATACAAACAACCAACAACTTCCATTATTACTTTCCCACATCCGAATTTGATTTATTTGAATTTTAACCATATGATTTCTCACATTAATCTCTCACAATTTTAATTAATTAAAAGAAAGGAACACATTACTAATAAAATACATACAACAATAATAAATGAAACACATTAATAAAATACACAAACCCATGGTCACATATAAAGGAAATCCCCTCATGGGAATCCATAACAAAATACAACACACACACACACAAAAACAAGTTCCCATGGTGACCTTGTTGAATTCACCTAGAATTCCATTGTGGTTGGTCTCCGATCCCTTGATGCTTTGTTGTGATATTTTTAACCTACAAAATACAAATACCTCCTTCGACCTCATGGCCATATCAGAACATTGAATATGATACAAATAAAATCACAAAATCATCTAAGTATGTAAATCACAACAACATCAAGGCAGTTTAACATTATAACATACAATTCATATCAACAACTATGTCATCATCATAAAATATACATTTCTAGATCTACTCATAATATCCAAAATCATTTTTCCTAACAACATCCATGTCAAATAATATATCATCATCCACATATAAGGTGTCTCTAATAATCATCATGCATCATAATCAAATCAAGATCAACAATAATGCATGATCAATATCTAACAACATAATAAATCAAAACATAATAATGTCCATAACGTAAACAACAATATCAAAATAAACATCAAAAGGTCTTAAAGGGAAGTGGGAACTACACTTATAATCGATGAAGTGCTTTATAATCCCCTGAATTTCTTCATCTCTAGGTCCACACGTATAGTGATTCACAACATCCAATATCCAATATCTTTTGTGATCTTGGCTGGCACTCTTTGAAGTATATTCACAACTTTCTTTAGCCTCGCTATGAAATTTTGGCATAAGACCAATTGGTCAATGGAGTCACTGCTGAAATTTTTGGTGACCTTGTCGTCACGATTTACCAAATCCTTGAAATTCTCCTTAATTTGATCCTCTAGGAGAGCGTCGTTGTTTTCATTGAAAAATTTACAATTAGCAACATCAAACTCTTCTGAGAAATCATTCAAGGCATCTATGATCTCCATTAGTTTGTCATCCAATTTATTAATTAAATCTTGCAACACTTGGCACCAGAATTCCATGACCTTTTTATATTCAAATAACTTTGAGGCATCATCGATCACCTCTTCTTGAAGAAGAAAGTCTTGGTTTACTTCTCTTATTTCACTCCATGTTGCTATATTCAAATTTAAGTTTTTATTATCCTCAGAAAATGATTTGTCCATTTTGTAAATAGTAGTTATCCCATCCTATAAATAATTGTATATCCCGATAGCTTCTTTGATTAAAGGACCAGCTTTATGCAGTATGCGTTCCATCAATTCATTCACTGATCTCCCTTTCTGGCCTAACTTTTTCATCTCATGGTAAGAAATTTCATTGATGGTAGATGAAACTTTCATAGCCATAGTAGTTGAGACTTTTATAGATGGATTTGGTTGGGTTACTTTGTGTAACAATGTAGTGAGTTGTTTGACCTTGAGTTTTAGCTCATCTTTTGTAGCCTTATCCCTATCATATTTTTCCAGCAGAGTCCCAAGAGAAGTTTGCACATCTTGTTTGGATCCTTCGTGAGTAGCTTTTCCCAATGAAAATATAGAGATTCGATAATCTTCCACTGTAATTATTTCCTTAGTTTTTCCCTCAACAGGAGTAGCAACTTCTACAGTTCACTCCCCAGATGGATTCACTGTCAGACTTGAAATAGTCCTTGGCCTCTTGGCCTGTATTTTGCGCATATGTTCCAATATACTGAGATCTATGATATATCCCAGAGGAACCTTATTATTTTTCTTTGGAGTTTGTCTAAACATCCATTCTGGGATGGCTAATGCTGATGAAGATGGAATAGTATATTCGATACCTGAAACATTAGTCATGACAAGAGCACTAGAAACATTAGTTGGCATTTGGGTAGAAGTGGAAATGATGGATGGGGTGGATGTAAGGAAAACCATAGGAGTTAATAGAATGATGTTAGGGGATGAGATGGAAGAAAATGGAAGTGTTAAGGGAAGTGATGAAGAAATGGGTGACCCGATAGTTTCTCTAGCTAAGAGAACTAGAAGGGATGAGAATACTTGGGCCATAGAAGGATATGGGAAGGAAGAAATTATTATGGAGGTGGAAGGAACTGATATTGTAAGTGACAATGGAAGAGGAAGAAGAGATGATGGATCTTGTGAGATACTAGGAGAGTCATTGACTTCAACCAATTTTGTCACAAGTGCTGCAGGAGACATGACCTTGGAAATATAAGCCTTGGAGAGAGATGAGCCACCAACAACAAATGAAATATTTTTTGGAATTAGATGAGTTTTTTTGGTTGACCTTTTTTCCTTTGTGGGTGCTGATTGGCTTATGGTTAGTAAGGCCTCTGTATTTATAGGTTGCTTTGATCCTTTGGGTGAGATTCCCAAGGTAACCAACCAGCTGTAAGTTCTCTGTAGAATAGGCCCTGCCCTCTCCTTTGTATTGAAAAATTCCTCTGCATACCAATCAATCCATGACAATGGTTGATTGGAAATATTATCATTTTTATATGACACATCCAAAACCTCATCACTATCTTGCATATCTTTTGGGACATCAGCTATAACAAACTACCAAACTTCATCCAAGGTTATCCTCTCATAATCCCTTTGTTGGATGATGTATTCATCTCGAAAATGAATCCAAATATCCTCCAATTGAGGCACATGGGCACTAGATCGACGTATTTCACTAAATTTATCCCAATAATCAAAGCTGGTCTGTGGATGAAAGTTTCACAAGGTTACTTCGGCCATTTCTACATCCACATTTTTGGCCTTATGAATATTCAGGTAGGTGTATCTGCCAATTAAAATAGGGAAATGCATTCCCGCTTTGTGGCATTTGTTTTGAATTAGATGATAATCCAATAATATCTGAACCAATTCAAGGAGAACCCATTTATCAGTAGGACATCTTGGAAATTTTTTGGGAGCACCTATGAAGCCTAGAATCCAAGTGTAAGTAAATATGGGGAACTGTAAATAGATGTCTCCCCACTCACGCAATTATTTGAAGGCTTCATCAGAAATCCTTTGATTGTATAAATCCTTATCAAAACAGTAGAGGATAACCACAAAGAAGGCATCATTGAACCTACGAAAATACCTACTCCCTTTATCCAGTGTGAGCTGAGGATAGAAATCATAGATTTGGGAGGTGCTACAAATACCTTTAGTATTCAACCCAGAGAAATATCCCATAGCTGCAGCCACATAAACCAAGAAGGATGTCATATAGAAACTCTTTATGGAAAGCACTTTTCTCAACTGATAGAAAATGGAGCTACTGATATGCCCTCCCCATTAGATAAATTAATTTTTTTTTTGGTAGCGATGTACAAGAACATCCATTCCTGGAATACCTTTGTAGAGGGAAGACCTAAAATTATGCTTAATAGCAAAATGATGTCATTGACCTCCTAAATGATGTCTTCTCTATACATGGTCTTTGGTAATTTAGCGACATTCTTGGCCAAATATATTTTCATCATGACTTTCATGAAAACTTCCTCCCCCTTGTCCCAATGTTATACTGTTGACTCTGGTGAAATGGTTGTGTAGTCTCCAACGTTAGGAAGTTTGAGCAGATCCTCAAAAAATTGGCAACAAGGAAAAGTCCACTGTTGTATATGGCCTGCATCCATGGTTTCTTGTTTGGAGCCTTTACTCTTTCCCAAAAATTTAGAAAATCAATCTACCCTAGGTCGGCATCTCCTATATTTCCCAAGTTAGAAGACAAGCAAGAGTGAGGAGCAACTCCAAGAAATAAATACCTCATCTTTTCATTTCCCTTTTACATGGAAGTAGACATCAAATTATGAGTTTCGAATTGCTAAAGAAGAGAAATCAGAAACCTGAAAATCTTCAACCTCCAAAAATCCAAAAATTAGAAACCCGAAGTGGAAACCTCCGAAACTCTGAAGTGGAAAAATCTAAAACAGAAGAGTACAAAATTTTGAAAACCTGACTTCCAAAAGCCTGTCTTCCAAAAACCCAAAAAGAAGAACTCTAAAATTCTGAAAATGAAAGTTCTGAAGTTCTGAAAACAAAAATTATGAAGTTAAAACCTCCAAAATGCACGGTTCCCAATAAATAAAAAATCTTTGAAAACCTGAAAACAAGAGATCTGAAGTTCTAAAAACAAAAGTTTTGAAAATATGACTTCCAAAATCCCAAAGTAAAAATCCCCCAAAAAGGTGACTTCCGAAATCCTAAAAACAAGAGTTTCAGAATTCCAAAAAGAAGACCTCTGAAGTAGTGACAAATCGAAAAATCTCTGAAATTTGGGAAGAAGGTTTTCTGAACAATGCTAATCTCTGAATCCTGAAAAATAAGAAGTGCTAAAAGGGAGAATTGTAAAACTCGAGAAGATCCTTTCAAAAATCTAAATGCCTATGGAAAATCTTAATGTAGAAACATGATGGGCAATGAATTTGTCATTTTAAAAAGTACACAGAGGAGGAACAACAGGAGAAGAATAAAAAAAGAGGAACAAAATTAAATATCTTAAACCAAAAGGAAAAATAACCAAGTTAAAATACCTTGAAAATGATGCCTAGAAGTATAAGAAAACAAAATGTTAGAGAAAAGTACTAGGTGAAAATGACAAGTGGAAATGTAAGTTTAAATAGGAAACATGATATTAATGGTGAAATCCTGATCCGTATGGAGGTAGGTAAAAAATTTATTGCACGAAGGACTTCAAATATCCTAAACCTGAAAGCTTGAAATTCTGAAATTTTAGAATTTTAGGATTTTGGACTTCGGAGATTTGGAGATGAAAACGTAAAATGGCAATTAACTTTCCGAAACCTGAAATCCTAAAAGTCTGAAATTTTGGACTTTTGGACTTTGGAAATCTAAAAGTGAAAACTCAAAAATGACCCAGAGAGTTTCGAAACTTGAAAGCCCAAAATTCCAAAATTTCAGACTTTCAGACTTCAGAAGTCTGAAAGATATTTTACCAAAGGTACGACCAAAAGTTCCAAACCTTGAAAGTCTGAAATTTCAGACTTTCAAGGTTTCAGACTTTGGAACTCCAGATAAAAGTTTCCAATCGTTAAGAAAAAAAATCCAAACCCAGAAATCCTGAAATTCTAAAATTTAGGACTTTTAGGTTTTCAGACTTCAAAATTTTGAAAACATACTTTCAGGACTCATGCCATTAAACTCCTACAAAACATGTTTCTACAAAGGATTTTTTCAAAAAAATTGTCTGACTACTTTCGACATCATCTTCTCAAGTAAATTAAAACATTAACAAAACCTTCATACATGGAGACTTTATTCAGATAGAATGAATTGAAATAGTTACAAAATGACTCTTTATAACCCAAGAAGTAAGTTTCTACCAAATTAGACTCATACCTTGCTCTTAACCCCTTTTTTGAACCTTATTTTGGTGAATAAGAGACTTTAATTATCTTATTCATGATGATTCTAGGATTATAACGTCATTTGTGACCTTTACATGATCTAGAGACCTAATGAAACTCTTTTTGACCTCTTTCCATAGTTTTTACAAGTTTACAAGTCCATGGCCTTATGAAAATAACAATGATAATCTAGAAATGGCCTCCACATTCAAGTTTTATACTTTGGAGGGAAAGTGATATTTTCAAATTTTGAACAACCTAGACTCTAAGTAGCTCACTTGACTGACACCTAATGACATCAAATACCTAAAATCAAACCTAACAAGCCAAAATTTGATACCTGCATGGTTTTTTCATGTACATGGAGTGATTCTCCTACATCACAAACTTATCTGAAAGGTCTGTAGAGCTAGAGATAGATCCCTTTGGAAGGTGTAAGAACCAATCCAAAGCTTTTCCAACTAGAATATTAGGAAAGAGGCAAAAAATAAAGACGTCATTATAAGCCACCTCTTAGTATGCCATGAAAAATTACTTGACATGCTCTCTATGATCAATTTTACCCTTGTATTTTTCAAATTTGGGTGTCTCGAAAGAGCGTGGGAAGGGTATGTGTAAGATGTATAAGTAAAAAGGGTATGGAAACAATTCATAAAAATTGAATTGTTTACACTTTTTTTGCATGCCTGAAATAGTGTCCTTCATAATTTGCCACTCTTGAGAAAATGGTGAATTATTTTGTGGGATGAATGGTGATTTATCATTCGTATGATTGTGATTCTCATTATTGGTCTTAGAATTATTTTTGAATTTTTCATCACTTTTCTTCATGTGTTTGATACCTTTGGTATCATTCTTAGTGATTGTATAGTATAGGTGAGCCAATTGTTTCGTCATTACAATTATTTGATAAAACTAGGCTTGTTTTGGATTAGAGGATGAAGCATTAGATTTTCCTTTATCATTGGCATTTGTTTTACTTGGTCCTTTTTCATCATGTTTTTTTGACTCAAATTGTGGGCCTTTAGGGGATTTTGGTTGTCCCTGTAAGGCTTTCAATTCATCCTCATCAAAGTTAGAGGGAAATATTTCTCCCATTGCAAGAAGACGACGAAGGAATTGGTATTTGTTTTGTCGTAATATGGCATCAATGGAAAGGTTTTTAAGTTGGTTTTCGTCCTCTTCATTAGAGCTGATATGGAAAGGATTTATTTGTTCTCGTCAAAAAGTACTATAATCATGATGTCATGTTCCCATAATTATTGAAAGAGGGGAGAAACAAGAATATGTGTGGTAAAAAATTCAACCCTTAACAAAGCGAACGATAAGATGGAAGAGGGAAGAAGATAAAAATGATCGAACCTAGAAAATGAGTGCTAAGAGGGAAGAAGCAAAAATGGTTAGTTGATTTCTTGAATCTTAACCAAAATGATAGTTAAGAGGAAAGGGACTAGATGAGGTTAGATGTGATCTACTCGTTAAATCTTAAAAATGAATGTTTAAGAGATAAGATACTTGACAAGGTGAACGCGGTCAAATCTTAATAAAAAACGAGTGATAAGAGTGACAAAGAGATGTGAAAAGGTTAATTCCTAACAAAACAAGTGTTACAAGGAACAAAAAAGGGGAATTTAAAATACTTAGAAAAATGACTGATGCTAAGGTGGAAGAGACTTAACAAAGTGAATGTGATCACCACTTAATAAAAATGAGTGATAAGAGTGACAAAGAAGGTGGAATCTTAACAAGATCCATATTAAGAGAAAAGAAGAAGGGGTGAAAAATTAAATGTGCTAAACACTTAACAAAATGAATGCCAAGGGAGACAAGACTTAACAAGATATGAAGGAAATTGATGGGTCGTTGTATTCTTCCAATCATTTAACTAATAGATTAATCTACTAGTGTCATTATCAAACTAGGGATGTGTCCTAGGCTGTATGCAATGGAGTCCTATGTAGCCAGTTATACTATTGGGTCTCTATTGGGGGGTTTCTATTAGATCTTTCTGAATTTTCTACTAATCTACAGAAACTCAATGTAAATCTACATGGAATTAAGTTACAGTAAAATTAAATTTGTACTTCTAACTCAAATGGAAATGCACACATAGAATTAAAAGAACATAATTGAAATTACACACTCATAATAAAACTTGTAGTAAAAGTAAAAGCATGCTAACTAGAATTTAAATAAGGGAAAACACACATTTAATGGAAATTTCAATAAGGAAAATAAACACACTTGAACATGAATTACATGAAACACACTTGAAATAGAAATTGCAGTAAAGGAACTGAGTGATTATGACTTATCAGAAAATCATATGCGTACGTAAACGTAAACAACCTCATGTCTCCTTGGTCAAGTGGGCCCTTGCTCTTCCTTGGGACAGAGGAAATCTTAATAGCTCAATATTCTCAAAATGATATCTCCTTATATTAATTCAAATAAGTTCCATGACATATTCAGTGTGGAAAGTAAAAGTGCTAAATGCAACAAGCTATATCGTAGATTATAAATATTACCAACTACTATATTTTTCTTCAAGGAGGTGTCTTTATATAGACACAGGTGGTTACAGAATATTCCAAAATTACCAACACTAATGTCTTCCATTAACAATATTGATCAAGACTCATAAATTCCTATAGGACTGCTAAAAACAAGACCCATACTTATAGGTCGATAGATGGAAAAAGTCTTCCACTTCTTGCACTCCAACTCCAAACTCATGGCTCCTTAATTGCATTGGCAATAAAAATTCATTATTTTCCTACACACATCACCACATTTCTCTCACAAAGGCAGTTAGTAGGAAGTTATACGGTTAATCAGGTTGCATGAGAAAAAGCAAGGAAAATGCATTAAACTCACTAAGATATACCTATACAAAGCATCCCCATGCATTATCAAATCATATTTAAATGAAAAATTATCAATCATATGAATGATATAAATAAGCCAAATAATGTACTCATCATTTCCCCTGCACTTTACCTGTTGCATGTCCCAATGCAACTCATCTACGCCCTGCCCTTTGACCAAGTTGTTGGGCCATGTCATACTCTTCAAATTGGTCAGCATATTGCTTCTGGGTACCTTTACATCCCTGAGTATTTTAAATTACTTCGACCCAAGCTGTGAAACTCTCATTGGATTGGGAAGCATTATTCTTCTAAGTTGTAGTTGGGACTAAGGAGAAGAGGTGGCCTTACCTGTAGTCCCACCCATTCGTCATTGTACTGTTTATCATTATTTTTTGATAATTGAAAAATTATGGTAATGAGTGCATCTCCTCGTCTGATACTCCAACTCAAATTTTGAGGTGAAATAACCTCTCTTCTCTTTAATGGTAAACTCAAGGTGTCCCACCTCCTATCACAGGCCTTCCTTGCTGCCCCAAAGTGTTGCTGACTATAAGTTTCAAATTCCTCCACACATTTCAGTAGTATTATCAAGTATTCTCTCCAATACCAAATTGGTAGTAAAGAGATATGAAGTTCTTTCACATAGCCACATCATTGTGATGTGTAGGTTGAATATAGAATCCTATAGTGAGAGTTGTTTGATTGAAGATATCCATCTAATCACCCCACACAATCTGATTCTGAAGCAAGGACTGAATTTTTTTAAATTTAAAATCCCCCACAAACAAGTTAATGAAGAAGTCAAGGACATTAGAGACTAATATGTTATGGAGGTAGAACTCATAGAGTAGATTATGAATATCAGGGGTACTAGTTTTGTAAATGGATAGAAAAGTATTACCATCAGGAGTTTCATAAGGCTCCAGACAACACAACCTCAATAACTGCCAAGAGTAAAATTTTTCCTGAACAAACATGTTATAGGTAGAAGACGGTTTCCGAAAATATAGGAGCTTATAAGCTAAAGGACAAACAAAGTCCAAAAGAGATTACAATTTCTATTTTTCATTTTTGATTATTTCTATCTCTCCCTTTAATTTTTTTTTTCTTTCTTTAATTCTGAATTCTGAAGAGATAATTGATTGATATCATTCAAAATTCTAAGACCTATATCTCTTTGTTCACTTTAGGCTGCTAACTTCTACTTGTAAAGTTGTGATTTCTCTAACCTTTTCTATTGTTTGCTGGGTAAATTCAGGTTTGCAAAGACATATTTGTTTCTTTCATACCTTTCAAACATTATTTAAGGAATGCAATCTCTTCCAAATAACCTCATGTGGCACATCAACTTCACATAACCCATATCTACCAATCTCCATTGCAATTGATTCCAGAGTGGGAATCTGTGCTTCAGGTACAGAAGATGTTTCTAGAGCTACTGAGTTGATATATGAAGATGTGGGCATATCTGAGCTCTGTGGGGTAGGGATAGTTGTAGTGAATATAATGTCTAATGATTTGTCAACAGGGACATCCAGGGTTTCTGCCTTGCCCTTCTCTTCCCGAATAGGAGCAAAATCAACATCAAAACCCTCTATGCCAAGAACTTTCAGGTTTATGCAACGTATATGACCATCATGGCCATAGTGAAATAGAAGAATAGAGAGGAAAGGTATTCTTACCCTTAGAACTGGAAGGTGTCGAAGATGGGCTCACTTGACTACTAGATTTTTCCACATTCTCCTGAGTACTAGGTTCCTCCACTTGCCATTGATTACCAGTTCCTCCACATTCTCTGGTGGAAGGCAAGAGGGACTGACTCGATAGTGGGTCGAGGTATGGAAGATGACCCCTTTTTGAGCTACTTTGGCTTGGAACCCTCCCCCACACTCATATGCTCGAGCCTTATCTTTGGCCTGTAAAAAACTTGATGTGAGAAGAGTAATTGAATGAGCCCTGAGGTGTCTTTAGTGCTGCCTTTCCTCCCCCATTCTTGTATTTTTGGCCTACTTTGATAACTACATCAGCCAAATATTCTGGTAAATTCACCCTAAGTGTAGGGTTGGTGCAGCCTTTCTTTAAATGAATGATAATTTTAAGTGAATTTCCACCTAGCACAGATGGCTGGCCATCACATATAAAATACATGTTAACCCATTTAGCCACCTCTCTCCAAATTTTGGGAAAATTGTCCCGCTTAACTCCTTTCTGAGCACCTTGGGAGGTAAGGATTACCTTGGGAAATGCTTCACCATCCACATGAAAAGAGAGCAAGAAATTCCTTGAGGGGAGCATTTTTCATCACTTTCAGACCAAAATCTTGTAAACCAGATAGTTTCAGAAACAACCTGGATGGCAATTTCCACTCTCTTACCTCCAATGCATGAGCAAGTAGCTTCAAAATTTACTAGGAATTCATCCACTACACTTTCATCAAAACCTTCGAATTTCCATATGAATTCAAGCCAACTGGAATCATAAAATACCTGCATGAAATTGCAGCATTCCTGAGTAATGGGTCTAGAGAATCTAGCTCTAAGACTTTTTCTTTTGTCCCATGGTGAAGGAAAATCCAAAAGTAGAGAAATAAGAACAAGGGCATGCTTGAACCCATAGTATAATGGCAGTGATAATGGTGTGTTAAAATTCACCAAGCAACAATAGGAAGTGGTTAATAAGGATCAATTTGAAATGCACCCAAATCCTCGAATTCCTTGGAGTCAACGCGCAAATTTGGCGGCGTGAAAATTTGACACGGACCAGGCATGCATGGGAAGGTTTATTATGTGGTACCACACATAACCCCTCATTTTAAATGGTATTGACACATGTCCCTCCTAGAAAGTAGTGCATCCTTTTCTTGGAATCCTGATACCAGTGATACCCTTCTGTAATTAAGACTTATTATATCCCACCTCATGTCATAATATTTGGAATGATATTTCCAATAAATGCATTGAACATTATGTAGGGATGCAATTATGATAAGTACATGCAATGGGGAATTACTTCATAAGGAAATATCCGTAGTGAATTAGAATGCACTTACCCATGCTAGTTCAGCTTCCGATATCCGTAGATTTCCACGTCCTGTAGTCTGAGATATAATGTGATTAGTGGCCCTTTAAACAATGAAGATTTATGCTTTTATTGAAAACAAGACAGCTAACTAAAGGGAATAAGATCAAATTCGTGATCCTCCTCCTTTATTTAAATTAAAAAAAAAATAATTACTCCTGACAGGAGGGGCTAAGTGCCTCCTCTGCATCCATTTCCTCACTCAACATGATGTCATTGGTGAAGGTTTCCTTGTCCAAAGGATGATGATACATCCCGAGTTTGTGTCCATTCACAAGAAGATTCCTTTGTCACCATCGATTGGTAATAGTCTTACAGAGCCATTATCAAACACTTTGTCGATCTGATATGGCCCCAACCAATGTGTCATGCAGCTTACCTTTAAACTATTTGATATTTGGAATCGAAGAGTAAAACCCATTATCCCTTGTTAAAATTCTTGAATTTGATATGAGCATCATGCCATGTCTTCCTCTGATGTTGGAGAATTTTCATTTGTTTTTGTGCTTCCATCCTCATTTCATCCAATTCATTCAACTGCATCACTCGTTCTCATTGTGCTTCATCTAAATTGATGTCGATTTCCAGTGTTCTGCCTCCATGTGCGTAACTCAAAATCTATAGGTAATTGTGGCTTCTTTCCATAGACCAACTCATAAGGGGAAAAACTAGTAGTGGTTTCCAAGTTGTGTTATAGGCCTAAACTGCCTCGGGGAGTTTTGGTACCCATTTTTTCCTGTCTGAGTTGACCACTTTCATCAAAATGTTCTCAAGTTCTATGTTGGTAACTTCCACATTCCCATTGGATTGGGGGTGGTATGGTGACAATTTCTAGTGCTTGATTCAGTAGATTTCTAGAAAATCCTCAATCATGTTAGACACAAATTGAGGTCCCTGATCAGATACAAGTGCTCGAGGGGCACCAAATAGATAGCATTATGTGATGGTACAAAAATTCAGCAACAACATCCTCATTGGCAGATGTCAGTGCTTGAACCTTATCCCATTTCATGATGTAGTCAGTGCACACCAATAGGTATGCTTTCCCAAAAGATGGGGGATCAAAAGGTCCAATGAAATCAATTCCCCATTTCTCAAATGGTCCTAAGACCAGTTGAGGATTGAGAGGATTTTCCATGGATAGTGTAGGCTTCCCCATTCTTTGACATGCATCACACTGCCACACATACTTCTTTATAGATTTGTGGAGGGAAGGCCAATAGTACCCAGCTCCAAGGACCTTGTGAATTGTCCACTTCACTGAGTAATGTTCCTCCTCCATGTTCATCATGACAAGCTCACAATATTTCAAATACTTCATCTTCCCGAACACACCTCACGAAGAACCATATCAGGACAACATTTGAATAAAAGTCCATTAGACCACTTATATGTTGCACTATTTTTGACTAATCTTTGTCTCTCTTTATGAGTAAAATAGGTAGAAAAATTCCCTGTATTCAAATAATTTACAAGATCAGAAAACCATGGAGGTTGAGTTGATACAAAAACTAGATGTTCGTCTGGAAAATGATCCTGGACTGCTTCATCATCACCTAAAACATTCAGTCTAGAAATAAAATCAGACAACAACATTAGATTTCCCTGGCTTATCAATAATGGTTAGATTGAATTCCTGTAACAAGAGTAACCATCTAATAATCCAACCTCTGACTACTGGTTTATTCATTCAAATATCTTATGGCTGAGTGGTCAGTGTAAACAAATATTTTGTACCCAGTAATGTAATGTTTGAATTTATTCAGGGAGTAAACAACAGTTAAAAATTCCTTTTCCGTAGTGGTGTAGTTTCTCTCCATAGGGGTCAGATTCTTGCTGATAAAGTAAATGGCATACATATGATCTTCTTCATCTTTCTATCCAAGAATAGCTCCCATGGCTATATTAGAGGCATCAGTGTGAATATGGAAAGGTTTCCCCCAATTGGGTCCTCTCAAGACTAGAGCAGTGGTTAGCTTCTCCTTGATAATATCGAATGCCTGCTGACACTGAGGGGACCATTCAAAAACAAAATATTTTTTTAGCAAAGAAAACATAGGTGCAGTAATTTTACTAAAGTCTTTGATGAATCACCTATAATATCCTGCATGACCAAGGAAACTCTTGATGTCAGTCTAATTTTTTGGTGTAGGCAGTTGAGTGATGACTGCAATATTTTTGGGGTTGACCTATATTCCTTTGGCAAGAAACATGGTGGCCTAAGACAATTCCCTGATCAACCATAATCAGACATTTTTCATGACTCAGGGAAAGTTGGTGCTGCTCACATCTACTTAATATTTTTTCAAGGTTATTTAGAGATTCATCAAAAGCAGATCCATGGAAATAGTGAAGTCATCCATGTAAACTTCAACACAGTCATTTGTGAGATCTGCAAAAATTTCCAAGACTGCTCTCTGAAAAGTAGTAGGTGCATTACAAATCCCAAATGGTAAGACCTAATATGAAAACATACCCCAAGGGAAAGTGAAGGTGGTTTTATCCTGGTCAGTAGGTGTAATACTTATTTGGTTATACCCACTAAACCCATCCAAGAAGGAAAAATATTTCTTACCTATGAGATTGTCCAGAACATGATCAATAAAAGGCAGGGGAAAGTAGTCTTTCTTGGTGGATTTATTAAGTTCCCTATAGTCTACACAGATCCTCCATTTACCATTTTTCTTGGGAACTATAACTAATGGTGATACCCAATGACTATCAGATATAGGATAGATGAATCCTACCTTTAGCAATTTCTCTATCTCATTTTTTACTATGTCTCTGAGTGTTGGATTAATTCTTCATTGTGGCTATCTTATGGGTTTAACATCCTCAATGTAGATATGGTGAGTGCAGATGTTGGGATGAATTTCCTTTCATATCCAGTATAATCCCAAGCAAAATCCTGGGAATGTTTCCTCAAAATTTCAAAAACCCTAGCCTCTTGGCTGGCCTCTAAATTATTACCAATGGTCAGTTCTTTTCCTATGTCAACAGTCACTTGCTTGGTATCTTTCAAAATAGTGAGCTCTGCATCATTGATTAAATAATTCAAGGGACAAACATGAGGCTGAAGTATGTGCAAAATAGTTACATTGTGAAGAGACATAATCTTGGTTAAAGGACAATAGAAATTAGTGATTGTGCATTCTGCATTATAAACATAGATTTCCTTACCATCTTCATTAGAAATGTCACTTACCAAGGAAATAGTATCAGATGTGTTCAAAATAAATGGTTATGTAGCCTTAGTTCTAATTTTCTGTAGCCTCAGTTCCAATTTCCGTAGCCAAAATATCCTCTTCATCAGACAACGTATATGACTCAACAATTTCTATCATGTGATTTTTCACTGCAATGGTATAGCCAGATAAGAAGAAATCAAAGGGTTAGTATCTGAATAATCTACCCATACATGTTCAACAATCATAACACATAGGGCTAGGAAGGTAGGATATAATGAAATATTCTTGATTTTTTCCCATTTAAAATGGTCATTTTCCTTGACCTACAGTCAATATATGTAGCAACAGTAGCCAACCAGGGTCTTCCTAAGATGAACTAGATATCCCAACTTCCAGGATTTAGGATGTAAGACCATGAAATCCATAGGGTACTCCTAAGGATTCAACCGTGACCATTATATCCTCAATCACACCATCTAGTATAGTCAATGGATTGATGTACTAATTGAAGAATGGTATTGGTAGGCTGCAATCCTATTAAAGACAATAGATTGAACATATATGTTGTTATAACATTGATGGAAGCACCAAGATCCACCAAAATGATTATGATATTGACTGATCATTTATACAAATAGTAATGACTAGACTCCCAGGATCCCCATATTTTGGTGAAATAAGTTTTCCAGCAACAAGATCAGCTAAATTCCCTTCCACCTTGACTATTTTTAGGTATTTCTTCTTCCTTCCTGGTGTCTTGATACATTCATTTCTAATGGTCTGGTTTAGTTCAAGGAATATCCCTTATTTCTCTCAGAAGTGGGACCTCAATGTTCACCTTTTTCAACTCTTGAACTAGCGGTGTTTCCTCTACAGTTCGAGTTTCCTGTAATTGTTCAGGAAAAGGAGTTGTATGAACATTCTTATTCTTTCCTTGACCATTCCTAGTGTCTTGTGTTGGTTGAGCATGCAAATTTTTCTTCATCTTCCTCAAGTATCTCTTCTTTCTCATTTTCTATAGGTATTTCTCGTGATAACAATAGGAGGATTCAATATTTTCCCATACCTTAGTCACAAATTACTGATAGTATTAACCTGCATTGTATCACTCTGTCCTGCTTCATCAAGTGAAGTTGTCTACTGATTTTTAGGGTTTGTCTATAGGATGGGATGGAAGTTGTGTTTGTGCTACTTGTCCATGTTGTTGATAGTTTTGTGATGGGGGCATTAAAGCCTATTTGTGGTTGTTGGAACCTCCTCTATTGATTAGTGGTGTCCATTTTGGGTTTGTTAGGATTCTGTTGAAGGTATCCATTGTTGGTTTTGGTTAGGATTCTGTTGAGGTACCCACTGTTGGTTTTGCCATGGATTTGCATGGGCTGGTGATGTCCAACCCTGTTGATTGTAGGGAATCATCCATGGTTAGTGGATGTGGGTAAGCCATCCAATTTGGTGGTATCCCACTCAGGTTGTCCCCAAGTATGCTGAGGAGGCTGACTGGGCCATGACATCCTCTAGGGGTTCTGAGTAGGTCAAGGAGCATACACAACCTGATTATTTGGCCTTTGAACAAAGTTTACCTCTGCCTCAACTTGAGAGACAACATTCAATCCTCCTTTCAACTAAGGTAAGAAAGTTTAATGCTTAGTATCATGATCAACAACATCACAGATCAAACACATGTCTATGACCCCTAAAGGACATTCTCTCAGAGGATGTTCTCTTCCTGCATTTAGGGAAATATATGTCCAATGGTTATTTTATAGCACTGGTTTTGGCTTTTAGCCCATCAATGGTTGATGTCAAATTGTGACAAGATGTCTATTTTTTCATGTTGGCCATTTCCTCTAGAAGTTCAGAGGTTCCTAGGGAAAGCTTGGATGTTTTTATTTTTCGTATACCTCCTCATGTTCTAGAGTAACTTTGGCATAGCTCAGTGATTTTTTCCATACTAAGTTTGTGCACATCACCTCCTCCCATAAGATGGAGGGAATCCTTGGTTTCCTCATTAAGTTCCTTTAAGGAAAATTGTCTTAGTAATTTCTGCATGTAACTCATAACCACTCCTACGATGGAGAAAGAGAAATATATCCAGATAATCCTCTATATTTTCATCTTCTTTTTACTTTATCTAGAAAAACTCTTCTTTCCTATCCCTTCCCCTGCAGTAGTCTTGATATTTATCTAAAAAGGTTGTCTCCATGGCCTCCCAAGAATGAATGGAGTTAGAGGACAATCCCATGAACCATCTCATAGCAGAGTCTTTGAGAGTGGAAGGAAAGAGTTTGAGTTTTTGATTGTCTGTTCTTGTAATCATATGTCTAGAAAAGAACTTTGAATTCAAACAAGAACTGATTGGGGTCTTCTGACAAACATGCCTCAGAAGATAGGGAGGATGGATGGTGAGATATTTTTCATAGGTGCATCCTCATCTTCATCCAAGACAATGGGATAAGTAAAGGTTCTACCCAAGGGTCAGTTCTCATTATTCATGTTGTCTCCCATTTTGGAATGTTGTTTTGGTTCAAATAAGATGATGCAGAATGTTCAGAAGGGCTTCTAGGTGTTGGATTGGATTCAGTGTCACTCTTAGTGTTCCCTATGTGTAATCTGTTTGGAGATATTTTTTGGATGTTGCATGGTATAAATATCCCTTGATCATCCCATGTGGCCTATGCATCAAGGTTGGTTATGTAAACAAGGTCTAGGACTTCTACTGGTTGCATAGATGAAATCTCATTAACACCCATAGCATATAAAGTGAAGAAAATGGTGGGTTGTGCTTATGGGTTCCCTGGAAATGGTGCCAAAAATGATGGGTCATTGTATTCTTCCAATCATTTAACTAATAGATTAATCTACTAGTGTCATTATCAAACCAGGGTTATGTCCTAGGCTGTATGCAATGGAGTCCTATGTAGCCAGTTATACTATTGGGTCTTTATTGGGGGGTTTCTGTTAGATATTTCTTAATTTTCTACTAATCTAGGAAAACTCAATGTAAATCTATGGAATTAAGTTACTATGATAAAATTAAATTTGTACTTCTAACTCAAATGGAAATGCACACACAAAATTGAAAGAACAGAATTGAAATTACACACTCATAATCAAAACTTGTAGTAAAATTAAAAGCACATGCTAACTAGAATTTCACATAAGAGGAAAATACACATTCTGAATGGAAATTTCAATAAGGAAAATAAATACACTTGAATATGAAATTGCATGGAAACACACTGAAATAGAAATTACAGTAAAGGAACATAAGTGATTATGACTTATCAGAAAACCATATGCGTACGTAAACGTAAACAACCTCCTATCTCCTTGGTCGAGTGGGCCCTTGCTCTTCCTTGGGATAGAGGAAATATTAACATCTCAAGATTCTCAAAATGATATCTCCTTATATTAATTCAAATAAGTTTCCATGACATATTCAGTGTGGAAAGTAAAAGTGTCAAATGCAACAAGCTATATCACAGATTATAAATATTACCAAGTACTACATTGTTCTTCAAGGAGGTGTCTTTATATAAACACAGGTGGTTACAGAATACACCAAAATTATCAGTACTAATGTCTTCCACTAACAATATTGATCAAGAATCATAAATTCCTATAGGACTGCTAAAAATAAGACCCATACTTATAGGCCAATAGATGGAAAAATTCTTCCACTTCTGCACTCCAACTCCAAACTCAGGGCTCCTTAATTACATTGGCAATAAACATTCATTATTTTCCTACACACATCACCACATTTATCTCATGAAGGTAGTTAGTAGGAATTTATACGGTTAATCAGGTTGCATGAGAAAAAGCAAGGAAAATGCATTAAACTCACTAAGATATACCTATACAAAGAATCCCCATGCATTATCAAATCATGTTTAAATGAAAAATTATCAATCATATGAATGATATAAATAAGCATAATAATGTACTCGTTAGAAATCAACTCTTAACCAAAGGAATGGTAATAGTGACAAGAAAAGGGACTTTACAACACTTTAAAAATGGATGATGTTAAGGTGGAAGACAGATCGATGTATTAGTTTAGAATAATCTTAGAAAAATGAGTGTTAAGAAAGTGGAAGGATTTTTAAAGATGTCACGACCCTTTACAAAAGTGAATGTAAAAAGGTGAGAGATGAAAGAAGTGTGTGTGCTCAACTTGTGACAAAGTAAGTGCTACAAGAGGAGACTTAAAACATGATGGGCGATGCTCAAATATTAACAAAAATGTGTTAAGGGAAGATACTAAGGAAAATGTGATGAGGTTGCTCAAATTTTGAAAAGGTGTGTGTTAAAAAGGGGAGACTTAAGAAGATGATGAAAAATGTGTACTCTTAACAAAAGCGTGTTAAAAGAGGAGACACAAAAAGGAAGTGAGAGTACTAAAATAACAAAAAAGTTAATATCATCACAAGAATTGAGGTAATGACAATGAAAAGGTCAAAATATCAAAAAAGTGGAGACAAGAGACAAGGGAAAAGTGAGTGATTAGTGAACTCACATTAAAACAAAGTGAGTTCTTTAAAGAGAGAAGTTATTAAGTGATGAAGATATACGAAAATGTAACAAAATTATTGTGAAGTACAAAAACTTAATATGATGAAAGAGAGATAGAGAAGATGTCGTCAACTCAATAAAGTGAACGTACAATGTGACGATGTAAGATAATGAGAGAAAGAAAGAAAAAATGCCAACAAGTCCACAAAGTAATCGTGAAATACGTTGTTGTAAGAGTGTGGAAACAAGATAGAAGAATGTCGTCAATTCAACAAAGTGAATGTGCACTGTGACGATGTAAGATGATGGAATGCACAAAGTTCAACAAGACAACGTTAAAATTTAAGAATTATGAAAAATGAGAGATCGAGGTGATCGAGAGGGTGCTTGACCATGATAAAGCGAGTGTCACGATGTCAAGACTTAGTGAAGAAGAATGAAAGCACTTAAGTGTGGATATTGATGTCTGTAACTCGAGACTTAGACACATTTACAAAGTAACAAGGTGAATGAGAGAGAAAACGTGAATGAAAAAATTGAAAAACAAGTGTGTAAAACATGAGAAAATTGAAAAGTGGTGAAGTGAAAGTTTTGGCCTCTACCTTAGATTGGCTTGGATAAGGCATGGCTTCCTAGGTGGTTCACTCAATAGGTGTCAAAAATATACCCAAGAGAGCATGACACTATTGCTAGTTGACAACTTTACTATATCCCCTTTGAAACCCTGAGAAAAAATATTGCTCAGAATGAATTGCACTGGGGTCGCCATTACTATGTATTCGTGACTCTAACTCACAAGGATTTACTAGTCAGTTGAGATAAAATGTCCCCATTTCGTCAACCAGTTCCCTTAATGTGCTGACTAATTTGAGGTTCTTGAGGTAATCCTCAAAAGAGTTTTATGGCTTAAGCCAAGGAACTTCCCACATTTATGCAGATGTGTTTTAACCCTTATACAAATTTGCAAATATAATGTGTACTAAGGTTGATTTTATCTTGTTTATCAACAATTTCCTACACAGAATAATTAATTTTTTAACGCACACAAGAAAATACAACATGTAGAGTAGTTGTGAGTGTTTGATTAATCTTCATGAGAGCAGGTCCTGCAAGAAAGGATTAGAAATTTTTCTAGAAGAAGGTAAAAGACAAGACAACATAAGCGAACCCACATTTATAATTTCCAAGATCACTTAGAAAACATGAGGAAAGAGCATACGTGTGGTTTAGCTTTGATTAAGTGAAACACGTTAATTCCCCGAAAGAAAAATGAAAAAAGATCATGTTTCTGATTGCGAAGATCACTTAGAAATTGCGAGGGAAGATAATACACATGATCACATAGTGATTAGTCTCACCAAAAACAAAAAATGAAAAAGGAAACAAAAGAAAAAAACACATTTACAAAGCACTACTCAAGAGACAAGAACAAGGAAATATGTGTAAAAAGGCTAGAACAGTGAGAAAATGGGTCCGAAACACCCAATAACCCTATTTTGGCAAGGGTGAAAATTAGGTAAAATTGATATACGCGATGTAAAAGGGAGTGAATCAAGTGGTCTAGAAGCAAGTTTAGGTGGAGAAAATGTCTGGAAGGAGCAAAAATAAGGTGAAGTGGAAGCATACAAGAGCCCTGCAAGAACAAGTAACATGATTAGGTCATGTTGATGAAAAATGAAAATAAATAAATAAATAAATAAAATGTAATTTTAAGGTCCTAGTGTAATGAAAAGACCTAATCAAAATTAATTATAAAGTGAAGTAATATATAACTAATTTATGAGTTGATTAAACTAAGTAAATAATTAATCATAAATTTAAACTAAATAATAAGCAATGATTTAGAAAAAAATAAATTAAATTAAAACTAGGAACTAATTAATCTAATCATAAATAGAAATTAAAGTAATAAAGATAACTTTACAAAAGAAAACAAATTAGCCTAACATAAACGAAGTGAATACTAACTATTACCTAACCTAAGTTTGTGAAAAATAATAAAAAACTAAACCTAACAAAATAAAAACCAAACATAAACACAAAGTAGAGGAGTGGGATAGAACCTAATGTTTTTAAACCTAAGTGTTGAGTGGGTGTTTGTGGAAAAATGTGCTTGGTGTTGGTGCAAGTCAAAGGGATTGTAGTGGCGGTGAGTCTAAGTGATCTAGGTGGAAGAAGATCCGCATGGAAGTGGGTCAGGTGCGACAGTCGGGATCTCTGGGAAAGATGGTATTCACTCAGTGAAAAAGGAGGGCTGAGGAGTGAGTCGGTTAGGGAGTTAGGTCTATTGGACTGATGGGGAATAGAGTTTGGACTGGGTCCGTCGTAGTGTTTAGGAGTGACCAAGGGAGGAACATGTTATAGGGAAGGGGTGTTCAAGAGGTCGTGAGATGGGGATCTCAGCGATCCCTTCTTGTTGAGTAGGGGGGAAGTCATGGGCAGGATGCATTGGGAATAGGTGTCTGGGGGATAAACAGTGGGGTTGAGTCTGAGTAGGCTCTGTTGGGGTCAACAAGGTTAGGGTGGGTTGTGGGTAGAATATGGATCTGCGACGGGGGCTGAATAGGAGTCTATGGGAATGGGTTCTAGAATGGGGTAGTGAGTCAAGAAACTCAGGGGGAGGGGGGGTTCGGGTTGGGTTGGGGCAGGGGATGGGAGAGGTGAAGGGAGTGCATAGGTAGGGAGGTGGGGAGTCAGTCATGTTGGGTCGACTGAGTTGGCCAAGCTGTCCAAGTAGGGAGTGCAGGGGGATGTGGGGTGGATAGTTTTATGATAGGGTTTTAAATTTTTAAAGTTTTTGGTTTTGATTTTATTTATTTATTTTGCTTTATTTTGTTACTAATGTATTTCTCTTATGTAAGTTATAAAATAGAAAAATAAAATAAAAAAAATATTTTTTGTTTTAAATTTCTGATAAATTTTGCTCAAAGTAAAATATGATTTTCGCAAAAAAGTGAAATTTTGTTTTGATTTTTTTTTATAATTTTTGTGAAAAATCTTACTCTTATTTTTTATTTTTTTGTGTGCAGGTTTTTTAAGAGGTGCCAATATTAAAAGGAGTATTTGAAGGAAAAACTCTTGAAAACACAGATATTAAAAAGGATTTTTTTTACATTGAATTTTGCAGCAAAGGAAACCAATATAAAATAATAAAATAACAACACTAGGATGTTATATTTTTTTGATCTGGTTGCCTCCAGATGCTTCCATAAGGCTCCACAAACCTGCACAACAACACACATCGACACCAAAAAAACTAGAAAATACCCAAAAAGAAATTTAATCAAAGAAAAACACACCACAAACAGATGTTAGAAAAATTACATGGAAAAGAGACAGGAAAATTGGAACAAAAATGAAAGAAGATGGGGTGCGAGTCCCATCAGACGTGCCAAAATGTAACCTATGAAAATTAATAGTAAAGGTAAGTAAAAAAAACAAAAATGCAAGCCTTCTTGTAACTTTCCAATGCAAACCTCAACAGGTTGTGAGAGATGTTTATAGCTGTATAACCTTGCAAAGTGATTGATTTGTGGGGGATTGGGGTCTTAAAACCGGTCTCAAAAGTTAGGGTTAATTATATCAGAAGCCTTTGCTGGCGGTTGGCGAGATTACTTCTATTTCGACTTACCCTAGCCATTGCCACAGCAAATAGATGGAAAGGTCCATCAAATGGATGTTAAAAGTGCCTTCCTTCATGGTGACCTAGAGGAAGAGATCTATATGGGACAACCTTCAGGTTATGGCCAAGATTCCTCCCCTGTTTGTAAGTTAAAGAAGTCTCTTATGGCCTTAACAGCCCTTGGGCTTGTATGTCAAAATGGACTCATTATTACTTAAATTAGGGTTTACTAGGTGTCACTCTGATCCAAATGTTTATATTCTACAGCAAGATGACTCCATACTCATTCTTGTTCTATATGCTGATGACTCGTTGATCACATAAAATTGTTCCTCTATTATTAATTCTGTGAAGATCGCCTTAGCCAACAAGTTTTCCATGACCGAATTAGGTCTGCTTCATTACTTCCTTGGGATCCAAATTTCACAATATGACTCAGGAATCTTGATTTTGTAACCTAAGTATGCTCTTGATTTGCTAGCTCAGTTTCAGATGTCTGATTGCAAGTCTTCTCCTACTCTTTTTCTCTTCCGCGGTGAATTTGGTTTTAGGTTGCTCTACTCCCTTGGTTGATGGTACTCTTTATCAAAAGTTGGTGGGGAGCTTGATTTACTTGACTCACACTCGACTAGACTTATTGTATGTTGTTGGGATCATGTCCAAATTCATGCAGGAGCCACATGAGCTACATTGGAAAGCATATAAATGGATCCTTCATTATGTGCGTGGCACTTATGCTGATGGCATTCAATATCATGGAGGGGTTGATATTGACTTGATTAGATTCACAGATTCTGATTGGGCCGGTCACTTAGATCATCCGAAATCTACTTCTAGCTACAATTTCTCTCTTGGTTTGGGTCCTATTAGTTGGTCTAGCAAGAAGCAGAATGTAATTTCCATATCATCTACAGAGGTAGAATACATAGGAGCAATTAACACTACCACATAAGCTATTTGGCTACATGGTATTATGACAGAGTTTGGTATCCACTTTCAGTGGCCTACCATTATCTACTATGATAACACGAACACAATCTCTATTTGTAGAAATCCATTTCAGCATCAGTGGATGAAGCACATTGAGATCCATATGCACTTCATACAAGAGCTTATTCATGATGGTATCATCGACATTCAGTACATTCAGACAGCTGATCAGATTTATTCACCAAGCCCTTCACTGAGATGAAGTTTCTTCACTTACAGTCTCTTCTTGGGGTGAGGTCTTCTGTAACTACTCATCTTCTTAGGGCTATGTAGTCCTTTTCTTCTTCTTCTTCTAGAAATATTGTGTTTGTATAATGGCACCTTATCAGGCCTTTAGTTGCTGGGCCCCATTGACACATCTTTCTTAGTTGTTTAGGAGTGTCTTCCTCTTCTGTCTGACTCATCACAACCACTACCCTAGCTTCGATGAAGGGGGGGTGTTAGTGTGAGTTATCCTATGTGTCCTCCTCTCATGTTGGAGGGTCATCTCAGATGGGTTAGGTTTAGGGTTTCATGTGTGTCATGCACTAGGGTTACTCAACACCCTATATGTACTCCTTTTCTATTCATTTATGAGCATGCCAAGACACTCTGCTGTCTTTCCTCTGTGCAAGCTTTGTTTCTGTTGAGCAAGTTCTTCCATTACTGATCATTTTTTTCCTTGTTATCACTGGAGCTTTCACGATTCCGTTGGAGTGCAACTAGTTCATGGTGCCTCGTTTCCGTTTCGATTCTCGTAAATTATTTTCAGATAAAATAATGATAAAATGAAATACCCAGGAAAGTATGATGTTGCACTTACTTGGATTTCATTTTTGAATGTCTGTGTGTGAAGGATGAAGGTGCTGATGATGGGTTTGGAGGTTGTAAGTGATCACCAACTGAAGAAAAGATTCTACATGGGCTGCATGCATGCTCCTCTTTTCTTAGATAGATCCGAATGTGGCTGGGATGGATGTGCAGGAGAAGATGCTCAATATCCTTCCTTGGATGTGAGTTCTTGTTGGAATTGACTCTCTTAAGATGCATTATATTTTTTGATATCATTCTTACTCGTCAAATTTCTTGCTTCCAACTTCCAGGTTCTAAATTCCAACCTTGAGAATAAGGTTGTTTTGGGTTAAAAGGGGTAATTGATGACGGTCTGGCTTAACCGGCGATGGTTAAGGGTAACCGACGTTGGTCAAGGTGGGATTTTCTAGGTTTACCAAACTTAGGGGAGATCCTTTTGATTTCCTCAAATCTTTTGTCGTTATCCCATGGATTTGACTAGGAGCTTCTTGTGAGCATGTGGGAATGTGGTTAGAGGTAATGTAGGCATTGATTTTTAGGGTTTGGGTAAGTCTTAGTTAGTTATGAAAACTTACTAAGAATAGGTCTTAGGTTGAGTTAACATGGTGAGGTGTCTAGGTGAAGTGTATGTGTGGATATTATCTAAATTAAGATATTTAAATAATAAATACGTTGAGGATAATGAATTAATTAAATTAAATTAATTAAATTAATAGTAGTGAGGTGAAGGGGGCCATGGCTAGGTGAATGTGATGAAGGGTGCCTATTTTTCGAAGGACCAAAGGGGAGTGTGACCTAATTTTAGTGTATACATTTTGCCCCCTCTTTTTGCATATCTTGTATTGGTAAGCGATGCTAACAAAAATAAGATGTGGTTGCCCCATGTGCGGGTGAAGGTGATCCCGCTCAAACCAGGAACTGAGGAAGTAGGAGGATAAAGCAGTGAGTGGTTTGATAAAAGATAAATGTGAGGAAAAGGTAAGTGGGTGCAGGGGAAGAGGTTGAAAGGTCTACTCTGGTGATCTAGGTAATGGGTTAGGGTCAAACGTAGCAGCAGTCAAATGCACACACATGTATAAACTGCAGCACACTATTGGGTTGAAGAGCAGGAAAACACTACAACGTCTAAGGTCGATAGG
This sequence comes from Taxus chinensis, assembly GCA_019776745.2. Taxonomy (NCBI): domain Eukaryota; kingdom Viridiplantae; phylum Streptophyta; class Pinopsida; order Cupressales; family Taxaceae; genus Taxus; species Taxus chinensis. Next base: position 870,916,595 of record CM034150.1, on the reverse strand, counting down.
TTTTTCCAAATAAGGGTGAAGTGAATTTAGTATCCAAGGTATAGGATAAGGTTAGGAAACATAATGTAGGTTAGGTGCAGGAATATTTAGGTATGTTCCGATACACCAAAGGTAGGGTCAAGATAAATGGTCACAACAATAGGCTAGGTAAGGTCATTAGGTCAATAACACGGGTAATAGTGTTGCAAGATATAGCGAACACATGAGGTCAAAGGTCACTAGCAATGGTCTAGCTCCAAATACCGAGATCATGGCATGGGTAATGCTGAGGTAGGGGTAAAATAATAAGGCATCAATAATGGATGTGAGGAGGTTGAAGAGGGTGGAGGGCTAGAGGTGAAGGTAAAGTGGTCCAGGTAGGTGTAGGGGAGGTAAAAGAAAGAGGAGGTAAGAAAAAGGAGGTAAATGTGAGGGCAACGAGTATGCAGGGTAACCAAAATTGATCGTAATGAACTGATGACAGTGTAGGGGAACCGATGGCAGTAGTATAGGGTAGAAGACCGGTAGTGGTCAAGGGTTAACTAATGTCGGTTAGGTCGGGTAGGGTATAAAAAGTGGAAAACCCATGGTTTGAAAAGTCATTTGTGTAGTTGGAAAAGGAGAAGAGGACAAGAAGAGAGAAAAGAGGAAGAGGAAAAAAGAGGATAGCAGAGAGCTTGGTTGGTGAGCCACATAGGCGAGAGTGGTTGAGGGAGAGGTGGGGCCATGAGAGCAGGTGGCATGGTTCATGTGGCTGAGTAGGTAGGTGTAGGGGAGGAAAAAGAAAGAGGAGGTAAATGTGAGGGAACTGAGTATGTAGGGTGACCGACATTGGTCGTAATGAACTGAAGACGGTGTAGGGAAACTGACAACAATAGTATAGGGTAGAAGACCGGTAGCGGTCAAGGGTTAACCGACATCAGTTAGGTTGGGTAGGGTATAAAAAGTGGAAAACATGTTGTTTGAAAATTCATTTGTGTAGTTGGAAATGGATAAAATGACAAGAAGAGAGAAAAGAGGAAGAGGACAAAAGAGTACAACAGAGAGCTTGGTTGGTGAGCCACATAGGTGAGAGTGGTTGAGGGAGAGGTGGGGCCGCGAGAGTAGGTGGCATTGTTTGTGTGGCTAAGGAGTGGTTGTTCAGTTGAGGATGGCAGAGGCCAAAGAGGGTTTATGTGGTCCACCCATACAGCAGCCAGATATACCGCCACGATGTCAGCAGAGGGATGAGGTAAGCTCCACACTATAGCTTAATAATTTGATTGATTAAGTAGGGTAAAATATGGGTTATAATAAGAACGTGGGGGGAGGTTTTGAATTTTGGATTGGGAGGTAAATTGGATATAATTGGGGTGGGGGAGGTTGGAATGTAGGTCAATAGGAGTGGGAAGGGAAGTAGGGAATGTTTAAGTAGGTTTGGTTGGGTAGTTAGGTTGATTTGGTCAAAATTGAAAAAATTGGCTCGGAGGTTTCGGCGCCGTTCGGTACCACAGTGACCAGCGTCGGTCATTGTCGGTCGATGTCAGTCATGTTAAAAGTGGCATCGGTCAGGACACAGGTAGCCGATGGTGGTTAAATGCTACTGGCGACAGTTATGGGTAACCGGAGTTAGTGTGAAAATAAGGAAATGGGGCCAAAAATAGGAAAAAATGGGGTAGGCAGTGGAAATGGATGGGCAATGGGTAGGGTAAGATATGTAAAGGTGTGAGGTAAGAGAGAGGGGACAGGTTGATGGTGGGTTGGGTAAGGATTAGGGTAGAGGGGTTTTAGGAAGAATAGGTGGTTTGGGGGTGAACACAGGATCAGTTAGGAAAGCGTATTAATAGATAGAGTTGGTTGGATGCAGGCCTTGGATGAGCTACGGATGAGGGACTGGGAGCCATTTATATTGCTAGAGCTACATGGACATGTGATGTTCAAGGAGTGAAGTCACATTGATGATGTCATCCTAGCTGGGATCCTCCGGTATGGGCAGGTTGTGAGAGAGTAGAGTTTGGTAGTCGCACTCATTAAGAGATGGGATTTGGTGACTAACACCTTTCACTTATCGACAGGGGAGATGACCATCACCCTAGAGGATATATATAGGATATTGAGGCTACCAATTAGTGGAGCCTAGGTTTACTTAGTGACATCTGAGGTGACAGTGAGGTGTATAGATGAGGTGTTTGGAGAGAGAGTGGGCGAGTTGTGTTACCACAATGCCAGCCTGAGTTACAGAGAGGTTTATGTTGCCCATCCTGAGGAGATGAGGTTAATAGTGTTGATGATGGAGGTGATCAGGTGCTACCCATTATCAGATTTAGAGGGTGGGAGATTCCCATGGTTGTTGATGGGTGTCCTCGGGACATGATGATTGATCATACCAGTTTTGCATGGGCACCGAATTTCTTGGTGTAGTTATATAGAGAGTTGTGGGACTATGGATGATTACGGAGATATAGTCTGTGTTGCCTTTTCCTTCTTCACTGTTGGGCCTATGAGCACATTGTGTGTGTGCGACTAACAAGCCTACCTCGAGAAGATGCATTTGAGCGGTGAGTCATTCGAGTTGGTTATAGGTGATGGGTGCCAGAGGGCAGTGTACAAATAGCCCGGGCTACATACAATGTAGCATATTATAGACAGAGACTGGAGAGCCTGTTAAGTGTGGATATAGTTTGGAGACCTTATGTGACCTATCCCTCCTACAAAGGGATGTATGCAGAGCTAGAGGGACTATAACTACAGAGGTGGATAGAGGGACGCCGTGCCGGGGAGCACGAGATGATACCTTTCAACCAAGTGAGGTGACAATTTGGATTAGTGTAGGATGCACCCATGCCCTTCCCAAAGTATAGGAGAGAGATTTGTCTCCACCCCATCCAGAAGAGTCGATAGGGGAGGAGGAAGAGCCTGTGGATCATCACACAGATGATGTGGGGGTGACATTGGCATATAGCCAGTGGTGGGCCATACAAAGGTAGGGTCAGGTAGGGACAACTGGGAGGTAGGGGTCATAGGTACAGGCCAAGAGGCCAGAGCCGCAGATACAGGTAGAGAGGTGAGAGCCTCAGATACAGGTACAAGAGGAGGATCCTAAGCTGCAAATATTAGTAGATGGTGTGATGAGACCACCACAGATAGTCACGAGTGAGAAGACACAGTCTCGCACGTATAGTGCTGAGAGTGTAGGTGGCCGGTGAGCCCAAATGAGAGAGTAGAGGACATATAGCAGTGCATGGGCGTCAACATCAGATGCCGGGCCATCTAGTGGTAGATTAAGAGTAGCGAGCCGTTACTCTGGGTCAGGGGGAATTTCAACATTACAGATGAGGTAGATATGTTATAGTAGATGTGAGATATTATGTCAACTATTTTTGTATTTTTGTATTTCAGATGTATACCGGCCTGCAAGCTGAAGAGATATTGCATTTATTTTTAGACATGATACCAACCTGCGAGCCGAAGATATTTTTTCATTGGATAGTGACCTATGAGCTGATGATGATTATTTATAGTATATCGTCCTGTGTGCCAACATTTTTGAGATGATAGCCATGATGAGACAGGCATGTTTATTGAGATACACATTTATGTGATACGGGTGTACATTGTATTGATACACACATGTATATATATATATGAGGAGATAGATGATATTAAGGTGATGCTATTGTGATGTATATGAGTGTTACTTTATTATGATATGGATGGTCAATAGATGAGGTAGGCATGATAGAATTAGGTCATAGGCATGGATCGAGTTAGGTCAGTTTAGGAATGGATTGAGTCAAGTCAGTTTAGGCATGGATTGAGTTAGGTTGGTTAGGCATGGTGGAGTTAGGTTGTTAGGCATGGTTGAGTCAGGTTGTTAGGCATGGTTGAGTGAGGTGGTTAGGCATGGTTGAGTTAGGTTGTTAGGCATGGTTGAGTCAGGTTGGTTTATGCATGGATCGAGTCAGGTTGTTAGGCATGGTTGAGTGAGGTTGTTAGGAATGGTTGAGTCAGGTGGTTTATGCATGGATTGAATCAGGTCGGTTTAGGCATGGATTGAGTCAGGTGGTTTAGGCATGGATTGAGTCAGGTTGATTTTTTTATAACAAATGGTAATGTAAATGCATGAGATAATGTAAAATGTGGAAAATGTGAAATAATATAAGTGGTAAAAGTTATGTGGTATATGGTTTAGATATCGAGGTTTTTGATATGAATAGAAAATTAGGTAAAAGATGGGGAAAATGGTTAGGGTAAAGACTGGCCGAGCTAACCTTCTAGGGCCCCATGCCCTGGGAGTGCTACCTACATAGTCCCAGTGAAAAGGGACCTCAGACAGATGTAGTTCTCCCATAAGCTAGGGAAAAAGATGAAAATGAGTTGGTAGGTTTTTGTGGTCATGTTGTGGGTTTGGGTTTAATAGGTAGGGGTAGATGATAGTAAAAATGTTGTAGGTGAGGGTGACTATGGAAAAAGGGGAGGATGACCTCAAAAGGTAAGCATCGAGGACTAAGTCCTGTATAAGAAGATCAAAAGGTGATGAAGGAGAGAAAAGATAAGAGGGGGCAAGAAAGCCACCCAATTGGCAAGGATCAAAATGTATAAAACACATCTATAGATGGGGTAATGAACAGAAGACCCTAAAGAAATTACATGATTGCTAATTCTAAGGGTGATGAAAGTCACATGATCACCAAATGTCGTAGGTTTAGTAGGTTCCTTGAGGTATGAAGTGAAAAGACAATGGGTAAGGAGGTGCAGGTAATTGGGTCATAAAATGGGAATTAGAATGCCTTGGGCAATAGAGCCAAGATCATAATAGGCAAGTCCATGACGAAAAAGATTATTTTTTATTTTTCTTTTTTTTTATTATTATTTTCTTTTTGACTTCTTGGATAGACTGATTGATGCGGGAATTCTACACAGGATGAGTATATGTCTCCTTGAGGTCTTCATGAAGCTGATCGATGTGGAAAGCTTCTGAATTTTGATTTTTGAGAAAAGAAAGTCTTCTTGTTGGAAAAACTTTGTAGAGAGTTGTGAGCTTTTTATAGCTGTCCTTAGAGGGAGTAGTCTACTTATAGCAACAATTGAGGGTGGAAGATGTCCTTTTGAGGGATTCATCTTTTATATTGGAAGTTTGACTCAAGGAGTTGATCCCTCATTTTGGAATATGTCCTTCTGAGGGATTCATATTTTTTGTTTTTTTGTTTTGGATTTTAAGTCATGGACAAGACTATAATGAAGCATTTGGTTCTTGTTGAAAAGGAAAAGGTGAACGACCATGGGATCTCATCTAAAAGAAGATGAAAAGTATCCATGAGAATCATGCCATGTGCAGAGCCATAGTGCACATATTTAAGATAAGGAAAAAGGGTGACAGATAATCCCATGATCCTTGTTTAATCATTGGAGATGAGGTGTGATAAAGGTAAATGACACTCAAGGGACGAGCATGAACTAGATAAAATAGTGATGTAGGACTAGATGTCAACAATAGAACAGTCGAAGATGCAAGGCATTGAGGGGCTCAGGTTTGGGTTTACCCTCAAGTGAGGACAAACGATAGGCACCTGATCCATAGGTATGAGTTATGATGTATGGTCCAAGCTAATTAGGAGAAAATTTTCCCCGTTTTCTTTTCTCTGCTTTGGTTACGTGTTTATTTTCTTTCAAAACAAGGTCACTGAATTGGAAGGTTCGTTCATGAACACATTTTTCATAAGCAAGTTTGATACGTTGTTGATAAAATTGAAGGTGATCCAAAGTGTTAAGACGACGTTCGTCTAATAACTCCAGTTGTGTTAAGTGGTCTTGATGAAATTCAACATTAGTAAGCATGTCATGGAGAGAAATACAGAGTGAGGGGATTTGGACTTCGAGAGGCAAAACAACCTCAGTACCATAGACCAGTGAAAAGGGTGTAGCAGCAGTGGAAGTGCGAATACTAGTGCGGTATGCCCATAGAGCAAAAGGAATGTGTGTATGCCAATCCTTCCCAGTATCGTCAACCACTTTCACAAGAATTTTATTGAGGGTTTTGTTATTGGATTCAGCTTGGCTGTTGGTTTGTGGGTTATAAGGTGAGGAGAAACTAAGCTGAATGCCGAAGGCGTCGCAAAGTTTTTGCAATGTTTTATTTTTGAATTGTTTTCCATTGTCAGTGATGAGGCGATGAGGGACACCAAAGTGACAAATGATGTGATGGTTAATGAACTCACATATTTTCTCAAATTTTTTGGAGATGAGTGGTATGGCTTCCACCCATTTTTTGTAGTATTCAGTAGCAATTATGATCCATTGATGGCATTAGGAAGAATGAGGATTGATTTCTCTGATAAGATCCAAACCCCATTGAGAGAAGGGACAAAGGTCACGAGCGACCTGTAAGGCATGAATGGGTGTATGATGAAGGTTGGAATGTTGTTGAAATTTCATGCAGCATTTGACATATTCACAAAAATCATGGTTAAGGGTCGGCCAGTAATAGCCTAAGCGAAGAATACGCTTAGCAACAATAAGGCCACCAAAGTGACCTCCACATATGCCATCATGAACCTCCTTGATGGTATAAGGAATTTTAGAACTTGTGAGGCATCGTAAGAGAATACCATCAAAGCCACACTTATAGAGGAGTCCCCCCAGGATAACGAAATGGGAGACTTTCTTAAGGAAGGCGCGTTGTTCGTTATGGGTGAGATCAAGAGGTAAGATGGAGAGGGAAATGTAGTTGGAGTATTGTTTATACAAAAGGTCACCTGGGTCAGGGGTATCAGTTTTGATTAAGTAAAAATCACGAGGTAAATAAGAAAGTGAATGGAGGCATTGTACGATGACAAATATTTTGGAATCGGTAGGGGAAGCGGGTATTTGGGAAGCTAAGTAGGCCATGGTATTTGCAAACTTGTTGGTTGACTATGGGATGGTTTGAAGGGTGTAACGATCAAAGGTGGTCAAAAGTATCTCTACATGATGTTTATACTTGTGAAGTATCTTGTTTCAAAATTGGTGCATACCATTGACTTGGTTTATGACCAATTGTGAATCACCAAAGATGTGGATTGATTTAACATTAAGGGCATAGGTGGTCTGGAGACCTAGTACGAGTGCTTCGTACTCAGAAATATTGTTGGTGCATTCAAAGTCTAGTTTGAAAGACAAGGGAATGGGTTCTCCATCCAAAGAGATGATGATAACACCGGCTCCACCCCCACACCAACACTTGGAACTGTCGAAGAACAATGTCATTTGGTAAGGGGGTTCGTCCAGGGAAAGGGTAGCAATTGACTCATCAGGAAATTCAAAATTAGAGGGTTAGTCTCCGGAAATAGGTGCGTCAGCCAGTTGGTCGGTGATAGCCTGGTCCTTAATGGACTTTTTGTGGATGAATTCGAGGTCAAGATAAGCTAAAAGCAAAAGCCATCGCACGGTGCGCTGATTTTGATAAGGTTTAGCGTATATGATGTGTAAAGGGTCATTGCTGGTCACAACATAGGTTTTGTGGTTGAGTAGGTAATGGCGAAGTTTGATGGAGACAAAAAATAAGGCTAAACAAAGTTTTTTAGGGTGAGTGTATTGGGTTTCATAGTCCAAAAGAGTACGGTTTATGTAATAAACCGTTTGCTCCCTGTGTTGTTCATCACGATGAGCTAGCATGGCTCCCAAGGAATGATCGATAGCTGATATGTATAGGTAAAAGGGTTGATCATCTTTAGGTGGAATGAGTACGGGTGATTGGAGAAGGTATTGTTTTAGGGCCTCAAAAGCTTTGTGATAGTCATCATCCCAATTAAAGGAGACATCCTTCCTAAGTAGATGATGAAATGGCTGACACTGATCAGATAATTGTGAGATGAAATGGTGAATGGACTGCAGTTTACCTTGCAGGTTGCGGAGTTGTTTAAGGTTAGTGGGTGGAGGCATTTCCAGAATTACCTTGACTTTGGTAGGGTCAACTTCTATACCACATAAAGAAACGATAAATCCCAGGAGCTTTCCTAAGAGAACTACGAAGACACATTTTTTAGGCTGAAGGCAGACACATCACTTAATGAGGTGGTCAAAGATGGTTTTGAGGACTGCGAGGTGTTTGGCACGGTGTTTAGATTTGGCCAAGAGAACATCCACATAATCTTCCAATACATGATGCATGATATCATGGAAGATGTAAGTCATAGCACGTTGATATGTAGCACAATGTTTTTAAGGTCAAAAGGCATGACTCAATAGTAGAAGGTCCCCTAAGGGGTAATGAATGTGGTCTTGTGCTGATATTCTGGGGCAAGAAAGATTTGGTTATAACCTGAGAAACCATCCATGAGAGAGAGCATCTCGTGACCCATGGTAAGGTCAACCAGTTGATCAATACCGGGCAAGGGAAAATTGTCTTTCAGGTAGGTGAGGTTGAGGTCTCGGAAGTCTTTGCAAATGCGGAGTCCCCCTGTTTCTTTAGCAACAAGGACAATGTTAGAAATCCAATGAGGATAATTAATGGGTAAGATGAAGGAAACAGAAAGAAGATGCTGAAGTTCTTTTTCGAGAAGGGCAATATGAGGGTGCATTTTCCTTAGCTTTTGTTTAATAGGTTTGGCATCAAGAATGGTTACGATATTGTGGACCACTATGGTGGGGTCAATACCGGGCATGTCTACATAAGACCAAGCGAAAGCATGGTTATGATCTCAGAGAAAGGAAGTGATGGCTTCCTATTTATCAATATCTAAATATTTTTTGATGTTTAGGATGTGCAGGTCATCCTGAGTATGAATGTTGGTCTCAATAGTCGATTCATTCAACATGTTTTGCATCTTAAAGGGTAACGAATAATGAATATATGAGTCTTCTGTACCAAGGTAGTTGAGTATGGATTCATCATCCTAACACTGAACAACATTAATGGTTGGTGTGTCATCGCCGGTCATCTTAGGATATAGGAATGGGAGAGTGGAAGGGGCTTCGCCTTCATGTTGATAAGTCAGAGTCCCCATGGAAATAGTGTTTATGAAAAAAAAAGTTAGGAGGGATAGATTAAGATCCATCAACTCCATTGGTGAGAGTGGTGATGAAGGTGGAGAAGGGATAGGGTCTGCAATGAGTTCAATGCGGGCCTATTTGGTAGGAGGTTCAGGGAAGCCGATACCACTACGATCATTTTGTTTGTGGGTGGTACATGGAATAATGGTATGGTGACCTTGCTTGTAGAAGCCAAAACCAAAACCCTTCCACAAACAACGGTGCATGAAGGTGTGGGCGAAATGGCGATTGGTAAGTGATTGGAAGTCAACAGAAAATGGGAGGGGCTGTGATGGTGGTTCAGGTGTGTAGGTGGTAGTATCAAGTCCCCCATAGGTGATACTAGTACAAGGATGAGGAGGACCATAAAGGAGGCATTCTCCTATATGGTGATCATAGCAAGGGTTTCGGTGAAGACTTACATACTCGTGTGGAGTAAGGAAGGTGTTGATACTATATAGGCGATACTCACCTAGAGTGAGGCATTGAAAAAAACCTCCCAAGGGATCAGTGGTTGGTATGTGGGTAGCTGGTATGGACGATGTGTCAGAGGTCGATGCAGAGGTTGTGTTAATGGATTGGGAAGCTAATGGGTCAGTTGTGGAGGTTATAGCAGCAGTAGGCATGGAGGAGGTATGTGCGGTGAAAGCAGCAGCTGTATTGGTAGGTGTGGGTGTAGGTGAAGTGGTATTGGTTGCGGAAGTAGATGGCTTGACCGGTATGAGTACATCGTTGGGTCGGTAAAGCATGTTGCATGTTTTGAAAACTGATGGGTCAGCTAGAATGGTATAAGTGTGTCCTTCATGTTCAAACTTTACACAACAATGCAAAGTGGAAGGAACGCAACCCATGACATGGATCCAGGTTCTACCAAGCAACAAATTTTATTGGAATTCCCCATCCAAAACATAAAACAATTTTGGAACAGTGCGGGGCCCACATGAATGTGCAGGAAGATAATGCCTGGTGTGGAGGTGATAGCATCATTGAATGAACACAACATGACCAGATGTTTATGCATGTAATTGTCAGGTATGCACATTTGAACAAATGCATGGGATGAAATGATGTTAATGCTAGCACCTCCATCAATCATCACATGGCGTACCCGTATGTCATCAATGTGTACAGAGATGAAGAGGGCTGGGTTCAGGTCATCATTTTGGTATGGTGTGATCTCTATCTCTGAGAAGCTAAGGGAGGCCACTTGGTGAACAAGGTGAGGTGGGGATGAAGGTGGTAATTTGGTAAGGGGGCTACATGATGGGGTGTGATAATGGAGGCTACGGGTGTAGGGTCATTGGGTAAAACCTCGATAGATTGAAGAACCTCCATGAGGGATTGATGATGGGATTTCAAGGTTTGGATGAGGTCATATAAGGACATTTTGAGTGGAAATTGGTGTAATTGTTTGAGCATGGTGAGATGTGTGACGCAATTAGAAATGGGGTATGTGGGGCTGCAGATAGTTATCTTAGGTATGGGTGCATATGGTATGTTGGGTATAGGATTGGTTGGTGGGTTAGCTACCTTTTCTTTACCCTTCTACACATGTGTAGTGACGTGTATCATGTTTATTTGAGGGAATTTGTCAAATGGAGAGGGTGTAGGGTTGGTTAAAATTTTGGCATACGACCCTGCTAGTGGATCGCAATGGGAAGTAAATGTGGGTTTGGGTGTAGGTGTGGTTGGTTGTCAGGGAATTGTTTTTGGAATTGTAGGAAAGGGTCGAGCTATGGATTTAGGTGCCGGTGTGGTTTGAGGTATCTGTCAGGTTTGTTTGGGTAGGGGTATAGTAAATGGATGGGTAGGGTGTAGGTGTGGTTGGTTGTCAGGGAATTGTTTTTAGAATTATAGGAAGGGGTTGACCTATAAGCTTTAGATGCTGGTGTGGTTTGAGGTATTGGTCGGGTTCGTTTGGCTAGGGGTATAGTAGATGGACGGGTAGGAGGGTGTGGTTTTGTTTTGACTACCTTGTCTGTGGGGTAGTGCGGTTTTGATTTTGGGGTGCACCTTCTTGGGTAAAGGTGATGTGGGTGTACGAGGTCTAGAAGGAAAAGAAGAAGGAGGAAGAAGGCGAATTACCCATGGGTAAAATGGGGGTGCTATGAAGGTAGATGACACAGGTCGTGCTTGAGGTGTGAGGGACAATGACTGAAGTGTAGTAGGTAGTGAAGCAGCGACTAAATGTATCGGAGGTATTGGTGGTAAGGAGATTATATGTGCAGGATATGAGTCGTGTTGTGTGCCTGGGTAGGTTAGAGATTTTTGATGTAAGAATAGGGTGGTTGTGTTATTGGGTTATGAATGGGTTATGGGGTGCTTAACCATGTTAGGTAGTTGAGGTTTTAAGGTAGAAGGGACAAGTGCGGGTGTGATTGGTGCGGTAGGGGTATGAGGTTGATGAGTTTTTTTCTCTAGCTTAGGTGTCAGGAGTAGGTGTGGTTTTAATGTTGGAGGATGTAGCTAAATCCAGTTTAATAGGTGGATGAGTAAGGTTGGTGGTCAGGGTGACCCCTAAAGTGGTAATAGGTTTAGTGGAGATAAATATTGTGGGTATGGGTTTGGGTTTAGGCATAGGTCGGGTTATGGGTAAGGGTGTGGTGTGATTGTTAATGGATATCATGTAGAAGGGGTTGCGACAACAGTGGTTGTATGTGGTTTGATGGGTGGAAATGTGTTTGGGTAGATAGTGGAGGTGCCATCGAGGGATCTCTATATCTGTGTTGAGACAGGGAGTAAGAGGCACCCCCACAATAAAGCCCTATCCACATGCTCCAAGTGATCAGCCAAATGTGAAAATGGCACGTCTGTGGGTTAAGTTGTGTGAGGACCTAGTGGGAATTCTCGTAAAATGGATCTTAGAGATGGGGACTCGGATGGCTTCAACTTCTGTAGGTAAGAGAGCTGAAAGTAGGTCTATTGGATGTCGGGTAACATGATGGAGAATTCGCACCAAGAGGCAAAGGTATCTCTACCAGGTCTATGAAGGGTGAGAAGAGATGATGGGAGTTCCTCACTAAGTGGAGAAATGGATAGGTGCTCCTCAATGGGTGGAGGAGGTAATGGGTGCTCCTCTGTGGGTGGAGGAGGTAATGGGTGCTCCTTTGTGGGTGGAGGAGGGAATGGGTGCTCCTCTATGGGTGGAGGAAGTATGGTAGGTAAAGGTTTGCTATGTGGAGAAGCTAGGGGTGAGATGGTCTCAATGTCAGTAGAAGAATCCTACAGTAGGTGATGTAGGAGATGAAGTGTGCTCTTCTATTGGTGAAGGAACAATAATGGTTAGTTCCAATGTGGAAGGAGGATTTCGGGCTAGGATTTCCTCTATGAAAGGGATGTGAGGTAATTGAGAGGTGACTGGTACCTCGTTAAAGATTGCATGAACATCAGGAGTATGGGTATTGTGAGTAGATGTCTTACTGGTTTGATTGGATGAAGGGGCATGATTGGGAAATGATTTTTTAAAGATTTTTAGATTTTGGTTGGGGGTAGCATTGGGATTATCCACAGTCAACTTGCCTTTCTTGAGCATTTCTTGCACAATATTCTTAAAAGTGATGCAGTTTCTGTCAATATGAACCTTCACTCGGTGATAGTTATAGAAATCTTGTTCCTTATACCATACATGGGAATGGGGCGAGTATGGTCAAAACCAGTTTGTGGTTTTTTGGGTGGAAGGGTGATGGCACCAACTTTGATCAGCTTTTCTAAAATATAAGAGTAAGCTTCCTCAATTGGGGTATATTTTCGCTGCTATTGTCTGAATCAAAAAGACATGTACGGGTGATAGATTAGATGAGGGCGTGGCTTGATTAGACATGGATGAGCTGGGTAGGCCTTGAGTACCATTGCGTTAGCAGTACCTTTAGCTTTTGAATAATTGGTTGGTGGTTTGGAAGAAGAAGAGGTTTTAGTTCGACTTAAATGCTGAATTCTTATTTCATAGTTGGATTTTCTTCTCTTCGATGGCCCGAATCTCTAACTTTCATGCCATAGTGAATGCCTCATCGAATGTTCAGAAAGTTTGGACCTACAAGGTCAGGGAAGATATGTCTGGTGCAAGCTTGGGTAAAGAGATCGATGAATTCAATTTGTGGCAATTGAAAGGTAAGTTGATTGATTAGGCTGCGTCAGCGAGTGACAAAATCTGTGATAGATTCATCCTCATACTGGCGTGTGGAATATAGATCGTTCATGGTAACTTTCTTGGCAATATTGATAGAAAAATGGTCTCAAAAAAGCTTGAGCTACCTGATTGAATTAAAATATGGAATGTTTGGGTAACCCACTATACTAATCTAATGTTGGTCCAGTGAGGGACACGGGAAACGTTCTCAAAAGTAAGACATCATCATGAGAAATCAAATAAAATCCATGTTTTAAACAAGTGCAAATGCTGTTGTGGGTCTTCCTTAATATTGAAGTGGTTGAATTTAGGCATTTCCCAATGCACAGGGTATGAACATAGGAATGGATGGGTGAATAGGCTCGTTGTAAATCTCAACATAGGTAAGAGAGTTACGGGAGCTGGAGACCGATGCCTCTAGTGTTTGCATCTTATCCATCATCAATTTAATTAGGTCATTGGTGGGTTGTGATGATTGGATACCTCCTATAACGTGAGGAGGTTGGTTTTGAACATATAATGGGTGTGGCATTCCAATGTATGGGACTGCCATGTAAGGTGGCAGAGAAGAAGGAAAAGAAATAGGGGGTACGTATCCAAAATGAATGATAGATGAAATAGGCGGTTGTTGGTAGTATTTATATGGGGGAGGAAGGGTTGTGGTAACCCTAGTGGAAATAGGGGCTAAAGATTGTGGAATGGGAAGAACTACATTATAAAATGGGGGTAGGGGTCACCGACACTAGAGGTAGGAACGTAGCTACAGGTATGTGTGAGACATGAGGAATGGATGAGGTTGTGTTTGGGGTAAATATTGAGGGTATGGTGGATGTAATGGGTGTTACAGAGGTAACAGACGTGGCAGACATGGGGGGTATAGAAACCTAACTGTGAAATGACTGAGGATACAGTGGAAGTGCAGGTAACACGGAACCAGATGGGGCTCGAGGTGGAAGTGGGTATGAGATGTCGAGGGGATAGATACAAGCATGCCATATATTAACTAACCCGAGGGCATCTTGAGTGGATGAATAGGAGAGGTAAAACTGCAAGGCAACAGGGTTTTGGTCAAGGAGTTCATGTGAACTCCTCATCTCCAGTAACAATATTAGTAGGCTGGATAGGATCCATGGCTGGTGATAAAATAGAGGGTGGTGAAGGACTAGGTGGGAGCAGTTGGCAACTAGCACGAAACATGAGGGCGTTTGTCTTGTCTTCGGGTCAATACCATGTGAATTAGTACTGATCAGGTAGGGGCTGCTTCTCTGTAAATAATATAAAGAATAGTAGGAACAGGGGAATCTGGGTGATAAAAAAAATGGATGAAGTAAAAAATGGTGGGTAGAATATGAAATAAGCTAACTGATGCCAGTTAGGTAAAATCAACGTCAGTCATGGATAACCACTGCCGGTCACTGTAGAAAATGGACAGTGAGTAAACAATGAGGCAGAAGGGAAAATCTGATAAGTATGTCAAATTTGGGGATGTGTAAAATGTTAATGGAAAAAGTGACAGTGATAGAGACTATGGGAAGTGGAAGAAAAGTGAAGTGAAAATGTCCTTTTGAGTAGGTTAGCAAAAGGGCCTGGAACTGATGTCGGTTCTGTTTAACCGATGATGGCCAGACGTAACCGATGACAGTTACTGTGAGATTGAAACAGTGATGAGAAAAATTGGTTGTGAATTAGAATTTGATGTGGAATCGAACCCAGAAGTCTGAGAATGATGTAGATGTGGTCCAGACACACTCAGATGAAGTCAGAATACACAGACTATGATTGGGAATGTGCAAGGAAAGACAAAAATAATGATCGAAAGCTCTCACCTCAAAACGCAAATCAAACAGAACACTAATAAAGAACGTTCCTAGAGTGCCTATTCTATTACGTTTGTTCAGCTTATGCTATTTGTGTGGAATGACTGTTATGAATAGAACAATAGAATTTTTTGGTGAGGAAGGCTTCATACAAAGAAAGATTTCTAAAGGGTGAGGTTTCAGGAATGTTATAGTGGGGTGGACTTCACTCTAAAGTATGACTCGACAGATCAGCGAGATGGGTGCCCACTATGCCGTGATCATGCGATCACCTACAACTTCTTCCAGTTAAGATGTTGTTTAAGAATGTATGTATTTGAATTTTTGTGTGGTTTTGTAAAACTTAGAGAAAGATAAAAGGATAGAACTACTTTTCTATGATTTGTTTGTCAACCATTAGCTGGTAATGACTTCCAGCATATAGGTTGCCCTCATTTAATGTGAGCTAATGTCGAAAATTATAATGAAATGTAATGATTTTGAAACCCAAATCAAAAATGTGAAATTGGATGACACAATAAGATGAATAGGAAGAGGGATGCTCTTTCATTAAAATGTAGAAAACATGAAGAAATGATTCCTTTCAAATACACCAAAAGAAAAGTTTCCTTTAGAGAAAATAGAAAGAAGGAGTGGATTACCAGGGAATAAAATTAGTGTGTACGCTTTTAGAAGGGAAAAAAACACAATTTTTTCCTAGGAATGAATGAAATGCAAGGTACCCCGGATGGGTCCCACCGGGCATGCCAAAATGTTTAACCTTTTTCTTAGATTGTTTCTTTGAATTGTTGACGAAACAGATAGGGTAACGGGTGTAGGAGGATTACCTGTTCAAATGTCAATTGATGGGTTGTTACGCGCATATGAATTTTGAATCGACAGCTGATCGTGAGAGCTTCCTTTTGGCTAGGAGGAACTACCTATAATGAAAACAATACCACCAGAAGGAATTAAATAATATGGGCAGTGAACTACCTAGTGTAAGCTAGATCCGGGAAGTATGATACTTCCTAGATGGTTGTTAGTCCACTATTTTAAACAAATTAATGCTATAAAAAAATTAAATCCTATTGTTATTTTAAAATGATTTAGGTATCTCATGTAAAAACACAATAATAAAACAAATATAATCTAACCGGCTAAGCTAGAATAGAATCCATAGGTCAAATGGTTAGTTTTAGGTTCTACAGGTTTGAAAAAGGTCTCGGGTAGGTCATAGGTGAGTGAGGGTGAAGTGAAATTAGGTGGATAGGTCTTTGTCCAAAGCTGTGTGGGTAAACACAGAGACTGGTGTCAGTCAGGGGTGACCAACCACAGTTAGGTATAACCGGCACTGGTTACTATGAGATCTGGGAACGTCACAAAATGGGGTTTTGGTCTCCTTTGTGATTGCACAAAGGATTTTGGTTGGTCGGGATGAGGTAATGGGTAACTGAAGTAGGTTTTTGGTGAGGTTTTAATGGGTCTATGGAGATGAAAAGTGTTGGAGATGGTCAATAGGGAGCAAGATAAACAATGGATGATAAAATAATGATGACATGAAATACCCAGGAAAGTATGATGTTGCACTTACTTGGATTTTATTTCTGAACTTCTGTGTGTGAAGTATGGAGGTGTTGATGATGGGTTTGGAGGCTATAAGTGGTCACCAACTGAAGAAAATATTCTACATGGGTTGCATGCACGCTCCTGTTTGCTTAGATAGATTTGAATATGGCTGGGATGGATGTGCAAGAGAAGATGCTCAATCTCCTTCCTAGGATGTGAGTTCTTGTTGGAATTGACTCTCTGAAGATGCGTTATCTTTTGAGATCTCATTATTTCTCATCAACTTTCTTGCTTCCAACTTCCAGGTTCCAAATTCCAACCTTGAGAATAAGGTTGTTTTGGGTTAAAAGGGGTAACCGACAGCGTTCGGCTTATCCGACGACGATTAGGGGTAACCAACATCGGTCAAGGTGAGATTTTATAGGTTTACCAAACTTAGGGTTGATCCTCCTGATTTCCTCAGATCTTGTGTCATTATCCTACGGATTAGACTGGGAGTTTTTTTAGCATGTGGGAATGTGGTTAGAGGGAATGTAGGCATTGATTTTTAGGGTTTGGGTAAGTCTTAGTTAGTTATGGAAACTTACTAAGAATATGATTTAGGTTGAGTTAACATGGAGAGGTGTCTAGGTGAAGTGTATGTGTGGATATTATCTAAATTAAGATATTTAAATAATAGATATGGTGAGGATAATGAATTAATTTAATTTAATTAATTAAATTAATACTAGTGAGGTGAAGGGGGCCATGGCTAGGTGAATTTGATGAAGGGTGCCTATTTGTTGAAGGACCAAAGGGGAGTGTGACCTAATTTTAGTTTCTACACATTACTTGAAGTTGATCATGGTTGGGACCATTACAATGGTCACAAATGATTTCACAGGTTTCTTTCTCATTCTTGAGCTTTTTAGGTAACTCGGTGAAATTTTCGTATGCATTGATTAAAAATCCAAAGAAATCGTGGTAGGCCAAGAGGTTATTGATTGAATCTCGGTTGAAAGTGACCTCTAGTACCAAACCTTGAGTGACGATAGCCTTCAAATGCTAGAATGTATCATTTGCTTCCCTCAAGTTATACGATTCACTGAGCATCCATGGATCCATTTTTGTAACTATCTGCTCTATGTTGTATCGTTCTTCTAGGGATTCATCTTTGAATTTATGAATTCTCTCTAGAATATATTCCATCTGATCAACCCAGTAATCTAATGTAGTGAGAGCCTTATTATGTGCTCGTGAGTGATTGATAACGCCAACCTTCAATAGGTCATCGGCTGAGTAGTTAACCATTTCTTGGAACGTTTCTTGCTACAACCTGGCATTATCCAACTCTTCAGAGAGGGAACTTGCTACTGCTTGTAGCTCTTTATTTACTTGAGTTATATCTTGATAGAGAAATGTAAAATTCCCAAGCACTTCCTCACCATCTGTGAGGATCCGTTCGATCCAGGATGATACTGATGTGCCTTGTTCAACAATCTTAAAATATTAATTTATTTTCTCCTGACTGGGAACTTGAATGGGTTCAGCGGCAGTCACAGGAGGAGCGTTGCCCATTTTATGCAATGCTTGTAGGAGGTGTTTTTTTTGTTCTTTGGGTATCCTTTTCTCCTCTTTTACCTCTTGGAGCTTCTTGCAAAGAGCATCCACAATAGACAAGGCTTCCCCTTGTAGGATTTCAGATGAGGTCCCCATTATGACTTGAGTCACAGTGAATTCTGTGGGAGACAGATCTTCTTTTCTCTTGGTGGGATCCGGGAAAGCTATCTCCACGACTCTCTCCTCCGAAGTGCCTTTAGAAAAGTGAGTTATTGCTTTCTACTTCTTGGTTCCTTTTTTCAGAATAACAGAGAAATCCATGGCCACAATGGGAAGTTTCCTCTTATTCTGACTCAGGTGGTAAGAAATCCAACTAGGACTTATGGGAGCGGGAGCGGAGGAAGAAGAAGAAATAAGAGTGAGAGGGGGAGCAACTGTAGAGGTCTTAGGGAAGTGTGTTGAAACACTTGGTGGTGGCATTAACAGGGAGTCCAACACGCTGATGCTTATGGGGCATGGAGTTACTAATGGAGAAGAGAAGGACGTGGAAACGGAAGAGATATTCATCAGGATTGAGGAAATATTGGGTGATAGATCCGTGAGAGAGGAGAAGATGGAAGAGGTGTGAGATGGAAGGGAGGAAAGGAGAGGAGAAGACACATCCATAGGAATAGAATCTTGAATGACAGGAGGAGAAGGAGGAGAGGAAGAAGGAATGTTGGGTACCTCAGTAGTTGTAGTTGTGATAACATCATGGGTGGATGTATCTATTGAAACATATACTGTTTCTTCATTACCTGGAGACACCAGGTTGACTACTTGCTTCTCAAAAGTAAGAGGAAGGCCTTCAGGAGTTTCTTCTTGTCTACTTGGCTCTCCCACCTTGTATTTTCATTTTCCTTTCGGCACAAGGTCTGGCCTTAGAGGTGCATAGCTTGAAGGAGAATTAGTGAAGTCAACTCCAAGGTATGTAAGGAAATTCTGATTGCACTAATGTTCGGTGCGCTGTAATTTGGGTGTAACCCTTTCTTGAATGGTCTTTGGCGCTTTAGCTCTGCCGATCTCTACGAATGGCTAGTTGTCCCAATCTGTGTCAATGTAAACTAATCGATTTCTTGATCAGTCTCTTTGAATTTCTTTAGGACAATGACAACACCATAGTGGATGATCTCCTCTAGAGCCAGGTAGTATTGATCCTTCCACCTAATGTCTATCTCATGGGTAAGGTCTATCCAATTGTCCTCGACCTCAGGAACATGGATGGGATCAATTTTTACCTTCAGGAGGCAACTCCAACATTCAAAGGTTGGCCTCACTGGGAAGTTGTTCTTTAAATTCAGTAGCTCTAGTTCAACATACATCTCTCGTGCTTTAGCAAGTGTAGGGCAGGTGTATTGGCCAACTGTAAGGGGGAAAGGAGTTCCTCCTTTCTTTCTCTTCGAGCACTTTTAATAATAAGTGATTAACTACCTTGACAATTCCAGGAGGACCAGCTTCGGCCCTGTAAAACATGGCAGCTTCATTGGTTCTTCCTTAAAATTCATAGTTATGAGGTATGTGAATGTAGGGAATTGTGTGAACAACGCTCCCCATTTCTTTGTAGCAACAATCACACTCAGGCTGGTTCGACTGTGTCTCATGTTTGGTCTCAACAAATAGAATACCTCATAGAAGAAGGCATCATTTTTTTTGGAGAACTGGGAGATGTTGGCTTCAAGCCTTAGCTTTGGGTAGAAATTTTATATCTTGACTTGGGGCCATACCCCATTTCGAGTTAACCCTATGAATTCTCTTTCTGATGCAACAACGTATACAACGTAGGAATTCATGTAGAACTTCCCAGTTGTTAGAACTTGTTGAAGCTGCTATGAGATGGCGTCACTTATGATTTCACCCTAGCCAAAGTGTTGATCAGGTGTGTTCTTGCTCATATTCTCCAGGTATCTCAACATCCACTTGAGGAAATAATGGGCATCAGGGAGCCCAAATACCCTATTCAAGAACGTGATTGTCTCACTAGATTTTTCATTAAAATCACTACGATGGATGGTTTGTGGCCATATGGTCACTAGCTTCTTGTTCTTTAGATAGAATTCATTCATCATCTGTAAGCACTTATCTTCATTATCATCCCATGCCTTCTTG
This sequence comes from Taxus chinensis, assembly GCA_019776745.2. Taxonomy (NCBI): domain Eukaryota; kingdom Viridiplantae; phylum Streptophyta; class Pinopsida; order Cupressales; family Taxaceae; genus Taxus; species Taxus chinensis. The sequence continues at coordinate 870,896,453 of CM034150.1, read as the reverse complement.
CAGTCTTCAATACTTATTTCCACATATTACCTATTATGAGGAATGCCTAGGATTAGCTCAAAGTGACGAGATGTGAGGTTTATGATTGTCTCATGTTCTTTATTTTCGACACATATAGTGTCTTTGTTATAACATCGGACAACCAACATGATAAACTCAGTATTTATGGCACTCATCGAAAGCCTAGCTGTAAAGTGCAATCCACTGCCTATTAACTTATTCATCCACGGGCCATTGTTTGCCTTGGTGGTCCAGACCCAAAAATCATCCATGTCAATATGACCCAGCTTAGAGTATATGATGTCAAGGTTGCACTTAGCATATGAGTGAGGCATTCTAACTCTCTGGTACTTGTACTTCATTTCTTGCTCTGACTACTTAGCTTTAGCTTTAGTTGGTTTCTTGCTTGACGAAGACATATATGAGTTCAAGAATGGATGTTGTTGTTCTGCAAGAAGAATCAAGAAGGTCCAACACAGAAGGGCCATGTTAATCATCATGTTATTCATAATGAAATTTTGAAGAATAATAGAACACCTTAGAATGTGTGAGAAAATAGTTAGGTTTAGCTTACAAAAGGAAGAATGAGTGATTTTAAGCCTTAGGGCATAAGGCGCAAGTTCACAGGAGGCTACAGAAGGTTTTTATGCTTTGGCGTATTTGGGAAAGTGTCGACATGGTAAAATTTTCACCAAGTTAGAAAGGGCACAATTTTGAGAGGTGTTACATGACAAATTTCAGCGCCAAAGGGTAAAGCGCAGGGCACGGAACTATAGCATACAACATGTCATGTCGATCTTGTGGAAGTTGTGCCTGCACCTCACAAAAATCTCCTAAGTGTTCTTTGGCTGGGCACAGAAAAAGTTTATGTTTCATGAGAGTAAAGTGCGCCATATTAGCTCGATGCACTTTCTAAGCGTGTAACATCATTGAAAATTACACCAAAGGATAACAGTTAACAGTTTTGGTCAATTTCTTGATTTCTACTACTTCTCTCTTTTTGGATTTATCAGATGGCCAGGAAGAGAGGTTTTCTAGAAAGGTAGCAAGCATGGATAAATGGTTTATAATCTACTTACTTCACTAGCAGGGGCCTTCCAGATTTGTAGATTTTGAAGGAGAGGGAAAGAGGGTTTCAGCTCGGTTGGGAATTTTGAATGTGTTCTTTAGATTTTAATTATTTGATACAAGACCTAACATTTAACACAACAAAATGAAAACCAAAAATTGGAGAGGAGCCACTCACCTGGATTTATAAAAGACAAAGAAAGATGTGGGATCCACAAGCTTGAAAATGACATGCGAGGGCTGACAGGGATGGCTGATATGTGCAGAGAAAATACCTTTCACAATTTCTAATTCATGAAAATGACATGTGGCAGGTTTCTATTTATAGAAAACTTGGCATTTATGACCTCACCAACCTCCTTTGGTGTGATTTTAGGAGTGTCGACATGAAAAAGGTCACGCCAAAGGAAATTGCATAGTGCTAGTTACTAGATGTTAACACAAAAATCTCAGCGTAAAAGGATTTAAAGGGGTACAAATTTCCAGATGTCGACACATGAATAATTATGCCCAGTGTAAAAGGGCGCATCTTTAATCATGTCGACATGACAATTTGTGTGCTAAAGGATAAGCTAAAAGTGGCTAAGTCCTGAAACATCTTGATTTTTTGAAAGGAAGTTTTGGGCTTTTGCGAACGTTGTCAAACTTACTTAGAGGTCAAAACAAATTTTTTGGTATAGTTACCTACAAATTTCCCTTGTCAATTTTGTAGGATAATAGCTGGCTCTTTCTAGGGACTATCTTTAAGTGAAATTTAAGGGTAGAGAATCCCCAATTTTCTATGTGCCTATCCATTAGGTTACAGAGAGTCAAAAACAAGGGTGATGAAAAAGAAAGGGAACACACAACAAATAGAAAGCAAACACACACCTAAAGAAAACACACAATAAAAAAGAAAACTGTACAAAGAAGAGAGAAAGCTCTACTTCCTGAAGATCTTCATGTGCTACCCGCTATAGGGAAGTGGGAGTTTGGTTCCATCTAGATATGAGAGATAAAAACTAGTATCTCCATTGAGATGCTTGATTTTGTATGGCCCTCTCCAAAGAAATTCAAACTTCCCTACCATACCTTTCGGTTATCTTCATTTTTCCCACAGAAGAACAAGATCTCCCACTTGAAAATATCTCTGCTTAGCTTTCTTATCGAATAACCTCTTAACCTTATTCTAATGTTCAGTGATCTTTTCGACCACTTTCACTCACTTTTCTTCAATTTCTATCAGGTACATAATCCTCTTTTCAAGAGAATTCATAAAAAGTTTCATCTTCAATCACTCGAGCCAAGCACAGAGTAGGAAGTTCCATGGAGATAGGGATTTCAGCATCAATCCCATACAACACTTGGAAAGGTGACATGTTGAGAGACCTCTTTGGAGTGATACGATCCACCCATAAAGCATCATACAGTGATTTATGCCAGGACCACTAGTTTTCATCAACTAGCTTCCGTATGATAGTCATTAGGTTCTTGTTGCTAGATTCTGCTTGACTATTTCCTTGAGGATAATAATCAGAAGCATGAGCCAAGGTTATTCCGTATCCATAACAAAAACTAATAACTTCTTGTGAAGAGAAGTTGGAAGCGTTGTCAGTAATAATTTTGTGTGGCATGCCAAATCTCACAATAATATTCTCCTCGATGAAGTTGTAAACAACTTCAGAAGTGGCATGCTTGACAGGTATTGCCTCCACCCATTTTGTGAAGTAATTCGTTGCTGTTAGGAAATAACTATGTCCAAAACTTGATTGAGGATAGAGTTATCCAATGAAATCAATTCCCCATTGTCTGAATGGTTCATCAATGGTGACGAGGATGAGGGGAAACACAGCCAGCTTTGGTTTGCCAACGAACTGTTGGTAAAGTTCACATTTCTCTACCTAGGTGGATGTATCTTGAAATAGCATCAGCCAGTAGTACCTACCCCAAATGATTTTGTGTGTTGTCACTGATGAGGAGAAGTGACCACCACAGGTTGAGTCGTGAAAAAATTCCAACAATTTTACTTGCTGCGACTTATCAACACATCGTAGAAAAACATCATTAATTCCACGTTTGTACAATCCATCATCCCATATGACATATCTTGCTGCTCTGAGCTTCACCGTTCACCTTTCCTTTGTGGTTAGGTGAGTAGGGCACTCACCATAATTGAGAAAGAATATGATGTCAGAATACCATTCGTCATTGGTGGCAACAAATAGAACCATGGGGCAAATAATCTGATTTCTCCAGTTCATTTTTTTCTCCATCAATGTGATCAGCTTTCTCTTCAGGTACCTCTGAGTCTTTATTTTCAGCCATTAGCTGACACAGGCCTTTACCTCTTACCAACTTAGTTGGTTTGATGTCTAGATCATACTATTGGACCTTGCGATTCAATTCCCTTGTAAGCTCCCTAACTCCTGTTGAGTCAAGATAGACTTAATTGTCGTGTTAGGAACCAACACTACTGTATGAGAATTCAAAATATAGTAGTGGAAATTTTTCATTACTTTTACCATGGCAAAGGAATGCTTTTCCAATTACAACATCTTTAGTTCATGTGGCTTAAGAGGAGAGCTCATGAAAGCAATCGGCGATTCAATATCCTTGGAGTTATTTTGCATCAAGATAGCTGATACAGTATGCACAGATGCATAACAGTACATGATGAATTATTTGCTGAAGTCAGGACACACCAGAACAGGAGCATGAGAGATGGAGGTTTTTATGTCTTTGAATGATGTCTTGCCTTCCTCACTCCATCAGATTTTTTAGGACCCTTTCATCATATTAGATATATGATGAGTCTTCTTAGCAAAATCAGGAACAAAGCGTCTAAGAAAATTTACCTTTCCGAAGAAAGAGTGAACACCAGTCTTTCTTGTAGGAAAAGTAAGGCTCTGAATATCCTTGACCCTTTTGACATCTATCTTAGTTCCTTCTCTACTGACGACATGTCCTAAAAGCTTTCCTTCGGTGACCCCTAAAACTAACTTCTTTGGATTTAGTGAAATCACGTGCTCTCAGCATCTGATCAAGACTTGTTCTAAATGATCACAATGATCACTTCATCTTTTAGAGAACACGGTCAGGTCATCTAGGTAAACTACGATGAGTTTTCCCATCATAACTTTGAATGCAAAGTTGATTGCTCATTATAAGGTGGCACCAACGTTGATCAAACCGAACGACATTCTGTTGTAGGTGAAGGTACCCCAAGGAGTGGTGAATGATGTTTTGAACTGATCTTCAGGAATGACTTGAATTTGATTGTAACCTGAAAAACCATCAAGCATAGACAACATTTCTGAACTGGTTATTGCTTGTAGCACGTTATCCATTATTGGAAGTGGATAGTTATCTTTTAAGGATGACTGGTTCAAGTTGCGAAATTCCATGCAGATGCATATCTCACCATTCTTCTTCTGCATAGGCACAATATTTGTAACCCAGGTACTGTGATGAATTGGAAAAATGATTCTTGCATCTAGCATCTTTTGAATTTTAGCCTGGATGGTACCTAAGATTTTGGAGTTGTAATGCCTTTACTTTTTATGAAGAGGCTTGACATCTTCCTTGAGCGGAATGTCATACCGAATGTCCTTTGGCTTGAAAGACTTCAGATCAGCATATGACCATGCTAACACATCCATGTACTTTTTCAGTAACTTAACGATTTTTTTTTCTTCGGGCACACAACAATTCCTGATATCCACAGAACAAGGATGTTCCGTAGTACCCAAATTGAAAGATTCGGTTTCTGGAGAAGAGAAAGGATCATCCTATCACTTTTTTTTGGACAAAATGGTCATGATTATCAAATAATCATTCTAAGGAAACCAAACATTTCAGAATCTTATTTCCTTTGAGTTGTATCACTGTATCTTTTTTAGATTCATGTGTTTGTCCGGTGAGAGACTCACGACACGTATACGTTGATCCGTCGAAATGGAGTTCTTTGAAATTGTCATCTTTCCCCAAAAAGATGATAAGTTGGTTGTCATCATTGAACCACTTGCCAGTGTTGTGAATTATATGGCACAGTTGGGTGAAAAAACCACTTCAATGGTATATGTATCCATTTTTAACCCTAGGTGAGGGAGCATGAGAGAGGCTGAGACGGCCAATAAATCAGCCATGTCATTTTGGGCTCGTAGAACTACTTTGATTGAGAAAGCGTCAAACTCTTCGATGCTATCCCATACGATATTGTGGGGGTATCTGAGCTGGTCAATTTTTACTTGATATATCCCTTTTACCTAATTGAAAATTAGCTCAGCATCATCTTGCACTCTTTGTTTCTTGATTCCTTTCTTTTTTGTAGCTTGCATGATAAGTAACAAGGATTCATACTTAGTAGTATTATTCGTATTGAAGTACAACTTAAAAGAAAAAGGGAAAATCTGCTCTTCATGAGATATTAGAATAGCCCCAACACCGCATCCACTTTTCGCACAACTGCCATCAAACTGTAATGTCCATACTTTGTTGAGATCTTCTTTTTGGATGAGAACGTCCATTCTATCTGAGTCAGTGGACAGGAAGTAGTTCCCCATCACCGACGATTTGAAAAGAATCTGAGCCTTAGGGTCATTAGATTTGGTGATTAGATATTTCTTTTGTGACTCTAGTTCCAATGTCTACATCATGCCTTTGATAAGAATCCTAGCTTTGGACCAGTCCATATGAATTTCCCCACCAACTTCTTTACAAAAGCTCCTCCCTAGCAATATCTCGTATGCTGCTGAAATATCAGCTACGAGAATATTCATTTTACCCTTTTCTCAGGAAATGTCGTGAATACAAACTACGTATCCTTGATCTAACCAATCAATGGTACCTACTTAGTTTCCATGGAGTAGCATCTACTAAAAGGTTTAGTAGGTGTGAGGCCCAAAGAATGGGTGACATTTACTGGCATAACATTATCAGAAGCTCCAGAATCAATTATACAATTACTTAGTTTATGACCATTGATCAGGAGAGATAGGTAAAAAGGTTCAATTTTCCTTGATACGAAATTCAAGGCAATGTTTATGCGAGACGCAGGAGGAATGGGAATAATTCCTTTTGGGGAAATAGGAGGAGGGATGACAACCTGACTTTGGATATACTTAGTTAATCTTATAAGCTGCTCTGGGTTGGACCGAAGGTACTAAGCTTCAGACATTTGGATCTTAGTTTTTTCGGGGTGATAAGCTATATCGAATGCAACGAAGGGTTGCACTAATGAAGGAATGAGTCCTTTGTTTCACATCTTTAGAGGAGGATTATTGGTCTTTATGGGACTGGAGGAAGGTTGAATTGGAGGAGAAAAAGGAGGAAAATATTTCTTTACAAAAGGTTTGACCGGAGGTTGAGTAGGAAGGGGATTACCTCTTTTAACAATCGTTGGAGGAGGAGTTACCACAACCTTTTCCTTTTGTTTTTCAGCAGCAACCTTTGATTCTTTTCCTTGCGAGTGAGTGAAAACCACATATGATTTTCCACTTGCATACCCTTGGGTACCCTCTTCTTCATCAGATTCCTCATCTTCAAATTCCATATATCCAATAGTAGAGTCGCCAGTTGGTTCACCAACATCTTGGTCATCTTTGCCTTGTGACGAAGGTTCTTCATAATTTGGCTCATCTTCTTCGATTTCAATTAAAGCATTAACTAGAGGGGCTTCAATTGCTAACCTTGGAGAAGCAGTAGGAAAATGCAGCCTTTGGGGGGCATTGTTGGGAGTGAATTTCCTCTGCGGGATATCTCAGTATGGAGTGGTAGACGATGTTTGAGTCAATTAATTATTTAATGAGAGCAATTCGTTTGCCATATTCTGGAATGTTGGATCTAATGAGGTAGCCTAAGAAGAAGTTGAAGCCTTTGATTTTGACAACTCTCATCTTAACTCACTGAATATAAGAAGGTTGTCTTCTATTCGAATGGCCATAGCTTAAGAAAGGGGCCAAGGTGGGTATTTGTTCCTATAAAAGTAAGAAACTTACTTTCAAACTCATGGTTTTCAAGAAGAAACACTCTTGATTCTCTAATGTCAACATCATGGCAAGCAACACACAGTTGATCAGTGAATTGAATCGGGTGATAAAATCATGCATGGTTTCATTGGTCTCCTTCTTCATGTGAGTGATTTGTGACAATAACTCAAATGCATCTTCTGAAGGTTTGTATCTGTCTTCAAATGTAGTCCACAATGTGGCCTAACTGGTGATGGATCCAGCTGGCAAGTGCTGGAACCATTCTGTTGCAGGCCCTTACAAGGTCTATAGAAAGAGATGTACCGATACATGCTCATGAGTCACATCTAGAATGCTGCATGACATAATAAACGCAGCTATATGCGTGTCCATGCTTTGATTTCCAATCCCATCAAATCGAAGGAAATTTTTGCAATTTCCATGAGGGAGGGGTTGAATGGATGCGGCAGTGCTAGAAGACCCATGGCGTTTCCCCATGGTACAGGTAGATTTGCTACCATTTGAAAAGTAGGAAAAATAATGTGATTAGGGAGTGTGATTCCACTTAGCAAAAGAGCACTGCAAGTTGATGTCAAGGCACCCTGTGAAATCTGGCTCTTTCGTGGAGGTGAGGAAGTTCTTGCTGATCGATCTGCTGAGCTCAGTGATGCGAATCATATTGGAGTGATACTGAAATTATGCCTTTGAAGTAGATCAAAAATTGGATCAACTTCCCCAAGAGCTCTTCTGCTACGAGTAAATGGTTCACTCGCTAGTGTACCCATTCAGAATTACAACAATTAGGAGTAGATTTACAACAATCTTTTTGTTTATACTTGCTGATTTTCTAATTTTTCTAGTAAAAATCAGCATCATGTAATTTTTTCAATATTTAATTTATCCCTTTTTAATAACAACCGATTGTGGTTTTCTGACAAAGATTAATAAGGATAAAAGTGGGTCAATTTAATAGGCTGGTTTTTGGATCTTTGACCTAGATTTTGCAAGGTTTTGAAAATAACATAAAATGTCAGAATCTCAGATCTACTGAAATATACAAGTTTTTGTAAAAACTCAGTGAAATAAAAGTTTCTATATGGCCCAGATCTATGGATTTTCATAAGGAAATTTTCAGTTTTGATCACTTATGCAAAAATTTTGATTTTCAACAAAGGGTTAAAACTTGTAATCTGGTAGTGATTTTTACAGTTTTTAGTTATTTCCTTAGTTTGATCCCCAGTAGAGTCGTCAAAAACTGTTGGTCCGAAAATTTGTCGATTAGAGAAGTCATAGGGAAATAGGCCAACAGTGTGCAGGGCATAGCCCCTCTTTGAGACAACAAGGTGAAACTAGTTTATTGCTAATCTATCAAGTAGGAATCTGTGTAAATCTACACTATTCTAACATTAGGGGGTTTGGGATCTCATCCCAGTAGAGGTAGTTCCAATAACGAACAGAAAGGTAGGAGGGAAGGAATGGAGGAGGGTAGGTCTGAAGGAAGAAAAGAAATGAATTCCAAGACGGAAAGGTCAGAAGGTTTATGCTTTGATCCGGTATTAAACAGAGCCAAACTTACTTGCAGAAACAATTAAAGTAATACTGATGAACAGATAACAATAGTAGGAATGAATCTAACAGAATAAAAACATAGATCTAACTTAAGAAAGATCTGATGCAAATAACATGCACATTAAGCACAAAGTGTGAATATGTATATTAATATTTCTTCTGTTGCAAGAAAACACAAAGTCTTTCTCTCCTCACTTCTCTTTTCATACAAAAAATGTTCACCCTGAATACAAGTATTCTAGTATTTATAGAAGGAGAGGAGGAAAGAAGACAAAAGTAAACCCACTACTTACAAAATATCTTACAAGATATTTACAAAAGATATAGAAAATATCTAAAAAGTCAACAGTTGACTTGGGCAAGTTTTTGGATGGCAACATCTCATTGTGCAACATGGATGACATCATCATGTATGCCAACATGATTTTTTAAATATTTTACAAAAAATATCAATGCATTCTAGAAAGGAGAAACTACTCATCACCCCTCTGCTCAAACTTGGTGTCTTGCTTTAGATCAGGAGAATCAATGTGACACTATTCTCGATATTCTACAAACTTGCTGATCATTGCTTGAAGTTGATCATGGTTGTGTTATCCCATAAAATTGGCAAGGGAAATTTTATAGATAACCCTACCAAAATTTTGTTCCGGTCCCTCATCGGGGACCCCTTGCATTCGGAACATTGCAAAATCCCTTCCCGGGAAATCTAGTTGTCCGAACTTAGCCATTTTTTGGTCTTTTTTGGTCGGGTGCACATAATGACAATACAACATCAAGTTTTGGTGCGCCCCCTTTAAAATCCTTTGGCTCATGATTTGAAGTGTCAACAGGTTTTTTGATGTGCCTCACTATGTTGAGTCTTCCCTGCATGCGCCAAGGTGCATGCACCTTCATGTCAACAATACTTTTGTTGCACCACTTTTTGGTGCGCCAAGGGCACACATATTCTTGTTTCGACAACACTTTTGGTGCGCCAAGGGTGCACTTAACTTCATGTTAGCAGGTGTTTTGGTGTGCCAAAGGGCACATCCTTTCCATTGTCGATAGGTGTTTTTACGCGCCACTTGAAAAAGTGGTTGGCGCATTTATTACCACCTCGCCTATATATAGGCGCGTCTGCACTGTCATTATCACTGGAAAAATCACGTGACTATTTTCTCTTACCTCTATACCTGTCATCGCACCTGCCCTATCGCTTTCGAATCACTTCGTGGACCCGTTTGCACACTTCTTTATTATATATCCTGGTAAGAGGTCCTCATTTCCTTTGTGTGTCTTATGTTTTGGTTTTTGGCTGCTTGTTGGTATGGATTGAGTTAAAAAAGCTGTAAAAACATGAAGTCCCCACCCTCCTTGCTATTTTTCTCTACCCATGCATTTTCCCCCCTCTTTCCAGATCTGCTGGTAAAGGGAACTCTGTCCTAAAATATTGTTTAAAATTCTCATTTTGAAAGCTTCTTCATCACCCAAATGTACCCTTGAAAAGAAGCTTACCCACATGTAAAACCCCTCAGAGAAAGAATCTAGGCTTAAAACATAAGACAATGTTTTTTTTTTCTCATTTGGCGCATCTATCATCCTCGTAACATAATACACAGTCATGCCAATGGTGCACATACCATGACTGTTACACAAAGAACAGCCGCGCCCTTAAGGCGCGCTCCCTTCGCTTGTTGCAATTGCTTTCCCTGTGCCCTACTTGGCGCACCAAACTCATGTGTTGCATCATTAAATCTTGCGCCATTGGCGCACCCTGCATCCATGTAACACCAAATTTATATGCACCAAGAACAAAGCTATAAACGACGTAGGCACATCCCTCATTACAACAACAACATGTCATGTAGACCTTCCATCCACCGCACCAGGTTCCCTTATGGTGCATGAGAAAATGATGTAACATGCGCAAATCTTGTGCCCTTTGGCGCATCCTGAAGCCGTGTAACATGCTACATCCATGCGCCCGCTATAAAATGCATATACATGGCACAGGTGCACTTCTTATTGCAACAACAAAAATGTAACATGCAATATCCATGTGCCATTCGCCCTTTGGCACTGTTTTTTCCCTTGCTGCAGCCCTTTCCTGTGTGCCACACTATTTAGCCCTGTAATCATCAATATTCATGCACCCTGCACCCTGAGGCCTTAAAATCATTAACTCTTTCTCTTGTTAATGCTTTAATGGAAGATTGAACAGCTAACATGACCTTCCTGCATTGTGTTTCACTTCTTCTCCTTACAGATCAGCAACTGAGTTTAGAGTTATATATGTCAACATCAAGCAAGAGACCTACCAAATCTAAAGGCAAGGCCAAGCTCACAAAAGAAGAAATGAAGTATAAATATCAGAGGGTCAGGATGCCCGAGTCTCAAGCAGAGTGTGACCTAGATATCAGAGACTCAAAGCTCGGACACATTGATATGGAGGAGTTCTGGGCTAGAACCAGAAAGGTTACATGAAGTCCCTGGATGGACAAATTGATAGGCAGTGCCCTGCACTTTGCTAGAGGGATCCCAGTCAGCGCAGTTAATAACGAATTCATGATGGTGGTGGCCTGCTGTTACAATAAAGACACTAGATGTGTCGTAAATGAGAAGGGCGAGGTCATAATCAACCTCACTACCCGGCACTTTGAAATTTTGCTCGGCATCCCCCACCATTAGAACTTTGTGGCCGTAAGCTAGGATGAATGCGTCAAGGCTTGGGATGAAAATGAAGATCAGTGCATGCTACTGATGAATGAAGTTTACCTCAAGAACAAAAAGGTGGTGATGCGATGGCCACAAATCATTCATCACAGTGATTTTTTAGAGGAACTCAGTGACACAATAACGTTCCTGAGCAGAGTCTTTGGGCTTCCTGACGCCCATTATTTTCACAAGTGGATGCTTTGATACCTTGAAACAATGAACAAAAATGTGCCCGATCAACGCTTTGAGTGGGCAGAAATTATAAGCAGCACAATATCGGAGCAGCTCCAACAACTTAACACAACGGGGAGGTTCTATATGAACTCCTACGTGGTCTATGCTGCAGCTTCAGAGAGAGATTATCTAGCTCTGATGCGGTGCGGGGTTTGGCCCCAGGTTAAGATATACAAATACTATCCAAAGCTGAAGCTGGAAAATAGTATTTCGCAGTTCACAAAAATCAACGACGCCTTCTTCTATGACGTCATCTGCCTTTTGAGGCCGAACATGACTCACGGTCGTGACGACCAAGAACATCGTGATAGCAACAGAAAAGTGGGGGGCCTTGTTCACGCAATTCCCTACATTCACCTACCTAAGGGTAGTCAACTTCTTGGGAAAACTGACTAAATTGCCGAGGTATGCCGGCCCCAAGTTGGTCCTGTTGGAGCTGTTGAGACATCTTATAACCTACCACGAAAAGTGCCTAAAGAGAAAGAAGGGTGGAACTCCTTTCCCCCTCACAGTGGGCAGGTATACTTGTCTCTCTCACCACAAAGCAAAGGAGATGCTTGCAGAATTGGAATTGTTGAATCTGAAGAACGACTTCCCAGCCAGGCCCACCTTCGACCCAAGTAATTGCCTCCCTAAGTCAAATCTCGATCCAATCCACATCCCTCGGATCGAAGACATTTATATCGACATATATCATGAGGTCGAGCTCAGGAGGAAAGATCATTCCCGCTTGGCCTTAGCCGAAATCATCTAGTACGGGGTAGCAATAGTCCCAAAAGGCTATCAAACTACTGAACAAGAAGTTGATCAAGTGTATCTTGACACAAATGGGGATGATTGGCCTTTCGTGGTGATCGACAGAAATAAATCTCCTCAAAAAATTGAGGAAAGGGTCAAGGAAACTCTGTGAAGAACAGAGCATTGGTGCCGAATGAACATGGTCATCTACCTTGGAGTCGATTTCACAACGTCTCCGTTGGGCAACGCACCTCCTTGGTCGAAAAAACAGCAAAAGGACAAGGGTAAAGGCAAAGAGGGTGAGTCTAGCTCTAACCAAGAGGAAGCTCTTGAAATCCCTCCTTCCGCTTCACAAGAACGGGTTGTAATCCCGGAAAGCTCAGAAGAAGAAGCAGTGGAAGATGTTCTAATAGGCACATCCACTCAGGATGTGGCCACGACTGTAACCATTGAGTTCCCTTTTGTTCCTTCTCCTTCTCCTCCTTCCCCTCCTCGAGCAACCCAAGTGACCATTCCTTTGGTCGTGCCCTCTCCCCCATCTTCTACTGTTCCCCCTGCTTTGTCATCCATCTTCTCTTCTCTCGCGGAGCTGTCCCCCACCATTTCTTCCCTCATCTCTGAGCTCCCTTCCATCCCTATGTCTACCTCCCATGCAGTATCCCTTCCTCTCGTGAGCACTTCCTTGGCTTTCCTCTCAATTCCACCTCCAAGTGTCTCCACGTTTTTCCCTTCCACTACTGCACCTGCCCCCTTCTCTATTTCTGGTCCTTCTCCCATAAGTCCAGCCTGGATCTCCCAGCACCTAAGTCAATAGAAAAGGAAAGTTCCCATCACACTGATGGACTTCTCCGTTATCCCATCAAAGAGGGCCAAAAAGTAAAATCCTATCACACACTTCTTTCAGAGTGCTTCGGGAGAGAGGGTAATGGAGATCGCATACCCCAATCCTCTGAAGGATAAAAAGGATCTGTCTTCGACAGATTACACAGTGACTCAAGTCACAATGGGGACATCTTCTAAAAGCCTTCAGGGAGAGGCCCTATCTACAGTTGACGCCATCTGCAAGAAGCTTCAAGAAGCAAAAGAAGAGAAAAGGCTACTGAAAGAGAAAAAAAAACATCTGCTCCACGCCTTACAGAAAATGGGCAGTGCACCTCCCACAATTGCCGCCGAAACTCTTGAGCCTCTAAGTCAGGATAAAATTAATGAATATACAAATATCGGCGAGTAGGGTATGGTAGTTTCCACCTAGAGGAGTCAAATCCTCAAGGACAGTGAAGGAGTAATCGCCAAGTTCACCGATTTGTATCTGAACATCAACAAGGCGAACAAAGAACTCCAGGTGTTAGCAGGACCCATCTCCGAAGAGATGGACCATGCTAGGCTACAGTATGAGACCTTTCAAAAAATGTTCGACTGTTCAGTCGAAGATCTGGTCAAGTTTGATGTTTTTGGTCACCCCAGGGTCCTCAATAAAATCCTTTCCACTCTATATTACCGAATGGATTAACTGGAATTCGTCATCGAAAAGATTGATAAGGTAAAGGAAGAAGCCCTGGATGTAATGCATCAAATGGAAAAAATTGTTCTAAGGATGTCTCCAGGGTTGCTTACTCCTTTCACCTTAAGGAAGGTTGACGAAACCATTCAGATCTTCAAGAAGATTGTTTCACAAGGGCTGGGGCCAGAGGTCACTTTTGACGCAGAATCCATCAATAACCTACTGGCATCTCGGGACTTCATTGGGTTCGTAATAGAAGTAGAGAATGAATATTCCAAACTCCCCGAGAAGCTCACAGATGAGTGGGAGACTTGCGAGGCTATCAGTGAGTGACACAAGGATCCTTCCCAGGATCAACTAGAGCCCATGATCAGCAAGTTCATGGAATACCGTGCCCAATTCCACATCTCGTCACCTGAGCAGCAGCAGAAGCAAGATACCCCCTTTCGGCTGCGGGACGACGACGATGAATAATTTCTCTCTCTTCTTCGACTTTCTTTTTGTAAATGTCTAAAGTATGTTGGCACAAAATGATGACATCATCCATGTTGCACCATGGGATGATGTCATCCATCAAGTTGTCCAAAGTCAACATGACTTTGAGATATTTTGTAGATATTATGTAAATAGGTGGTTGGTTCCTTTTTTCCTTCCTTCTTCTCCTTCTTCTATAAATACTCGAATACTTGTTGTATTCGTGTGGATACTTTTCAGATGAGAAATAGAAGTAAGAAGAAGATTTTGAACTCTTTATAACAGAAAAAAAACATTGAATACAATATATTTAGACTTTGTGCTGAATACATGTGTTTTTAATATCAGATTTTTCTTATGTTAGATCTGAATGATTGTTCTGTTGGATTTTCTTCTAGTTTGTTGTCATTTATTCATTAGTATTGCTTTATCCATCTATGCAAGTAGGTTCGGCTCTGTTTACTACTAGCCCAAATCATAGACCCTTTGACCCTTCTACTTTGGAATTCATTTCTTTTCTCCCTTCGGATCTAATCCTTCTTCTCTTTCCCCCTCCTTTCATTTCTCCTCTCAGCCGGAAACACATCTACTGGGATGAGATCCCAAACCCCCGAAGGTAGAATATTGTGAGACTTGCACAGATTCCTACTGGTAGAATATCAATAAACCAGTTTCGGTTTGCTGACTCAAAGAGGGGCTATGCCCTACACACTGTTGGCTCGTCTATCCATATATCTGCCCTCATGACAGATTTATCAACCAACAATTTTTGGTGACTCTACTAGGGAAAAAATAGATCTAACAGATCTATGATAGTGGTGTGTTAGAGAATTAGTAAAAATAGAAAAATCATTGCCTGGTTGCAAATTTCAACTTTTATTCAAAATTTAAATTTTTTGCAAAAGTGCTCCAAATTGAAAATTTTCTTCTGAGATCCGTAGATCGGGCCTAGTAGGAGCTCTTTAGTTCGCTGAGTTTTTATAGAAATCTGTATTTTTCCGTAGATCTGAGTTTTTGGCAGTTTACCAAAATTTTCAAACTCTTTAAAAATCAACTCTAGATAAAAAAATCAGCTTACTAAGCCTTACCATCGTTTTATCCTCGTTGTTCTTTATCGTTAAACCACAATCAGTTTTTGAAAAGAGGGATAAAATTTAATATTCAGAGAAGTGCATGCTGCTGATTTTTGTCAGAAAAATCAGAAAATCAGCAAGTACAACCAAAAAGAGTTTTTAAATCTGCTCCGCAATATTGTAAACCTGAAAGGTACACTGGCGGGTGAACCATTTACTTGTAGCAGGAGAGCTCGTGGAGAAGTCAATCCTACCTTTGATCTGATCCAAAGGCATAACTTCAGTATTACACCGGCACGCTTCTCATCACTGAGCTCGGCCTACCGGTCATCTAGGAGTGTCTCACGTCCACGGAGGAAGGATCTCTTGCAAGGGGCATCCACATCCCTTTGCAGTGCTTTATTGCTCAGCGGAACCACACTTCCAGCCTGTGTTCTTTTTCCAGCCTTTAAAATGGCAGTGCCATGGGGAAATGCTATGGGTCCTCTCACATTACCACATCCAGTTCACGCGCTCCCTCATAGAAACCGAAAGAATTTCCCAAGATTTGATGGGAGTGGGAACCAAAGTACAGATGCACATATATCTGCATTCATCATGTCATGCAACATCCTGGATGTGACTCATGAAGATGTGTTAGTTCACCTCTTTTTAGAGACCCTCCAAGGGCCCACGACGGAATGGTTTTAACATCTACCGGCCAGATCTATTACCAGTTGGGCGACCTTGCGAACCGCATTCAAAGAAAGATACAAGCCTTCAGAAGATGCATTTGCATTGTTATCAAAAATTAGTCACCTGAAGAAGGAGGCAAATGAGACCATGCGCAATTTTATCACCAGGTTCAATGCATTAATCAACTGTGTGCCTGTTGCCATGTTGCCAACACTAGAAAATCAAAAGTGTTTCTTTGTGAATGTAATGAGCTCAAAAATAAGTTTTTTGCTTCTACATGAACAAATAACTACCTTGTCGATATCCCAAGCTGCGGCCATATGGATTGAAGAGAACTTGCTCATATCTGGTGAATTAAAAAGGGAACCATCCAAGCCCAAAGCTTTAAGCCCTTCTCCTGCCACTTCATCCGATCCAGCATTTCAAAAGATGGCAAATGACTTGATTGCATTAAAGAAGAAGTTAGCCCAAATTTCCCCCAATTCTTCATACCGAGATATTCCATGAAGAAACTTCACTCCCAACAGTGTCCCACATAGGCCACGGTTGCTTGCAACCGCTCCAAGGTTGGCACTTGAGGCTCCTCCGGTCAATGCTCTAGCTGAAATTAAAGAAGAAGAGGAACAAAATTACAAAGAACCTTTGTCTCAAGGTGAAGATGATCAAGATGTCGGTGAGCCGACTGGCGACTCTACTATCGGGTATATGGAATTTGATGAGGAGGAATCTAACCAAGAAGAGGGTACCCAGGGATATGCAAGCAAACAGTCATATGTTGTTTTCACCTGCTCACAAGGAAAAGAAGCTAAGGTCACTGCCAATATTCAGAAAGAGAAGACTGCATCATCCACGCACCCAACCATTACGAAGAGAGGTAATCCCCTTCCCACTCAGCCTGTCACTAAGTCTTTTTCGAAGAGAGCTTTTGCCCCTGTATCTCCTCCAAACCAGCCCTCTCATATTCCTATCAAGACCAGTAATCCTACCCTACCATCGCGAAGCGAGGGACTCATTCCTTCACCAACGCAACCTTTGGCTGCATTTGATATCATAGATCATGCTAAAAAGACTAAGATCCAAATGTCTGAAGCCGAGTATCTTTAGTCAAACCCCGAACAGCTGATAAGGTTAACTGAATATATTTAAATTCAAGCTGTCATAACTCCCCAGGTTTCCTTAAAAGGAATCCTTTCCACTCCTCCTACATCTTGCATAAACGTTGCCTCAACATCTGCATCAGACAAGATAGAGCCCTTCTATCTCTCCCTCCTAATCAATGGCCACAAGCTAGGTAACTGCATAATTGATTTTGGGGCTTCTGATAATGTCATGCCGGCAAAAGTCACCCATGCTCTGGGCCTCACCCTTACCAAACCTTTCGGCAGATGTTATTCCTTGGAAACCAAGCAGGTTTCGTTGATTGGTCATATCAAAGACACTCAGTTTGCATTCATGGCATTCCCAAAGAAAAGGGTAAAAATGACCATTCTTGTTTCCGACATTCCGGCAGCATATGGAATTCTGCTGGGAAGGAGTTTTTGTAGTGAGGTTGGAGGGGAAATTCATATGGATTGGTCTAAGGCTAGAGTCCCCGTCAAGGGTGTAATGCAAACATTGGAGCCAGAATCACAAAATAAGTACTTGGTCACTAACTCTGAAGACCCCAAAGCCCAAATTCTCTTTGAATCATCAGGGATGGGAAACTATTTTTTGTCTACCGAGTCTGACAAAATGGGTGTCCTCATCTAAAAGGAACATGTTAACAAGATCTGGACTTTGCAATTTGATGGAAGTTGCGCGACAGGTGGATGTGGTGCTGGAGCCATGCTTATATCTCTCGAGGAGGAGATTATTCCTCTCTCTTTCAAGTTACAATTTTTCAACACAAATAATACTGCTGAGCATGAATCCCTACTACTTGGCATGCAAGCCACAAGGGAAAGAGGAATAAAAAATTAAAAAGTACAAGGTGATGCAGAGCTAGTCGTAAATCAAGTTAAAAGGATATATCAAGTAAAGAATGAGAGGCTCAGGCATTACCACAATGCGGTGTGGGATAACATCGAGGAGTTTGATGCTTTCTCAATAGAATCCATTCCAAGAGCTCAGAATGATATGGCCGATTCATTGGCCATTTCAGCATCCCTCATGCTCCCCCACCCAGGTTTGAAAACAGACAAATACACCATTGAGGTGGTTTTATGCCCAAGTGTTCCGGACAATTCTCAGCATTGGCAAGTATTCAACAATGGCAGTCAATTCATTGCCTTTCTAGAAAAGGTGGAAAATTTTAGTGAACTTCATTTTGAGGGATCCACTTCTACATGCTGCAAGTCAGTCACAGATCAAAATGATGAATCAAAAGGAAGCAATGGCATATGTTAGCTTAAAGGAAATAAAATCCCAAAAGGCCTGGTTTCCCTCGAGTAGTTGTTTGATAGGCATGATCATTTTGTAAAAAAGAAAAGGCGAGATGATACTGGCTCCTCCCCAGAAACAGAAGCCGTCAATTTAGGTTCGATTGAATATCCACAGTTTGTAAACATTGGAAAATGTTGCACACCCGAAGAAAAGCAAAAGTTTTTCAAACTACTGAAGAAATACATGGATGTATTGGCATGGTCCTATGCTGATCTAAAGTCCTTTAAGCCAAAGGATGTTCAACATAACATCCCGTTGAAAGAGGACGTCAAACCCTTTCGCCAGAAGCAGAGGCATTATAATCCTAAGATTTTTGGTACTATCCAGGCTGAAATCTAGAAAATGCTGGATGCAAGAATCATTTTTCCTATTCATCACAGTACTTGGGTGGCAAACATTGTACCAATATGCAAGAAAAATGGTGAAATACGCATATGCGTAGCTTTTCGAAACCTGAATCAGGCATCCTTGAAGGACAACTACCCACTTCCTATAATGGATCAAGTTCTAAAAGCAGTGACTGGATCAGAAATGTTGTCCATGCTAGATGGTTTTTCAAGCTACAATCAGATTGAAGTTTCACCAGAAGACCAATTTAAAACAACATTCACTACTCCCTGGGGTACGTTTGCCTACAGCAGGATGCCTTTTGGCCTAACCAATGCTGGCGCCACTTTTCAGCGGGTCATGGATCTTGCATTCAAAGGTATGATGGGAAAGGTCATTGTGGTTTATCTGGATGACTTAACTGTGTTCTCTAAACAATGAAATGATAATTGTGATCATCTGGAGAAAGTCTTGGCCAGATGCCGAGAGCATGGGATTTCCCTGAACCCAAAAAAGTCTATTTTTGGAGTCACAGAAGGAAAGTTGCTAGGACATGTAGTCATCAAAGAAGGGACAAAGATAGATTCCGAAAGAGTTAAGGCTATTCAGAGCCTCACCTTACCTACAAGCAAGACCGACATTCACTCCTTCTTTGGAAAGGTGAATTTTCTCAGGTGCTTTGTTCCCGACTTTGCTGAAAAGACTCGCCACATATTAGACATGATGAAAGGGTCACCAACTTTCTGATGGAGCGAAGAGGGAAAGAAGTCGTTCAAGGAAATAAAATCCTCCGTCGCTCATGCACCAGTTCTGGTATTTCCCAATTTCTCCAAGGGTTTTATTATGTACAGTTATGCATCTGAGCACACCGTGTCAGCCGTCCTAATGCAAAATAATTATGGAGATGTTGAATCCCCGATTGCATTTATGAGCTCTCCCCTTAAGCCTCATGAATTGAAAATGACCCAGTTAGAGAAGCATGACTTCACCATTGTCAAAGGAGTTAAGAACTTTAGGTATTACATTCTAAATTCCCATAAAGTGGTTCTAGTCCCTGACACGGCAGTAAATTCCATCTTATAGGAAGTTTGCGAGGAAATTGGATTGCAAAATTCCAAGAGTATGACCTGGATATAAAACCAACTAAGTTGGTAAGAGGTAAAGGACTATGTCAGCTTATGGCCGAAAACCAAGGGTCAGAAGTTTTCAGGGAAGAAAAAGATTACATCAATGGAGCACAAAGTCAGCTGGAGAAAGACGTATCTCTACCGATGGTCCTGTTTGTCGCAACCGATGATGAGTGGTATTCCGATATTGCTTTCTTCCTCACCTACGGCGAATGCCCGACTCATCTAACTACAAAGGAGAAACGTGCTATAAAGCTCAGAGAAGCTAAATATGTCATCTGGGATGATGGTTTATACAAACGCAGGATAGATGGCATCTTCTTGCAATGTGTTGACAAGCCACAACAGGTGAAGTTACTTGAAAGTTTTCATAATTTAGCCTGTGGGGGGCATTTCTCCTCTTCGGTGATAGCACACAAGATTATCCGGGCCAGGTACTATTGGCCAACGCTCTTCCAAGATACAACTACCTGGGTAGAAAAATGTGAGCCTTGCCAATAGTTCGTCGGCAAGCCCAAGTTAGCTACTTTTCCCCTCAAGCCGGTCATTGTCGACGAACCATTCAAGCAGTGGGGAATTGATTTCATCGGTGCACTCAATCCCCAATCGAGTGCCAGA
Source organism: Taxus chinensis (assembly GCA_019776745.2). Classification (NCBI taxonomy): domain Eukaryota; kingdom Viridiplantae; phylum Streptophyta; class Pinopsida; order Cupressales; family Taxaceae; genus Taxus; species Taxus chinensis. The sequence continues at coordinate 870,875,986 of CM034150.1, read as the reverse complement.
CACAGTTATGTCCTAATAGACACAGATTACTTCACCAAGTGGGTGGAAGCCATACCTGTCAAACATGCCACTTCCGAGGTTGTTTGCAGTTTCATCAAAGAAAATATCATTGTCAGATTTGGCGTTCCGAATAAGATTGTTGCTGATAACGCTTCAAACTTCTCCTCATGAGAAGTTGTTGGTTTTTGTTATGAATACGGAATAACTTTGGCTCATGCATCAGATTATTACCCTCAGGGAAATGGTTAGGCAGAATCCAGTAACAAAAACATGGTGACCATCATACGAAAGCTGGTGGATGAGAATCAACGAATGTGGCACAAGTCCTTATACGATGCTTTGTGGGAAGACCGTATTACTCCCAAGAGATCTCTTGGTATGTCACCTTTTCAAGTATTATATGGCACCGATGCCAAGCTTCCCATTTCCATTGAACTCCCTGCTCTGCGCTTAGCACGGGCAATCGAAGATGAAACTTTTCAAAATTCCCTTGAAAAGAGGATCATGTATCCATCAAAGCTCGAAGAAAAGAGAATAAGGGTGGTCAACAAGATCACCGAACATCAGAATCAGGTCAAAAGATTGTTCGATACAAAATCTAAGAAAAGAAATTTCTAGGTGGGAGACCTCATCCTTTTGTGGGACAAACGAAGAGAGCCAAAGGGCATGCACGGAAAGTTTGATTCCCTATGGAGAGAGCCTTTCAAGATTTTATCCTGTAAAATTGACAAGGGCAATTTTACTGATAACCATACCAAAAATTTTGTTTCGATCCCTCGTTGGGGATCCCTCGCATTCGAAATGTTGCAAAATCCCTTTCTGGGAAATCTGGTTTTCCAAACTTAATCTTTTTTGGTCTTTTTGGTTGGGCACATAGAATTACTATGTAACATCAACTTTTGATGCGCCCCCTTTAAAGCCCTTGGCGCATACTTTCTTGTGTCAGTAGGCTTCTTGATGCGCCTCTCTATGTTGAGGCTTCCTTACGTGCGCCAAGGCGCATGCGCCTTCCTGTCGACAATACATTTTTTGCCCCTCTTTTTGGTGCGCCAAAGGCACACATATTCTTGTGTCAACACCGTTTCCGATGCGCCAAAGGCGCACATATCTTTGTGTTTCCATATGCTTTGGTGCGCCAAAGGTGCATGTTTTCTCATGTCGACATCATTTTCTATGCACCACTTGAAAATTTGGTGGCGCATTTATTACTTCTTCACCTATATATAGGCGCGTTTGTGCTGTCATTTTCACCAATGTAAATCACGTGATTATTTTCTCTGGCCTGTCAGTGTGCCTGCCTTGTCATTATCGATCGTTTTGTGGACCCATTTGTATGTTTCTTCAGCTATTTATCCTGGTAAGGGGTCCTTGTCTCTTTCGTGTATTTTGTGTTTTGGTTCTTTGTTGCTTGGTAGTATGGTTTGGGTTGTTAGTTTGTTGCTTTCTCTTCCATTCTTCCTCACATTTCTGCTTCCCCCCCCCTCTTTCCAGATCTGTTGGTAGTGGAAAACTCTATCCAGAGGTAAAAGGATGAAAACCCTTTATGTAAAAGCTTCTTCATGACCCTAATGGCCTTGCATAAGGAGCTCAAATATTCATGAAAAAATCCCTCAGAAAAGGAGTAATGGCTTTAGAGAAAACTATTTTTTCCCTTTGGCGCATTGGCGCTTCCTACAACATCAAAAACAGTTGCGCTTTTGGTGCATCTGTCACCCCTGTAACATGATTAAAATTTGTGCCAATGGCGCACCCATCATGCCTGTTACATCATCAACTTTTTCACCCTTAAGGCGCACTTCCTTCACATGCTGCAAGCACTAGCCTTGCACCCTCCTTGGCGCACCCAGCATCGGTGCAACATCAGCTTTATCCATGCTAAGTACAAAGCTTTGAAAGTGCAAGTGCTTTCCCCATTACAACAACATCATGTTGTGTAGACCCTTCATGCGCCGCGCCAAGCTGCCCTTGGCACACGAAAAGTCCCAGTCAGCACCGTCAACAATGAATTCATGATGGTGGTTGCCCAGTGCTACAACAAAGACACAAGGTGTGTCGTAAACAACAAGGGCGAGGTCGTCATCAACCTCACTGCCCGCCACTTTGAGATAATACTCGGTATCCCTCACCACCGGCACTTTGTGGCTATCAGCCAAGCAGATTGCATTAAGGCCTGGGACGAAAATGAAGATCAGTGTATGCAACTGATGAATGAGGTCTATTTGAAAAACAAAAAGGTAGTAACCCGGTGGCCCCAAATCATCCACCGCAGCGACTTCTCAGAGGAGCTCAGCGACACCATCATGTTCCTGAGCAGGGTCTTTGGGCTTTCTGACGCCCATTATTTCCATAAATGGATGCTGCAGTACTTAGAGACCATGAACAAGAATATGCCTGATCAGCGCTTTGAATGGGCTGAAATTATAAGCAGCACAATCTCTGAGCAGCTACAACAATTCAGGACAACGGGGAGATTCCACATGAACTCCTACGTGGTCTACGCTGCAACATCAGAGAGGGACTATCCAGGCCTGACGCGGAGTGGGGTTTGGCCTCAGGTCAAAATATATGAGTACTATCCAGAATTAAGGCTGGAAAATAGCATCTCTCAATTCACGAAGATCAACGATGCATTTTTCTACCACATCATCTGCCTGTTGAGGCCAAATATGACTTATGGTCACACGACCAAAAGCATAGTAGCAGCCACTGAGAAATGGGGGGCCCTGTTCACCTAGTTTCCCACATTCACCTATCTAAGGGTTGCCAACTTTTTGGGAGAGCCAACCAGACTACCGAGGTATGCTGGACCCAGAACTGATTCTGCTGGAGCTGTCAAGGCAGCTGATCACCTATCATGAGAAATGCCTTAAAAGAAAGAAGGGTGGAACTCCTTTCCCCCTCAAAGTGGGCCGATATACATGCCTTACCCACCACAAGGCAAAGGACATGTTCACAGAGCTGGAGCTGCTTAATTTGAAACATGATTTCCCGGCCAGGCCTACCTTTGACCCAAGAAATTGTCTGCCAAGGGTGAAACTCGATCTAATCCACATTCCTCAGATCGAGGACATTTACATCGACATCATCCATGAGGTCGAGCTCAGGAGAAAAGATCACTCTCGCTTAGCCTTGGCAGAAATCATCCAATATGGGATAGCAATTGTCCCCAAAGGCTTCCAAACCACTGGAGGACGAAGTCGACCAAGTATATCATGACACGGATGGGGACAATTGGCCTTTTCCGGCCATTGATAGAACTAAGGCCCCTAAGACGATTGAGGAGAGGGTCAAGGAGACTCTGCGCAGGACAGAGCATTGGTGCCGGATGAACGGAGTTAATCTACCTTGGGGTTGATTTCACAACCTCCCCATTAGGTAACGCACCTCCACGATCCAAACAGTAGCCTAAAGGCAAGGGCAAAGGCATAAAGGGTGAATCCAACACCACTCAGGAAGAAGCTCCTGAGAGTCCTCCTTCCACGGCACCGAAACAAGTCATAACTCTGGTTTCCCCAGAGAAAGAAGTAGAAGAGGATGTTCCAATAGGCCCATCCACTCAGGATGTCGGCATGGCTACAACAACTGAGGTCCCTTCTATCCCTTCTTCTTCTCTTCCTTCCCCTCCTCGAGTGACTCAAGCGACCATCCCTTTGGTCGTGTCTTCTGTCCCTTCTTCTACTGATTCCCCCCGCTTCTTCGTCTATCTTCTCTTCCCTCGCTAGATCTGTCCTCCTCCATTTCTTCCCTCATCTCCGAGCTCCCTTCCCTTCCTATGTCTTCTGCAGCTGCAGTTTCCCTTCCTCCCATGGGCACTTCTTCGGCTATTCTCTCCATGCCGCCTCCACGTGTCTCCACTTTTTTCCCTTCTACTACTGCTAGCTGCCCCCTCCTCTGTTTCCGGTCCTTCTACCATAGGTCCAGCCTGGATCTCCCAACAGCTAAGTCATCAAAAGAGGAAAGTTCCCATGGCTCCGATGGACTTTTCCGTAATCCCATCTAAGGGGGCAAAGAAGCAGAAGCCCGTCACACGCTTCTCTCAAAGTGCTGTGGGAGAGAGGGTTATGGAGATCGCATACCCCAATCCTCTCTAGGAGAAAAAGTATCCGTCTCCGACAGATTATACTGTGACCCAAGTCACAATGGGGACGTCTTCCGAAAGCCTTCAGGAGGAGGCTCTTTCTGCAGTTGACGCCCTCTACAAGAAGCTTAAAGAGACAAAGGAAGAGAAAAGGCAACTGAAGGAGCAAAACAAATATCTGCTCCAAGCCTTACAGAAGATGGGTAGTGCACCTCCCACAACTGCCGCCGAGACTTTTGAGCTTCTCAGCCAGGAGAAAATTAATGAGTATGCAAAGATCGGCGAGCAGGGTATGGCCGTTTCCGCTTGGAGGAGCTAGATCCTCAAAGACAGTGAAAAAGTGATCGCTGAGTTTTCTGACTTGTATCTGAACATCAGTAAGGCGAATAAAGAGCTCCAAGCGTTAGCAGGGCCCATATTAGAAGAGCTAGAACATGCTAGACTGCAGCACGAGACCTTTCAACAAATGTTTGACTGTTCAGTCGAAGATCTGGTCAAGTTCGGCGTCTTCGGCCATCCCAGGGCCCTCAACAAAGTCATGTCGACTTTGGATTACAGGGTGGATCAGCTAGAATTTGTTCTAGAAAAGATTGACAAAGTCAAGGAAGAAGCCCTGGACGCGATGCACCAAATGGAACAGATCTTTCTTAATATGTCGCCAGGGTTACTTACTCCTTCCTTCACTTTAAGGAAAGCTGATGAAACCACCCAGATCTTCAAGGAGATCGTTTCTCAAGGGATGGGGCCAGAGGCCACGTTTGACACATAGTCTATCAATAACTTGCTGGCCTGTAGGGACTTCATCGGGTTCCTCATTGAGGCAGAAAAGGACTATTCCAAACTCCCAGAGAAACTCATAGATGAGCGGGAGACTTGTGAGGCGATCAGTGAGCGGCACAAGGATCCTTCCTAGGATCAACTAGGGCCAATGATCAACAAGTTTATGGAATACCGCTCTCAATTCCATATCTCGTCACCTGAGCAGCAACAAAAGCAGTCCACCCCCTTTCGGCCGCAGGATGACGATGACGAATAGCTGCTTCTTATTCTTCTCCTCCTTCTCCTTCTCTTTCTCTTCTTCGACTTTCTTTTTGGAAATATCTGGAGTGTGTTGACACAAATGATGACATCATCCATGTTGCACCATGGGATGATGTCATCCATCAAGTTGTCAAAAGTCAACATGACTTTTAGATATTTTGTAAATATCTTTGTAAATAAGTTGTTGGCTCCTTTTTGCCTTCTTTTCTCTCCTTCTTCTATAAATACCCCAATACTTGTTGTATTTGGCATGAGATGAGTGAATATCTTTTAGATGAAAAATAGAAGCAAGGAGAAAAGACTTTGAGCTTTTTGTAACAGAAGAATTATTAATACAATATTTAGACTTTGTGCTGAATACTTGTGTTATTTGCATTAGATCTTTCTTATGTCAGATCTATGTGTTTATTCTGTTGAATCTACTTCTGTTTTATTGTCATTTATTCATCAGTATTGCTTTGTTTGTTTATGCAAGTAGGTTTGGCTCTGTTTACTACCAATCCAAAAACATAAATCTTCTGACCTTTCTGCTTTGGAATTCATTTCTTTTCTCCCTTCGGATCTGACTTTTCTTCATTTCCTCTTTCATTCCTTTCTCTTCACAGCCGGAAATAAACCTACTGGGATGAGATCCCAACCCCCCGAAGGCAGAATACTATGAGATTTGCACAAGATTCCTGCTGGTAGAATAACAATAAACTAGTTTCGCTTTGCTGACTCAAAGTGGGGCTATGCCCTGCACACTGTTGGCTCATCTATCCATAGATCTGCCCAAGCGACAGATTTTTGGACCAACAATTTTTTGGTGACTCCACTGGGGATCGAGCAGATCTATCAGATCTATGATGGTGGTAGGATATTGAAAATCAAAAAAAAAAATCAAAATCAGAAAAATCTCCGCCTGTTTGCAAACTTGAACTTTTTTGTTAAGAATCCAAATTTTTGAACAAGGTGCTCTAAATTGAAAATTTTCTTCTGAGATCCATAGATCTGGCCTAGTGTAGAGACCTTTAGTTTGCTGAGTTTTTATAAAAATCAGTATCTTGCCGTAGATCTAGATTTTTGACTGTTTACCAAAAGTTTGAAACTCTTTGAAAAAGTCAAAATTTAGATATGAAAATCAGCTTGCTAAAACTTCTCTATCATTTTGTCCTCACTGTTATTTGTCATTAACCGCAATCGGTTTTCTGAAGAGGATAGTTTTTAAATATTTAGAAAAGTACATGCTGCTGGTTTTTGACAGAAAAACCAGAAAATCATCAAGTGCAAGCTCAAAAAGAAACTTTAAAATCTGCACTACAATATCGCAGATCGGGAAGACACGCTGGCAGGTGAGCCCTTTACTCGTAGCAGGAGAGCCCGTTGAGAAACTGATCCTACTTTCGATCTGCTTCAAAGGCACAATTTCAGCGTAACGCTGGCACGCTTTCTCAACGCTAAGCTCGACTGATCGGTCATCCAGGAGCGTCTCACCTCCACGAAGGAAGAATCTTTCACAGGGGGCATCCACGTCCCTTTGTAGTGCCTTGCTGCTAAGCGGAACCACCCTTCCAGCCCGTGTTCTTTTTCCGTCCTTTCAAATGGCGGTACCATGGGGAAATGCTATGGGTCCTCTCGCACTACCACATCCAGTTCACGCGCTCCCTCACGGAAACCGAAAGAATTTTCCCAAATTCGATGGGAGCGGAAATCAAAGCACGGATTCCCACATATCTGCATTCATCATGTCTTGCAGTATTCTGGATGTAACTCATGAGGATGTGTCGGTTCACCTTTTTCTGGAAACCCTACAAGGACCTGCAGCTGAATGGTTTCAGCATTTGCCAGCCGGATCTATTACCAGTTGGGCCACCTTGACGGGATGCTTTTGAAGACAGGTACAAGCCTTCAGAAGATGTGTTTTCATTATTATCATGAATCACTCACCTGAAGAAGGAGGCCAATGAGACCATGCGCGATTTTATCGCCAGGTTCAATGCATTAATCAACCGTGTCCCTGTTGCCATGCTTCCAACACCGGAAAATCAGAAATGTTTCTTCGTGAACGCTATGAGCTCAAAAGTTAGTTTCTTACTCCTTCAAGAGCGAGTGGCTACCTTAATTCTCACCCAGGCCGCTGCCATTCGAATAGAAGATAATTTGATAATATCTGGCGAATTGAAAAAGGAATCATCCAAGCCTAAATCTTCAGACCCTTCGCCTACTACTTCATCTGATCTTGCATTCCAAAAGATGGCGAACGACTTGCTCGCATTGAAGAAGCAGTTGGCCCAGGCTTCTAGTTCCTTCGTACCGGGATGTTCCATGAAGGAGTTTCGTTCCCAATAATGTTTCACAAAGGCCGCGTTTACCTGCGACTGCTCCGCGATTGGCGCTTGAAGCTCCTCCGATCAATGCTCTGGCCGAAATCGAAGAGGAAGAGCAGGACTATGAAGAACCTTCGTCTCAAGGTGAAGATGATCAAGATGTCGGTGAACCGACTGGCGACTCTACTATTGGATATATGGAATTTAATGAGGAAGAATCTGATGAAGAAGAGGGTACTCAGGGCTATGCAAGCGGACAATCATATGTTGTTTTTACCCGCTCGCAAGGAAAAGAAGCAGAGGTAGCTGCCCATCGCACAGAAGGAGAAGGCCTATGTCAAACGCACCTCCGACCATTGCTAAAAGAGGTAATCCTCTTCCTACTCAACTCCCTGTTAAGTCTTTTACAAAGAAGTCTTTTCCCCCCATCTCTCCTCCAAATCAGCCCTCTCATGTTCCTATCAAGACCAGTAATCCTATTCCACCATCGCGAAGTGAGGGACTCATTCCTTCACCAACGCAACCCTTGGCCGCATTTGATATCATAGATCATGCTAAAAAGACCAAGATCCAAATGTCTGAAGCTGAGTACCTTCAGTCAAATCCCGAACAGCTTGTAAGATTGACCAAGTATATTCAAAGTCAAGCTGTTATATCTAATCAGGTTTCCCCAAAAGGAATCCTTTCCACTCCTCCTGAATCTCGCATAAATGTTGCTTCGACATCTGCATCAGGTAAGATAGAGCCTTTCTATCTCTCCCTCCTAATCAATGGCCACAAGTTGAGTAACTACATAATTGATTCCGGAGCTTCTGATAACGTCATGCCGGCAAAAGTCACCCATGCTTTGGGCCTCACCCTTACCAAGCCTTTTGGCAGATGTTATTCTTTGGAAACCAAGCAGGTTCCGTTGATTGGTCAAATCAAAGACGCACAATTTGCATTTGCGGCATTCCTTGATAAGAGGGTAAAGATGACCGTCCTTGTTGCCGACATTCCAGCAGCCTATGGAATTTTCCTGGGAAGAAGTTTTTGTAGCGAAGTTGGTGGGGAAATTCATATGGACTGGTCTAAGGCTAGAATTCCCGTCAAAGGTGTAATGCAGACATTAGAGCCAGAATCACAAAAGAAATACTTGGTTACTAGCTCCGAGGACCCCAAAGCTCAAATCCTTTTTGAATCATCAGGGATGGGGAACTATTTCTTGTCTACCAAGATGGACAAAACGGGTGTTCTCGTTCAGGAGGAAGATCTTAATAAGATCTGGACCTTACAGTTTGATGGTAGCTGCGCAACTAGTGGATGTGGTGCCGGAGCTGTGCTGATATCTCCCGAAGATGAAGTTATCCCTCTCTCTTTCAAATTGTAGTTTTTCAACACTAATAATACTGCTGAGTATGAATCTCTGCTACTCGGCATGCAAGCCGCAAGGGAAAGAGGAATCAAAATTTGAAAGTACAAGGTGATGCAGAGCTAGTTGTAAACCAAGTCAAGAGGATTTATCAAGTAAAAAATGAGAGGCTCAGGCACTACCATAATGCAGTATGGGACAACATCGAGGAATTCGATGCTTTTTCAATAGAATCCATTCCAAGAGCTCAAAATGACATGGCTGATTCATTGGCCGTTTCAGCGTCCCTCATGCTCCCCTCACCCAGGTTTGAAAATAGACAAATACACCATTGAGGTGGTTTTCCACCCGAGCGTGCCAGACAATTCTCAGCATTGGCAAGTATTCAATGATGAAAATCAACTCATTGCCTTTCTGGAAAAATCAGAAAATTTTAAGGAGTTGCATTTCGAAGGATCCACTTCTAAGTGCCGTGAATCATCACTGATCAGAAGGATGAGTCCGAAGGGAATGACGGCATATGTCAGCTCAAAGGAAATAAAATTCCAAAGGGCCTGGTTTCTCTGGAACGGTTGTTTGACAGGCATGACCGTTTTGTGAAAAAGAAAAGGTTGAGATGATCCTGACTCATCCCCAGAAACCGAACCGGTTAATATAGGTTCGGAAAAACACCCGCAATTTGTGAACATTGGAAAATGTTGCACGCCAGAGGAGAAGCGGAAGTTTGTCAAGTTGCTGAAGAAATACATGGATGTATTGGCATGGTCCTATGCCGATTTAAAGTCCTTCAAGCCAAAGGACGTTCAGCATGACATCCCGTTGAAAGAAGACGTCAAAGCCTTTCGCCAGAAGCAGAGGCACTATAATCCTAAGATCTCAGGTACTATCCAGGCTGAAATTCAGAAAATGCTGGATGCAAGAATCATCTTTCCTATCCATCACAGTACTTGGGTAGCGAATATTGTGCCAGTGCGCAAGAAGAACGGTGAAATACGCATATGCGTAGATTTTCAAAATTTGAATCAGGCTTCCTTAAAAGATAACTACCCACTTCCTATAATGGATCAAGTTCTGCAAGCAGTAACTGGATCAGAGATGCTGTCCATGCTTGATGGTTTTTCAGGCTACAATCAGATTGAAGTTTTGCCTGAAGATCAATTCAAAACAGCATTCACTACTCCCTGGGGCACATTTGCCTACAGCAGAATGCCTTTTGGCCTAACCAATGCTGGCGCCACTTTTCAGCGGGCCATGGATCTGGCATTCAAAGGTATGATGGGGAAGGTCATTGTGGTTTATCTAGATGACTTGACCGTGTTCTCTAAACAACGAAGTGATCACTGTGATCAATTGGAGCAAGTATTGGCTAGATGTCAAGAACATGGGATTTCCTTGAACCTGAAAAAGTCTGTCTTTGGAGTCACTGAAGGAAAGTTATCTAGGGCATGTTGTTAGCAAAGAGGGAACAAGGATAGACTACTGAAAGAGTTAAGGCTATTCAGAGCCTTACTTTTCCCACGAGAAAGACCGGCGTTCATTCTTTCTTTCGGAAAGGTGAACTTCCTCAGGTGTTTTGTGCCCGAATTTGCCGAGAAGACTCGTCACATATTGAACAATGTGAAGGGGTCACCAACTTTCAGATGGAGCGAGGAAGGGAAAAGGTCATTTGAAGAAATAAAAGCTTTCGTTGCTCATGCACCAGTCCTGGTATGTCCCGATTTCTCCAAAGATTTTATCATGTATAGTTATGCATCTGAGCATACCGTGTCTGCAATATTAATGCAAAAGAATTCAGAAGACGTTGAATCACTGATTGCATTCATGACTTCTCCTCTCAAACCTCACGAACTAAAAATGACTCAATTGGAAAAGCATGCCTTCGCTGTTGTCAAAGAAGTTAAGAGTTTCAGGTACTATATTTTAAATTCTCGTACAGTAGTACTGGTTCCTGACACAGCAGTGAAGTCAATCCTAACTCAACAGGAGTTAGGAAGCTTGCGAGGAAATTGGATTGCAAAGGTTCAGGAGTACGACCTGGATATAAAACCAACCAAGCTGGTAAGAGGAAAGGGCCTATGTCAGCTTATGGATGAAAATAAAGATTTAGAAAGCCCTCTGGAGGAAGCCCATTCTCTGCCTCTGGCCCTATTTGTTGCAACCAGCGATGAGTGGTATTCATATATTGCTTTCTTCCTCACCTACGGCGAATGTCCAACTCACCTAACCACAAAGGAGAAGTGCACTATAAAGCTCAGGGCGGCCAAGTATGTCATCTGGGATGACGGTTTATACAAGCGTGGAATAGATGGTGTCTTCTTGCGATGTGTCGACAAACCCCAGCAGGTAAAACTACTGGAAATTTTTCACAATTCAGCCTATGGGGGGCATTTCTCTTCCTTCGTAACTGCACACAAGATCATTCGAGCCAGGTACTATTGGCTGACGCTCTTCCAAGATACAGCTACCTGGGTAGCAAAGTGTGAACCTTGCCAGCAGTTCGTCGGCAAGCCCAAGTTGGCTGCCTTTCCCCTAAGGCCGGTTATTATCAACGAACCATTCAGGTAGTGGGGAATTGATTTTATTGGTGCACTTAATCCCCAATCGAGTGCCGAACATATGTTATGTCCTAACAGCAACGGATTACTTAACTAAGTGGGTGGAAGCCATACCTGTCAAACATGCCACTTCTGAGGTTGTTTGTAATTTCATTAAAGAAAATATTATTGTCAGGTTCAGCATTCCCAACAAGATTGTTGCTGATAATGCTTCTAACTTCTCCTCGCGAGAAGTTATTGGTTTTTGCTATGAATATGGGATAACTTTGGCTCATGCCTCAGATTATTACCCTCAGGGAAATGGTCAGGTAGAATCCAGCAACAAGAACTTGGTGACCATCATACGAAAACTGGTGGAAGCAAATCAACGAATGTGGCACAAGTCCTTATACGATGCTTTGTGGTCAGACCACATTACTCCCAAGAGGTCTCTCGGTATGTCACCTTTTCAAGTGTTATATGGCACTGATGCTGAGCTTCCCATTTCTGTTGAACTCCCTGCTCTGCGCTTAGTACGAGCTATTGAAGATGAAACTTTCTAGAATTCTCTAGAAAAGAGGATCATGTATCTAATAGAACTTGAAGAAAAGAGAGTAAGGGTGGTCGACAGGATCACCGAACATCAGAATCAAGTTAAGAGACTGTTCGATAAGAAGGCCAAGCAGAGATATTTTCAAGTGGGAGATCTTATCCTTTTGTGGGACAAGCGAAGAGAGCCAAAGGGCATGCACGAAAAGTTTGATTCCCTGTGGAGAGGGCCCTTCAAGATCAAGCAACTCAATGGAGAGAATAGTTTCTATCTCTCATATCTGGATGGAACTGAGCTCCCTCTTCCTTATAGCGGGCAACATCTGAAAATCTTCAAGAAGTAGAGCTTGCTCTCTTCTTTGTATAGTTTTCTTTAGTTGTGTGCTTGTTTTCGTCGTGTATTTGCTTTCAGTTTGTTGTGTGTTCCCTTTGTTCTCCCTCTGGTTGCCCTTGTTTTTGACCCTGTTACCCAATGGATAGGCACAAGAGATCTGGGATTCTCTACCCCCGAGTTTGCTCAGGGATAGTCCCTAGAAAGATCCAGTTGTTATCCCGTAAAATTGACAAGGGAAATTTTACTGATAACCATACTGAAAATTTTGTTTTGATCCCTCGTTGGGGATCCCTCACATTCGAAATGTTGCAAAATCCCTTTCTGGGAAATCTGGTTTTCTGAACTTAATCTTTTTTGGTCTTTTTGGTTGGGCGCATAGAATTACTATGTAACATCAACTTTTGATGCGCCCCCTTTAAAGCCTTTGGCGCATACTTTCTTGTGTCAGACAGGCTTTTTGATGCGCCTCTCTATGTTGAGGCTTCCCTGCGTGCGCCAAGGCGCATGCGCCTTCCTGTCGATAACACATTTGTTGCGCCTCTTTTTGGTGCACCAAAGGCACACATATTCTTGTGTCAACACCATTTCTGGTGCGCCAAAGGCGCACATATATTTGTGTTGCCATACGCTTCGGTGCGCCAAAGGCGCATGCTTTCCCATGTCGACAGTAATTTTCATGCGCCACTTTACAAAGTTGGTGGCGCATTTATTACTGACTCACCTATATATATATATATTATACGCCTGTAAATGTCATTATCACCAGATGCAAATCACGTGATTTTTATATATTCTCTGATCCTGTCAGCGCACCTGCCTTATCGTTTTCAAACGTTTGTGGACCCGTTTACACGTTTCTTCACTATTTATCCGGGTAAGAGGTTCTTATCTCTTTCGTGTGTTTTGCGTTTTTGGTTCTTTGAATGCTTGGTGGTTTGGTTTTGGAATTGAAATATTGAACTAGCTCCCCCATTGCTGTCTTTCCCGTTTTTGCTCCCCCCCCTCTTTCCAGATCTGCTGGTAGAGGAAGTTGTTCTAAAAGCATGGTTTAAATCCCTTTGGTTAAAGCGTTTCATTACCCAAATGACCCTACAAAAAGGAAGAAAAGGAAGCTAAACCATTCATGAAAAACCCCTCTGAGGAGTAATTAAAGCTTTAAGAAAGACTCTGTTTTTCCCTTTTGGCGCATTGGCGCGTCCTGCAACATCAAAAATAGTTGCGCTTTTGGCGCATCTGTCACCCCTGCAACATGATTAAAATCTGCACCAATGGCGCACCCATCATGCCTGTTACATCATGAAATTTTGCACCCTCAAGGCATGCTTCCTTCGCATGCTGCAAGCGCTAGCCTTGCGCCCTCCTTGGCGCACCCAGCATCGGTGCAACATCAGCTTTATGTGCGCTAAGTACAAAGCTTTGAAAGCGCAAGCGCTTTCCCCATTACAGCAACATCATGTTGTGTAGACCCTTCGTGCGCCGCGCCAAGCTGCCTTTGGCGCACAAAAAGTTCCTGTTACACAAACCATACATGCGCCTCTGGCACACCAAATATTCATGCAACATGAAAAATCCATGCGCCTTTTGGCGCATCCTGTCTCTATGCAACACGATGTTTTCATGCGCCCTTTGCAAAATGCACCCTGCAGTATCTATGCGCCATGCGCCTTTGGCGCCAGTTTAACCCTTGCAACACCCTTTTCTATGCGCCTTACCTATTTAGCCCTGTAAGCTGCAGCTTTCATGCGCCCTGCGCCCTGAGCCTCAAAATAACTAACTCTTTCTTCTGTTAACACTTCAATGGAAAATCAAATGACTGATACAACCTTTTTGCGTTGGGTCTCGCTTCTTCTTCATGCAGATCAGCAAATAAACTCAGGAAGAACATATGTCAACATCCAGCAAGAGACCTACCAAATCCAAAGGCAAGGCCAAACTTACAAAAGAAGAGATGAAATATAAATATCAGAGGGTCAGAATGCCCGAGTCCCAGGCCGAGTGTAGCCTGGACGTCAGAGACTCAGAATTGGGGCATATTGATATGGAGGAATTTTGGGCCAGAACTCAGAAAGTCACAAGGAGTCCATGGATGGACAAACTGATAGGCAGTGCCCTGCACTTTGCCAGAGGAATCCCAGTCAGCGCCGTCAACAATGAATTCATGATGGTGGTTGCCCAGTGCTACAACAAAGACACAAGGTGTGTCGTAAACAACAAGGGCGAGGTCATCATCAACCTCACTGCCTGCCACTTTGAGATAATACTCGGCATCCCTCACCACCGGCACTTTGTGGCTGTCAGCCAAGCAGATTGCATTAAGGCCTGGGACGACAATGAAGATCAGTGTATGCAACTGATGAATGAGGTCTATTTGAAAAACAAAAAGGTAGTAACCCAGTGGCCCCATATCATCCACCGCAGCGACTTCTCAGAGGAGCTCAGCGACACCATCACGTTCCTGAGCAGGGTCTTTGGGCTTTCTGACGCCCATTATTTCCATAAATGGATGCTGCGGTACTTAGAGACCATGAACAAGAATATGCCTGATCAGCGCTTTGAATGGGCCGAAATTATAAGCAGCACAATTTCTGAGCAGCTACAACAATTCAGCACAACGGGGAGATTCCACATGAACTCCTACGTGGTCTACGCTGCAGCATCAGAGAGGGACTATCCAGGCCTGACACGGAGTGGGGTTTGGCCTTAGGTTAAAATATATGAGTACTATCCAGAATTGAGGCTGGAAAATAGCATCTCTCAATTCACGAAGATCAACGATGCATTTTTCTACCACATCATCTGCCTGTTGAGGCCAAATATGACTTATGGTCGCACGACCAAAAGCATAGTAGCAGCCACTGAGAAATTGGGGGCCCTGTTCACCCAGTTTCCCACGTTCACCTATCTAAGGGCTGCCAACTTTTTAGGAGAGCCAACCAGACTACCGAGGTATGCTGGACCCAAACTGATTCTGCTGGAGCTGTCAAGGCAGCTGATCACCTATCATGAGAAATGCCTTAAAAGAAAGAAGGGTGGAACTCCTTTCCCCCTCACAGTGGGCCGATATACATGCCTTACCCACCACAAGGCAAAGGACATGTTCGCAGAGCTGGAGCTGCTTAATTTGAAACATGATTTCCCGGCCAGGCCTACCTTCACCCAAGAAATTGTCTGCTAAGGGCGAAACTCGATCCAATCCACATTCCTCAGATCGAGGACATTTACATCGACATCATCCATGAGGTCGAGCTCAGGAGAAAAGATCACTCTCGCTTAGCCTTGTCAGAAATAATCCAATATGGGATAGCAATTGTCCCCAAAGGCTTCCAAACCACTGAGGACGAAGTCGACCAAGTATATCATGACACAGATGGGGACAATTGGCCTTTTCCGGCCATTGATAGAACTAAGGCCCCTAAGACGATTGAGGAGAGGGTCAAGGAGACTCTGCATAGGACAGAGCATTGGTGCCGGATGAACGGGTTAATCTACCTTGGGGTTGATTTCACAACCTCCCCATTAGGTAACGCACCTCCATGATCTGAACAGCAGCCTAAAGGCAAGGGCAAAGGCATAAAGGGTGAATCCAGCACCACTCAGGAAGAAGCTCCTGAGAGTCCTCCTTCCACGGCACCGGAACAAGTCATAACTCTGGTTTCCCCAGAGAAAGAAGTAGAAGAGGATGTTCCAATAGGCCCATCCACTCAGGATGTCTTCACGGCTACAACAACCGAGGTCCCTTCTATACCTTCTTCTTCTCTTCCTTCCCCTCCTCGAGTGACTCAAGCGACCATCCCTTTGGTCATGTCTTCTATCCCTTCTTCTACTGTTCCCCCCGCTTCTTCGTCTATCTTCTCTTCCCTCGCAGATCTGTCCTCCTCCATTTCTTCGCTCATCTCCAAGCTCCCTTCCCTTCCTATGTCTTCTGCAGCTGTAGTTTCTCCTTCCTCCCATGGGCACTTCTTCGGCTATTCTCTCCATGCCGCCTCCATGTGTCTCCACTTTTTTCCCTTCTACTAGTGCAGCTGCCCCCTCCTCTGTTTCCGGTCCTTCTACCATAGTTCCAGCCTGGATCTCCCAGCAGCTAAGTCAGCAAAAGAGGAAAGTTCCCATCGCTCCGATGGACTTTTCCGTAATCCCATCTAAAGGGGCAAAGAAGCAGAAGCCCGTAACACACTTCTCTCAAAGTGCTACGGGAGAGAGGGTTATGGAGATCGCATACCCCAATCCTCTCAAGGAGAAAAAGGATCTGTCTTCGACAGATTATACTATGACCCAAGTCACAATGGGGACGTCTTCTGAAAGCCTTCAGGGGGAGGCTCTTTCTGCAGTTGACGCCCTCTGCAAGAAGCTTAAAGAGACAAAGGAAGAGAAAAGGCAACTGAAGGAGCAAAACAAATATCTGCTCCAAGCCTTACAGAAGATGGGTAGTGCACCTCCCACAACTGCCGCCGAGACTTCTGAGCTTCTCATCCAGGAGAAAATTAATGAGTATGCAAAGATCGGCGAGCAGGGTATGGCCGTTTCCACTTGGAGGAGCCAAATCCTCAAAGACAGTGAAAAAGTGATCGCCGAGTTCTCTGACTTGTATCTGAACATCAGTAAGGTGAATAAAGAGCTCCAAGCGTTAGCAGGGCCCATATCAGAAGAGCTGGAACATGCTAGACTGCAGCACGAGACCTTTCAACAAATGTTCGACTGTTCAGTTCGAAGATCTGGTCAAGTTCGGCGTCTTCGGCCATCCCAGGGCCCTCAACAAAGTCATGTCCACTTTGGATTACAGGGTGGATCAGCTAGAATTTGTTCTAGAAAATATTGACAAAGTCAAGGAAGAAGCCCTGGATGCGATGCACCAAATGGAACGGATCATTCTTAACATGTCGCCAGGGTTACTTACTCCTTCCTTCACTTTAAGGAAAGCTGATGAAACCACCCGGATCTTCAAGGAGATCGTTTCTCAAGGGATGGGGCCAGAGGTCACGTTTGATGCAGAGTCTATCAACAACCTGCTGGCCTGTAGGGACTTCATCGGGTTCCTCATTGAGGCGGAAAAGGACTATTCCAAACTCCCAGAGAAACTCATAGATGAGCGGGAGACTTGTGAGGTGATCAGTGAGCGGCACAAGGATCCTTCCCAGGATCAACTAGGGCCAATGATCAACAAGTTTATGGAATACTGCTCTCAATTCCATATCTCGTCACCTGAGCAGCAACAAAAGCAGTCCACCCCCTTTCGGCCGCAGGATGACGATGACGAATAGCTGCTTCTTCTTCTTCTTCTTCTTCTTCTCTTTCTCTTCTTCGACTTTCTTTTTGGAAATATCTGGAGTGTGTTGACACAAATGATGACATCATCCATGTTGCACCATGGGATGATGTCATCCATCAAGTTGTCAAAAGTCAACATGACTTTTAGATATTTTGTAAATATCTTTGTAAATAAGTTGTTGGCTCCTTTTTGCCTTCTTTTCTCTCCTTCTTCTATAAATACCCCAATACTTGTTGTATTTGGGATGAGATGAGTGAATATCTTTTAGATGAAAAATAGAAGCAAGGAGAAAAGACTTTGAGCTTTTTGTAACAGAAGAATTATTAATACAATATTTAGACTTTGTGCTGAATACTTGTGTTATTTGCATTAGATCTTTCTTATGTCAGATCTGTGTGTTTATTCTGTTGAATCTACTTCTGTTTTATTGTCATTTATTCATCAATATTGCTTTGTTTGTTTATGCAAGTAGGTTTGGCTCTGTTTACTACCAATCCAAAAACATAAATCTTCTGACCTTTCTGCTTTGGAATTCATTTCTTTTCTCCCTTCGGATCTGACTTTTCTTCATTTCCTCTTTAATTCCTTTCTCTTCACAGCCGGAAATAAACCTACTGGGATGAGATCCCAACCCCCGAAGGTAGAATACTGTGAGATTTGCACAAGATTCCTGCTGGTAGAATAGCAATAAACTAGTTTCGCTTTGCTGACTCAAAGAGGGGCTATGCCCTGCACACTGTTGGCTCATCTATCCATAGATCTGCCCAAGCGACAGATTTTTAGACCAACACAAGATCAAGCAGCTCAACGGAGAGAATAGTTTCTATCTCTTGTATCTGGATGGAACTAAGCTCCCACTTCCCTATAGCGGGCAGCATCTGAAAATCTTCAGGAAGTAGAGCTTGCTCTCTTCTTTGTACAGTTTACTTCAGTTGTGTGTTTTTTTTTTGTCATGCGTTTGATTTTGTTGGTTGTGTGTTTCCCTTTCCAGTCGCCCTTGTTTTTGAATCCATAGCCCAATGGATAGGCACATGAAAATCTGGGATTCTCTACCCCTGAGGTTCACTCAGAGATAGTCCCCAGAAAGAGCCAGCTGTTATCCTGTAAAATTGACAAGGGTAATTTTACAGATAACCCTACCAAAATTTTGTTCCGGTCCCTCGTTGGGGACCCCTTGCATTCGGAACGTTGCAAAATCCCTTCCCGGGAAATCTAGTTTTCCGAACTTAGCCATTTTTTGGTCTTTTTTGGTCGGGCGCACATAATGACAATACAACATCAAGTTTTGGTGCGCCCCCTTTAAAATCCTTTGGCACACGGTTTGAAGTGTCAACAGGCATTTTGATGCACCTCACTATGTTGAGTCTTCCCTACATGCGCCAAGGTGCATGCGCCTTCATGTCAACAATACTTTTGTTGTGCCACTTTTTGGTGCGCCAAGGGCACACATATTCTTGTGTCGACAACACTTTTGGTGCACCAAGGGCGCACTTAACTTTGTGTTAGCAGGTGTTTTGGTGCGCCAAAGGGCGCATCCTTTCCATTGTCAATAGGTGTTTTTATGCGCCACTTGAAAAAGTGGTTGGTGCATTTATTACCACCTCGCCTATATATAGGCATGTTTGCACTGTCATTGTCACTGGAAAAATCATGTGATTATTTTCTCTTACCTCTGTACCTATCAGCACACCTGCCCTGTCGCTTTCGAATCGCTTCATGGACTCGTTTGCACACTTCTTTATTATATATCCTGGTAAGATGTCCTCATTTCCTTTGTGTGTCTTATGTTTTGGTTTTTGCCTTCTTGTTGGTATGGATTGAGTTAAAAAATCTGTCAAAACATGAACTCCCCACCCTCCTTGCTATTTTTCTCTACCCATGCATTTTCCCCCCTCTTTCCAGATCTGCTGGTAAAGGGGACTCTGTCCTAAAAGATTGCTTAAAATTCTCAATTTCAAAGCTTCTTCATCACCCAAATGTACCCTTGTAAAGAAGCTTACCCACATGTAAAACCCCTCAGAGAAAGAATCTAGGCTTAAAACATAAGACACTATTTTTTTTTCTCCTTTGGCGCATCTGTCATCCCTGTAACATAATACACAGTCGCGCCAATGGCGCACATACCATGACTGTTACACAAAGAACAGCCACGCCCTCAAGGCGCACTCCCTTCACTTGTTGCAACTGATTTCCCTGCGCCCTACTTGGTGCACCAAACTCATGTGTTGCAATCGTCAAATCTTGTGCCATTGGCGCACCCTGCATCCATGTAACACCAACTTTATATGTGCCAAGAACAAAGCTATAAACGGCACAGGTGCATTACAACAACAGCATGTCTTTCAGACCTTCCATGCGCCACACCAGGTTCCCTTATGGCGCACGAGAAAATGATGTAACATGCGCAAATCCTACGCCCTTTGGCGCATCCTGAAGCCGTGTAACATGCTACATCCATGTGCCCGCTATAAAATGCATATACATGGCGCAGGCACACTTCTTATTGCAACAACAAAAATGTAACATGCAATATCCATGTGCCATGCACCCTTTGGCACTATTTTTTCCCTTGCTGCAGCCCTTTCCTGTTCGCCATACTATTTAGCACTGTAATCTGCAGTATTCATGCGCCTTGCGCCCTGAGGCCTTAAAATCATTAACTCTTTCTCCTGTTAATGCTTTAATGGAAGATCGAACAGCTAACATGACCTTCCTGCATTGTGTTTCACTTCTTCTCCTTACAAATCAACAACTGAGTTCAGAGTTACATATGTCAACATCAAGAAAGAGACCTACCAAATCTAAAGGCAAGGTGAAGCTCACAGAAGAAGAAATGAAGTATAAATATCAGAGGGTCAAGATGCCCGAGTCTCAAGCAGAGTGTGACCTAGATATTAGAGACTCAGAGCTCGGACACATTGATATGGAGGAGTTCTGGGCCAGAACCAGAAAGGTTACATGAAGTCCCTGGATGGACAAACTGATAGGCAATGCCCTGCACTTTGCTAGAGGGATCCCAGTCAGCGCAGTTAATAACGAATTCATGATGGTGGTGGCCCGCTATTATAATAAAGACACTAGATGTGTCATAAATGAGAAGGGCGAGGTCGTAATCAACCTCACTACCCAGCACTTTGAAATTCTGCTCGGCATCCCCCACCACCAGAACTTCGTGGCCGTAAGCCAAGATGAATGCATCAACGCTTGGGACGAAAATGAAGATCAGTGCATGCAGCTGATGAACGAAGTTTACCTCAAGAACATGTGACCCGATGGCCACAAATCATTCATCGCAGTGATTTTTCAGAGGAACTCAATGACACAATCACGTTCCTTAGCAGATTCTTTTGGATTCTTGACGCCCATTATTTTCACAAGTGGATGCTGCGATACCTTGAAACAATGAACAAAAATGTGCCCGATCAACGCTTTGAGTGGGCAGAAATTATAAACAGCATGATATCGGAGCAGCTCCAACAACTTAACACAACGGGGAGGTTTTATATGAACTCCTACGTGGTCTATGCTACGGCTTCAAAGAGAGACTATCTAGCTCTGATGTGGTGCGGGGTTTGGCCCCAGGTTAAGATAGAAGAATACTATCCAGAGCTGAAGCTGGAAAATAGTATTTCACAGTTCACAAAAATCAACGACGCCTTCTTCTATGATGTCATCTAACCTTTGAGGCCGAACATGACTCACGGTCGTACGACCAAGAACATGGTGACAGCAATAGAAAAGTGGGGGGCCTTGTTCATAGCAATTCCCTACATTCACCTACCTAAGGGCAGCAAACTTCTTGGGAAAACTGACTAAATTACTGAGGTATGCCAGCCCCAAGTTGGTCCTGTTGGAGCTGTCGAGACAGCTTGTAAACCTACCATGAAAAGTGCCTAAAGATAAAGAAGGGTGGAACTCCTTTCCCCCTCACAGTGGGCAGGTATACTTGTCTCTCTCACCAAAAAGCAAAGAAGATGCTTGCAGAATTGGAACTTCTGAATCTGAAGCATGACTTCCCGGCTAGGCCCACCTTTGACCCAAGGAATTGCCTCCCTAAGGCAAAGCTCGATCTAATCCACATCCCTCAGATAGAAGACATTTATATTGACATATATCATGAGGTCAAGCTCAGGAGGAAAGATCATTCCCACTTGGCCTTAGCCGAAATCATCCAGTACGGGGTAGAAATCGTCCCAAAAGGCTATAAAACTACTGAACAAGAAGTTGATCAAGTGTATCTTGACACAAATGGGTATGATTGGCCTTTCACGGTGATCGACAGAAACAAATCTCCTCAAAAATTTGAGGAAAGGGTCAAGGAAACTCTGCGAAGAACAGAGCATTGGTGCCGAATGAACGGGCTCATCTACCTCAGAGTCGATTTCACAACCTCTCCATTGGGCAACGCAACTCCTCTATCAAAACAAAAACAAAAGGGAAAGGGTAAAGGAAAAGAGGGTGAGTCCAGCTCCACCCAAGAGGAAGCTCCTGAAAGCCCTCCTTCCACTTCACAAGAACGGGTTGTAATCACGGAAAGCTCAGAAGAAGAAGCAGTGGAAGATGTTCCAATAGGTACATCCACTCAGGATGTGGCCATGACTGTAACCATTGAGGTCCCTTCTGTTCCTTCTCCTTCTCCTCCTTCCCCTCCTCGAGCAACCCAAGTGACCATTCCTTTGGTCGTGCCCTCTCCCCCATCTTCTACTGTTCCCCCTGCTTCGTCATCCATCTTCTCTTCTCTCGCGGAGCTGTCCCCCACCATTTCTTCCCTCATCTCTGAGCTCCCTTGCATCCCTATGTCTTCCTCCCTTTGCAGTATCCCTTCCTCCCGTGAGTGCTTCCTCAGCTTTCCTCTCAATGCTGCCTCCAAGTGTCTCCATGTTTTTCCCTTCCACTACTGCAGCTGCCCCCTTCTCTATTTCTGGTCCTTCTCCCATAAGTCCAGCCTGGATCTCCCAGCACCTAAGTCAACAGAAAAGGAAATTTCCCATTGCACTGATGGACTTCTCCATTATCCCATCAAAGGGGGCCAAGAAGCAAAATCCTATCACACGTTTCTCCCAGAGTGCTTTAGGAGAGAGGGTAATGGAGATCACATACCCCAATCCTCTGAAGGATAAAAAGGATCTGTCTTCGACAGATTACACAGTGACTCAAGTCACAATGGGGACATATTCTAAAAGCCTTCAGGGAGAGGCCCTATCTGTAGTTGACGCCCTCTGTAAGAAGCTTCAAGAAGCAAAAGAAGAGAAAATACTATGGAAAGAGCAAAATAAACATCTGCTCCACGCCTTATAGAAAATGGGCAGTGCACCTCCCACAACTGCTGCCGAAACTCCTGAGCCTATGAGTCAGGATAAAATTAATGAATATGCAAAGATCAGTGAGCAGGGTATGGCAGTTTCCACCAGGAGGAGTCAAATCCTCAAGGACAGTGAAGGAGTAATTGCTAAGTTCACTGATTTGTATCTGAACATCAACAAGGTGAACAAAGAACTCCAAGCGTTAGCAGGACCCATCTCCGAAGAGATGGACCATGCTAGGCTGCAGCATGAGACCTTTCAAAAAATGTTTGACTGTTCAGTCGAAGATTTGGTCAAGTTCGGATTTTTTGGTCACCCCAGGGCCCTCAATAAAATCCTTTCCACTCTAGATTACCAGATGGATCAACTAGAATTCATCCTTGAAAAGATTGATAAGGTAAAGGAAGAAGCCCTGGATGCAATGCATCAGATGGAACAAATTGTTCTAAGGATGTCTCCAGGGTTGCTTACTCCTTCTTTCACCTTAAGGAAGGTTGACGAAACCATTCAAATCTTTAAGAAGATCGTTTTGCAAGGGCTGGAGCTAGAGGTCACTTTTGACGCAAAATCCATCAATAACCTTCTGGCCTATCAGGACTTCATTGGGTTCTTAATAGAAGTAGAGAATGAATATTCCAAAATCCAAGAGAAGCTCACAGATGAGTGGGAGACTTGCGAGGCTATCAGTGAGCAGCACAAGGATCCTTCCCAGGATCAACTAGAGCCCATGATCAGCAAGTTCATGGAATACCGTGCCCAATTCCACATCTCATCACCTGAGCAGCAGCAGAAGCAGGAAACCCCCTTTTGGCCGCGGGATGACGATGACGAATAATTTCTCTCTCTTCTTAGACTTTCCTTTTGTAAATGTCTAAAGTATGTTGGCACAAATGATGACATCATCCATGTTGCACCATGGGATGATGTCATCCATCAAGTTGTCAAAAGTCAACATGAATTTGAGATATTTTGTAGATATTATGTAAATAGGTGGTTGGTTCCTTTTTGCCTTCCTTCTTATCCTTCTTCTATAAATACTCGAATACTTGTTGTATTCGTGTGGATAATTTTCAGATGAGAAATAGAAGTAAGAAGAAGATTTTGAACTCTTTGTAACAGAAACAAACATTGAATACAATATATTTAGACTTTGTGCTGAATACATGTGTTTTAATATCAGATTTTTCTTATGTTAGATCTGTATGATTGTTCTGTTGGATTTTCTTCTACTTTGTTGTCATTTATTCATCAGTATTGCTTTATCCTTCTATGCATGTAGGTTCGGCTCTGTTTACTACCAGCCCAAATCATAGACCCTTTGACCCTTCTACTTTGGAATTCATTTCTTTTCTCCCTTCGGATCTGATCCTTCTTCTCTTTCCCCCCTCCTTTCATTTCTCCTCTTAGCTGGAAACACATCTACTGGGATGAGATCCCAAACCCCTGAAGGCAGAATATTGTTAGACTTGCACAGATTCCTGCTGGTAGAATAGCAATAAACCAGTTTCACTTTGCTGACTCAAACAGGGGCTATGCCCTACACACTGTTGGCTCATCTATCCATAGATCTGCCATCATGACGGATTTATCAACCAATAGGTTGGGACCATTAAAATGTTTGTGATTGACTTCACAGGTTTCTTTCTCGTTCTTGAGCTTGTCAGGTAACTCAGAGAAATTTTTGCATGCATTGATTAAAAAGCCAATAAAATCATGGTAGGCCAAGAGGTTATTGATTGACTCTCAGTCAAAAGTGACCTCTGGTGCCAAATATTGAGTGACGATAGCCTTGAAATGCTTGAATATATCATCTGATTCCCTCAAGTTATATGATTCACTGAGCATCCCTAGAGCCATTTTTGCAACTATCTGCTCCACGTTGTATCGTGCTTCTAGGGCTTCATCTTTGAATTTATTGATTCTCTTTAGAATATATTCCATCTGATCAACCTAATAATTCAATGTAGTGAGATCCTTATTATGTGCTTGTAGGTGATTGATAACATCAACCTTCAATAGGTCGTCAGCTGAGCAGTTAACCATTGCTTGGAAAATTTCTTGCTGTAACCTGGCATTATCCAACTATTTGGAGAGGGAACTTGCTACTGCTTGTAGCTCTTTATTTACTTGAGTTATATCCTGATAGAGTAATTTTAACTTCCCAAGCACTTCCTCACCATCTGTGAGGATCCGTTCAATCCAGGATGATATTGCTATGCCTTGTTCACCAATATTAACATATTCATTTATTTTCTCCTAACTGGGAACTTGAATGAGTTCAGCGGCAATCATAGGAGGAGCGTTGCCCATTTTCTGTAATGCTTGCAGGAGGTGTTTGTTTTGTTCTTTGAGTATCCCTTTCTCCCCTTTTCCCTTTTGGAACTTCTTGTAAAGAGCATCCACAGTAGATAAGGCTTCCCCTTGTAGGCTTTCAGATGAGTTCCCCATTGTGACTTGAGTCACCATGAAGTTTGTGGGAGACAAATATTCTTTTCTCTTGGTCGGATCCAGAAAATCTATCTCCATGACTCTCTCCTCCGAAGTTCCTTTAGAAAAGTGAGTTATCGCTTTCAGCTTCTTGGTTCCTTATTCAAAATAATGGAGAAATCCATGGTTGTAATGAGAACTTTCCTCTTATTCTGACTCAGGTGGTTAGAAATCCAACTAGGACTTATGGGAGCGGAAGCAGAGGAAGAAGAAGAAACATGAGTGAGAGGGGGAGCAACTGTAGAGGCCTCAGGGAAGTGCGTTGAAACACTTAGTGGTGACATTGACAGGAAGTCTAATGTGCTGATGCTTGTGGGGCATGGAGTTACTAATGGAGAAGAGAAGGATGTGGAAATGGAATGGATCTTCATTAGGATTAAGGAAATATTGGGTGACAGATCCGTGAGAGAGGGGAAGATGGAAGAGGTGGGAGATGGAAGGGAGGAAGGGAGAGGAGAAGACACATCTATAGGAATAGATGATTGAATGATAGGAGGAGCAGAAGAAGTAACATTGGGTACCTCAGTATTTGTAGTTGTGATAACATCCCAGGTGGATGTATCTATTGAAACATCTATTGTTTCTTCATTACCTTTAGACACCAGGTCGACTACTTGCTTCTCAGAAGTAGGAGGAAGGCCTTCAGGAGTTTCTTCTTGTGTGCTTGGCTCTCCCACCTTGTATTTTCCTTTTCCTTTCGACATGCGGTCTGGCCTTAGAGGTGCATGGCCTGAAGGAGAAGAATTAAAGTCAACTCCAAGGTATGTAAGGCCATTCTAATTGTACCAATGTTCGGTGTGATGTAATGTGGGTTTAACCCTTTCTTCAAGGGTCTTTGGTGCTTTAGCTTTGTCGATCTCTGCGAATGGCCAGTTGTCCCCATCTGTGTGAGTGTAAACCTGATCAATTTCTTGATCAGAATCTTTGAATTTCTTTGGGACAATGGCAACGCCATATTGGATGATGTCCTTCAGAGCCAGCCAGGAGTGATCCTTCTACTTAATGTCTATCTCATGGGTTAGGTCTATCCAAATGTCCTCGATCTCAAGAACATGGATGGGATCAATTTTTTCTTTCAGGAGGGAACTCCAACAGTCAAAGGTCAGCCTTGCTAGGAAGTTGTGCTTTAAATTCAATAGCTCTAGTTCATCATACATCTCCCGTGCTTTAGTAAGTGTAGTGCAGGTGTATCGACCAACCGTAAGGGGGAAAGGAGTTCCTCCTTTCTTTCTCTTCATGAACTTTTCATGATAAGTGATTAACTACCTTGACAATTCCAGGAGGACCATCTTCATCCCTACAAACCTTGGCAGCTTCATTGGTTCTCCCTCAAAATTCATAGCTTTGAGGTATGTGAATGTGGGGAATTGTGTGAACAACGCTCCCCATTTCTTTGTAGCAGCAATCACACTCGGGTTGGTTTGACTGTGTCTCATGTTTGGTCTCAACAAACAGAATACCTCATAGAAGAAGGCATCATTTATTTTAGAGAACTGGGAGATGTTGTCTTCAAGCCTTATCTCTGGGTAGAACTTGTATATCTTAACTTTGTGCCATACCCCATTTCGATTTAACCCTGTGAAATCTCTTTCTGACGCAGCAGCGTATACAACGTAGGAATTCATGTAGAACTTCCCAGTTGTTAGAACTTATTAAAGCTGCTGTGAGACGGTGTCACTTATGATTTCACCCCAGCTGAAGTGTTGATTAGGTGTGTTCTTCTTCTTATTCCCCAGGTATCTCAGCATCCACTTTTGGAAATAATGGGCATCAGGGAACCCAAATACTCTATTGAATAACGTGATTGTTTCACTCAATTCTTCATTAAAATCACTACGGTGGATGGTTTGTGGCCATCTAGTCACCAGCTTCTTGTTCTTCAGATATATTTCATTCATCATCTGCATGCACTTATCTTCATTTTAATCCCATGAATTCTTGTAGTCTTTAATACTTATCTCCACATATTGCTTGTGATGAGGAATGCCCAGGATCAGCTCAAAGTGACGAGATGTGAGGTTTATGATTGTATCGTGTTCTTTATTTTTGACACATCTAGTGTCTTTGTTATAACATCAATCAACCAACATGATAAACTCATTATTTATGGCACTCACCGGAAGCCCAACTGTAATGTGTAATCCACTGCCTATTAACTTATTCATCCACGAGCCATTGTTTTCCTTGGTGGTCATGACCCAAAAATCATCCATGTCAATATGACCCAGCTTAGAGTCTCTTATGTCAAGGTCATACTCGGCATATGAGTCAGGAATTTTGACTGTCTGGTACTTGTACTTCATTTATTGCTCTAACTGCTTAGCTTTAGCTTTAGTCGGTTTCTTGCTTGATGAATACTATGTGAGTTCAAGAACGGATGTTGTTGTTCTGCAAGAAGAATCAAGAAGGTCCAACATAGAAGGGCCATGTCAACCATCATGTTATTCATAATGAAAGTTGGAAGAATAACAAAACACCTTAGAATGTGTGAGAAAATAGTTAGGTTTAGCTTGCAGAAGGAAGAACGAGCAATTTTAAGCCTTAGGGCGCAAGGTGCAAGTCCACAGCCGACTATAGGAGCTTTTTATGCTTTGGTGCATTTGGGAAAGTGTCAACGTGGGAAAAGTTGTGCCAAGTTAGAAAGTGGGTAGTTTTGAGAGGTGGTACATGACAAATTTTAGTGCAAAAGGGTAAAGTGTAGGGCGCGGATCTGCAACATACAACATGTCATGTCGATGTTGTGGAAGTTACGCCTATGCCTCACAAAAATTCACTATGTGTTCTTTGGTTGGGCACATAAAAATTTTATGTCACATGAGAGTAAAGTGTGCCATATTAGCTCTACGCACTTTCTGAGTGTGTAACATCACTGAAAATTGTGCCAAAGGATAACAATTAACAGTTTTGGTCAATTTCTTGATTTCCACTACTTCTCTCTTTTTGGATTTATCAGATGGCCAAGAAGAGAGGTTTTTTGGCAAGGCAGAAAGTAGGGATAAATGGTTTACAATCTACTTACTTCAGTGATAGGGGCCTTCCAGATTTGTAGATCTGGAAGGAGAGGGAAAGAGGGTTTCAGTTGGGTTGGGGATTTTGAATGTGTTCTTTAGATTTTAATTATTTGATACAAGCCTTAACATTTAACAAAAAAAAATGAAAACAACAAATGGGAGAGGAGCTACTCACCCAAATTTATAAAAGAAAAAGAAAGACGTGGGGTCCACAAGCTCGAAAATGGCATGCGAGGGCTGACAGGGATGGCTGACATGTGTAGAGAAAATACCTTTCACAATTTATAAATCATGAAAATGACATGTGGTAGGTTTCTATTTATAGAAAAATAGGCATTTATTACCTCACCAACCTCCTTTGGTGCAATTTTAGGAGTGTCGACATGAAAAAGGTTGCTCTAAAGGAAATTGCATAGCGCTAGTTGCTGGATGTTAACACAAAAATCTCAGTGGAAAAGGATTTAAAGGGGCACAAATTTCCAGATGTCGACACGTGAATAATTGCACCTAGCGTAAAAGGGCACAGATTTAATCATGTCGAAATGAAAATTTGTGCACCGAAGGATAAGCTAAAAGTGGCTAAGTCCTGAAACATCATGATTTTTTGAAAGGAAGTTTTGGGCTTTTCCAAACATTGTCAAACTTCCTTAGGGGTCAAAATAGAATTTTTGGTATAAATACCTAGAAATCGCCCTTGTCAATTTTGCAAGATAACATGGCTTCAAAGCTATAAATTAGAAAATATGGTGTAGACCCCATAGGTGTACAAATACTAGTTTGATAAACCCAAAGGGAAAATAGGATTTGAATGTGCCAATTCCTAATTGCGTCATTTACAGTTTTCATCAAGATTTTATTAAGTGTTTTGTTAGAGGCCTCAACTTTCCCATTTTCTTAAGGATAAAATGTGATGAGAGGCTTAGCTTGATGTTAAATGTATCACATAGATTTTTAACCTCTTTATTTTTGAAGGATTTACCATTTTCTGTGATAAGCTTATGTGAAGTGCCAAAACAAAATATAATGTTTTGATATATAAAGTTGATGATGGGTCCTAAATTTGTGGAGGTCAAGGGAATAAATTCAACCCATTTAGTAAATTATTGAGTTGCAGTAATGATTGAATGGTGTTATTGAGATGATTTTGGATTAATTTCACCAATGAGATCTAACCCCCATTGAGAGAAAGGACAAAAGTCTTGTGTGGGTTGCAATGCTTGACTAGGGGTGTGGATGATATCAAAGTGAATTTGACACTTAAATCACCTTTTTTATGTACGTGTAACATTCTTTGGTGCTAGTGGGTCAGTATTATCTTAGTCGTATGATACGCTTGATGATGGCATTTGTACTGAAATGGCCTCCACAAATGCCATTGTGGACCTCTTTTATTGCATTGGTTGATTCATGTGATTTGAGACAATGTAATAATACCCCATCAAAAATAAGTTTATAAAGGATGCCTCCTATAAAAACGAAGTGAGTGACACATTGAAGGAAGGATATTTTAGTACCTTGTGACAAATTTGGTGGAAGTTTAAATTCAATGTTATAGTCAAACATTTGAGTATACCACAGATCTAATGGATTTTTTTCAATGATATTTATGGAAGGTAGCTCATTTTGATGTGAAGGATGGTCTAATCATTAAATGACTATAGACAACTTAGTTTTATCCTTTGATTTTTCCATTTCAAATGGGACAAGGGACCCTAAAGAAACCATAGTGTCTGTAAACCTATTAGAATATTGTGGAATGGCTTGAATGGTGTAATGATTGAATGCATCAAGGAGAAAATTTACAATGGCCTTGTATTTTTGAAGGACCTGATTTTTACATTGGTACTCTCCTTTGACCTGACTGATGACAAGTTATGAATCCCCATATATTTTCATATCATGAACACCTAGGAGAATAGAAGTAGTTAAACCCATGATTAAGGCCTCATATTCTGCTATATTATTGGTACACTCAAAATTGAGCTTGAACGATAATGAGATGGGAATGTTCTAGTGTGGTATGATGATGACATTGACCACTCCACCTTTTTGACATTTAGCACCATCAAAGAAGAGGGTCATTTTAATGAAGATGAATTCTGATTCATAATAATCAAATTCATTAATGTTATTGATAGATTCATCAGGAAAGTACTCATGGGGTGGTTGATCATTTGGAAGAGGTGCCTCAATGAGTTAATCAGAAATGGCCTAACTTTTTATAGATTTTTGTGGTATGATTTCAAGATAAAATTTAGTCATAAGCACTAACCATCTAGTTATGCAGTCATTGTGACAGGGTTTAGCATGTATGGATTCAAGAGGATTAAAACTTGTGACAACGTATGTTTTGTGATTGAGAAGATAGTGTCAATGTTTGGAAGTAGCGAAGTATAACACACAACACAATTTTTTAGCTTTAGAGTAGCATGTTTTGTATTCATGGAGGGTGTGACTAATGTAGTACATGACCTTTATTATCACAGTGAGTGAGCATGGCTCCTAAGGCATGCTCCAAGGTGGAGATGTAGAGATAAAATGGGTCTCCTTCATGAGGTGGATTTAGTACAGGTTGTGATAATAGATATTGTTTGATTTCATCGAAGGTTTTCTGGAAGTCAAGATCCCAACAAAAGACTATGTCTTTACCGATTAGATGGTGAAATGGTTAATAGTGGTAGAAAATCTATGATATGAAATGCCGTATGGACTATATTTTTCCTTAAATATTGTGTAATTGTTTGAGATTAGAGGGTGGAGGCATTTTGATGATTTCTCTAACCTTTGTGGGGTCAACTTAAATTACATTAAGAGACATGATAAATCCTAAAAGTTTTCTGGTGAGGACACCAAATACACATTTTACAAGATTCAAGTAGAGATGAAACTGAATGAGATGGGAAAATATTTATTGAAGGACATTAAGATGATCCTTCCATGATTTATATTTCCCCTTGTCAACGTAATCTTCAATAGTTTTATGAATGAGATCATGGAAAATGTTCATCATAACGCATTGGTATGTTGTCCTGAAATTTTTGAGACCGAAAGGCATAACATGGTAGCAAAAGGTTCCCCAAGGGGTTATAAAGAAGGTTTTGTGTCGATTATTAGGGGTGATAAGAATTTTATTATAACCAAAAAATCCATCCATAAGGGAAAGCATTTCATGGCTGGTTGTTAGGTCTATGAGTTGATATATATTTGGCAGAGGATAATCATCTTTTGGACAAACAAGATTGAAATCCCTGAAGTCTGTGTAGATACAATTTTTTCCTAAAGTTTTAGTTATTGGTACGATGTTGGAGAACCATTATGGATAGTCAACGGGTGTGATGAAGTTGGTGGATAGAAG
The DNA here is from genome assembly GCA_019776745.2 of Taxus chinensis. NCBI lineage: Eukaryota > Viridiplantae > Streptophyta > Pinopsida > Cupressales > Taxaceae > Taxus > Taxus chinensis. The sequence goes on along the minus strand of CM034150.1, from coordinate 870,844,371 downwards.
GTGCTGCAATTCTTCTTTGACATAGAGAGCCATATGTGGGTGCATCTTACAAATATTTTGTTTGATTGATTTAGTTTTAGGATATGTAACAATGTTGTGTATGACAATGCTAGGATCGATCCCGTGCATATCACTATAAAACTAGGTGAAGGATTGACTATAATTTGTTTTTTTATTAAGGGAAAATAGTTTTGAAGGGACTATACCTTGTATACAAAAGGGCTCAAAAGACAGATAACAAAGGTGAGAGAAACATCCCAGAGAAGGGAAAAATGACCAACCAAAGAGGGCTCAACAGCCAAATCTAACAATACAAGTGAAGAAAGGATCCATACGAACAATGATCCAAGAAGAAGCAGAAAAGATCAAAAAGCAACCAAAAGAGAAACAACCAGATTGACTATACTTTGTTAGGAATGTGGTAAAATCACTCAATTATTTTGGATCGAGGGATTGGTAGACCTTAACTAGTAGCGGGTCTTGTGGTGTTCCTAAGTTAATATCGAGTGTGTATTTGTTAAGAAGAGTACGTGTTTTGGATGGTAGGTATTTTTGAAGGTAATGATATTTAACTCCCATATGAGATAGGATGTCTTGGCCATCCTGAAATTCAATGATATTTATGGTCAGGGATTCTTCTTCAACCATTCTTGGGTGAACAAGCAGTAGAGATTTAGTAGAGTGGCTGGATTGATATGTGAGTGGTCCCAATGATATGGAATTGATTAAATAAATTTAGGTGGAATAGGTATGACATCTTCTATGTTTATGGAACCTTTAGGGCTTGCGGTTGGTGATCTTGGTTTGGAAATAATTATGGAGGTAATTAGTTTAGAGGTATTAGCTTCACATGCTACAGAAAGGGGGTTATTATAGCATAGACCAATTTTCTCATGTGGTTTAATGGAATGTAGAACCAACTGATCATGGATCCCTTGTTCATAACGCATGAGACCAAAGCCTTTCCATACATAGTGATGGAGATATATACGAGAAAATTTTGGATTATCAAGAGATTTGAAATCCATTGTGAAAGGCATGGTGTGATGTAGATTGTTAATGTGAGATGGCAGAAGGTCATGTACTCCATAGAAAATATTGTTTTTAAGATAATCGATGCCATAAGAGATATTATATCCTATGTTAGGTTCATACATGGGTTGTTTGTCAGGACGATCATATGCTTTTGGTTAAGGGATAAAGTTGAGCATGAGGAGGTGATATTCCTCAAGCATGAGGTGTTTCAAGGATTTTCCAAGAGAAGAATCTTCTAAAAATGTGGGAGAGGGGATAGAAGTGCTAGTAGATTCTTGATCAGATGATTTGGGAATGGACGTAGGCCCAAGAACATTTTTTAGATGATACATCATATAGCAGTCAACAAATAGATTCAAATCAATAGGGATAGTGAGCATCTGACCTTCATGTTCATACTTGAGATAATGATGAATGGTGGAATGAATGCATCACATAATTTGTATCTAAGGGTGTCTTAGTAACATGTTGTAAGGAAACTATCCTTCTATAATGTAGAAGAGTTCAGGTAGAGTTTTAACACCAACCTTGAGTGGAAGTATAAATGTGCCTATAGTAGTAGTGTCATTGAAAGAGCATAACAGAACTAGAGTCTGAGTAATAACAATGTTAGGAAATTTGAGTTGATCAAATACAAGGGATGATATGATGTTGATGATGACACTGTACGTACCCAAAATTGGAGGGTACTACACCGCTAGAACAGCGTAACACGTGCCCCAATGATGATACAGGTATCCTCGCAAGGTGCTCGGGATCTAGAAAAGCTCTATAAGTGTTCGTTAACATCCCCCATGCCCCACTTAGCCCCTGCATCCTTTGTTTTTCTCTTTTTCCCTCTTTTCTTGACCTTTTGCTCTTCAGTTACGAAACCGCCACCCTGATCAGGGAGGCGGTCCTGTAACCACCGCCCTACTCAGAGCGGTGGTCCTGCACGTGTTTTCCAGAATGCTCTTTTAACGCAACTCACATAAAAATCAATGATTCACTAGATTTTTTTCACCGCCTTGAGCTTGCATTTATGTTTTTGGTCCCCTGGAATAGTGTTTTGCCATTGTTTATAGTTTAAGAGTTCAAATTGGTTTTTACCTTGGGTAAATGCAAATGCTATAAATAGATGGCTTGTGCTCAAGCAAATGGCCCCTCATATTTGACTATGAACTTCTCTTTGCAATAGATTAGTCTTCATTTTGCTTAGAATTCATAGTTTCATTCATTGTATGCCTTGTTAGTATTGTTTTGTTGTTAGGAAGTCACATATCCATCTTGTGCAGGTGTTATTGATGTTTCATCCAATCCATTGGAGTAGGATAGTCTATTTATCAATAGGAAGCCATTAAATTTGTAGGTTTTGCTCCTCAAACAGGATAGTTTTAGGTTCTAGATGTTTTATGTTGCATGACTCACAATAGATCCCGCTAGGAATTGCATAAGCCAAGCTCTGTACTCTTTCGCTATCCCTCTCCTACGCGCATTGTATTCAGTCTGTATTCTAAAGCTGTCCTTTGTTCCAATATCTACTTCTATTGATGCAAGAATTACATGCTTTTCTGGATCCATGTGAGCACGAAAGAACAAGGAGATCACACTGAGGGGAAAAAGTTACACACACCGTCGGATTTTCCACTATTCTGCAGTATCTAGGTTCTAAATTTCAAATTTCTAGTTAGAAGCATATCAAATAGAGTAGCTAATCACTTTATTTCAGTCAATTTACTTTCGATATTACCAGGGAAGCTGTGGGGATTGATAGTTTCTGAGATACTATGATTCATTCTTCACTTCTGAGGTAGGATCGAGAGTCTTGCAAATAGACTAGATCAATTATTTCGTTATTTAGAATAGATTTACAATTGCACAGACAAATAGCTATACTCGGTTATCTTGTTTGTTTTAAATTGTTATCTTAGCTGTCAATTTCTAGATATATTAAATTAGTTTCTCTTTTAAATCCATTCAAATAGTTCATTAGAAAATACAAAAATAGAGAAATCATATATACTATAGATATACTTCACATAGTTAAATTTCTCTTTGCTACAGTTAGATTTACATTATTGCTTTTGTATGACAATCACGGGACCTAGGGAGCCCAGAGAATACGTATTCAAGCCAATCATGCCTCAATCCAATCTCGTCACAACAATAGTTGACGTAGACTAGAATCTTAGAATCCAAGTCTTCCAAACAACAACAGACTTACAACAAATCAGCTCTGAGTTGAGGGGATTAAACATAAAAGACGACCAAGCGTACACATTTTGGTCAAATCAGCGAAAGTACAGATTACACTAGAAAAATATCCACATGACTGTAGAAGGGCTTGAAAGAGAGAAAACGTTCGGTTGTGATCCTTTGGTTCCACAGCCAGACGCAGGAGACATTCTCACAGACATAGATACTAGCCTAAGAATTCAGGTTGCAAGAACACCTGTGAGGTACTTTGAGAAGATCGCAAAACTGTTTATTTTGAATATAGAGGCTGAGAAAGCATATGATTATTGGATACTAGGGATCAGGAACTGAATTCATACATGACCATAGCAGGACCGCAACAACCAAGGGTCTACGATTGCGATCCACAAATCCCGCAACCCAATGAATCCATAAGTGAATCAGACATAGACGTTGGCCTATGCACACTAGTATTCAGATCTACTCCACTTCCACCTATCATTATCACATAATTATCCTTGTTAGATATAACGGCTAACGAGGCTAAAGAATTCTAGACTAGGCCAGAGAACCGCCCATAAAAACAACTATATCCATCATCCACTCTATGACCCTGTCTGGAGACATACACAAAACTATCCCAGGCCATTTTCCATGCATACCACAACCCATAGATCGAATAACGCTAGAGCTCGATATTGATTGGAGCCTTCAAGCAGTCATCCTTTCTGATCGATCTATCACACTAGTTTAGGTTAGGAGGGCCTTCTTTTCCTTAGATTCACAAATTCCATTAGTGCGTGTCGAAGACATCAGATTGCCTAACTAGTTTGACTACATCCCACACATATTCCATCCCCACCGGCTGTCTCGGCATGACCTCGGGAGGTGGGGTACGTGGAAGAGTTACTTGTAGATTCCCACGCTCACTTGTCGCTTTTCTGGCATACAAAATTGGTGAACCTGACGTGAAACAAATAACTGTTTCACCTTCTATACCTCATTAGCCTTCACATCCGCTTCACCAAACATAACTGGTGAACCTGACCTAGTCAAACAGTTCTTCCTCTTATAGTTTCACTTCTTTCCTCCACCTTCGCTCTTACCCATTATTCTGCGGGTATTCATATACCCCCCGAATATGCCGAGATTCGATGCATATGGCATACCCCTCGTAGGTCTTGAGGCATACTACGCCCAACAGAATAGACAATCATCACCCTCGCTTTCAGTATGGGGTGATAACTACTCAACTAACCAGTTTTCAACACAAACTCCAACTCCAAGGACTAGATATAACTCATCTTTTCAAACTAATGAGTTAGATCAGCTCGGTAAAATGCAACAAACAGAGCCTTCAGGCTCGAATAATATGACGTTCACTGGAGAATCTGGTTCATCTCCTCAGGTGTTGCTTAGACCACAAATTAGTAGACAATCAGACCCATACCTGGTTTTAGATGATGAATAGTCAATACGTTACCCCAGGAATGAACAACACTCTCGGAGTATGTACCCACCTATAGGGAGTTTGCAAACACATCCCGATGCCTCTTTTCAAGAACATACCTCCATACCACTGCATATAGGAAATACCCTCAAGGAAACTTGGCAAGACAATGATCAGTTCATAGTAGGGTATCATATACCTATACAACATCAGAATATACAACAAATGCCACCAAGGAAAAATATCGCGACTTCACCAAATGAAGTCATTTCAACGCTAGTAGAAAACGTTAGGGGGTTAGAACTTTCCCAAGCAAGTCAAAATTCTCAATTCATGCAAGCAGGAAGTTCTAATCCCCCACACCATCCTAGCAAAGTAGACCTCCTCACAGGAATAGGCACGTTAGGCATGCCTCCTTAGTATTCACAACAAACGCCAACTAGACCCACCATCTCTAACAATATTCCTCCCGGTCTAGTACAAAATAATCCATTCTTGGACAACACCCTGTCATAGTTAAACATGTACTCCAAATCACCATAAGGGGATATATTCTCCTCTCCTGGCATGTTTTCTCAAACAAAGGGGTTTCCTTATGCCCCTGCCAATAAATACGCTATGCCATATCAACAACCCATCCCACCACCACCCCTCAGCAAGCACCATCAATGGTCGAAACCTATGCAATAGGGACTTATTCAGAATATTTGAAGGAGCCCTTAGACTTCACCATATGAAGCGTCATGCTTCCAAGACCCCTTCCTGATTTACCCAAGTACAAAGGTGAGGGAGATCCGAATGCACATATCAAGGCTTACGCTACAGCCATACGAGAACTACTCCCTTGGGATGGGGTTGCTGCTAAAATATTCCCCAAAACATTGGAAGGCATCGCTCTCAATTGGTATTATAGAATACTTGAGGCTTCCATCTATTTGTTTAAACAACTTGTTTCAGAGTTCATTAAGGCATTTGACATGAACAAACTGTTAAGAACAGGATCAGGGAGTTCTTGCACATTAAGCAGGAACATAATGAATCTGTCGCTCATTTCATCTAGAGATGGCGTACAGTTCTTTATTCTTTGGCTAGTGCTCCAGAAGTTCTTTATTCCTTCATTCTCTCAACAGAGAAGTGAAGGAAGAGGTCCAGAAGTTCCCACTAAGGACTTACGATGAAGTACTTGAGAGCGCTCTCTGAATAGATCAAGCTACAATAGATAGTGGTCGTAAGACATATGGAACAAACAGGAGGTTAATCACCTCCAGCCAGAACACTAAAACTTATCCTACTACCACGAATGTCAATCAAGGACCTAAAATCCTTAAGAAAAATCATGGGGTGACAATAGATGGAGTAACCGATCATCCTAAAAAGGTAAACACTGTGAATACTTCATCACCAATGAAAAATCAATGAAACAACAACTTTACCCAAACAATCAATGCAGTGGATTTCAATCATCCACAACAACAACGACGATGATGAAACTCTACACAGGGTCTAAGCCAAAACTCAATTGGTTACCAAAACCAGAATCAAAACTAGAAACAACAAATGTAAAACTTTAATCCTAATAGGCAACGGTTTGATCAGAGTTTTAGGCCAGAATATGCACCAAACCAACAAACTAGGAATGACAATCCCAATTCATATTGTGGTTTCCACAAAATTCGAGGTCATGACACTAGAACGTGTAGTGACTACAATAAATTCATGCAACGTTTTCCAGAGGAACAAAGACAATTCTTCACAGACATGTTCTTGGCAGATCCTGTGTCACCACCACCAAACACGCTCGCAGGGGTAGTTTACCCTCAGAATGCTCCCCTCAAGATCTTTAATGATCCACTCCCAAATCATGATAACAATAGGCTAAATCTAGATGGGACAAACAAAAGCATAATGACGAGAAACAATGATCATGAAGCCTTGACTTCACTAAATCCATCAGTTGCACCACAGTTAGGGAGTCAACCACGACCCAAGATAGTCATTTTAGTAGAGTTAGATGCTGAAATTCCCATCAAATCTATAAAAAGAACACGAGAATATTTCTCTCAGCCAAGCCCAAGTCACCTGTCAGGAACAGATAAGATCCAACATATAGTGGAAAAACCCGTAGGTGCCTATGATTTAATTAGCGACCTAACAAAAACCTTCTCGCACATTTCATTTTTAGACTTACTAAAGAAATCTCCTACCCACAAGGCTGCTCTTCTAGAGGCATTAGGTTTAGGTCATTTAATTAATATCACTCCACCTCCTGAAACACAGGTGAACCATGTAGACTTTGATATCCACCCTCCGGGGCAGCTAGATAGGGATACCAAATTCATATTCGAAATAAATAAAATGCCAACAGATGCTAAGATTGCACACCGAGGTGATCCAGCCTTACATTTGCAAGTATGGGTTTATAACAATTATGTGAAGTGTGCTATGGTTGACGATGGGTCAGTAGTTAACATAGTCCCCTTCTCTTTCCTTCAAAAACTAGGATATGGAGAAACTAATTGTTCCATGACTCGAAATACATTGAGAGGCTATGATAGCCTTAAAGCCACTTCGATTGGGACTATAATACTACCAGTCACCTTAGGACCCAAAACAATCCTGACTGAGTTTTATATTATAGATTGGGAAACTAACTATAATATGATCCTCGGTCGACCATGGATACACCGCATGAAGGCAATCCCTTCTACGCTATTTCAAGAAGTAAGGTTTTTACATCTAGGAAAGGCATTTGTAGCCAAAGGTGATCCAAATCCATTCGATATACACCTAGCTGACTTAAAGAAAAGACCAGGCGTGCACTCGGAATTTGAACTCCCAACAAACCAGCTTAATAAACCTACCGACGCAAAACCAGAGGAAAAGTTGGTACCTATAACGGATCTCAAGACTATGAGTCTAGTCAAAACAATCCTAGACCTCAAGGATGAGGCAACCATTGTAGAAACAATATCATTAGGAACTACTACAAAAATCATTGAATTGCTAGAACAAGATCTACCAATGTTCCTACCATTTGATTCTGTAGGCATGGGATATTCCCAAGGTTTCGGTTCTCTTCCAGCAGAGGATCTCTGTATGGTAGAAGTAGAATGTGAAACACAACAAATATCCCAGTGTCCATATTCCCAGCTAAATATTGGACTCTCCATTTTGATGGAGCTAGATGTCATTACAGAGTGGGGGCAGGTGTAATCTTTACTTCCCCTAAAGGAAAAGTCTTGTCGTTCACCTTCAAACTAAATTTTGAATGTACAAAAAATGGCGCTGAGTACGAAGCCCTCCTCCTTGGCCTCATTTTAGCTAAGAGGATTGGTGTTAATAACATCAGGGTGTTAGGAGACTCACAATTGGTAGCAAACCAAGTCTCTGAGCTATATGAAACCAAAGCCGAGCACTTACAACTTTACAAAACAACTGTATCAGATTTAAGATAGGAGTTTGACTTCATATCAATTGAAGCAATCCCGTGAGAACACAATCTTCTCACTGATTCTATAGCAACCTTGGCATCATGCTTTACTCCAAACAGTAAGTTAGAGGATACCTGTTTCATGGTATCCCTTCGTGATGAACCATTGATAAAAACAATGACAAATCCTCTTTTAAACAAGGATGAAAACAAATCTACTATCCTAGATCACATTGATAGTGATATGGCCACTCTGAATTACTTAAACTCGTATGCGGCATTACATCTCTCCTATCATATGATATATTTGTCCTTAATCTCACATTCGTCTTCCTACTTCGGAAATCCCATGATGGAGCTTCCCTCGCAAATAGATCCTAGCATATACATATTAGAAAATGGGGACGATTTGGATTTACCTCCAGCCCCGCCTGAGTTTGAAGAAGGTAATGCCTCTTTAATCAAAGAAACAATTGATGTTAACATTGGAACGGAGGATGAACCAAAAATCTTGAAACTAGGATCCTCGTTAACTCCAGAAGAAGTAGAAATACACACTCAAATTCTCAAAGAACATCAGAATGCTTTCACATTTAGCTATAAAGAAATGATAGGCGTTGCACCACACATTGCGGTACAAAACCTTGTCACTAAATCAGATGCAAATCCGGTTAAACAAAAATCAAGACCTATGAAACCTAAGGTAGTGCTCATGGTGAAAGAGGAAGTAATAAAACTCCTCCAAGTAGGATTCATCAAACCAGTTCGATTACTCTCAATGGGTATCTAACATCATTCCCGTTCTCAAAAAGAATGGGAAGATACGCATTTGTATAGACTTCCGAGACATTAACAAAGTATACCCCAAAGCTAGGTTAGATGTTGAACAGCGGCATAGAGCCTATGCTGACCGGATGTGCCGGCAGTATAATAAGAAGGTCTATGAATGTGACATATATGAAGGTGATCTAGTTCTAAGGCTGGACAATCAGATCGACAAAAAGACCGGCGATGGAAGAAATTTCCGGCCCAAATGGTTGGGCCCATACTGAGTCACGAAGGACTATGGAAATGGTCCATACCTCTTATGTACTCTAGAAGGTGAGGAATTTGGCAAACAGTCAATTCCCTGCACCTTAAATGATTCTACGTGTAAGCAACCGGCATAATATATAGCTACATTTACATTGCATCTTCATATAGTTAGGTTCATGTTGTCCACATGTTTCGTACGAATCTTATGATCAAGGAATTTATTCTTAAAGCAATTCATTACAAACTTCTAATGGTATTGGCATAAACACTCTAATCATACTTTTCCATCTCCATGATATCGTCAAACTATCTCGGAATCATTTCATCAAATAAAGCTAGATATGACAAAGTCTTAACGGTAACCATACCAAGATATGCGGGTTTATTCTCACTTTTGGTTTCTTCTTAGGATGGGTGTCTTCTCTATGGTCTGTTCTAGAAGCTTCATCATGTCACATCTATCCCGTATGAATATCTCTTTGGAAATAAGAGCATGCTGACCTTTTTCTCAGATAAACAAGTCAAACATGTAATCAAACAGAAAATTTTAAATTTACACATTTTCTTGCCTCACCAACCTTCGGTGACGAGCTTGCATCTCTTACTAGTGGCGTAGGTTTGGGAAAGGATGGAAATGCCCTTACTCACCTATGTCTTGCCCATGGTGATAAACCCACGCTTCTTACTAGTAGCATGGGGAAAAGTGTAGGGGGTCCTCTTGAAAAACAAACGTTAAAGGTCATAAGCAAACAATTCAAATCTTGAAGCTTTGAGTCAAAAAAAATGAATCAAATGTTCAAAATTCTAAAAGAGTTAAAATCCTAAAAACCCAGATTTTTTCTACTATGTGGCCATCTACGGATCTAAGTCTAGATAAACCACAAAGCAAGTTGCATCCCAAAAACTATGGATTCACTCGGGTAGATTAGGCTTGTAGTTTCCCAATTTGGTTTCACCAAAGCTTTGTCTATCTTTCATCACTATCATTTCAGCACATTTCATAACTTGCACCCTTCCCAACTCTCAGTGATGAGCCCTCGCATCTTACTAGTTGCGTGGAGTTGAGAGTAGGGGCAAGTTTATCTGCTCATCATACCAGCTTATCTTCACCACTTTGCCAAAACAAATATGAAGTATCAAAAGTTGCTTAAAGAAACTAAGACTCAAAATCACATTGTATCTACATTATCATGTATCAGCATCGTGAAATACAAAAAGAAAGTAAGCACTTGCATCACTTTTCCCCCATTGCATACATTCTAAAAATCATATAAACATACATCATAATATACATAAGGAAACTAGAAAGGAAACGAAGCCATAAAATGCCAAAAGTTTGATCTAAAAAGAATATATATAAATGGTCAAAGTTTCTGCACAATGCCATCATGCACTAAGCATGGTCAAAACGCTCAAAGAGCCTGGGATATACAAAATAATATATCATACAAAGTCTAGGAGAGCCAAGTGGCTTCTCAATACCTATGAGACCTCTCTGAAGGCACACGCCCACGCCTAGGAATCCGGCTACGCCGGAGCTCTGAATGTAACGAGGGCTCAAGATCCCGAGGGGCAGCCACAGTCTCGCCATGAGAATGACTCCTCATCAGGCACTCAGCTATCCTATACCCTACTAGCTCCGTATGGAGAGTCGATACCTTCCTGGCCACATGCCATACTGGGGCAAAGACGTCAGTATGTCTACCAACTGCTGAGGGCTCCCCAGCATCCATAGATAGCAATGCACGGGTCCTCTCCATGGGGATCATCAGGGTATCACTACAGACCCTACAAATCAAATCTCGCCACTCATTGGTGGTCTCTGCAAAAAAAAGAGAAAACAAGTTAGAAATAAACAAGAGATAAATAAAAACGTAAAACAGAAGGAGAGATAGTAACTAAAGCAATCTTAATTAACAAAGGAGGGAGGGTAACTTACTCAGATCACCAGGTCTCTAGGATGGATCTCTAGGGTCAGCACCTGCCACAAATGCTGCCGCTGACTGAGGTACTCCTCTGGTGGCTGGAGCGACATAGCACCCTACAACGGACTCATCCTCCCCACCATGGCCCTGGGAGAGTGGCTCCTCTGAAACCAGAGTCACCCTCTCTGCCTGCATGATATCCTGAGTATCATGCCACTCAGGATCACTCTCCTCCTTAGTCTCCTCCTCAGTCTCTCCCCCTGTGAACTCCTTAGACTCGAAGTCTATCTCAATAGGGTCATCGCTGCTATGGGCAGGACTCGCGGCAATCTGAAGCAAAGGTTCCTGAGGAGCACCGGCTTTCCCTCGGACACGTACTACCCACCTAGCCGCAATAGGAATGCCAGGAGTCACAACTGTCCAACCCCGACCTCTAGGACCCCCTCTGGCCTCTCGAACCGACCTGTATACTAGCGCTACCGAGGGAAGCATGCCCATGTAGGGTAGGCAAAACTGCTGAGGAACCCGGCCAAAGGGGTGTATCTCCACTCGTCCTACTCTGTCAATAAGCTACCCTGTAGTGGAGCAAGAGATCAAAGTAAGAGCCTCCTTGCCTCATATGCCTGCCATGGTCTAATAAGGAGTGGCCTCCATGTCATCAATGGTCAGAGAAGCAACTGGTTGATGGGGTGCTCTGAGCACTGACATATCTGTCCATCTGGCTGCCCTCACAGCTCCGGGATTTGCCACCTCTACACCTCTGCCATAGGGGATGAAGTGCTCATAAACCCAACTCATGACCAGGGTTGGGTGGCTCAAGGACTGCCCCTATAAATGGAATACCCTATATAAATCATGGTAGGTGGTCCCAAGTATGTCTGCTCCCCAGGCATATATCCAGCCATGTCCCTCTATCTGTGTAATAATGGGGGACCAGCAATATAACAATGTGTCTCCTCCCTTGTCCCTGATCAGTCCCGAGGCAAGGATCCCCATAATAGCCTGGTGAAGTAGGGGGATGGGAAAACTAGGAATAGATTGAACTCTGACCCCCTTCTTCGAACCCATGGAGATGATTGCATCTCCCATATAAGTGGCCCACTGTGCTATCCGGGCCCGCGAACCTGTTGTCTCAAGGGTCAGACGTCTCCCAATGATTGGGACCCCCAAAATGTGGTAAACATCTTCTAAAGTGATGGTCCACTCACCGCGGACCCCTGGCAATCGGAAGGTGTTCCAATCAGCATCCCAGTAGGAAAACAAGTCACAGAGTATGTGACTGGATGGTGTAACATGGGGCACGTGTGATATGCGCAATATACCAGCCCGCTGAAGAATATCCTCCTCATCTTGTGAGAGGGCATCTAACACTGCTGGGAGCTAGTCGCACTCTCTCTCTCTGCTCCACCGAATGTACTCCTCTCTCGCCTACATACACACAAAAACACACAAAACAAAGCAAGTTAGCATCCAAGTGATACTAGAAAAATCATGAAAACACATAGAAATGCTAAAAACGTAAAAACAATCTTAAACAGATGTTCTTTTGGCATTCTGTGCAAAACCGATGCCCTGAGCAGGGAGGAGGTTTTGTAACCACCGCCTTAAGAGTGGTGGTCGTGTAACCACCACCCTGAACAGGGTGGTGGCTGTGTAACCGCCACCCTGGGCAGGGCGGCGATCATGTCCCGAAAACCCACGCGGGTTTTTAAACCTAAAAAGCCCAAAAAACACTAAAAAGGGACCTTTTTAGCTAAAACAAAGCCTACCCAGTAGGCGCCCCCCCTAGATGGACCTTTTGAACCTAACATTTTAAAAAATTACCCGCCCACAACAAGGATTTTAGCATTTTATAATTAGGGGGGAAAAAGGATAAATTGAAGAAAACCAACCTGTGATCTTGCGGGTCGATGTTCCGCTCGCGGAGGCATGATCACTATCTCGTCATGGATGTTTTGACTCTACTCACGCAAGAAACCATCACCATGGGTCCCAGAGCTCAGAATCAATCAAATTAACGCACGCAAATGAATAGGAAAATGGGCCCACTTTCATATATATAGCAACCTGACTCGTTTTATAAGCCTTTTTTAACAGGTTTGAAGTGCCGATGGAGGTAAGTTCTTATCCCCGCATGAATGGTACGTTCTCATTTCCTTTTATTTTAGCATTTATTTTCCAAATTATTATGTCTATCTGCACTTGATTCCTCTTTTCATTTTGGAGGTGGCAGGAATTTTGGATGGCATCATTTCGACACACGGACGTATCAGGTATAACTTCTAACTTCCCATTTCGAGACCGCCATACTCGGACCCACCGTTTTATACCTCTTTATGGCTAAAACGCTTCTCCAAGGGGGCAATATGTATGTACCCAAAATTGGAGGGTACTGCATCACTGGAACAGTGTAACACGTGCCCCAATGATGATACAGGTCTCCTCGCAAGGTGCTCGGGATCTGGAAAAGCTCTCTAAGTGTGCGTTAACATCCCGAATGCCCCGCTTAGCCCCTGCGTCCTTTGTTTTTCTCTTTTTCCCTCTTTTCTTGACCTTTTGCTCTTCAGTTATGAAACTGCCACCCTTCCTGGGCGGCGGTCTCGTGACCGCCGCCCTGATCAGGGCGGCGGTCCTGTAACTGCCACCCTGCTCAGAGCGGCGGTCCTACATGCATTTTCCAGAATGCTCTTTTAACTCGACTCATGTAAAAATAAATGATTCACCAGCTTTTTTTCACTGCATTGAGCTTGCATTTATGTTTTTGGTCCCCTGGAATAGTGTTTTGCCATTGTTTATAGTTTAAGAGTTCATATTGGTTTTTACCTTGGGTAAATGCAAATGCTATAAATAGATGGCTTGTGCTCAAGCAAATGGCCGCTCAAATTTTTCTCTGAACTTCTCTTTGCAATAGATTAGTCCTTCATTTTTCTTAGAATTCATAGTTTCATTCATTGCATGCCTTGTTAGTATTTTTTTGCTATTAGGAAGCCACATATCCATCTTGTCCAGGTGCTGTTGATGTTTCATCCAATCCATTGGAGTAGGATAGTCTTTTTATCAATAGGAAGCCATTAAAGTTGCAGGTTTTTCTCCTCAAACAGGATAGTTTCAGGTTCTGGACGTTTTATGTTGCATGACTCGCAATAGATCCCGCTAGGAATTGCATAAGCCAAGCTTTGTACTATTGCGCTATCCCTCTCCTACACACATTATATTCAGTCTGTATTCTAAAGATGTCCTTTGTTCCAATATCTACTTCTTTTGATGCAAGCATTACACGCTTTTCTGGATCCACGTGAGCACGAAAGAACGAGGAGATCACACTGAGGGGACAAAGTTACACACACTGTCGGATTTGCCACTGTTCTGCAGAATCCAGGTTCTAAATTTAAAATTTCTAGTTAGAAGCATATCAAATAGAGTAGCTAATCACTTTATTTCAGTCAATTTAATTTTGATATTTCCAGGGAAGCTATGGGGATTGATAGTTTCTGAGAGACTATGATTCATTCCTCACTTCTGAGGTAGGATTGAGAGTCTTGCAAATAGACTAGATCAATTATTTCGTTATTTAGAATAGATTTACAATTGCACAGACAAATAGCTATACTCGGTTATATTGTTTGTTTTTAAATTGTTATCTTAGCTGTCAATTTCTAGATATATTAAATTAGTTTCTCTTCTAAATCCATTCAAATAGTTCATCAGAAAATACAAAAATAGAGAAATCATATATACTATAGATATACTTCACATAGTTAAATTTCGCTTTGCTACAGTTAGATTTACATTATTGCTTTTGTATGACAATCACGAGACCTAGGGAGCCCAGAGAATACGTATTCGAGCCAATCGTGCCTCAACCCAATCTCTTTACAGTAATAGTTGACATAGACCAGAATCTTAGAATCCAATTCTTCCAAACAACAACAGACTTACAACAAATCAGCTCTGAGTCGAGGGGATTAAACATAGAAGACGACCAAGCGTACACGTTTTGGTCAAATCAGCCAAACTACAGATTACCCTAAAAAAATATCCACATGACTGTAGAAGGGCTTGAAAGAGAGAAAACGTTCGGTTGTGATCCTTTGGTTCCACAGCCAGATGCCCAGGAGACATTCTCACAGACATAGATACTAGCCTAAGAATTCAGGTTGCAAGAACGCCTGTGAGGTACTTTGAGAAGATCGCAAAACTGTTAATTTTGAATATAGAGGCTAAGAAAGCGTATGATTATTGGATACTAGGGATCAGGAACTGAATTCGTACATGACCATAGCAGGACCGCAACAACCAAGGGTCTACGATTGCGATCCACAAATCCCGCAACCCAACGAATCCATAAGTGAATCAGACATAGACGCTGGCCTACGCACACTAGTATTCAAATCTACTCCAGTTCCACCTATCATTATCACACAATTATCCTTGTTAGATATAGCGGCTAACGAGGCTAAAGAATTTTGGACTAGGCCAAAGAACCGCCCATAAAAATAACTATATCCATCATCCACTCTATGACCCTATCTAGAGACATACACGAAACTATCCTTGGCCATTTTCCACGCATACCACAACCCATAGATCAAATAACACTAGAGCTTGATATTGATTAGAGCCTTCGAGAATTCATCCTTGTTGATCGATCTATCACACCAGTTTAGGTTAGGAGGGCCTTCTTTGCCTTAGATTTGCAAATTCCATTAGTGCGTGTCGAGGACATCAGATTACCTAACTAGTTTGACTGCATCCCACACATATTCCATCCCCACCGGCTGTCTCGGCATGACCTCGGGAGGTTGGGTACGAAGAAGAGTTACTTGTATATTCCCATGCTCGCTTGTCACTTTTCTGGCATACAGACACCACTATCAATCATAACCTTTTTTATGGATGTGTCATTGATTTGAGTAGTGATGAAAAGTGGTAGGTCATGATCATCTAGTCTAAGAGAGGGAATTTCAGAGAATGAGATGGCAGTAGATGCTTTTAGATAACCCTCAAAATTTACAAAAGGGTATGGATAATCTATTGGGGTAGTGATGTATTGGAGGGCCTCTAACATGGCCTATTTGTGAGTTGGTGAGGTATGCATAAGTTCATAAAGTGATATCCTTATAGGGGATTGGTGTAGCTACTTAGTAGTTACTTTCTGCAATGTGGTGCATGGAGACATAACTACTTGTATTGAGACTCTACCTTTGGATGACAATTTTTTATTAGGATCTCTAGGAGACAATGAAATGGAAACCCTAGGTTTATTAGATGGTGCCAATAGTTCTAGAGGTGAAGGTATGACAAAAAAGTCTCTATCTTTCTTAGATCTAGATGGTTCTTTGTTATAGTCTTACGTGTGTATGGTGACATGAAAAGCATTGATTGGGTGGTTATATGCTTCAGAGGTAGACTCCTCTAAAGGTATTAATGATCGTGTCAATGTTGTGTAAGAAGGAAGGAAGAGTGAACTACCAATATTTTGAACTTTTTGATGAAAGGCTCTATAATCCTCTATGGTATGGCCTCATGTTCTATGGTAGTCACAAAAAGTAGCAAAGTCATACCAGGTGGGCTTCCACCCATGGTGAATTGATGGCTTGGGAGGTGGTAACATAATAATTTCTTCTTGTAATAGGTTATCCAAAATGGTGGCATAACGTCCTTTAGGTCCGAATGTAGCTGGGAATTCATTTTTCTTAGGGAAGGTGTAGTGGTTTGTTTGACAATAGTTTTCTTACTTGGTGGGTGAAAAGGTATTTTAGTTGTTACACAAAGTGGATGTGGAGGATGCAAAGGATAGTTAGGTTGTATAGGAGATAGAGGGTGAGGATCAAATGTGGATTCCCAATGCGGGGTAACAAATTTAAAATATGGACTCACGGTGGGGGTATGATGTACCGGTTTTACCCGTGTAATGATAGAGTGATTAAATAGTATGGTAAAAGAAAATTCATGCAAAAGATCTAAGTCTAGGGGGAGATAAGGATGGTTTTTAGGATCTTGAGTAATGCTTGATTTAGGTGGTCTTATAGGTCTTAGGTTTGACATGATAGGAATATTTCCAAAGGTAGGTATTCCTCTTGGATGGAATGAAGGACGGAAAGGAGGAGGACCCCGAAAATGATAAGTTTCATGATAATAAGGAATTATAAAAACTTGAACTACACCCTTTTTATTAGGTCCTTTTTATACTTCAGATGGAAACTGTGTATTCGTTGAAATCAGTGCTAGCTAAGGGGAAGAAATTTTGATAATGTGGTCTAAATGATTTGTAGATTTTGGATTTTTTACTTTCACAGATTGGGGGTGGACATGTCCTATGGTTGGCTTGGGTGGGGATGGTTGTGCTAATAATTTTTGAAGTGGCATTATAGCTATATCTACAAATTTAGGTGTAGGCGTTAATGTAGTCATGTCAGAGGGTAAGGGTATGGGACTTGGTAACAACATTAGATAAGGATGCGGGTATGTCTTTAGTAGAAAGCACTGATTCGACAGTTTCAAGCTTCTCAGATTCTACCTAAGACTTCATGTGTATAGGTGATGGAGACATTAGGAGAATTTGAGAAAGGTGTTGAATAGGGGAGGTTTCTATGTTGACAGTTTGAAGCTCAATGAGTGGTTGTGTTGATTCTGTAGATTCTCTTTCATTAAGTGATGAAGTAGTTAGAGGGGCAAGATTAATTTTAGTTATCGTATTAATGGTATGAAAAACATTTGTTTGTGGTTGTTTGGAGGAAGATGGGTGATTTTGAAAAGGATTATTGAATATGTTGAGGTCTTGATTTGGGGGTGGATTTGGATTATCTAAGTGAAGGTCACCCTTGTCGATCAAGTCTTGAAGCACATTATGGAATGTGTGACACCTTTCAATGTCATGACCATTGACCCTATGGAGCTTGTAGAAGTCATTATCTTGATACCAGATGGGCTTCGAGACAGTATGTCGATAGGTCAAATGGATGGAAGTGATATTAGACTAGATGTGAGAAATTTATCAAAAATGACACCATAAGTTTAAGTTATGGGTGTATAGTTGCATTGTTGATGAAAGCGTTCAGTGGTTGGATTTTCCTTAGGAGTAGATTTGACCACAATTATATTGGCGGCTGATTTAAAATTATTTGAGTTAAATGGTGGCTTAGATGGGAACTCCATTTTTGGTTTCTTAGGATGAATTTTTACCCGTCCATCTTCTAGGGCTTGTAATTCTAACTTACATGCCATGGTAAAAACCTCATGGAATGTTTGGAATGACTGGATTTACAGAGTAGATGAAATGTTTTTGGCACATGCACGACAAAAAATTTTGATTAAATCTAATTGTGGTAGTGTAAAGGATTGTTGATTGGTAGTGGACCTCCAATGGGCTAAAAAATCAATGATGGATTCATCTACAAATTGTCTAATGGCATAAAAATCATTAATAGTGATTTTACAAGCTATGTTAATGGAGAAGTGGTCTAAGAACAATTGTGCAAGAGAATAGTGAGTGTTGTGGGATCTAAAGCAAGAATGCCAAGGGACATAGGAAAGGTCCTCAACATGTGGTTCTGATCACGAGCTATTAGGTAGCACGTGTGGAAAAAAGCGTGAATGTGTTGTTGGGGATATTATTTTCTATAAAAATTAATAAGTTTTGGAAGCTCCCAGTGAGGTGTATATGGATTGTATATATAGAAGGGTGAATGGGCTCATAAAAAATTTGGTCATAAGAAACTACATTCTTGAATGTTGATGAAGCAACTTCTAGGCTAGATATGCATCTTAGAATAGATTGAAGAGGATCGGTTTTCATTGATTGTTGTAGGGAAGAGTTGTGCTGATACAAATATTGATTGGGTTATGAGTATACTGGATAGTGCTATGGAATGTTCTGTGGGTAGGGGGTGTTCTATTGGGAGATTATGCTGATAGGAGTTAATTAGCTATGGGGAATGGAATGATGGAATATTTTATTGATATCCATACTGTTGAGGTATGTGTTGTTGATTTTCTTTGGAAATGTTTTGATGATGAAGGATATTGTGTTGTGGAATGTTCTGATGGGATGACGATCCTTTCTACAAATTAATAGGTTTTGAGGCTTGAATATATTCATATTGCAATGACATTTATACATGCATAAGAGGTTGTGAATATGTAGGCTTTTTTTGAGAAGAAAAATCCGAAGCAACAAAATATGGATCATGTTATGGAACACTTTGTTGTGGGATACTGTGTAGTGGGATGTTTTGTTGAGGTAAATCTTGGGGTGTAAAGATCAATGGTTGCGAAGGTTGTGGTATGTATTGTGAAAGAAGATGTGTACTAGCAATGACACTAGTATTAACCAATGGTTTTGTTATGGGGATGGACATAATGGTATTATGAATGGGAGTAGTACCTTGTTGGGAAAACATAACCATTAAAGGGGTGAAAAAATTCAAAGGAGGTGTTGGCACATATAAGGAGACAAGAGTAGTAGATGACGAAGTAGTGACATTGTTCAAAGGCTGTGTGGATCCCAAAAAAGGACCTAGAAATGATGTGGATTTCTGAGAAGAGGTGTTTTGTGATGAGAGCATGTGAAGGTTATAGGCAGGAGCTAATGAAACCTTAGATGTCTCTGGTTGATTGATGGAAAATTACTCATTCAAAGTTTCAAATGGATTTGTAGAGGTAAGAGATGCTTGAGGTTGACTATTGTTGGATATTTCAGACGGACTTGAGGTGTATGGATATAACTATTGGACAAAAGGGTCTTCATTTTGATCAATAAGGCCCACAACGGCAGAAGATGGGTTGTAGGTGTGTCAGATGGATGGAGGCACGAACGATTGCATCTGAATGTTTTTTGTAGCTAGATAAACATTAAGGGAAATGTGATTCGAATCCAACATTTCCTCAAAGATGGGGTCTCCCCTATTGTATAAAGTGATTTCAAATGTTGCAGGACTAGAAGAAAGATAATATTACTCTTCTTGAGATCCGAGGGGAGGGATAATTTGACTATTATATAAATGTGGGGAAAATGATATTTTTTTGTTCTGTTGTACTACTATAATTGGCCCCTACTTCATGCCAAGTTTGTTGAGGGTATGAAAAGGGGTTAGATGTGTTTGTTTGATAGTATGGGAATTGTTGTTGCGGTAGGATGAAAAGGGGTTGGATATGTTTGTTTGATAGTATGGGAATTGTTGAAGTGTAGAATTTAGGCGGGGTGGACAAGTTTTCAGGGATTTGATTACGGGCTTGTTGTCTGGTAAGTACCATAATAAGAAAACACACAAAGAATGCCCAAAAGAATGGAAAAAAAAAGTGGATGTGTTATTTTACAAATAGAAAAAAAGATAAATTAGAGAGTGATTTAATAGTTATCTTGATTAGTTATAGAAAAAATAAATGTATAAGATGGCGAACAGGGGTCCTAGGGAGTGGTCATCTAGGGATGGTTTCAGGTGTGTTTAAGGGTGGATTCCTTGATATACCTGAAGGTATGCGAGGCCCAAATTTATATTGCTACTAGTATAAGCGTGTTATTGGGGCCTACCCCCTCACTTCATGGTCCCACTGCGATAATGCTAGGAAAATAATATTTAGTGATCACATCTATGAGAAAATATATTTATATGGAATATAATGATATTTGTAATACTTGAAGTTTTTAATAAAAAATTCACGTAAATAGGAGTTTGGCGAGAGATTTAAGAAGAGTATGTTACAAGTGGTTATAGGATAGGATATAGCTACCTCCTATATCTTAGGAAAGATATTTCCTATATAAATGGTTGTGTGTAATATGAAAGATAAATGGAATATATTGAATATTATTTGTAATTATTTTGTCTATTCTCTGCAATTATATTGATATGTTCTCCATATTTGGTATCATAGTAAGGTTGAGCTGAGCATACCTATGGATGAAAGAGAATAATTTCTAAAGAGTATTTAAAATATATAGGAGAAAATGTGAAAGTGTTATCTTTGAAACAAAATCTCACCCTCTGTGCATCTCTGTATTATTACTATAATATTATAGTAACATGCTGATCTGATCTCGATCTAATAATTCTAGACACATTGTTGAAAATTTATGAGCTCTGCAGATTCATAGATTCGACTGTAATGCATATACGGTGTCTATATAGATATATCTTAATTGCAAAGAAGATATCTTTAGAACATAAGTCATTCCCACCCACCAGTTGTTGGAGTGCAGTCTCAACACGTATTCCTAAGTTGTTAATAACTCTCCACTTTTCCTATGTCTTTCTAAATATAAAATTAGAGTGTGGATCATGGATATTGGAGTGTGGATGCATTTTTTAGCATGTTTTGAATCGATTCTACTTGAATTTGGTTTCATGCATCTAATTGTAGTTTTTCATTCTAGAGAAGTTTCTGTTTGGAACAAGCTTCAATTAATATTTCATGGTTGCAAGTTCTACAGATCCATGTGGATCTTTATCTTCTAGATCAACATCTAAATGAATCTTCTCGTTGGAAATTTCCTAATCATCTTGAGTGTTGGTGATATCTCATGCTTGCTAACAGTTCTAATTACAGTCATGCAACAATGATACCATAAATGAGTCATGACATAATTCTTGTCCATGTATTTCTTTAATAAATTTGTCAAACACCATTTCTACATTACCCATGTGTTGTTCCTAGACAATTATGGTGTGTAACTTTCATTGATCTCCCTCTCTCACCTATCCCAGAACTGCAACAAGGATTTGAGCTCTATGGTTAGATTTATTTTTACTTTCTATGTATTTGTTGTTAGAAAGTAAAAGTTTTTTATTACTCAAGTCTCAAAGGGTAACTAATTTGTGTTTTAAGTCCGTAGTATTGTATCCATTCATTTTAGTATTTTTAATACATTTTTAGAGTCATTCATTTAGAAGACTAAGTCTTTCGGTAAATGTATTAAAGTTATTAGAAAATAATCAAATATTACATTGTTAAATAGGTATTAATATCCCTATTTTCCATTTAAATAGTAGGTTTTAGTGTCAATAGTTAAAGTCTTTATCAAAATTAAAGTTTTATTGTTGTCAAGCTTATAAAAAGATTCAAAGTTCATACAATAGTTTGAGTCTTGGTAGTCAATGTCAATGTCGTCTTGTTAAGGTCATTTAAAATGTATTTAGTGTCAAAATTTTGTGAGTTGTCAAGAGTAAAAAAAAGATTTTTTTTCCTCACGGATGCATTTTCAGTGTTACCCGACGTCTTGGAAACTAATGATCCTCAAAAGAAAAATTTGTTGAGCTAGCAGCATGAAACTGGAGGATGGAGGAAAATGGAGGTTGGAGGTCATTCAACGACCTCTCATCAGTCACCAATGACGAGGCCGCATAGATGATTTGGTGGCATGTTTTTCAGTTGTTTGTTTGCTTCAGTTTGCAGTGTTCTTTTTTTCAATAAGTGGTAATTTCATATTAAGGGGGGGAACATGATCTAATGTCCCATTTCCATTATGTCAGCTTTTTCTATGTATGTACGAGTAACATATTTCAACATAATTTCCTATGTTATTCTCTACAGTGAGATGTGATGAGGGCTAAGAATAGTGCTTGGCATATCATGATGTGGTTGTAGATAAACTAATTGAAAACCTTCATTTGTGGTTTGTGGTAAACCAACAGAAAAACCACCTTTCTTGGTTGTTGGTAATCCATTCGCAAAACCATCACTTTGTGATTTGTGGTAAGCCAATTACAAAACCACAATTCTTAGTTTTTGGTCAACTGTTTGCAAAACCATCCTTGAGATCTGTGACCATCCTGTAAAAATCACTAGATCATGAGTAGGTGCAAGTACAAAGGAAGGTTTTCCCCATGTTTTTACTAAGGGGGGAATGTTAGGAAAATAATATTTAGTTCTCACATATATGAGCAAATATATTTATATGGAATATAATGATATTTGTAAGACGTGAAGTTGTTAATAAACAACTCACGTAAATAGGAGTTTGGCGAGAGATTTAAGGAGAGTATGTTACGAGTGGTTATAGGAGAGGTATAACTACCTCTTGTATATTATGAAATCTATTTACTATATAAATGGTTGTGTGTAATATGAAAGATCAATGGAATATATTGAATATTATTTGTAATTATTTTTTCTACTCTCTGTAATTATACTAATATGTTCTCAATAGATAAGGGAGTCAGGTGTTGAGCCAATATATATCGATAGATAAGAGATTATACTCAGCTAGAACACTGAGTCAACTTCCTTGTTGGGTGATGAAATCCCAATCAGTTTCACCTGGGTGGGAGATATTTAAATACGTTTTATATTTTGATAGTGATTCGGTCGTGTGTGAGGGTGAATAAGTGAATGCGACATTTTTTTCTCCCTAATTAAACTATGTGAAGAAAAAATGATGTGATTGTTATGTTTTTAAGGTCCCAAAATGAGGTGTTGATTTTGATGAAAACAAAAAACCAAGAATGTATAACGGAAATTTAAAGAGATGGCTTTAAAACTTACTGCGAAAGTGTTCCTTATTTCTTTTAATTTTTTTAATTTTTTTTGCAATTATCAAAATGTTCACTTAGCAAATCCACAAGGTAAAACATTTAGAGAAAAAGATCCTACAATTTGATTAAAAGAAGCAGGAAATAGAGAGAAATATTTTTTAGATTGATGATAATATGTTAATAAAATAACACAAGGAAATCGCTAGCAATTTAGAGGAATCGCAGGCAATTGAGCCAATTGCTAGCAATTCGAAGTCATTGAAAATAATAATTAAAATGATTATAGAAATGATGAAATTAAACAAGGATTAGGGTCCCACCGAGTGTGCTATAATGTCTAGCATGGTTTTTACCTTTTGTTGTCTTGATTTTGTTTAAGGGGTAACAACTGAGCTTGACCTCGATATGGTGGGGTTTCTAGGGTACCTGTAATGTTTATTATGTTTTTATTGTGCACCATGTGAAGTAATGGATCAGAGCTTCTTTTCCTATAAAAAAACTTACAAAGATCACATTTAAACAAAATAATATTATTTCTCAGAAAGTTGGCTTAAAATTTTATTGATTTTTGTGATCGTTCTATAAGATACCAAGATCAAAGTGTCACTATAACTTATTTAAATTAAGTACATATATAGCTAACATTAGTCAAGGTTTAAAACCATAAATCAGAATCCTGGTGTGTGTAAAGGTTCTCAATCACATTAGAGGATACAAAATCAATTATTTCTTCTTCCCCTATAGTGGTGTCAGTATCTGAAATGGAAATATAGTCCTCCATAAAGAAGTCAAAGGATTCTTTGGGGGCATTGAAGAGATGAGCGAGGGGAGCACTGGTGCTTAAGATATTGATATGGCCGTGGCCTTCTGTTACAGGTGTTGTGTTATGATCATCTAAAAATTCCAAGCCCGTCTCGTAAGCGAGCCCGTAATATGCGAGGTCTACATAAAGCCTTATAGTTTCATTGTATGCATCCCATAATGCTTTGGTGGCCTTCCGTATGCACTGAGTTGTTACGAAGATGTCCTCGAGATGGTGAAAGGATGTGTTCTGAATCACATAGAGCTCAAGATTGTGGAGGATCTCATATTGATCCCAATAGAGAGGGTGTTGGATACAGGAAAGACACCAATATCAGTTACAGGATAATTAGAGTCTCCTAATGCCATCTGAAGACATCATGCTAGAAAAAAAATAGTAGATAATAAGAAAAATATTTTCATTTTAGTTAGAATCAGTAAAAAATAGTGAAAAATCCTAAGAAAATAGGAATCACTGGCGATTCAGGGAAATCACAGGTGATTACTGTGAAACTTGACTATTTTTCAAAACAGAGTCAAAATCAATTATTTAGCTATCAATTTTATAAAAAAACAGAGACTAGCAATGTGTAATTGATCTAGATAGAGAAACATACCTAACTTGGGTTTTTAAAATGAACAAAAATGAAAGATTTCCCTTGCAAGATGTCAGTGCAATGGAGGAAATGAAAGCAGGAGGAAACTAAGAAATTTGTTGATGAATTTGATATTCCTTGGACAACATGGTGTTGAGTTGTGTTGATGGGGAATGATTTAATTCCTGATGAGATAAAAACATGAAAGAGTATACCTACGAAACTTGTGAATTTGTTCCTCTTCCTCCTGAAAGGAGATGTAAATGCTTGTATTTATAGATTGCCGATGATCAGGAAAATCACCGGAAATTGCAAAATATCTTTAGTTTAGCTAAGAAACAAGTGTTTTTTATTCTATTTCGAGAGAGATAACTTTGAGTTTGTTAAAGAGGTGGTGGGGGAAATTTTGGTTAGGATAGGAGGAGTTAATATTTTTAGCAAGTTTAATTAGTTAGTGTTTTTGGAATGTTTAGTTAATTAGGAGTAAGTTAGTGTTTATGTAAGGTGTAGTTAATAAGTTAGTGTATTCAGAAGCTGTAGTTAATAATTTAGTGTATTTGGAAGGTGTAGTTAATTAGGAGTAAATTAGTGTGTAGTTAATTAGGAAGGTGGTTTAGGTGGTTAATGAGGTTTCATAGTGAGGTTTCATAGAGAGGTGAAAAGGGGGGGATTATTTAATTAAATTAATTAAATAATTTAGATGTGAGGGGTGTTTGATTAATTAATTAACGGGGGATCATTTTAATTAATTAGATTAATGCCATAAATGTGGTGTTTTTTACTGTAAGTGTGTTGATATGAGGGATGCAAATTTTGGTGTCTACATTGAAATATTCACAACTAGTCTATTTCCAAACAAGTCATGTTTCTCAATTTCACATATTTTGAGGACCTCTATAAAATAGGTAGAGTATATGGGATCAAGATTATGCAAGCTAATATGTTGACTTATAAAACCAGTAAGTCATCTAACCACAACAAATTTTAATCAAAACCTCTATACAAGGGTAAAGCAACTAGTAATAAGAAGGTTGAAACTATTAATGTTGCAAATTTTTATCCTAATATGAATAGTATAAATACTTGAGTGTAATTTAATCCATGATACCATCACCTAATATCAATGATGAAGCCATATAAAAAGGACCTAATTTTAATGTCCAATATTATTGTGACTATCATAAATATTGCACATACTTTACAAATAGATGTTTTTTTACTACAAAATAAAATCCAAGAGATTTTTGTCAACAAAACCATTTGTTTATAGGATCTTGAGCCACTTTCCAGAATGATGGTTTCTCAACCTAGTTCATGTATATGTTTATTTATTAATCCATTATAGAATCATGTCGGAATAAATAAGGATGGTGAATTTAACATGGCTTATCACTCAATAAATCCTTTGTAAACTTATGTGGATAATACACATCCAATTGATAACATTATTGGTGTTACAAAATACATAATTATATATACAACCTATCACGATATCTGATTCTTAGATTCATCTAGATGAGTATGAAGCATCTATACCACTATTTATTTTAACATACATGGATTTGCAGGAAAATAAAATTATTATGTTAGATAATGGCTCTGAAAACAACTTCAACATGATGGTAACATCTCTCAGATATATTATAGAAGACATAGTAGGAACCACTAAGATAGTTAAGGGATTTGATTCATTATGATAAAAAACACTTGAGGGAATAGTTTTACATGTACAAGTTGGACCTAAGATGATGGAAACTTAGTTCCTTGTGGTTTTCTCCAATGAAAGTCAATATGATAGTTGAATGCCCTTGGATATGTGATATGTGTATTATTCCCTTGACCTCACATTGACACTTGAATTTTGTGCACAAAAACATGGTAGTGACTATTCATAGCATATCATATGAATACCATATTCTCTCTAGCTTGAAACATCTTACAATACCTACTACAATATTGATACCTCATATTTAGACACTATTATTACAACATGTTTGCTGATATGGGAATTTTTGGATCACCTTTAATATTATCGAATTAGTGAGACAAGTGAAGGAAATAAAAACATTGCAAAGCACACTTATTCCTAAAGATAAATAAGGGTAAATTTTTTGACATATGGAAATGCAAGAATGAGATACTAGAAAATGATCATAGATCACAAGAGTGTGTGTGTGTGTAACAACTAGTATCTACTTGAACTGAGAGGGGGAGGTGAATTATTCCAATAAAAATTTATTCCATTTCCATTAATCATTAAATATCACTCAATCAAACATCAACCATATGTGTGCTTACTTAAACATTGAATCAACCATACACAAGAGAAAGAGTAAGAGAGTACATAAGAACATCAAATTTAAGTGGGAAACCCTCAAGGGGAAGAAAAGATAATGAAACTTTACTTATATTAATAAAAAAGGAATTTAGTGAATCACCAAATTCACAAGGAGAAAAAACCCTTGATTCAGTGAGGCACCAACCCCACAAGGAGCACCAACCCCTAGTTTAGTAGGGAACCAACCCTACAAGGAGCACCAACCCCAAAAAGAGGATACAACCACCCTAAGGTGATCAAGAAAAAAATAAAACACCTGGAAATGGATGATCACTTTTGAAATTATGCTCACAAAACTGATAGTTATCTAAGTTCAGCTCACACAACCTTCAAGCACACCAAACCCTCATCCAAAGCAAGCTCTTCTCTAACTCATGTAATCTCTCCTCTTCATGGGATGAATGTATCAATATTACTTTTACATCTGGTATTGAATATTATTTAGGTCTTCATGGATCTTCTTATTTGTGTTATTAACCCCTTAACACTCTCCTTTAACCTCATTTAGGTCACACTTTTTCTCCTTCACTCAACTAGTCACAAATGACCAAATAAACATGCTTATATAGCAATCTCATCTCCAAAACACACATGGGTCGGACATGACCAAGTAATCCGGTCATAAAAAATTAAAAAAATATAAAAAATATAATATAAATAATCTCAAATGACCCAAGTAGGTTGGAAGGGGTCAAGACATATCCGACAAGCATGAAAACACTGAAGCAATCTCAAAACAAGCTTCTCAAGCACTAGTGAGTACACAAGCACCTCGACGGACATCAAGAAAATTTTTAATGGATCAAAAATCATCATGCAACATGGATAAGTCCTCTAAAAACATTAATAAAGTTTAGGAAATTCTGTATCAGCTCCAAACAACATAAAGTATGCCAAGAAGCAAGCAAACCCCACTAGGTCTTAAATGCCCATAAATTTATTCCTAGAGAGCGACCAACTTGACATAGAAAAAATCATCATCAAGAGTCAAGTAGTATACCATTGAAAAGGTATATGAACCTAATTTCAAGAAAAAACTCACTTTTTCATCCAACTCTAAGTGGAAGGCCTCCAAACAACTCAATCTCTACAAATTCTGTTTTAGGTTCTAAGGAATCAAAAACTAGTCTTGAGAGAATCTTACAAAAAATCCTCCAAACCAACTTCCAAGCTTAACCACCACCTGGAATAATTCAAGGAAAATCTTAAAAACAAGTAAAAGTACTAACATACATATCTCATGTGGATAAATATCACCTAGAACACATGTTTCTATCACCTTCTCAAGCAAGCCAACCAGGGATTTCTAGGCCAATAGGGTTTCAACTGAAAATAACTTAACCATATCAAACCAAGAGATTCAAAACATCATATCAGGTTCTTATCCAGAGGATCCTTGCTGAGAAAAACTGATTTATAATCTTCTTAGAAATAGTTTCAGGAATATACATTGTGTAGAGAAAAATTAGAGCTTTTTGATGGTATCTTGTTTGTAGCAAACAAAGCACGTATGCAGAAGTTATGGTCCACTGAAAATTTTTGCCAATTGGTAAAAATAAAGATTGCGTGTAGGTGACAAGTGTGCAGATCCACCAAGTGGACCAATTAAAATGTGACATGTGGCATAATGGTTATGAAGTAACAATTTTGGTTTATAATGTCGGTCTTCGACACTCGGTTGTAGACAGGTGGGCCCCACTTTTTATTGGCTAGGGGCCCTTAGTCAGGTTCCACACACTTGATTTTGGAGGGGTTCCTTGGCCTCCATTATTCATATTAACATTGTAGAGATTCTGTGTATATATGTTCCTTATAGTATTAACAAGGTCAATGTGGGATAATTTACATTGCATTGTAATTGCTTTCCATTGGTGTCTCGGTGGACAACCTGAATCAGTTAATCAATTCAACCTACCCAATGAACTCACCTCTCTAATCACTTAACAATCTAGCTCATTGCTTATATCTCCCACACATATTGTCAACTCATCATTTATCTCCTAACAAACCCACATTATCTCCTTGCTCCTATCTCCTTATCCCTCCACACAACCACATAGCACATACACTCAACACATAAAAAAACAACCTCATGCCCACCTTAGTGCATTTCCAAGCAGCCATGCAAAAACTGGCCAGCAAAATAGCTCTCAAGACAATTAATAGTGTCCATGGTTTACCTTTTAAACCACTCACAGACCTGCCCCACGTTGCATATGGGATATATGCCCACAATGGAAAATGTGAAGCACTTGGAGGGGGATCAAACCTTTGTCAGTAGAGAAAAAATCTATGGGCCTAACCGATAGGCCATAGTGGTTAAATGGTATAAAAAGAGAAAGTGCTATTTGAAGGGTAATTTGGAAGTGCTTGTGTATATTTTTAAAAGCTTATTGTGAGAGCTAGGAGTGGAATTTTGAGAAAATTCCAAAAGAGACTAAACTTAAAATTTCAAGAATATTATAGTGGAAATTGTAAAATATCTGAATATGTTATATTAAAGCATTGTAAGTGTATTAAGGAATTATTTTAATAGATTGGTCACATTTATATGGATCCGGAGACGTAGGCCTAAATGTTGAATTCCATTTTCAGTTGTAGTGCATCTATTTATATTTTTAGTATGGTTTTTCTCTATATTTACACAATACTTGTAGATTTTCAAATTTAATTAAAAATACAAGAAATTTGTAATTTCAATTTTAATCCAAAAATTCATTTTTAAAGCAAATTTGGTGAATGGTTTTTACAATTTTTTTATGATTTTGGATCATTTGGTATCAGAGATGGTCGATGATAAAATTAAGAATGTTTGGATTGTAAGTTTTGTTGGATGTTAACAAGGTCTTTTTCTAGAAATGGTGAAGGATAAATGGTAGAAGTTGATCCCGAAATTGGTACAAGATGATCTTGAAGTCCAATGATGTCGGAAGATCATGAAGAAGATTTTTGTCAATAATTCCTTCAGATGAAATAAATGGTGGAAGAATTGTACCGAGATAGGAAAATACAAAGGGAAAGAGAAACTAGAGAAGGTAAAAAGGAAAAATCTCTAGTTTTGATTATGATATTCCTAAAAGTGAAACTCAAAAATATGATTTTCCTTCATTAAAACTAGATAACTGGATCAAGCATATTGAGGTATATTGTAGGGTTCAAAAAATTGTAGATGATGACAAAAAAATTCATTTGAAAACTCTTCGAATGGTTGGCACATCAATCATATGGTGGGAGAGTAAGCTTTAGGAAGTAGATGAAAAAAAAGGTAAAGAAATCTCTTTTTGGTCTAATTTTATTTCTAATATGAGACAACAATTTTATCCTCTAGAATACATTCAACAAGATATGATGGATTGGAAAAATTTGAGACAAATAAAGGGACAAAGTGTTCAAGATTATACAAAATATTTTAGGAAAAGGGCTCTTATTCTTGGTATTTCTCTCCATATACAAGAAACATTACTTAAATTTATTGGTGGATTATATAGTTATTTGAGACATATGATTTTTGTTTTTAATCCTACTAATCTTGATGTGGTGTGTGTGTAAGCTACACATTTGGAAGCAAGAGGTAAAATGACTAAAGAGTCTTCCACCTCAAAAAACAAGAACAAGCAATCCGAAGGAAACAAAAAAGGTTTGAAAGAACAAGGAAAAGGAAAGGGTAAGAAAAAGACAAAATCTATTGTTAAGAAAGAAGATGAAAAAATATTTTTCAATCATTGTAAACAGAATCATGATAAATCTAAGTGTTGGAAATTACATCCGGAAATGAATCCTAAATGGATGACTAATAAGAAGGGAAAAGAGAAGAAAATGAATATTGTGGTTCATGATCTTGGGTATGATTTTGGAGATGAAACCAAGATCACGGACATGAGTTTTGAAGGTATTAATTCTTCTTCTTCTTCTTCTAACACTAGTTCATCAAATGTTGTATCTTCTTCTAAATAACAATCTATGTAGAATGAAAAGAAAAGAAATGAGATTTTCTACCATAGAATTGTTTGAAAACATACAAAAATTAACCTTCTATGTGTGATAGTGTATCTCAAGCTAATCAAATTTCAGAGGAGGTTATAAATAAATTGGGGCTCAAAACCAAGCCACATCCTAAGAATTATCCTTTAGGCGGGGTTTTTGATGATGCAAAGTTACAGGTAACAAAAACTTGGAAATTTAGATTTTCCATTATAGAAAAGTTTATTGATGAGGTTGATCTAGATTTTGTTCCTTTGGATATTCGTGGTTTGGTTTTGGGAAGTCCCTATTTATATGATTGTAAAGCAATCTTCTATAGGGAAGAGAATACTTACTTGCTTGTTAAGGACGTGATTGAATATATTGTTAGAGCTCATCATGTGAAAATAAGTCTTTCCTTGGTTACTTCAAGGAAGATGAAAAGGATTGTCAATTCAAGAAAGAATTTTGTACTCATGGTGATCAAAACCAAAGAGAAAGATCATCAAAAGGATTTTGAGGATTGCGATCCTAAACATCGCAATGAATTGGTTAAAATTTTTTCTAACTATGATGATGTTTTTTCAGGATCCAAAAGGTATACCTCCCAAAAGATGGGTTCAACATGAGTTACATTTGTTACAAGATGCACCTATTCCCAACATTGGTATGTATAGATTGTCCATGATTGAAAACGAGGAAATCAAGAAACAAGTAATGTAACTATTGGAAAAATGAATTATCCATCCAAGTTCATCTCCTTGTGGTTCACCAATTATTTTAGTGCCAAAGAAATGTGGCACATGGTGGATGTGTGTTTATTTTCATTCCTTAAACAAAATAACGATGAAAAATCATTACCCTCTTCCATGTATTGATGATTTAATGGATCAATTAAAAAATGACATTTATTTCAGTAAGTTATACTTAAGAAGTGGTTATCACCAACTAATAATTAATGAAGGTGTTGTGCGGAAAAATTCTTTAAAAAAAAACAAGGTTTATTTGAATGACTTGTTATGCCTTTTGGATTGTGTAATACACTTGCTTCATTCATGTGTGTGATGAATGATGTATTTAGACCATTCATTGATGATTTTTTCATAGTCTACTTAGATGATATTTTGATTTTTAGTAAATCATGGGATGATTATATCTTTCATAAAAAAAGTATGAGATGCTTTAAGAAATGAGAAATTGTTTCTAAAGATGTCTAAATGTGAATTTGGGAATACATACTTGGTTTATTTGGGTTATTTTGTGGGAGGTGGTGAATTAAAAATAGATATTACAAAAGTTGAGGCCATTATTAACTGGCCTAAACCCAATAATGTAATGGAAGTTAGAAGCTTTCTTGGTGTAGTACAATAAAGGAGAAAATTTATTGCAAAATTCTCATTTATTACATATCCTTTGCATGTTTTTACTAGTATTAAATAGTTCTTTCAGTGGGGAGGAAAACATCAAAGATATTTTGATACACTAAAAGAGAATTAGTACTACTCCATTCTCTACACTTCAAGATTTGCAACAATCATTTGAGATTGAGACGAATGCCATTGATTATGCAATGGGAGAAGTCTTGATGCAACACATAAAACATGTTTGTTACCATTCTGAGACCTTTATGGGTGCAGTAAGAAATTATCCAACTTATGATAAAGAGTTGTATGCTTTTGTCCAGAGCGTAAAAAAATGGAAACATTACTTGATGGGAAAGGAAATAATAATACATACAAATCATCAACCCCTTCAGTACTTACAAACACAAACAAAGATACAACAGTTTAGACACTTCCGTTAGATGGGATTCTTGGAGCAGTTTCACCTTATGATCAGGTATAAGAAAGGTATATGTTATCACAAAAAAGTAGCACCTTGGGACATGGAAATGAAAGATCCCTAATTTTTGCTAACACTAGACCATCTATCAAGTTGTGGGACTTGTATACTTGAGATGGCCCTCAAGAGAATCTTGGTTCCTCTTCCTAATCCTACTGCTACAACTACTCCTAAAACAAGAAATACACCTATCTAGTACTAATATATGAATTCCAAGGGGACAAGGACAGGAGTGCATGAAAAGGGAAATCATCACTAAAAAAGGTGATAACACCATAAGAAGGGGTTGTTAGACAAAGTCCCAATGCTTGAAATAGAGAGAACTGAGCATGGAGAGGGTGGAAAAGCATCACAAACCAAGACTACACACAATACACCATTTCATTCCCCATTAAACACAACTGCATCTAAAACTGAAATGAATAAGAGATATGTACAATATACCCAAATAATGAAGAGAGGAAAGTTAAAAAAATTAAATCATGCAGATGATAGAAAAAATATCATAGAACACTGATCTATTGCTCCATTAAAATATGCACATTACATCATTGGTGGGAAAGAGGCAAGAGTGCCATTAAAAATCTTGGAGAGGATGCTTGAAACTCCACATTCAACCTAGAGAGAAGAAGGGAAAAGGGGCAAAGAGAAAATTTCCAACTCCTTTACAAAATTTGCCCCCCTTTATAATATATAGAAAAATAGAAAGAGAGAGAGAGAGGGGAGGATTTTGATATCAACTACAAAAAAAACACTTTCAATGCCCTGTAAAAGTCATGGAGTATCTGTATGAAAGAAAATAGACATGCGACCTTCTCTCGCACCTGACCTCCTGAGGTTGTGCCAGGAAAACCAATGTGGAAAAATGGATGGCTGGCTATAGGAGAATCGGTGACTAAGTGTTGGTTGTGTGACTTCCTACTAGCTGAATCGAAAAAGGGGAGATTTAGTGCATATGAATAGATAGCGTAAATTCCCTATGGCTCAATTACCTAGTTGATTCTAAATGCAAAACTAGTTCGAAGTGTCCATTTAAACAAAGATGAAATTAACAATTTAAAAGACTACTAAAAGGGGATCTTATCTAAAAAAATCACAAAATGGAAATATTATGATCACAAACAACAAATTAATTTTATTCTAAACCATTAAACTACTTCTACACTAAAAATAAACAAGAAAAATAACCTGGTATGGACATTCACCTATGCTGGGTGTATTCTAATTAATGCCAACATAAAGCAAGAACTTTTCCAATTAATCTATGATATGTAGAAAAATTCCTACAGATGTTTTTCTCTTCAAATCCACATGGATAAGAAGAAGAGGATCTGTCACTAGGAGTTTCTTGATAGATATAAACCCTTTGGAAATTAACTAATTACTTGAAAATGAAGGAAAATTGATTTCTACGCTATTTTATATGATGTAACAATAATAAATTACAGCAATGACAGAAATCAAACAACAACTTCAACATGGAATTCACATAATAGAGGTAAATACAACTATGTGGTAATTTTTCACTTCAATTTATCCTTTCATTCTCTGTGTGTCCATGTGAGTCCAAATAATTTGGAAATGCAGAGGTAGCAGTAGGAGACAACATTTTGAGCAATGATAGCTTGAAGGCAGTCTGGTTGCAATACAAGTAGAAGAGAGATAACACAAGAGATCTGACATTGGCTATGTAATTTCTAGCAGGATTGTTGCAATAATACTATGAAAGATACATAAAAACTCTTAGGCCTTTTTCTTGAATACAAGCATTGAATATATAGGAATTGACTGGCATGTGCCTAAATGCACAAGGCAACCTTGGAGTGCCAAATCATTGGGTGAAAAGGAAGTTCAAACTAATTAAATCTAAAATAGAAGAGGGAAGGAATACCATGCAATCAAGACTATTTTTAGGCAATTTTGTTCAAAAATGTGCCTTGGAATTCAAACTAAGTGAGGTGTCACGTTTTTAAATCATGCATGAAAGGTTCTGGAAAAACACACAGGACCGCTCCCCTATGCAGGGTGACAATTGTAGAACTTTCACCTTGTCTTGGGTGGCGGTCAAAAAAACAC
The DNA here is from genome assembly GCA_019776745.2 of Taxus chinensis. Lineage (NCBI taxonomy): Eukaryota > Viridiplantae > Streptophyta > Pinopsida > Cupressales > Taxaceae > Taxus > Taxus chinensis. The sequence continues at coordinate 870,809,235 of CM034150.1, read as the reverse complement.
TGTCCTACCTAGGTGGCAGTTACAAAACCACTTCCCAAGAAGGAAATTTTGTTTGACACTAAAGGCCAAAATATGCAAAAAAAGGAATGGGAAGCTAGAAGAAAGAGTGGAAAAGGTAAGTACAAATATCTAGGCTATAAATATACACTGCGAATGAGCTTAGGAACTCAAACACCTTCTGAAAGGACATGAATGATCATTAGGGAATTTTGTAACCGTTTTCCAACAATGTAGCACACGTAATTTTGGGTGTGTTCAGTATCCTAAAAAACCCATCCCTCATTGTATTTTGGCCTTTGGAAGAAGAAAAATGGACCTATGTTGTCATTTAATGCCATTTAAACATCTTGGAAGTGATGTTTTAGAACTGGGCTTGTTTTTTGCATTTTTCACCACCAAAACTCCATCAAATATTCAATTTCTTGACTTTTTTTCATGGATCCTTGAGTCATGATTCCAACGAGTCTAATTTTGTGTGCTATTTTGGTGGGGTTTAAGTGCTCAGAAAAGTTATGGCCTTCTGAGTGTGAGCACCTATTTTTGCATCTTCAGGCTTAGCTTTTATTTCATGGGACTATATATTCAAATTGACTGGAAATGATTATTTTGATATTTCCCTCTTCTCTAATGTCTTGCATCATTTTAAATGGTTTGGGGAATTTAACATTTATGGTGGGGCCTATTTATTTTAAAATTTCATAGGGGGGTGTGAGTGTTTTTCCTTTAAAAAATTATATTGAGGACCAACTCGGTATTAGTACACCAGTTAGCTGCTCTCACTGCCTCACCAAGTCATTTATATGCATCAGGATTTGTTAAACCCACCTAGATGACCACTTCTCTAGCTCAAAATTAGTATACCCCACCATCATTTGAATCACCTACTTGACGATCTCCTAAAAACCCTGACAGATTGGGCTTCCCCCTACTCGTTCCACTTAACTCATCCACAGATGATGCAGTTGCATCAAGCTCCTCGTGCACACTTGGATCTATTCTTGGTGGGTCACCTAAACCCAAGTTCACCGTAAACATTGAATTCCTACATTCTATGTTGACCGCTTCAGACCCAACCCCTTGCTGCGGCTGATCCATGTGCCCACCACCCATGTTGGGCCCGCACTCATTTCTCTGAACCTGCGTGCACCCGCACTAGTCCAATTAGTGATTTCGAGCCTTTGAAGCACGCAAGGACCAAGTTTAATTGGGATGTTTGTGCCTCGATCCTATGTTTCGGCTGCGATGGCCCCTCTTGAAATTCAAATTCTAGGTTGCCATGTTGGCTCAGCGAGCCAACCTAAATTTTTTTCCCTGATTCACTAAGTCCCATGCAACACCCTCTTTACAACGAATTCACGCCAGGACTGACCTCTCCCACTTCACCCCGAGTGATTTCCCCCTAGCTCAACCTGATATCAATTCCTCACCTTGAGTCCCTCAATGTCTTAACACCTCTGCAACTCAACCAACTCACCGAGTAGCTTGCTAAGCTACTCGACGATCTCATTTTCTTGCACTGTTGAATAGCTCAATAGAACTATTCCTTAACTCACCCACCAGCTCAGCTAAGCTGGCTGGGATTTTAACTGAACTTTGACCTATGCAGCTAAATATTTTTCTAACCTTTGCATTTTTTGGGGTTTTTAGACTTGGAGGCTTATAAAAGTGGTATTATGTTGCTTGGAAGCCATTTTTGACTTTTTCCCATTTTTTCCTGTCTTGGCCACATGTGGGGCCTGCCTGAGCCTACCTAACTCTTTCAAACTAATCTCTTGAGCTTGAAAACCTAGAAGAGGAAAAAATCCTCTTATGGCCTCCAAACTCCCAAAACACTGAAATTTCTCCCAAAATATGGGAATATGTCTACAACCTAGGTGAATGCACTTAGTGACTTGGCAAGTGATCAACTCAAGATTCAAGGCATCCTTATTGTCCGTTCCCGTCATGAGGGGTGAAAATGGATAATAACTTGGTGACTCATGGGGCCATTTTCTTGCAAGATGGGGTAGACTAGTTGCCTGAATGTATATCCATTGGGAACAGAGTTTTTTCTGATCATCCTAAGTTTATTCAAATTTGAAAAATTATGTCTCAGAGTCACTCAAAAATTGCATAAGGCTGAAGCTGACTACCATTGTTTACATTCTCCAACTCTTTATAAGAAAATCTTGAAGTTTTTTTTGTGAGAGTGGAAAATTGTTTTGATCTTGAAAATTCCTTTTCTAATTTCATTTCCCTGTAAATCTGATTTGTGGGATTGTGTGATGGACTACTACATTTAGTCCCAAAATATGATCTTCTTGCCAAGTTTGAAGCAAAACCAACTGATAATCTCTTAGAAAGATGAAGCATTACATGACTTATAGGCATATGCTATTTTGGGAAGAAAAATATGACTACAACAGTACTGATATTCTTTTCTTTTCAAGGATTCTTGCAACACTACTGGAATAGAGCTGCTCTTCAAGAAATGATTTTCTAATTTCTTTAAAAGGGTACACTGAGCTTAGTTATAGCTGTTCTTAAAGGAAAAAGTAGATGAAAAATCCTTAAAAACTGTCCCACAACTAATTTTAGTTACTCTACATTTGAAATGACTTGAAGATTGTAACTTCTTCATGCAATTATGAGGTTCTCATTGTGGGGAACATGATGCACTATGCAATAGAATACCTAGAGCAATCATTAACAAAAGTTATATAAAAAGGAAAAAAAAACACATGTCTTGGATAATACATGCAGAGTGTGCACAACCCCTTCTTTTGCTTAAAACAAACCTACTCCTATCCTACACTAACTAGAGAAATAAGAAACTCAAACAAACCCTGACACTTTCAAGGAAAATTAGCTACCTATTCTCACAATTTGTAACCATGTGGATTAGTTGACACTAGACACAACTGTAATTAAGAGTGAAAAGATGACTACAAGATGAATTTCCACTCCATTCTTCAAGGTATCAACTAAAAACAAGATAAATACCTCCTCTAACTACTCTTCATTTGATTCTGCGAGGCATTGTAGTTGATCCTCAACACATTGATATTCTCCCTCATGCTTAGAAGTAATCATGATTGGATATGGCTCTTCATATGGCTCAACTGAAGCCAAGTATCCAATTGGGAAAGGTCTGATCCATTGGATTTTCCCTCTTCTCTGAGTTCTAACTTCAATAAGGAAGTATTCTTGCAAGGATTCCTGGAAAAGGTGATTATTCTTGAGATGATCTTCTCTCTGTTTCTCATCTACAGACAACTGATTTTCTACTTTTATGACTGGTATGCAATGATTTTCATCCTTCCTTTTCCCTTCCTCGATGTCTGGCATGGAACTTGGAAGATTCAACCCTTCCAATCTTGATTCAAAAAAGATGTTGTGAAATGTAGGATACTCTTGCATGTTATCTTCCATGGCAGCATGATTTTTTTGTTGAAGGATGAATGATGGGGTAGAAAATGATATGCTTTCCACAGGATCTTCTCTAAAAATCTTCACCATTAAGGGAATTCTATCAATTCTAAATCTTAAATCCCATTTTCTCAAGTTTCTAATTATCTCTTCTCTGTTGGGGTCCTCTTCTTGTTTCCCTTGGTTGATTTTCTGAATCTCATCTTCCAAACATGGAATTGGAAATGTAAGAGGAGGGGAAGGTTGGGATTCAAATGACTCTCTCATTATTTTTGGTGGAAGGAGAGGTCCTATTTATTGTTTTAGTGTAGGGGATGGTTTCTTAGAAGGGAAAAGGGTATAAAGTTGAATTTGATATGGAAGAGTAGGAGGTGAAGGAATGGATTCCACAATGGGACTAGTATGCAAAGAACTAGAATCATGACACTACTGTAATGATATTGATTGAGAAGGAGAAAAGGAAAAGCTATGAGGTGGTTGTGGAATTACCCATTGACAAGGTTGTCCTGAATAAAATTCATAAGACACTATATCCCCTATCCACTTTGCAAGTAATGGAAACATTTCAACCATGAATTCAAACTTTTGCTAAGGGCTATAATGTCTTGTAAAAGGGCCCACCCATGGGAAAGGTGCCATGAAGCCAATCCTAAATGCTTTCATTTGAGTTGTGGCCCTTGAATATACAATGCTTGCTTCCATCCTTTGATTTTTCCTGTGAAAATTCAATTCTTTAGGTGTGAAAATTCCTCCAAAATATGTATATCCATGCTTTAAAACAAGTGGATAGTTTGACAAATAACCAAACTAATTTTAATCTAGCTCACTTGGATATGCAAGATGCTGATTTTCATAATAAAACTGCTCTGGAGGAGTTTAAAAATAAGCTAGAGATGGCTCTCAGAAGCATTGCTACTGTAAGTGTGAATTCCATAATGGAAATGAAGTCATGATTACACAAATTCATATATTGAAGAAAAATGGAATATATGAAAATAAAAGGGATGGAAATGGATGAAAAGAAAGGTCTGCAACTTAGAATTGGGTTATTTTGTATCAATGGAGTCACCAGTTGTGCCTAAAATTACTTCTAAAAGATGATATTCTACCAAGAGAACAACAAAATTGATGAAATGAAGATGTAAAGCTCCTCAATCTATTCCCACTGAGTGTGCCAGAACTATTATCACAAAAAGTAACACCCTAGGATATGGAAATTACAGATCCCTACTTTTTGCTAACATTGGACCATCTCTCAAGTTGTGGGACTTGCATACTTGAGATGGCCCTCCAGAGAAGGATGATTCCTCTTTCTAATCCTACTTCCACAACTACTCCTAATGCAAGAAATACACCTATCTAGTCCTAATTTATGAATTCCAAGGGGATAGGGAGAGAAGGAGTGCATGAAAAGGGAAATCCTACACTAAAAGAGGTGATAGAACTAGAAGAAGGGGTTGCTAGAAAAATTCCCAATGTCTGAAATGGAGAGAGGTGGGAATGGATAGGATGGAAAAGAATCACATACCAAGATTACATAGAGTACACCATTTCAATCCCATTAAACACAGCTGCATCTAAACCTACAATGAACAAGAGATATGCACAGTATACCCAAATAATGAAGAGAGGAAAGTTACAGAAATAAAATCATGTAGAGGATAGAGAAAATATCACAAAATAGATATCTATTACTTCATTAAAATATGCACAGTACATCATTTGTGGGAAAGAGGAAAGAGTTCAATTTCAAATCTTGGAGAGGAGGATTAAAACTCCCACATTCAACCTAGAGAGAAGAAGGGAAGGGTGGCAGAGATAAAATGTCCAACTCCTTTACAAAATGTACCCCATTTACAATATATAGAAAAATAGAAAGAGAGAGAGAGAGAGGGGTACATTTTGATTTAAAAAACCAAAAAAATTATTTCAATTCCGAAAACAATTCATGGAGTATCCTGCAAAACCCATCCCTCATTGTCCTTTGGCCTTTGGAAGAAGAAAATTGCGCCCATGTTGTCATTTAATGCCATTTCAACTGCTTGGATGTGATGTTTGATTATGGGGCTTGTTTTATGAATTTTTTACCACCAAATATCCATAAAATATTTAATTTCTTGATTGATGTGTGTATATATTATAGACATGATTCCAATGATTCCAATTTTTTGTGATTTTGTTGAGAAATGTAAAAGTTATGGCCTTCTGAGTGTGAGCAACTATTTTTGCATCTTCAGGCTTAGCTTCTATTTCATGGGACTAGGGCATTCAAATTGATTGGATATGATTATTTTTATATTTCCCTCTTCTTTAATGTCTTACATAATTTTAAATGTTTGGGGGAATTTAAAATTTATGGTGGGGGCCCATTGATTTTGGAATTTCATTGGGGTTGTGAGTTTTTTTTTCCTTAAAAATTACATTGAGGGCCAACTTTGTATTAACACGCAAACTGGATCCTCCTCACCACCTCACTGAGTCATTTATTTGCATCAAGATTTTTTCAACCCACCCAAATGACCACTTCAAACCCTCAAGCTTTGTATTAGCATGCCCCTCCATCATTTGACTCACCAGCTCGGAAATCTCCTGAAAACCATGCCACATTGTGGTTCATGCTACTCATTTTTCTTAACTCCTCTGCAAACGATGCAGGCACATCAGAATCCTCACGCACACTTGGAACCATTCCCGATGGGTCACCTAAACTTTAGTTTTTCCACGCACGTTGAATTCCCACATTTTACGTTGAACTCTCCGTACCTACTCTTGATCCACATTTATAATGCCCACATCGAGCCCGTACCTATTCCACCAAACCTACTAATGCCAACACTCATCCAACTTAAAGATTTCAGGCCTTCAAAGCACGCAAGACCTAGGTTTAATTAGGCTAGTTATACCCCGATCCTTTGCTTCAGCTGCAATGGCCCCTCCTGAAACTCAATCTCTGTCTCGCTAAGTTGGCTCGGTGAGCTAACCTTAAAACTTTTCCCCAATTAGCTAAGTCTCGCTCAGAACCCTCTTTATAATGACATGACCCTAAAAATGAGCTCTTCCACTCTACCCTAATACATTTCCCCTAGCTCGCCTCAAGCTTGGTTCCTCATCTCGAGTCCCTTATTGTTTCAATACCTTTGTAACTCGGCTAGCTCACCAAGCTACTCGGTGAGTTCATTTTCTTGCACTACCCAATAGCTCAATAGAGCTATTCCTTATATCACCCACTAACCTCGACCGAGATTTTAACCAAACTTTGACCTCTGTAGCTAAATCTTTTTCTTGACCTTTGCATTTTTGGGGTTTTTAGACTTAGAGGCTTATAAAAGTGGTATTTTGCTTCTTAGAAGCCATTTTTGGCCTTTTCCCATGTTTTCTTGTCTTGGCCGCCTGTGGGGCCCACCTAAGCCTTCCTCACTCTTTCAAACTGAGCTCTTAAGCTTGAAAACCTTGAACAGGAAAAAATCCTCTTATGACCTCCACACTTCCAAAACACTGAAATTTCTCCTGAAATGTGGGAATATGCTTGCTACCTAGGTGAATACACTTAGTGACTTGGCAAGTGCTCAACTCAAGGCCTCCTTATTGTCCATTACCCACCATGGGGGGTGAAAATGGATAACACTAAACAAAATAAGGTTGTTGATACACTATTTAGAGATCTAGTTGTTGTTGCATCTATTCTTTTACAACATATTTTTTTGCTCATGATGTCTATAAAGAACAATATGGGTATGATGACTTAATGAGTGGGAAACAAGTAGGAGAATTGGATCATCATTTGCATGATGGAATTTTTTATCATCCTGGTAAACTTTTCATTCCTGTAGAATGAAAGAGTGCATATTATTAGGGATGCTCATACTTCTATTATATCTAAACATTTTGGTATTGGTAAGACAATTGTACATTTACAAATGTATTGTTATTGGCCTAAAATACATGAACATGTAACTAGGTATATAAATGGATGTGTTCTTTGTACCACGAGCAAGCATAGCAACATGAAGTTAGGACTTTACACTCCTCTTAGTATCCCTACAAGTCCATGGGAAAGTATTTCCATGGATTTTGTAGGAAGTTTTCCCATGTCACAAAAGAAACATGACTATTTATATCTAGTTATGGATAGATTTAGCAAGATGTGTGTGTTGATTCCTTATACTAAACACATAACTGGTGAAAGCACTACACATTTATTATTTCAGTTTTTATGGGTTCATTTTGGTTTTCCCACTTCTATTATTTTAGATATGGATTTCAGGTTTCTTGGGGAATTTTGGTCAACTTTGTGGTGTTTTATGGACACTAAACTAAAGAAAAACATTGGTTTCCATCCACAGACTAATGGTCAAATAGAGGTTTTGAACCGCACAATGGTATATTTTCTTAGGGAATATTGTGGTAAACATCCTAAATTATGGGATGAACATTTATATTATGTGCAACATGCTTATAATTGTGCCTTACATTCTTCTACTATGAAGTCTCCTTTTGAGAATTGTTTTGGTTATCTACCTAAATCTCCATTAGATTTATCTTTTGGAAAAGAAACTATTGTTAGTGGACTTAGTGATACTAAAAAAGATAAAAATTTTGTGTAGTGAATAGAACAAGTCCATCAGTTTGTCTGAGAACAGTTGGTGAAAAGTCAAGAAAAATATAAAGAAATGCATGATAAACATAGAACTGATCACAAGTTTCAAGTTGGTGACTCATTTTGGCTTCGCATCAGCAAAGAAAGGCTAACATGTGGAGGGAAAAATTTAAATCCAATTCGGTATGGTCCATTGTGAATTTCAGAAAAAATTGGTAATAATGCTTTCTAGTTGGATTTACCTCCATACATGTAAATTTATTCAATTGTAAATTTTGAAAATTGAAAGTTGTATGAACTACCTATGATCATTGATCATGATGCTAATGTTGTAAATTTTGTTGATGATTTTTCACCAGAATATATGGATGAGTTGTAGGATGATATCATTCTAGAAATGAAGGTTAAAACCTTGTGAAGGGGTGATTTTGAATATATTTGTGTGCGTTTAAAAGGCATGCATCTGAATAAGGTGAAATGGATGGAAACTAGAAAGGTGAGGGAGAAGTACCCTCACCTATTTACCAATTAAAAAAAATTGGAGGTCCAAAATTTTCTCAGTGGGGAGGAGTGAGCAAGAGGATCCTTGCTAAGAAACACCAATCTATAATATTATCATAATCAGTTTCGGGAAGTTGAATTGTGTAGAGAAAAATTAGAGCTTTCTGATGGTATCTTGTTTACAAAAAAATATAGCAATATGTAGAAGATATGTCGTGTTGAAATTTTTGGCCAATTGGTAAAAATTAGGATTGCACGTAGGTGACATGCATGCACATTTTCCATGTGGACCAATGAAATTGTGACATGTGGAATAATGGATATGAAGTAAATTTTTTGGTTTATAACGTCGGTCTTCAACACTCGGTTGCGGATAGGTGGGCCTCACTTTTTACTGGTTGGGGGCCCTTAGCCAGGTTTGAAACACTTACTCTTAGAGGGGTGCATTAGCCTCCATTCTTCATATTAACATTTTAGAGATTTTGCACATATATGATCCTTATTTTATTAACAGGGTTAATGTGGGATAATTTGTATTACATTATAATTAATTTGCATTGGTGGCTCGGTGGACCACCTGACTTGGTCGATCGAGTCAACCTACCCACTGAGCCCACCTTTGTAATCACTTAACCATCCATCTCATTGCTTATATCTCCCACACATACTGTCAACTCATCATTTATCTCCTAACAAACCCGCCTTATCTCCTTATCCCTCCATGGAACCTGCCCACTAAACATTTATCTCTTTGTAGCCATATAGCACATACACTCAACGCATAACAAAATGACATCATTCCTAACTTAGTGCATTTCCAAGTGGCCACGTAGCAACAGGCCAACAAAATTGTTCTCAAGTCAATTAAAAATGTCCATGGTTTACCTTTCAAACTACTCATGGACCTGCCTTTCACTACATTTGGGATATATTCCCATAATGGAAAATGTGAAATGATTAGAGGGGGATTAAAGCTTAGTCGGAAAAGAAAAAATATATGGGCCTAACTGATAGGCCATGGTGGTCAAACAGTATAAAAAGAGACAAAGTTATATTTAAAGTGTAATTTGGCAGTGACTATGTATTTTTTCTAAAAGCTGATTGTGAGAGCTAGGAGTGGATTTTTGAGAAAATTCCAAAAGAGACTAGGCTTAAAATTTCAAGGAGATTATAGTGGAAATTAGAGAATATATGAATATGTCTTATTACATAATCATAAGTGTATTAAGGAATTATTTTAATAGATTAGTCACATTTATATGGACCCAAAGATGTAGGCCCAAACTCTAAAATCCATTATCAATTGTGGTGACTCTTTTTAGTTTGGTTTTTCTCTTTTTTACAGAGTACTTGCAGATTTTCAAACTTAATCAAAAATACAAGAAATTCGTAATGTCAATTTTAATCCAAAAAGTCATTTTTAAAGAAAATTTGATGAATGTTTTTTGCAATTTTATTATGATATTGGATTAGGTTCCTACATGTTGTCAATGATGGAAAACATCAGCTCCATCAAAAAATTTCATCAAACTCACCTCAAATGTCAAGACTATCCTTTTATCCCTTAAGGAAAAAATCGTTATGGTCACTTTGAGTACGTGTATCTTTCATTTTATCCATCATACTTGCAAATATATTTTCATGGATGTGTAGCACATCTCAAAAAGATTATGGAAAAATTCACTTCTAATCCTAGAACCTTCATCTTGATTTAACAAAAATAGTATTTAATCCTAAATCCTAATTACAGAGTCATGTATGATTAAAAAATGCTAAAACACATAATTGACACAAGAAATAAGCTAATAAAATGTGAAGAACTAAGTGTGTGTGTGAGAGAGGAATATATTTAGTTGATTTTGTGATTGATTCAGGACTAATGTAGACCAGGAACACTAATAAAAAAGAAGTGTTGTATGTCGTTATTGCTCCAAATAAATTAAAGACTGCATGAATATGGATGGATACGGGTGCCCACGATAGGACAAGGGAATTTTTGACCTCTACTAGGTACATGTGACTACGAAAAATGGTCATAACCTAATTTCTGTAGTGTTGTCTAAGTGTTGCAAGTATTCACTTTTGATCTCCTATATATCACGATATGATTTCCGAGGTACCTATAACCTGTAAAACAAAGATTCATTTACAAAACCCACAATACCACATCAAATATAAAAAAAGAAAGATGCAATATTGGGAGTCTGACTGACCCTGGAGGTCACCCAATGGAGTAAAATTACAACCAAGTGTTTCACTACATCTTAGAATCTATGTAGTTCTTTTGTGTGTGTGTGTGTATAATATCATGCCCTATAATTCCCTTATGGAAGTGCACTTGATAATGGGATAGCTAGATGTAGCAATGTAGATGGATGTGTGGATGGAATAAAGAAACTTATCCTTCCTATGATGTGTATGTAGAAAATGTAGCCCCATGTCCCTTTGAATGGATGCTAGATGGATGCTTTGAAGTGCTTTAGATGCCTTTTGAATGCAATATTAGGTGATAGTAATGATTCTTAGAGATTGGTACTTTAGTTTGGTCACATAGCTATGTATTTATATAATTACCTTGTTTGAATTTCTTAATTGACAACTAGAAGGCCGACCCATAAGAAAATAAGATGCTCAAAAGATAAAAGAGGCCCAAAGAGAGTGAGTAAGGTAGAAAGAGGTCATGGGCACCCAGATGGGATGAGGGAACTTGAGCGCGGGCATCTTGGTTGGGCACTGGTGTTTAAAGTCATAAAATATAGGAAATTAAAGTACTAACTAGGTTATAGGGTATGTAAGACCAGAGAGGAAAAAAAATATAGAAAATAAGCTAAGGATAGTCATCGATTACAAGTTTTCTTTCTTAGGAATCATATGAATGCTAGTATGTGTTTATGGACCTAAAAATGTAACCAAGTACATAATTTTTTGTCTAAAGTTTCTCCCACTTTATGTTGTTGAGAGAATAATCGATACCATACAGTAGATAAGATATGTATACTTGATAACCATATAGAATGTGATGGCAATAACATGATGAAGAGACAAGTGAAGCATGAAATGAGTGTAAAAAAGAAGGATGGAAACTAAGAAAGAAAATTTACCCTAGGGGTATATGCGTATGTGTTATACCATGTTGTACTTGTTGTTGAAGGTTACTTCTTTTTGTGTATTAAGGAAGGACCTACAAAAGAAGAACAAAGAAGTATTTAAAGATGTGTATATGAAAATATTGTATAAGTATGTAAAGCATGTGAAAGCATGTAAAAGTAATAAATTAAAAGTGTGCACCTGATTTATGAAGAGTGAAAAGGATAGAAAATGTCCTAAAATGTTGTAGATGAGTGAGTTTTTTGGGCGATCTCATGCCAAGAGTGAGTTTTTTTTGAGATCTCATGCCAAATGTGAGTTTTTGGGTGATCTTACACCAAGTATGTTTTTTTTGGGTGATCTCACTCTAAGAGCGAGTTTTTTTGGTGATCTCACACTAAAGAGCAAGTGTTGGGGAGGGATCCTAGTGCTAGTCTGCTTTGATGAATCTACCTAATAAACACCACTACAAATGGTGTGTCCCTATTTTGTTCCTATTTTCCCTGATTTGTTCAGAATGTATTGATTGTTCTGATTTAAATGGAGATAGAATGCATTCTACTTGTTGGAGGACTTTTCCTGTACTATTAAAACTTCTCTGTAAACTATTGAACCTTGTTGATATGAGAAACTAATTGTGTGTTCACCTAATAAATTAGCACATAGGGGAGGACACAGACATCTAGGAACTCCTGTCTAAGCCCAAGTATTAATGTATGTGTTGTGTTGAGGAGAAAAGCAAGGTTCAAGGTAATTCTGAGACTATATGACTGCTTTATTCCTATACTATGTAAACATGTATTGTATCTTTGATATGTTGTATGGGGTGACTGATTCACCCAATGTATGCCTTCTTATTTGGGGTGAATGTGATGTCACTAGGAGTATGCTACTCAAAGAGAGGACCTGATCCTGAACTGAACTATATCTTGATAGGGAGGAAGGGCATGTGCATGGTAGAAACCAAGGCACATATAAAAAAAAATGGATAGAAACATGTGTTAGTAGAAAAAGTAGTAAACGTTTCATAGAAAAATAGTGTAACAAGAACATTTATATATAATATGCACTGCAAAAAGTGTGTTTTAAACATGTGACATTGCTCACAATGTCATAAGAAAATTAGGTCTGAATCAACAAAAATCATATAAAAAATGATCACACAAGACATAGGGAATAGTCCGAATATAATAGTATACAAGTAGAAAATAATGGAAAACAAAGTGTAACAAATAACCATGGTGGAAAATAGTTCGTGCAAATAAAATGATGCACATGAAGCACCCGTTAGCATGTTTGAAAGATAAAAAGTATGTCAAAGTGTGTATGTATCAATGTAAAGAAATGTGATAGTAATAATAGGAAGTAGTATAGATTGAAACAATAGCACGTGTAGTGTGTGAGAGAGTAGATTCCCCTAGGAGCCTCGATGGGACTGGTAAGAGGTACAGTGCCAAACATCATTGCAGTGTGTAAATGTTTGTAAGGAGTCTTCATTCAAAACTAGAGAACACGTGAATACACGTGTATATGATAAAGATAATGACATACTAGATATCTGACTAAAATAGTAAGTGAAGTGCAACATGTAACTAGTATAGGAAAATAAGAGTAAGTGCAACCAAGATATACGAGATGTAATGTATGTGATGGAGTGTAATGGAATGGTATGTAATATGATTGTGATAGGAGTAGCATGCCCCCCATAAAATGTGTATGAGATGAGATTTATTTATAAAAGACCCCTTAAACAATAAAGAATGAACCATATAACAAGAGTGTGTCATTAGGAAATGGTTTGAAAATTTGTGCTAGATAGATAGAGAAATAATCTTAGAGTGTGATGAGTGAATGTGGTGAAATTTATTTTATATTTAGACCCTCATTAATTGAGTATGAACCATGGAACTAGATTGCATCATAGGCTAGTATGTTGTGTTAGAATTAAATGTTTTAAATATGTATCGTGAAGCATGGAGCATGAAATGTGTAGTATGTGAGGCTCATGGATGTAGTATGCCCTGAATAGTTGAAGTGTGAACCTTATCACAAGAGTGTGTCATAGGGTGATGAAGATAAAATTTGTGTATAAAAAAGGGTTTGTACTGATGCTTAGGAAATACTAGACATTAAGAATGGAGTGTTAAGTGTAGGAGATGATAGAAACATTTGATAGCAATACAAGGGGGGAGAAGCTGTGATTCCCCCCAAGTATGTGAGTGATGGAGATCTATTAAACGATGAAAGAAAGAAAATACAATAGTGACATTAGGTTCACCAAATGATTTAATAAAAATAATATTTAATGTTAAATCCTAACTAAAAAGTCACATATGATAAAAAAATGCTAAAATATAGAATTGACATAAGAAATAAGATAATAAAATGTGAATCCCTAAGTGAGAGAGAGAGAAAAGACTTAGTTGATTTACTTTTCATCTGGTACTGATGTAGGCTGGGAAAAATTTTGAACAGGAAATGATCTATGTCGTTATTGATTTGAATAAATTATAGGCTACATGAATATTGTTGGACACGGGAACCAATGGTAGGAAAGGGGCGTCTGGGCACTGACAACCTCTACTAGGCACTAGTGACTGCTAAAATGGTCAAAACCTGATTTATGGAGTGTCATAAAAGTTTCATAAGTATTATCTTTTGATCGACTATGTGTCACAATATGATCTCTGAGGTACCTGTAACTTGACAAACAAAGATGCACCTGCAAAACTCACAATACCACATCAAATCCAAAAAAAGAAAGATGTAATATGGGGAGTCATACTAACCCTAGTGGTCACCCAATAGAGTGAACTTATAACCAAGAACTACACTACATATTACAATCCATGTAATTCTTGTGTTTGTATAAAATCATTCCCCAGGATGCCCTTGTGTGAGTGCACTTAATAACATGCTAGCTATATGTAACAATGTAGATAGATGTGTAGATGGAATAAATAAACTTCCCCTTCCTATGTTTTGTATGTAGAAAATGTAGTCCCTTGTCCCTTTGAATGGATGTTATCTGGATTCTTTGAAGTTCTTTAAGTGTCTTTTGAATGCAAGCTTAGTTGATAATAATGATACTTAGAACTTGGTCCTTTATTTTGGTCACATAGTTATGTATTTATATGATTCCCTTGTTTGAATTTTGTAATTGACAACAAGAAGGCCGATCAATAAGAAAATAAGATGCCAAAAAGATAAAATATGTCTACAGAGAGAGGGTAAGGTGGAAAGAGGTTGGGGACACCCAAAGGGGACGAGGGCACCTGGGTGCTAGCATCCTGGCTGGGCACTGGTGTCTAAAACCATAAAAAATCGGCAAGTAAAGTATTGACTAGGTTGTAGGGTATGCAAGACCAAATAGGAAACACAAAATATAGAAAATAATCCAAGGATATTCATCAATTACTAGTTTTCTTTCTTAAGAATCATATGAATGCTAGTATGTGGTTATGAACCTAGAAATGTACCCAAGTGCATAATTTTATGTCTACACATCTTAGTCTTGAAACTAAAAACCCATAAAACTAGGGTTTTTCTCTCTCTTCCCAAAATAGCTAGAACACCAAACCACCACCAAAATTATCATGGAGGAATCCTCTTCAACCCCGATATATCACTTTTTATTTCCAAGACATTATGGATATCATAAAATTTAAATCTCCCAAGTTTCTCTAAGAGGAAGGATCTGTTAGGGTTTCAAAGTAACTTATCCTCTTAGCGATCATTCATAAAAATGTGATGATTAATCCACCTCATTATGTTAGCTAAAGCTTCTTATTTCCATGTAAAATCATCCCCTAATAACTCTTGGTCCATGCAAAGCACATAGTTCACAACGAGCATCAAAAGGTCATCTTTTAACAAAAATCATCACTCCTGTAAACCTGGTTTAACCAAAATTTACATATATTGTAATTTATTTAGCATTTTTACCTGAAACATTTCATGAAGCATCATGAAAATATCCTCTAACTGATAAAACTCACCATCTAGCTCAACTAGGTTTGAAACTCTCTAGCCATAGTGACTTACGCATGCTTACTTAGCTTGTCTTCACCTTCCTGCTTCCCAAGGATCATGAAACACCACCAAACCTATAATAACTGACCTAAAACTCATGATAAATATGATATAACACATCACCATGTTGTTACCATACTTCACCAAGACTGATCGACTCAAAAACACATAACTCAAACTCATTATGCATGTTCTAGGACGAGGAATAGGTCTAGAATGAGCACTTCACATCATGAAAAACCATGAAATGACCATGATGACTTAACGTAGACACTTAGAAATTTCTAACACACCTTTAGGACCATGCTTGACCTCATGATAACCTTTGGAACACATCCCATGAACATATATGCTTGTATCATGCTTAGACACCATATCGGCTTGACCAAATCATGACACTACCAATCAAACTTTGTGTTTGGCTCTAAATAACACCTCATGGAGACTAATATGACACCTCAACATAATTTACCATCTATGGATTTGAAATAAATGAAAACACCTAGACATGATGCCCAACAGTCTCCCCCTTTGTCATTGATTGCAACCATCTTCAGAAACATTGATGACATCCATAAGACAAAACACACCTACAAAAACTATTTTCCATGTTTCTGATGCTTCTTTCCCCCTTTGACATCTATGAAAAAGGATACAATGGTGAATAGACATGGAAAATTACAAAAGACATTGACTAGAGTCTAGACACAATGACAAAATTACTTACTTTACTAGCTCTCCCTTGGGATGTACTTGCTCTTCTTATTTTCATCAACAACAATAAATGATCCAATGGACATGTAATGAGCCTATAAATATCTCCCCCTGAGTGTATACCTCATATATTGCCTTTAAACATGTTCTAAAACTTCTTTTTGGTTTATACCATGCCAAACTCACTAACTCTGCCTCTAATATTGTCATTATAACTTTTAGGACCAATATCCCTAAACCTCATTTACAATTCAATTTTGTAAAACTTCTTCATGGAATATAAGTATGTATAGCTTATGAATCTTCAACTTATGGCTCCCATTTGAAAAGTACTATCAACTTCTAACTAAAAAAGCAAAAATCAGATTGCATATCTTGATCTTATGGTATGTAGGTGAATAACTCAAAAACCATTGTCTTAAAGAAATATTCTAGTGTTTACTGCCATTTTCAATGGCAATACACCTATTGTAGTCTTATAACCATATCCCCTTGAAAATAATGCTTCCATGCACCTGTTAGAGATTTGAAAAACTTTTCCTTTTAAATATACCTATAACAAGCATCATTTTTATCCTCATACCCTTCTTGGCACCTTGAATCATGATCATGAAGAAAATATCTTCTCAAGTGCATCTCTCAACTCTGTATCGTATGATAGTAACTATTGAAAATTTTCGCACTCATGCGAAAATGGGCAACTCAAAACTTGTTTTCAAATGGAAGGAATTAATGGATGAACCTAAGTAAGGGGGTGCATATAATTGTCATTGTCTTTTCAACTGCAGTAACTGATTAATAACATGTAATTTATAGATATGTGTGCTATTATAGAATGTAATACCTCACATATGATGTCATTCCATGTTCGTCTTCAACAAGGAAACAAAAAAAACCCAAAGGATCAATGCATTTCCTTGATGAAGGTGGGAATCACAGGATATGTGGGATTTTACATCCCATAGTAGCAAATAGAGTTGTTGATTGTAGGTTACAGATGTTCATTATTAAGTTACAGGTATTTTCAATTTGATCATTTCCTATGATTAATTATTATCACGTATGTTATTGATTTTTTTAATTCATTGTAAAATCATTGCATATCATAAGATATGAAAGTAAAAATAAGTACACAACTCAATTACAAAAATAATATCATTTATTCATGATGAAATTCAATGTTTCCCACACAAGCCGTGGGATATAACTTATGAGTTTTGAAAAAAAGATACATGTACATGAAACTAAAAGTAAAAGAGTATAGATGAAACCCTTCATTTCCTTGGGTTTTCTCTGGCCTTAATTGCTTAAGTTCCAGCTCTATATTTATCTTCTACATCATCCATCCCATCAATGTACCAAAAAAGAAAAGATAAAAGATATTAGTTACTGAGCTCAGGGTTTAATCTATATTCATGTACTACTAGCTTCAGGAAAATGAATCATTTAAGATAAAAAAGCATAAGGTACATCAGAGTAATAAATGTAGATTTGAGAAAGTAGTATCTTGCAAAAGCTCATGGAATACAAAAAAAACATATCAAATAGACAAGAAAGAAAAGAAAATCACTATGGAACAGAAAACAGGCCAAAAATCCTATTATTTTGTAACTATTTTTTCTAAGTGTATAGGTACATGTAGGACGAAAAATAAAGTAATGACTGGTGTCATTTCATAACACATTGTGAATACTCAAATAAAAGAAATGCATGCATTCCACACATGATCAAGATTGCACACTTAGGACTAGACATCATCAATTATGACATAAATAGAATGCACTTGATCCAAATTTGAAAGAAATGCAATTAGGGAAAGGAAAACACATCTCCTTGAAAATGTCTACAAGTTTTAATCAAATCAAATATGATCAACCCAGTTTGAGTTTATTAAAGATATTAACAAAAATACACCACCTAGATAAAGTCTAAACCTCAATAGATCATACAATGAAATGTTCAAATCTCAACAAGATATTGACTAGGAGATATGCTTCTACAATCAACAACAGTCCCAGATTTGCATATTTTCAAAAAGACAAGTAAATGAATACAGAATAACATAGTCTTATTGAAGAAAGAAATTGCCATTTTCCATGTTTTAAGGCTTTATCAATTTTGTAGAAGTCAAAGGAAGTTCTTAAGTTTAGGGTACATCAAATGAACAAACCCAATATAAGCTTAGAGGAATGTCTACAAGTTTTCAGTCAAGAATGGGCTCAAATTAAGAAGAATTAGGAAAGATTCTCATAATTTCAAATAAATTTTAATTAACGTAGAGTAAAATACCTAACCCATTTTGGGTATGAATAAGAGTGTAGTTACATATTTATAATGCAACAAACTAGGTGACCCAGTATTGGGTATGAAAATGAATTTTATAATATTTTCATATAAAATTATGCAACATTTTGGTCAAAGAAAAAGCTTACAATAGTCTCAATGGTTTGATAACATGGTTTCAAAGAACAAAAATAAAAAATTCCTATTCAAGCATGATATGCACAGAATGAACACCATTATTACAATTAAAAGAAAGGAAATGACAAAATATATATTATCATAGTATTTATTCATCAAAACACCTTATGTTTTAGATCCATTCATGGATTTCATACCATTTTTGCAAAGATGGAAAAAAAGATCAAGGAACTCACCTTTCAAAGATTTTGAAACCCTCAAAAGATATTAATGGAAAAGAATAATAGCATGCCTAGAATGAGTTTCAAACTTGGAGTGTAAAGAAAACAAAGAAATGTGAAATAATAACAAGTATCAGTACATGTTTGGAAGCAAAAAAACAAGGTTCAACCAATTATGGAGGCATCATAATAGAACTACAAGAGAAAAAGAATCACTGAAGTTACAGATAAAAAATGAAAAAAATCACCTACGTAGCAATGGCTCAGACATAGCTTGAAATAGACTATAATGGAGGTCATATCTTTCAAAGAATCCTTAGTATAGCTCAAAAAAATTCCATAGAGATTAACAAAAGGATTGAATGCCAAATGAATGCCAAATAAACAAGCTTAGATCATCATTAATAGAAGACACATGATGTCTCAGAAGCGCGAAAGTTTCTGAGCTCCAAATAACAAGAAATTGGCGGTCTAAAAAAATTTTGGCATGGCTTTTCCACCCATGAGAGAAAGTACGAATCACCAAAATGATTTGGTTGAATTTTTTTAGTTGGCTGACTTAACCATGGTTAGATCTAACTCATTCGATGAGTTCAGATCGACAATCCATATCAAGGGAGTACAAAGATCAACGGTTACGAATTAGTCACCAAAATCAATCATAACCAACACTTCACCACAGTCACCCAAAGTTATCATCAACAATAGAGATGCAATAGTAGAAATATCAAAGGCTCATGAATAGTCCTGAAATCAATGCAAACTCCAACCTAACTCATTCAAAATTAACAATCGATGGATCCAGGTAAATCGTACAAGATCAAGTGGCCAACATTCCAAACCACAATATAAATACCCAGTCAGAGATAGTACATAGATCAACTGAGGAAATTTAAGCATCTAGATCTATTGGATGGGTAAGTACACAAAGTTGGGGGGCCAAAAAGTAGACAAAAATCTAAAAAAAAGTAAAATGTGTACGTATTTTGTTAAAATGTGCTTGCATTTTAATTTGTTTGGCTCGGGAATCACCAAATCATAATGTGTACGTGTTACATAACACATACGCATTACATAATGCATACGCTTTATGCCTACTTTAAAAAAAAAAGAGGCCCGAGCCTCTATCATTTTACCTCCCTCAAAGGTGAGTTTCAGAGCTTGTTCGTGCCCTTACTTTTTTTCATTCAGCTGGATCTCGAGCTCAAAGGATTGTTTCTAGATCGCTAGGAAGATCTGAATCAATGATGGCACCACGGAGAAGAGGTAAGCACAATTCTTTTCTCAAAATTGCATTGAAATATGATAATTATAGATTAAAATTTGAATTGAATACATATTTTTTATTGTTACAGTTAGAGGTCGATGGAATCAACCACAACAAAACCTTGTTATTCCTAACATCCCTCCTGACACTCCCACAATTGCTCAACATCCCTTGGGTAGTCAAGAAGATTTAGTAGCCCAAATAGTTGAAAACAAAATTGAAATCCAGGATTTAATCAAAAAAATGAGGGATGCATGATCTACAAACCCCCACCACACCTCTCTTGCAAACACATTGGAGGAATTACTTGTTTAAATTGATGCGGTAACAAGGAAAATTGATCGTTGGACAACTTACAGATAGGGTTGTAGGATTTATTATTCCAACAAATTGTCATATGTGGATGTAAAGAAAAAATAATTTTCAAAAGAACTCATATGTGCCTTATTCACGGATCCCCGCACTAATTTTCTTGTTCCGTTGACATGTAAATGATTTCCCATCCATTGGTGCAATAATAATTTGATTAAAAATAATTTTTTGGACCGATGGTGGATGGTGTTTGATTTTCCACCTTGTAATAACAACAAGGTGCCACTATACTTTCTGAGGAAACTCTATTACAATTTTAACCTCAACAAGATCCCAAATTATTTTGAGTTTCAAGATTTCTAGGGCTGAGGAAAAGGATCTGCATAGGATCAACCAGGTGCACAACGTGCACCTATTCAGTAGCGTAGATTCCCCACACAGAAGCCCCCTCACCCTGAGATTGTCCCTCAAGTAGTGAAGGAGACAACAGATATTGATACACTCCACGCACTTCAGGGGCTATCTGTGACCCTTGTTTGACATATGAGGGAGATTTCTGAGTCAGATGCTTGTGGAGGTACACAGAGTATTCCCTCAGGGAGTACTAGCATGAGGCCACATTTTTTATTTCATGCGTATTGCTTTTGGTGCACTTGGTGCGAGGGGTGAACATGATAATGTCACTATGTCAGATGTCCTTTTGAGTGAGACATTTTGATTACATTCATCAACATCACCTTCATAGGTAAATTTGTTATGTTTTGTTATGTGTGTTACAAAAATTTTGGAGTACATGCTTTACTTATATATGTTAAATTCTTGAAATAATTGTATTTGTACATGTACATGCATTGATATTACAGCGTGCGGGAGACGTATCTTCATCCCGACCATAGGTGATGAGCACCATGCATACACATACATTCACAGAGGTAATTTATAATGTTAATTATTTAAAATTTTCACATACATGTGTGTGTGTGTGTGTGTATTAGTTTTGAAGTCAAATATATGTATGTTCTTGTATGTACATCTAACTCACGTGATATACATGTTTGATAAAGATGTTGACTTCACTAGACACCCCACCATCTCTGCAACAAGTAGATAAAGGTGTTGTCACTGTGATTTCATCTGTGCAACAACTCACTGAGGTATTCAAACAACACATCAATTTTGTTAAATTTCTCATGTAATTCATATTATGTTAAATTACATGTTAGTAATGTATTTCATTTTAGAATTGTTAAATTATGTTAATAATGTCCTTCATTGTGTTTATGCAGGAGTTACCTACAAAAGGTAGTAGCCCTGTTCATTTGATTCACAAGCGTGGTGGGGTAAAAAAAATAGTTCTATATTGATAAAATTAGTTAAAATATTGCCATTATGTAGATACATGTACTTAGCTCTATTTTTGCTAATTTTGATGTTAGATTTTCTGATCTTATGTGTATGTAGAGAACTTCAACCCCCTCCATTTTGAATTTGAGGGCATGGACTCCTCTATCTCGTCGTCTTCGTACCCTTGTTCATACTGCAGGAACTCTTGATGACTCATCTGAGTGTGAGATGCAAATTCGGCGTGATTGAAAACTTGCAGTAAGTTTATGTATTTATGCAAATACTTTCATTGTAACATGGTCTTAAATACATGTTGAAAACATATATAAATTAATTTATGAAAAAAAAAACATTATTTACATTTACAAGCTCATACACAGGCGAGTATTCAACAGAAGAGGACTTGAAGCATGGGATTGAATGATACAAAGTCATCTCATGGATCTCCATCTTTTTCTAAGGGAGATCCTTCTTCGAGCATGACCAAGAGAGGGATAGATTTTGATGAGTAGGAAATATATGTGTCTTACATGACATTATTTTTGTATGCCTATGCACATGACATTGTATGTACGCTTATATGACATTTGATCTTGATGGTATATGACCTATTTGGGCATTTTTGTATTTATTATGCACATTAAAATACTATTTGGAACTTGATAATTTTATATGAGACCTTACATTTCTGAGATTATTTTTGCGTGAATCTAATATGATGTGCACTTGACAATATTTAAGACATTATGGATTATTTTTTCATTTATTGGTGATGTACATGTACTAGCATTTTCAATGTATAATATGCATCAAACTGTGGAAATAAATATTTATATAATGTATGTACATAAATATTTACCTAATTTGAGTAATTATTCATTCAATTTATCAATGTGTATATGTGTATTTACCTTACTTGTGCTTCTTCTTGCTCTTGGTTTCTTTGTACTAGTTCCTATCTTATCATGCACTTACTACATTCTTCTATGCTTCGTAGTCTTCTCCCTTGTTAAAACACCCGACATTCATCATAATTTGATTCCTTTCATCTATTGATATTTTGAGAATGTCTCTCCATATACATTACTCCAATGCTTGAGAATGTCTCCAGATTCAATGACATTGTGATTCAAACACTCAATGATTCTTGATTGTCTAATCCTATCCAATTCATGTTACTACCTTTAAATCTATAGGCATTTCAAGTTATTTGGAAATCATATCACACCCTTCACTAGGCTTGATGACTACCCTATCCTTTTTAAGGTGCTTTTGAAAGCATCCATGTGTTTATCATAACATAAATTATCAATGAATGGAAGGTCACTAAGCCATAGACTAGTTGACTCCCATCCAGAACTAAATAAGAAAGATGTACTAGGTGATTGATAACTCTCATGTGTTCTTAGAAATACCCCTATCAAATTAATTCTTAAACCAATCTAGTCATTTAAAGCTCTTAAGCGACTATGCCCAGATGGGGTAGCCGTACACTGACTCAGACTACACTATTTCGCGCATTTACAAACAATCACACAACTAGAGAACCAGATGGAGACAAAGAAAACCATGAGAGTCTTTCATATAGGGACTCGACATGGAGGTCTCAGATCTGACGAGACATCTCTAGGTGCCACGGAGTCTGTGAAATCAGCCGTCGAAGATATGGCATATTTGGGCCTTAAGGCTCTTAAGCAACTACCCTCGGACGAGGTAGCCCAAAAGCACAAGGAGCATAGGGAATCAAAAGAAGTCTCCAATAGTGTTCACTAAACCACCTCGATGTGTTGGCATAGTTGGTTTGGTCCCACGAACTTACGTTTACAAACTACAACATCTGGCATCCCTACACTGACTCAAACTGCACTATTTCATGTGTTTACAAACAATAGCACAACGAGAGAACCAGATGGAGATGGAGAAAACCATGAGAGGCTTTTGTAGAGGGCCCCAATATGGAGGTCTCAGATCTAAAGAGATGTCTCTAGGTGCCACGAAGTCTGAGAAATTACCCGTCAAAGATATGGCATGTTTTGGCCTCAGGGCTCTTAAGTGACTATGCCCGGATGGGGTAGCCTGAAAGCAAAAGGAATGTAGGGAACCAAAATGAAGCCTCCACTAGCATTCACCAGGCCACCCCAATGTGTTGGCATATTTGGTTCAGTCCCATGAGCTTCCGTTTACAAACTACAACGTCTGGCAGCCCTACACTGACTTAGACTGCACTATTTCACGCATTTGCAAAAAATAGCATAGTGAGAGAACAGGATGGAGACAGATAAAACTACAAGAGGATTTCATAGAGGGTCCCAACATGGAGGTCTCAGATCTAACAATATGTCTCTAGGTTCCACGGAGTCTGAGAAATCACTCGTCAAAGATATGGCGTGTTTTGGCCTCAGGGCTCTTAAGGGACTACGCTCAGACGAGGTATCCTGAAAGAATGAGCAATGTAGGGAACAAAAAAAATCCTCCACTAGTGTTCACCAGACCATATGGATGTGTTAGCCCAAATGGTTTGGTCCTATAAGCTACTGTTTGCAAAATACAACATCTAGCAGCCTTACACTGACTCAAACTACACTATTTCACGTGTTTACAAACAATAGGACATTGAGAGAACCAGATGGAGACAAAGAAAACTGCAAGAGGATTTCATAGAGGGCTTCAACATGGAGGTTTTGGATATTATGAGACATATCTAGGTGCCACGAAGTCTGAGAAATCACATGTCAAAGATATAAGGTTGTTTGGTTTCAAGGCTCTTAAGAGACTACGCCCGAATGAGGTAGCCTGAAAGCATGGGGAGTGTAGGGGACCAAAAAAAAGCCTCCACTAGCATTCACTAGGCTATTTGGACATTTTGGCCCAGATGGTTTGGTCCCACAAGCTACCGGTTGCAAAATACAACATCTAGCAGCCTTACACTGACTTAGACTATACTATTTTACGCATTTGCAAACAATAGGACAACAAGAGAACCGAATGGAGATGAAAAAAAATGCAAGAGGTTTTCATAGAGTGCCTCAACATGGAGGTTTTGAATCTGACGAGACATCTCTAGGTGTCATGGAGTTTTAGAAATATCCCATCGAAGATATGGCGTGTTTTGGCCTTAAGGCTCTTAAGGGAATACGCCTGGACGAGGAAGCCCGAAAGCATGGGCAGTGTAGGGAACCAAAACAAAGCTTCCACTAGTGTTCACCAAGCCATACATATGTGTTGGCCCAGATGGCTCGGTCCCACAAGCTAACGTTTGCAAAATATAACATCTAACAGCCTTACACTATCTCAGACTACAGTATTTTGCACATTTACAAACAATATGACAATGAGAGAACCAGATGGAGACGGAGAAAAATGCGAGAGAGGATTTCATAGAGGGATTCAACATGGAAGTTTTAGATATGACGAGACATATCTAGGTGCCACGAAGTTTGAGAAATCACATGTCGAAGATATAAGGTGTTTTGGTCTCAGGGCTCTTAAGAGACTACGCCCAAACGAGGTAGCCTGAAAGCACGGGGAGCATAGGGAACCAAAAAAAATCCTCCACTCCTCCACTAGCATTCACCAGGCCATTTAGACGTGTTGGCCTAAACGGTTCAGAGTGCCTCAACATGGAGGTTTTGAATCTACGAGACATCTCTAGGTGTCATGGAGTTTTAGAAATATCCCATCGAAGATATGGCGTGTTTTGGCCTTAAGGCTCTTAAGGGAATACGCCTGGACGAGGAAGCCCGAAAGCATAGTGTAGGGAACCAAAACAAAGCTTACCAAGCCATACATATGTGTTGGCCCAGATGGCTCGGTCCCACTAACGTTTGCAAAATATAACATCTAACAGCCTTCACTATCTAGACTACACTATTTCACGCAAACAATTGCAAACAATAGAAAAACAAGAGAACCGAATGGAGATGGAAATAACTGCGAGAGGATTTCATAGAGTGCCTCAACATGGAGGTTTTAAACGGTTCAGTCTCACGAATCTACAAAATACAGCAGACATCTCTATTTCACGGTTTGTCAGAGGATGGAGTTCAACATGGAGGTGAGAAATATCCCGTCGAAGATATGGTGTGTTTTGGCCTTAAGGCTCTTAAGGGAATACGCCTGGACGAGGATGCCCGAAAGCATGGGCAGTGTAGGGAACCAAATAAAAGCTTCCACTAGTGTTTACCAAGCCATACATATGTGTTGGTCCAGATGGTTCGGTCCCACAAGCTAACGTTTGCAAAATATAACATCTAACAGCCTTACACTATCTCAGACTACACTATTTTGCACATTTACAAACAATATGACAATGAGAGAACCGGATGGAGACGGAGAAAACTGCGAGAGAGGATTTCATAGAGGGATTCAACATGGAAGTTTTAGATATGACGAGACATATATAGGTGCCACGGAGTTTGAGAAATCACATGTCGAAGATATAAGGTGTTTTGGTCTCAGGGCTCTTAAGAGACTACGCCTGAACGAGGTAGCCTGAAAGCACGGGGAGCATAGGGAAACAAAAAAAATCCTCCACTAGAATTCACCAGGCCATTTAGGCGTGTTGGCCTAAACGGTTCAGTCTCACAAGCTACCATTTACAAAATACAGCATCTGGTAGCCTTACACTTTCTTAGACTACACTATTTCACGCGTTTGCAAACAATAGAACAACGAGAGAACCGAATGGAGATGGAAATAACTGCGAGAGGATTTCATAGAGTGCCCTGATATGGAGGTTTTAGATTTGACGAGACATCTCTAGGTGCCACAGAGTCTGAGAAATCACTTGTCAAAGATATGGCATGATTGGGCCTCGGGGCTCGTAAGCGTCTACGCCCGGACGGGGTAGCCCGAAAGCATGGGGAGCATAGGGAACCAGAATGAATCCTCCACTAGCATTCACCTGGCCACCCTATTTTTTTGGTGTAGTTGGTCCCACGAGCTTTCGTTTGCAAACTACAAACTCTGACAACCCTACACTGACTTAGACTAAACTATTTCTAGCGTTTACAAACAATAGGACAACGAGAGAACCGAATGGAGATGGAGAAAACCATGTGAGAATTTTTTAGAGGGCCCTAACATGGAGGTCTTTTTAGTGAAAATCAGCAGCACCCCTGGATGTAAATCAGGTTTTAAAATTGATGTTTTAGGCATCCAGTGTGATTTCACAACATTGAAACCTCTCTCCAAGTGTGGGACTTGTAAAAATGATAGAGGAATCTCCAGATTAGAGGCTGGTTCCTCAAAATCCTCTGATTAGATCTATTATTTGCACAACTGCAGAGGTTCAAATCCTAATTTTATCCTAATTTGCAAGGAGACAGGGATAAGAAATGCAAAAATTGAAACTAAATTGATAAGGGTGATACACCAAAGGAGTGGTGAGCACTTCTTACTCATGCAAATGGACACAAATCAGAAATTGTAACATAAAACATCATGCACAGGTTGATAACTGTAATCAAAGGTCCGAAATGAAGTAAACAACACATGCAAAGGACCGAAAGCATTCACAGAGCCTGCATTGTGATTTTCAACATCAAAATCCTTGTATTCCAACACCAAAGAGGCAGAAAAACCTGTTACAATCCCTAGAAGGTCTAATCCTTCCAAAATCACTTGTTGAAGGTGAAAACAGAAGCTTGCTATGCAAAAAAGTGTTCAACCTTCGAAAAATGAGCCAAATATGGCTTTTACAGTGCATGGGTCGAGCCCAGGAGAGAGAAAACGTGAAAAAAGTGGGAGCCATTCCTCATTGACCAAAATGCATTAAAAAACAGCATGTAGGTCCTTACAAACCCATGCCCTGACATTTTTGACCATACTGGAGAAGAATGCGACCCATTTTGCATTAAAATTGGTTGTTGAAATGTCAGTTCTGTCCATGGTCTCATACCAGAAGCATTTTTTGATTTTCTCCCTCCAAACTGAACAAAAATTCAAAATTGACCACAAAATCTTGTAGAGAATTTCACTAGCTTTCCATTGATATAAATAACGTGAAAACCCAAGCTCTTGATCGAAAGATATGGCGATTTGAAGTTTTAGGGAAAAACAGGGCCAAATCGGGTCACTTTGATATTTTTGGCCTGGACACGTGGCAAGTTCTGATTGGCTGCGGGCCTTCTAGGGGAAAATTTCCCACAAAAACTCTGCCGATCCATAACTTGAAAAATACATGGAGTTAGGAGGAAAACTTTACCTTTCTGGAAAGCTGAGAAAGAGCTCTATCCAATGGTGCCATTTCCAGAAGGTTTTGAGTGCCTGAAAAGAAAAATTTTGTGACTGAGGCACAAGAGAGGCAAGGACACAAGGGGTTAGCCACAAAAGTGAACAGGGGCACATTTTGGCTAACAATTTTGGCAACTCAGAGGGGTCATCTGCCTGCTAGATGAAAATACCAGTTGCCTGAAGCAGTCCATTGGGCATGGAGTCATCAAATTTTTTGTTTGGAACCCCAACTGACTTAGAATGTTACAAGGAGGAAGATGGAATATCACGTGATGGAAGCAAGGACTGCAAAACATCTCCAGGGACAGAAAGCTGTGCCAAAGAACTTAGGGAAATAAAAACTAACCTACAGTGAAACAATGTGCACAAGCACTTGAAGGAATGGAAACCTAAGCTAATATTTACAAGGTGGAGAATTTCCCTTTAGAAGAAATGCTTGAGATAGATTCCATTGACTGGAATCTGCAGTTCTTCACCATCCAATGAAGCCAATTGGAAAGCATTTCTGTTCTTGCACTTCGTGACCATGTATGGGCCACTCCAAATGGCATAAAATTTTGAATGCCTTCCCAGTTTTGCTCTATCTGCATCCCATTTTAACACTAGATCTCCAACTTGGAAAGATCTACTCTTGGCCTTCCTGTCAAAGGTCTTCTTGATCAAAGCTTGATCCTTCTCTATTGCTTGGGATGCCTGATCTCTGATCTCTTGAAGCTCCATCAACTATGCATATCTCACCTCCATGGGCTCAAACTCCAACAGATCCAACTGTTTCATGAGTTCCAATGTTGGCAACTCAAGTGACATGGGCAAGATTTCTTCTCTTGCATAGACAAGCCTGAATGGAGAGTTACTCGTGGATCTCTTGGGAGTTATCCTATCAGCCCATAAGGCTGATTTCAGTTTGGTATGCCAAGACCTCTGATTCTCATCAAGAGTTATCCTAATGATCCTCAACAAGTTCTTGTTTGTAGACTCAGCCTAGCCATTACCTTGAGGGTAATAGTTTGATGAAGTACTTAGGTAGATCCCATTCTTGACAGCCTACTCAGTCACCTTGGATCTGATGAATGCCAATGCATTATCTGAGATTATTGTAGCAGGTATGCCAAATCTGGTTACTATGCCCTCATAGAAGTCTAAGATGCTAGACTCATTTTCTTCTTTGAGTGCTACTCCTTCAGTCCACTTGGTGAAGTAGTCTGTGGCTGTCAAAATCCATTTGTGCCCTTGACTTGAATTGGGATTAATGACTCCAATGAAGTCCAAACCCCATTGCATGAATGGCTGGTCAACTAAGATTGGATGCAATGGAAGGGCAGCAAGCCTCTCTTTACCTGTGAAGAATGCACAATTCTTACACCTCTTGATCCATACATAGCAATCACTGAAAATCTTGGGCCAATAATAACCAGCCTTCATAATTTTTAGAGCTGTCACTCTTGGTGCAAAATGACCACCAGCTGGTCCACCATGGAACTCTTCCAACACCCTATGAATCTGATTTGTGTTAATGCATCTCAGCAGCACTCCATTCACATATTTCTTGAACAAAACTCCATCAAAAATGGCATATGGGACAGCCTGCAATCTGAAGTGTCTTCTTTGGGTCTTGTTCATCTCCGGAGGGCATAGGCTTGTGCTTAGGAAGTGTATTATACCTTGGGTCCAGCAAGGAGTGGGGACATCATTATTTTCTTCTTGAGTGCCACTTGGCTCATGGCTGTCTTGAACTGTCAAAACAACCTCTTCTTTTGCATACTTCTTTTTGCTTCCCCAAAATCAGATGCTCACACAATCCTTTTCCTCTTACCAGCTTGGTGACTTTGATATCAATGTCATACTCCATGACACGAGTGATCCAACCTGCCCTTTTCTCATTCAAATCCTTGTTGAGGAGGAAGTATTTAACCCCAGCATGAGAGACCAGCAACTGGACCTTGTTGTTTGAGACTAAATGCTTGAATTTCTTCAAGCTTCTGATTACTGCAAGTACATGCTTCTCAATAAAAGAATACCTCACCTCATAGTCATCTAGGCTCTGGCTACCAAGAAAGCAATTGGCTGCTCATCATTTTCCTTGTTTTGCTGTACCAAAATGGCAGAAATAGTATCATTACCTCCAAATGCATAGAGGATGAAATCCTTGGAGAAGTCTGGGTTGATGAGAGTTGGTGCTTGAGAGATGGCTTCTTTGATTGCTTCAAAACTCTCCTTGCCTTCTGCTGTCCACTTGAAAGTCATGCTTTTCTTTAACATTTTGGTGATAGGTTTGACAAGTGCTGCAAAATCACTGGGACAAACCTCCGAACAAAGTTTATCCTCCCCAAGAAACTCTGAAGGGCTTTCTTGTGGCTTGGCAATGGTAGTGCTATTATGGCTTCAACCCTTTCTGGATCAATTACTAATCCTTCTTTGGAGACAATATGGCCAAGGAGCTTTCCTTCATGTGCAAGAAAGATACACTTCTTAGGATTCAAAGACACTCCAAATCTCCAAACCTTTGAACGCCATGTCCATTGCTCTTTGGAAGGTAGCACTAGCGTTGGACAACCCAAATGGCATTTTCCTGTATGCATAAGTTCCCCATTTGGTTGTGAAGGTTTTCTTGAACTGGTCTTCTTCACCATTCTTTCACCATAATCTGATTGTAGCCTGAGTAGCCATCAAGTAGTGAAAACCTCTCGGAGCCAGCCACAACGTGCAAGATTTGCTCCATAGAAGGGAGTGGGTAATGGTCCTTGAGAGATGCTCTATTCAAGTCTCTGAAGTCAACAAACATTCTGATCTCTCCACTCTTCTTTCTGACTAGAACCAAGTTGGCAACCCAACTAGAATGCTTGATTGGGAATATGATCCTTGACTCAATCAGCTTGTTCAATTCTTTCCTCATGAGAGGCTCCATGTGTGGATTGACTGGTCTTTGTTTCTACCTGACAGGATTAGTATTTGGATCCAATTCAATGGTATGCTGAGCTAAGTTGGGATTGAAACCTTTCAAGTCTTCATAGCTCCAAGAAAACACGTCAGGGAACTCTTGGCACAGCTGCATGAACTCATACCTTTCTTGTTCAGTTGTCATCTTTCCAATTTGCAATGGTTTTTTCTCTTCCACCAAGATGGATACTGAATCCGCTCTCTTGACCTGAATGTTTGATTTCTCCTTCCTAAACTGATCATTGGGATTAAAAATGGACTCCAAAGTGATAAGTCCCTTGGGCAGCTTGTTAGTTCTCAGCTGTACCACTTGGTCACCATACTGTTGTTACAATTTTTCTTGATTCTTAGCTGAGAACTCAGCTTCTTCTTGCAAGAAATGGATGATTTATTCGTCATTTTCAAACACTTGCCAACTGACATTGTTATCCGGCACTGAAGGCCTCACAATCACATGGATGTTTGGTTGTACCTTATCTTGTTGAATGCTTTCCACAATGTCAAAGGCTGCCCCTACTGCTGCAAGCTTGTCAGCAGCTTGGTTCTCTTTCCTAGGAATGGATTTGATGCCAAAACCCTCAAAATCTTCCATGAGGTCCCACACCCTGTTCTTGTAGCACTTAAGTAGATCATTCTTGGCAGAATGCTATCCCTTGACCTGATTTACAATCAATTCACTGTCACCAAAGACTTGCAAGTTCTTTATTCCTCTCTTTATTGCCCAATGCATCCCTTGCACCAAGGCTTCATATTCAGCAATGTTATTGGAGCATGCAAACTGAAATCTAAAAGTTGAATAGTACTTTACTCCTTAAGGTGAAACAAGCATGGCTCCACCTCCTGCACCTTGTCTACTCCTTGATCCATCAAAAAATAGCTACCATACCTCATTGTCATCCTTATGGTTTGGTTTGGTGATGCTAGGAATGGGCTGATCTTCTTCATGTATGCAATAGACCCCTAGCTCAAATTCTTCTACTTCTTGATAAGGATCAAAAGCATGTACCTTTTTTTCCCATTCATCAAGAGTTAGATCCGGGATGCTTCCAACCTTGTTGTCAGCTTCATCAGTGCTTGGGTGATCTTCTTGATCAAATGCTGAACAATTGGAATTGATCTGACTTGGAGTGTAGGGCTCAATGTGGAATTTTACAATAGGTTCAGACCTGATTGTAGCTTTGGTTCCATACCTCGTTCTGAACAGCATGTGTGACCAATCAGCAGACAAATATCCTCCAATCTTGGCTATGAAGTCCCTTGACAAGCATAGGGAAAAGAGTGGTGGAAGGTCTATAACTGATACATCTTGTAAAACAACAACATTTGGACATGCATGCAAGGTAAGACTCAAGTTTCTAATCACTCCAACTATTGTTACTGCTGTCCCATCCAGCTGCACTACCCCTTTGGATATGGTTTCATACTAGAGCCCTAGCTGATAAGCTATTTGTTTAGGCATCACTGAGCTACTTGCCCCGGAATCTATCATGTAATTGTGCACTAACTGATTTCCAATGATTAATGAAACATAGAAAGAAGGAGGCTTCAACATTTTACCTTGCTGTCCTCCATGATTCCCCTCAGGTTGGTTAGCATTTGTGAGAACTTTCTCTTGCATCTAAACTTGCTAATTCGAAGTTGGCCAGTCCTTCATGGCATCTTGTAGCAAATCTCTTTGTCCTGGGAAAGATAGGGATTCCCACATTGATATATTTACATTTGTCTTCTTCATCTGATCAATGATACTGAATGGTGATGAAGGATCTCTTTGTTCTCCCTTGGTTTACATATTCATCCCTTGCATGTGGGCAGAAACAACTGGTATTTGAGTTGGTTTAGGAGCTGTTCTTGGCTGCCCTTGTGCATTTACAACTGGATTTTGTTTGCCAACCATTTGTGGAGCCATAAAAGGTTGTGGATTGGTTGGAGCTAATGGTTGTTCTTCACCCAAATTCCTTCTTTTTGACCTTGTGTTGGCTACAACACCTTGAGAGACCGTTTGATTCATGCCACAAAAATCCTCTGCTTGCCAATTCACAAGTGTGGTGTTATTTGGAGCTGATTACTGTTGGAATGTTTCTTGTTGTTGGTTGTTTCCTTAATTGCCCTCACCCTCCACACCAGTAGTTGTGACCATTAATGCTTGATTCAAAGCACCATTGAAGCACATGGATTGGTTATGAGGTTCATTGCATGGAAAACACCAATCATACTCTTGAGCAATGTTGTTTTGTGTTGGCACCAATACCTTAGAGGCAGATATGGCATTTGGATTATAGGGCTGAAATGGTCTATTGACAGGAGGCCTTGTTTGATTTATATTTGCAGCTGGATTAGGAGGTCTTTGTGGTTGGTATGGCTGCCTGTTAGGCTGAGCTTGGGGCTGATAAGAAGGTCTAAAACCTTGGGCTTGTTCTCTTGAGAGTAACCAGCTCATTGCCTAGGTTTTGCAATTGCTTCATGACTTCTTGAAGCTCATTTGGGGCACCTGGAGATGAAGTAGAAGCTTCATTTGAACTCTGATTTCTAGGAGTGGGAGAAGGAGCCAAATTAGGTGCTTGATTAGTGTTTGGGCTCTCTAAACTTGGAAACAACGGCATGGGAGGTCTAGGGGCTAGTTTTCCCACTTGGATCAAACAATTTTCAGCCCTAATGGAAATGCTATAAGCCATATGAATAGTTATGCCTCCCATGGACTGAATCAACATAGAAATATCAGAATCTAGAGCTTTGAGATAGTAGAGAAAAGCACCTTCTACTATTGGCCTGACTGCCACTGGAATTCTCTCCCAAGTCTTTTGAAATCTGAAGTTGAAATCAGTCAGCTGCTCATTGGGAGCTCTCTTGATGGTTGTCAGTTGCTCCAAAAGAGACAAGTTGTCTCCCTTCTCTCCAAATTGCTCATGAAGTGCTATACATAGCTAGTTCCAATTCTGAATAGAACCTGAGGTAAGACTTCTAAACCATTGCAATGCTTTCCCCTTGAATGAAGATGCCAGCAATTTGACAGCCACTTGCATCTCATTGATTTCATGAATTTCACAAAGGTTGGCAATGTCTTTAACATGATCACCTGGAGTAGTCTAATTCTCTCCAGTGAAGTATGGAATGTTCTTCAATGCTGTGACTAGGATTGGATTTTGTGCATTGAGAGCAAGTGGGCTGCTGCCAGTGAAATTGACATAGGGGTTGTTTTGTGCCATTTTAATTGGTCTTAGAACCCTTGTTGACTGAATGAAAGGCCTACCAGGTGGAGGAGTTGAGAGAGTTATGTTTGGTGGACATGGAGACCTTTGGATTCTCCTCCCACTTTGCCTTATTCTTGGAGATAACTGGAGATATTCAAACAGCACCTCTTCCTCTCTAGCTCTTGACCTTGTGTTGATTCTTCTCATGAGTGTTTAGGCCTGCACTGCTGAAACTAGTTGATTCTTCCCCTTGGAGTCGCCAGATGTGCAATTTATAGCTCTTTTAAGCAAGAAAATTGTAGCAGATGCACATCAACTTTGATGCAATGAAAATGAGACCTCTAAGCTCCCACCGAGTGTACCAAAACTGTTGGTGCAAATCAGCAGCACCCCTGGATGCAAATCAGGTTTTAAAATTGATGTTTTAGGCATCCAGTGTGATTGCACAACATTGAAACCTCTCTCCAAGTGTGGGACTTGTAAAAATGATAGAGGAATCTCCAGATTAGAGGCTGGTTCCTCAAACTCCTCTGATTAGATCTATTATTTGCATAATTGCAGAGGTTCAAATCCTAATTTTATCCTAATTTGCAAGGAGACAGGGATAAGAAATGCAAAAATTGAAACTAAACTGATAAGGGTGATACACCAAAGGAGTGGTGAGCACTTCTTTCTCATGAAAATTGACACAAATCAGAAATTGTAACATAAAACATCATGCATAGGTTGATAAAAGTAATCAAAGGTCTGAAATGAAGCAAACAACACATTCAAAGGACCGAAAGCATTCACAGAGCCTGCATTGTGATTTTCAACATCAAAATCCTTGTATTCCAACACCAAAGAGGTAGAAAAACCTGTTACAATCCCTAGAAGGTCTGATCCTTCTAAAATCACTTGTTGAAGGTGAAAACAGAAGCTTGTTGTGCAAAAAAGTGTTCAACCTTTGAAAAATGAGCCAAATATGGCTTTTACAGTGCATGGGTCGAGCCCAGGAGAGAGAAAACATGAAAAAACCTGGGAGCCATTCCTCATTGACCAAAATGCATTAAAAATAGCATGTAGGTCCTTACAAACCCATGCCCTGACATTTTTGACCATACTGGAGAAGAATGCGACCCATTTTGCATTAAAATTGGTTGTTGAAACGTCAGTTCTGTCCATGGGTGCATACCAGAAGCGTTTTTTGATTTTCTCCCTCCAAACTGAACCAAAATACAAAATTGACCACGGAATCTTGTAGAGAATTTCACCAGCTTTCCATTGATATAAATAACGTGAAAAACCGAGCTCTGGATCGAAAGATATGGTGATTTGAAGTTTTAGGGAAAAACAAGGCGAAATCGGGTCGCTTTGATATTTTTGGCCTCGACACGTGGTGAGTTTTGATTGGTTGCAGGCCTTCTAGGGGAAAATTTCCCACAAAAACTCCACCGAGCCATAACTTGAAAAATACTTGGAGTTAGGAGGAAAACTTTACCTTTCTGGAAAGCTGAGAAAGAGCTCTATCCAATGGTGCCATTTCTAGAAGGTTTTGAGTGCCTGAAAAGAAAAATTTTGTGACTGAGCCACAAGAGAGGCAAGGACACAAGGGGTTAGCCACAAAAATTAATAGGGGCAAATTTTGGCTAATAGGTCTCAGATCTGATGAGATGTCTCTAGGTGCCACGGAGTCTGAGAAATCACCCATCAAAGATATAGCTTGTTTTGGCCTCAGGGCTCTTAAGGGACTACCTCCAGACGAGGTAGCCTGAAAGCATGGGTGGAGGAAACCACCAATGTTGAATGATTTTGCCACAGGATGTAACTATATAGACTATGAACTTAGTTTTGTTGGGGAGACCACCAATGTTCCAACTATTCATTTTGAAAGAATGAATATCTTCAATCAAACAAAGAATGAAGACCCTAAATTTTTTTGGACATTACAAAAGGTTGTTTGTGCCCAAAAAGAAGCCGAAGGCCATATAAATTTTTAGTCTTCAACTTTAGATGACAATGAACATCGTGAAGAAAAATAATTAGGTGAAGATGTCACTATGATTCAAGAAGAAATGCCTCCTGAAAGTCATAAAGAGTCAATTTGATTACCCAAAAACATTTGGAAGAACTTAAAGAGAAGATACGAGCAGAAGAAAAGGAAAAATGGGAAGCATGGAAGGATCACAAATTAATTGGAATGGAAGATCTATGTGATGTTGTCGATAGAATCATGGATAATCTTAAGGACAACATGCCAAGTTGATTATTTTTATTAATCCCAGCTGCTTCAACTTCACAAATCAAACCAGGTAGTTCCAAAAGCAACATACTAGCAAGAAAAACTACAATGAAGTATTGATAATTGAGCCTGAAACTCGTTTAAAATTGTAATTTATTTTTTATTGAGAATTCACCCATAGTTTCTTTTTTGAAGGAAGAAATTCATTTGATATGTGAGAAATAGAATGCTGATTTAGTCTATTACTCTGACTATTTAGGTTAGATTTATGTATTCGTTCAATGAAAGTTTAAAGCTCTTCAGTACTAACATGGAAAAAATTTCAGGGCCCTATGAAATCCTCTCGCAGTTTTATTCATATCCATCTAGTTCTCTCGTTGTCCTATTGCTTGCAAACACGCGTAATAGTGCAGTTTAAGTCAGTGTAAGGCTGCCAAATGCTATATTTTGCAAATGGTAGCTCGTGGGACCAAACCATCTGAGCCAACATGTCTGGATTGTTTGGTGACTACTATTGGAGTCTTCGTTTTGGTTCCCTATGCTACCCGTGCTTTCGGGCTACCACGTCCGAGCGTAGTCCCTTAAGATCCATGAGGCCAAAACATGTTATATCTTCAATGGGTGATTTCTCAGACTTTGTGGTACCTAGATATTTCTCTTTAGATCTAAGACCTCCATGTTGGGGCCATCTATAAAATCCTATCGCGGTTTTCTCCATCTTCGTCCGGTTCTCTCGTTGTGCTATTGTTTGCAAACAAGCGAAATAGTGCAGTTTTAGTCAGTGTAGGGCTGCCAGAGCTGTAGTTTGCAAATGAAAGATTATGGGACTGGACCAACTATGCCAACACATCAAGGTGGCTAGGTGAATGCTAGTGGAGGCTTCATTTTGGTTCCCTACGCTCCTCGTGCTTTCGGGCTACCCCGTCCGTACGTAGTCGCTTAAGAGCCCTGAGGCCCAATCATGCCATATCTTTGACAGGTGATTTCTCAGACTCTGTGGCACCTAGAGATGTCTCATTAGATCAAAAACCTCCATATTGAGGCACTCTATGAAATTCTCTCGTGGTTTTTTCCATCTCCATTCAGCTCTCTTGTTGTCCTATTGTTTGCAAATGCATGAAATAGTGTAGTCTAAGTCAATGTAAGGTTGCTAGATGCTGTATTTTGAAAACGGTAGCATGTGGGACCAAACCATCTGCGCCAACACATCTAAATGTCCTAGTCAACACTAGTGGAGGCTTCGTTTTGGTTCTCTACACTCCCCATGCTTTCGGGGCTACCTTGTTCGGAGCGTAGTCTCTTAAGAGCCCTGAGGCCCCAATCACAACCATATCTTCGACTGGTGATTTCTCAAACTCCGTGGCACCTAGAGATGTCTCGTTAGATCTGAGACCTCCATGTTGGGGCCCTCTATGAAATTATATCATGGTTTTCTCCTTCTCCATCTTGTTCTCTCTCGTTGTGGTATTGTTTGCGAACGCACGAAATAGTGTAGTTTAAGTCAGTATAGGGCTGCTAGAGGTTCGTAGTTTACAAACAGAAGCTCATGGGACCAAACCAACTATGCCAATACATCTAGGTGGCTAGGTGAATGCTAGTAGAGGCTTTATTTTGGTTCCCTATGCTCCCCATTCTTTCGGGCTACCTCGTCTGGGTGTAGTCACTCTTAAGAGCCCTGAGGCCCAATCACGCCATATCTTCGACGGGTGATTTCTCAGACTTTGTGGCACCTAGAGACATCTCGTTAGATCCAAAAAATCCATTTCATGACACTCTATGAAATCCTTTTGTGGTTTTTTCCATCTCCATTCGGTTCTCTCGCAGTCCCTATTGGTTGCAAACACGCAAAATAGTGCAGTCTAAGTCAGTGTAAGGCTGCCAGATGCTGTATTTTTGCAAATGGTAGCTTGTGGGACCAAACCATCTAGGCCAACATGTCAAAATGTCCTAGTGAATGCGATTGGAGGATTTTTGTTTTGGTTCCCTACGCTCCCCGTGCTTTTGGGCTACCTCGTTTGGGCGTAGTCTCTTAAGATCCCTGAGGTCCAATCATGCCATATCTTTGACGGGTGATGTCCTCAGAATCCATGGCACCTAGAGATGTCTTGTTAGATTTAATACCTCCAAATTAGGGCCCTCTATGAAATCCTTTCATGGTTTTCTCCGTCTCCAGCTGGTTGTCTCATTGTGTTATTGTTTGCAAACGCGTGAAATAGTGCAATCTAAGTCAGTGCAGGGCTACCAGACGCTGTAGTTTTCAAACACAAGCTCATGGGTCCGAACCAACTACGCCAACATGTTGGGGTGGCTAGGTGAATGCTAGTGGAGGCTTCATTTTGGTTCCCTATGCTCCCTATACTTTTGGGCTACCCCGTCCGGGCGTAGTTGCTTAAGAGCACCAAGGCCCAATCACTCCATATCTTCGACAGTTGATATCTCATACTCCGTGGCACCTAGAGATGTCTCGTCAGATCTAAGACTTCCTTTTCCATGTCCTCTATGAAAGCCTCTTATGGTTTTCTCCATCTCCATCTGGTTCTCTCGCTGTGCTATTGCTTGCAAACGTGCAAAATAGTGCAGTTTGAGTAAGTGTAGGGCTGCTAGAGGCTGTAGTTTACAAAGAAAAGCTCATGGGACCGAACCAGCTACACCAACACATCAATGTGGCCTAGTGAACGCTATTAGAGGCTTTTTTTTGGTTCCATATGCTCCCTGTGCTTTCGAGCTACCTCGTCTAGGCATAGTCCCTTAAGAGACCTGAGGCCCAAACATGCCATATCTTTGATGGGTGATTTCTCAAACTCCGTGGCACCTAGAAATGTCTCGTTAGATCTAAGACCTCCATGTCAGGTCCCTCTACGAAATCCTCTCACATTTTTCTCCATCTCCATCTAGTTCTCTTGCTGTGCTATTTGTTTGCAAACACACGAAATAGTGTACTTTGAGTCAGTGTAGGATTGCCAGACACTATAGTTTGCAAACGAAATCTCGTGGGACCAAACAAACTATGCCCACATAGAGGTGGCCAAGTGAATGCTAGTGGAGCATTATTTTTGGTTCCTTATGCTCCCTGTGCTTTTGGGGCTACCCCATCCAGGTGTAGTTGCTTAAGAGTCTTGAGGCCCAAACATGCCATATCTTCGACGGGTGATTTCTCGGACTCCATGGCACCTAGAGACGTCTCGTCAGATCCAAGACCTCAATAGTTTTTCCCTCTATGAAATTATCTCATAGTTTTCTCCATCTCTATCCGGTTCTCTCGATGTGTTTTTTTTTGCAAATGCATGAAATAGTGCAGTCTGAGTCAGTGTAGGGCTGCCAGAGGCTGTAGTTTGCAAACGGAAGCTCATGGGACCGAGCCAACTACGCCAACATGTCGGGGTGGCCAGATGAACACTAGTAGAGCATTCATTTTGTTTCCCTACACTCCTCATGCTTTCAGTCTATCTCGTCCGGGCGTAGTTGCTTAAGAGCCCTGAGGCCCAAACATGTCATATCTTCGATGGGTGATTTCTCGGACTCCGTGGCACCTAGAGACATCTCGTCAAATCTAAGACCTCCATGTTGGGGCCCTCTACAAAAACCTCTCATGGTTTTATCCATATCCATTTAGACTGAGTCAATGTAAGGTTGTCCATTTCCAATCACCTAAATAATATAGGTGGTGAAATGATAATTTTTGTTTGTTGTTCCTTTCTAATATTTAATTTCTCTTAGCTTCACTTGGCTTCGAAAATAATAAATTATCTACTGACAATGCCAACCACATGAAGGTGGAAGCTTTTTTGGTACCACTAACCTACATCAGCATGTTAGTAAGCAATTAAATAGAATTTTAAATCATACAAAATTTAAACAAAATAATTTAAGTAAATATTCAAATTAAATTCATGAAGAACATACCTTTGTAAATGTAATCCAATGAACTGCAAGGATCAACTCTATTCTTAACAGTAGCAAGAATTTCTTCATGATCTGATTCACAAACCTTCCATAGATTTTTGTTTGATGGCTGACCTCGATATTTGATTAATTTAATATTTGTTGCAAGGACCAAATGTGAATAGTGAAGTATCTTCCGATGTACTTCATAGTCTTCAAACAACAAAATGTTTGATTTTTTGATAGAATATCATTGAAACCAAGTTACAGTGACTACCACTGATCCAATGGGATACTCAAGGTCTTTACCATCAATGAGTGTGGCAGTCAATTTTTTTCCCCTCTACACAACAAGATAAGAAGTAGTTTGTTCCCTCTTCGTTAAATTCCATCACAATAACTGCAAAAACGTGCCCTATGTATCACAAAGTAAAACTATTCAGTCAATTTATAAATACATTAAGAGTTGACCATTTAATAATTTATAAATCTAAAACATGGCATGTACATATATGTATGTACCTTGTTGCACTAAATCAGAGACTTGATCAAAGTCAGGTGATGTTTTCATTTCATTTGAAGACCCTGCAAGTTGTAATGCTTGTGGAACTTAATATGTGTCGAGTGGAATTATAGGTCTACAAGTCCATTCATCCACTCACTGCTATGACTCACATTCATTCCATGTAAAATCAATGCATGATATACAAAAACATGTCATACACCTAGTATAAATAGTCCAAGCATTTGCATCTGAAATACGGAATGAGTGCATATCACTTGATCCTGCAACTGTCATACAATCTTCAAGGTTTTCTAGACGTTGTTTCTCTATCAACCAAAAATATCTATGAACTATTTATTTCTCTTGAGATTCATAGACCATATTCTTGACACACCAATCAACAATATTTTTTACATCTGTAAATTTAGCACCATCTTTAAACTTTAACTCTTATCTTGCAAATGCTCTTTTCACACATGCTCTTGCACCATCATGCTCTCCTTTTCCATGCCCTACCTTAGTAAAACTCTAGATATGTTGTACATTTGTTTCTTTGTGCATCATACTTAGCCAATAAAACATCCGTGCATTCTTGAATTGTGATGTGTAGTTGTCCGACCAAATGTAATATTGATCAAAACTAATGTTCCTCTCATTCAAGTTTGCATAAAACACCTAGAAACACCCTTGTAAATATTCTGTAGAATGTTTCCAATCATCAATGATGTAGAAATTATACTCTCTTAATATTTTTCGATATTGCTTAGTGCTTTCAGGAGAGTGCATGAATGTTATATGCACGAAAATATAAACTTACATTGAGTTATAATATTGATACTGAACCCCCATTTGTGGGTGCAATGTGTAATTATTTGCAAATTCAACTACTGAAACAATAGTACCAAGTGGGAATGTCACCTTACTTAACTTGAATTTTTCATCCAACCATCAAGCTCTATATGTGTGCCTTGCATACTCATACAAAATTTCCTCTTTGAATTTTACCTTATATTTTGATAGAGGTAATTGTTTTCTAACAAGCTCACACCTCTTAGATTAGTTTCCATCTTTTAATTGATATGCCACCAATTTATATTTGGTGAAATCAACTAATTCTTTTCCCATTGAATGTGTACTCTCCTTTTGGATACAACTTTTCAGATTTGGCAAGCCACTGCATACATTGCACGTTCCAACCAAACATGCTTTGTTATACAAAATTTGTCTTGTTGATTTTTCACAAAATATTTTCGGAATAAATTCCCTTGAATATTTTTGTGGGACATTTATTCCACACTCCTACAACATGATGTCAGTATGCAAAACACTACGTATTTGACAAAAAACATCATAATGCATTGAAAGTTCAACATGATTCCTGTAACAATAAGTGGTGCGTGAGTGATTGATTTTCACAAAAAAGGGTTTGATCATTTCAAAGAATCTTTGGCTAATGTTAATTCATGGATTTTCATTTTTAAACTTAGAGAACAATTCTGTTTGAGTCATATATAAGAAATTTTTGGCACACGATTCACGATTACAAGAACCTATTCTTCTTTTTACTGTATCTCTTATATTCGGTGACACCCTTGTGTTCTCATTCCAAAATTTTACAATTAATTCTTTTAGAATATCATATGTATTCTTATCTTTTCGTGGAAGTCTACTAGAGAAAGGCCAATAGTTAGTGTTATTGACTAACTCAAGACGTTTACGTCTCTCTATTGCTTTCATTAGTGTTTTTATATTTAGCTTCAAAGCACTGCTTGTTTTTATAATCAAGTGTTTATTAATTATTTTATCACTTACTATACAATTAGTTAGTGCATGTCGTGTAGCATTACTATCTTTGGTGCATCTTTTGCCACCTACAGTTTGGTATGCTTTATGTATATTTTCAACAATTGACGCATTTTGATCAACAATATTAGATGTTCTTAACCCCAGGGTCTTCATTATAGGTCTCATCTTAATTAATTTCATCAATGAAACAAATAATTGACATCTTTGTGTGTCATTTAAATTCTCAAAGTAAATATCTCAAATTCCACTAGCTTTTCTTCTCACATTTCTTTCAGAAATTTTGTTAGGCATTGGTTTTATAATGTTTTCATCAATTTCAATTAAGTGAATTAGTTTTCTTCGCAAAATGGAAGGAGGCATTCTTAGAGGTTAAGATTTTTTTACAAGTTTACTTTCTTCATTCAGTGTTTTCATACAAATTTCGGGGTTAACATCTGGATTCTCAAGTAAGGGTTCAACAATTGGATTCATATCAATTTCTTCATCCATACCAACATTATCACTCAATTCAATATCATTATTCATTGCAAAATCATTATTCTCTACATTTTCATTATGTATTTCATCCCAATTTTCTAATACATTAGTTACATTTAATATAGCGGATGTACCTTGCCCTGCTCAAATTTTTTGCATTCTCTTCAAATTTTTTATTCTCTTCTCTTCCAATTTCTCCGGTGTCTTATTCTTGACTTTCCTCTTGTCCTTAGCTCAAGGTTTATCACCCATGATTAGAAATAATCAACTACTGGGGTAGGGGACAAAATTAAATACTAAAAAATCATGCAAGAATGTAGAGAATATTGTAGACAAAACAGAATGTTTGCAGAATTCCCGTGAAAGAGATGCAAGGGAC
Organism: Taxus chinensis; assembly: GCA_019776745.2. NCBI lineage: Eukaryota > Viridiplantae > Streptophyta > Pinopsida > Cupressales > Taxaceae > Taxus > Taxus chinensis. The sequence continues at coordinate 870,765,702 of CM034150.1, read as the reverse complement.
GTTGGGGGGCCACAATATATAAAACAAAGAAAAATACGTACGTGTTATGTAACACATATGCGTTGCATAACACGTATGCATTTTGTGTTTTCTCTTTTCCCAAGCCATGCCTCAAGGCTTGGGATCCGGTTTGGATCCCCAAGCCTAAGGCATGGACCTGCACAAACACAACAAACAACAAGTTTTTTACAAGAAAATGTAAAAATGACACTTCCTTTATGATAAATCAAAATAAAACAATCGATCCATTTTAAAAAAATTATACCACGACGTAGAGCAGAGTCTCTTCTTTCTAAAAATATAAATTTTCAAATTTTCTGACTAATATAAGGTTTCCATATTATTTATTTTCTAACTATGCCTTTTTATAGCTATTTTTTAAATTGTAAATATGTCTATCTTTCATGGTGTATCTTTTTTTGGGGTGATCGAAATTATAAAAAAATATACTAGCCCAAACTAGGCATAATTCTATACATATTTAAAAAAATCTAATTTTCGATATTTTTTGAGGTAGTTAGTGGGGGGGCACGATCAAAACTCCATTATTTTTCAAAACATAAAATTTCTATACTAGGAAAATCATAAATAAAAAAATGTTATCTAAAAAAAATGGAACCCAAACTAGATGCTCCTAGCTCTCTTTCTACCAAAGGGTTTTCAAAAATACTAAATGGTGCTCAAAAAGTGGTGGGGGCACGAAAGTCACTCTATTATGTTTTTTAACAAAAACATGAGCATTTGTTGGTATTTTAGTTGTTTGACCCACTTAAACCTATCCGTTTTCAATAAAATTTTGTAGCTTAGAACTAGACTCAAAATGCTACGATTCATATTTCTACAACATCTTCCAATTTTGAGTGTAACTATTTTGAAAAAATTGTACAAGTTGAAGTTTTTTTTCAGAAAAATACGTCCACTTAAGACCCTTTTTTGGCCCCCCAACTTGGTGCACTTACCTGGATCATAATGCAAACCGCCAATCTCACTGCAAGTTAGTAAAATTGACCATAGTTTAATCAGAGTTAAATAAAATTCATCAATAACCAAAATAATGGATTGGGTCATCGTGGTAGGGGGGCCAGCCCCAAATGATTTAATTATCATTACTTTGACCTTGTCTAAGGTCTTTTTATTCATAAAATCAAAGGGGCTAAAACATATATGATGCCACAAGTATAAATCAAAATCCCAACACCTATCATAGGTGTAATGATAAATTCTAAGGAGACCCAAAAACATTAGTATGTGTGACATGGTCAAACAAAATCCTAGTCTATGCCAATTATTCAAAAGGTGGTCAAATGATATATGATCAAAATATATAATAAATTCCAAGGTTAGAAAGGGGTAAACAATTACCTTATTATTCACAAAAATACCTTAAACTTGCCAAAGAATCTCATACACAAAATAGGATATTATTTTAAACATGTGCACAGGTGGTACCCACTGTGAAGATTGCAATTATTTTACCAAGAAAAAGAAATCAAAGACATTGTTTTTGCACAGGACTATCTTTTGCATGTCATTGCTAAAGGAAAAAGCTGAGAAAAAGATAGAAATACCCTTGTAAGTGGATGAGTATGCAAGTGTCACATCAGAGGATTAAATATTATTATTTAATAATCAGCTACAGGATAAAGAAGAAGTTACATGCACATTAAAGAAAAACTTGCACATCAAGAAAGGGCTATTATTAGCAAAAATATTCACCCATATTTATTGTAATAGAAATAGAGCAATCAACTACACTTTGACTAAGTGTATTGTTGGAACCAAGGCTATTTTTTCCTTATTGTAAAAGCATGGTTATTTTTTTTCCTTTAGTTATTCATGATAAAGGATAAAATTAACATATAATGGGTGAGTACAAACTGCAACCTATTATTAGGAGGGGTTGGGGTGATTATTTTTTCTATATATTGTGTGCATTAGCAAGGCACAAGGAGGAATTTTTGGATGTAGGAGTGTTAAAGCAACGTTTTGCCAGTTTTTCCCTTGAATGAGAACCAATATTTGTCTTTCTAATTATTTGCAGTTGTATCTTTCTATTAGCTCTTATGAATTTTAATTACCTGAATTAAATATCTTACCTTGCTGCAAATTTGGTGTTTTTTGCATAGTCTTAGTGTGCATGTTATCTTGTTGTGTTGTTGTGATTTATCCCTCATTACATAAGTGTTTTTCCTTATGACTTAGCTGAAACCCATTGGGTCATGCTCCATTAATTTTTTTCTCAGTAAATTGTATATGTACTTAGTCAAAGCCCTTAATATTTTTGGTGTATCACCCCATTTTAATTTCAGTTCTAGCCATTTTTTCCCTTAAAACCCCAAAAAAATAGTTTACGATACATCAATAAGGAACCGGTCATGTAATTCTGGAGACTCACCTCAATAATAGGTTTAACCCTAGACCTGAGGTGTTTCCATTAAATTTGTAGAAGTAAGGGAAGAGCAAGATTAGAAACCCTATTATTATCCCTAAACCAGGGTGCACTTCTGAGAAATAAAATTTTTTGGCACACCCAGTGGGACAACACAAGATTAAATATTTTCTTTTCAAAGGTGTTCTATCATTCAAGCAGATCAACCACCATGCATACTAGTTTTTGGCATGCCCGGTGGGACGAGAACATGTATTGATGCATTCTGAAGATTGAAAATTCAAGGTAAAACTCATTTGGTGACTCCGAAAATCTGATTTCAGAATAGTGCAACATTTGTTATCATCAAATTCTTCAGCTATAACTTTTTTAGGTATTTTTCAAGATAATACAGATCTATTATTTTGTTTTTTTTTTCAACTTATTTTCATGACCAATAGAACTATTTTTCTATTTTCACATATTTTATGAGATCATGCAATCATGACAACATTTTCTTAGTGGAATTATTTTATCCAAGAGTAGTATCCAACATATCCATAGTCATATCATCTATATTCCCAATCAGATCAACATTATGACCCCTATGAATATGAATAAACCCATAACCCAAACCCTGCACATCAATATGATTATCATTATGACAATGGTTATGTTATCCAAAACCAAGGTTATGTAAAATTTTATGCATATTTTTGATAGGATCAAGTGGTTAAAGGAAAAATTCATGAAATGGAGCATATTATGGAAGTACCGAAAGTGCAACTCATGCAAATATTGCATGCTAAACAACTTGGTCTTAGGCAACCCTATCAATGGGGAGGTCCTACACCTAGTTGTTTTAGTCTGTAACAAAGGTTTGAGGTAATGCATGAAACTATTAATCAAATGGCTGATTTTTCTTTATCTTTGCAAGCAGTGGAGAATGATAGGCATCAGGTTGAGGAACCCTATCAATGGGATGTTCCCACTTACCTTCCCTATTAGAATCCAATGCCCACATACCTTCCTTGCTAGCCAATCCATCACATTCAACTGTTTCAAAGTTTCTAGGTTGCTGCAAATTTTTCTTCTTCTATTCCACAATCACATAGTGAAAGGAAATATTTGTTTCCAAGATTTCATTCTGATTTTGTTAAAAATACAAACCTTTTACCCTATTTTCTTTTTCAATAATTTATAGTTCAAGCTGAAATCAAGCCCATCCCTCCTCCTCCTTCTGTAGTACCAACTCATGAAGGAGAAAATCAAAATATCATCAAGGATGGGAAACCAATTGAAGAAAACAACATGCTAGAATTATTACAGAATCTGCAGGGATGGATGTCAAAGTTCTAGTTTGATCATATTCCAAAGTTAGAAAATGAAACCATGTAGGATGTACAATGTAGTTTTGTAGAAGATAAAAAATAGGTAGAATATGATCAGTAATCTGCATTTTCTGAGTGCAGTGTGCACGAAGGTACCATACTCACACTGGTCAATGATTCATGACGGATTTCAATCTTGTCTGAAGGGGTAAAATCAGTTTCAAATGAAGAGTATTTTTAGGTCAAATTTGATAATAAATTAGTAGACTTGGTGCATGAGCAACATGTTTTCAACTTGACATACCTTATTCTAAATGACAAAGAGATAAAATCAGTCAGAATAGGTGAAAAAAAAAATATTAAAGAGGTTGATTTTGAAGAGTCTGATTTCTTACCATAGTTTGAAGATTGCATCGGTGAAGAATAACCTTTAGAAATCTTTGATTTGCAGTCTCATCATTCATATTCAATTTTACAAAGCCTATTGTTGCTAAGATCTCCACACTTGAAAAAGACCAGGAATTTCCTTTGGATGGAGATCCTTTCTTTCCTTTTCTAGAAGAATCATTTTCAAAGAAGAATATGTCAGAATAACATATTGTCCAGATCAGATCTTATGTAAAATAATGTGATGAATTTGATCTTACAATTTTTGTGTTGAATCAGAATGAGCAAAGGGAAAAATCAATTATGAAATTTGTTGTACAGTAGCTTGTGGAAGCTTAAACATGTTCAAATTAGCTTCAAAATGGGTTTAGGGATGGAAATGAAATAGTACAACTTGCAAAAGATTTTTTTTTCAGATCAGCCTCAAAATGTACTTAGTGGTAGAAAGGAAATCCATGAGATAGTGTAGATCAAAGGAATAAATCAAATCAAAACAATTAGTTTACCAGTTGTTAGGAGGCCATGTCCTATTTAGTTCTTGGTTGATTCTAAGCTAGTTACAATAGTACCAAAATTCATGCCTATTTTAGAGCAGAAGGAAGAGTTTCAGATTCTCTACACCAAGCCTCAAACCACTCTAGAGTAGGTGGCAGATGAGATAGAAGCATTTCTCAGTTATTCTACTGATCTTGTGAAAAAAATAAAGGTACATGTCTTATATCCATCTTCTTCATGTTGCTTGTTTTCCAATTTGAATTCATGACCTCAATTTTTGAGAAAGGGAAGCTACTTTTTGCAACCCGTTTCAGGTTTTGTTTAGCTTCGGTTTGTTGCTGGTTAGAGAAGGGTATATTAGGATTTCCATTTCAATAAGTGTAGTTCATGCACATTGCAATGTTTTTCAATTCAATAAGTGCATTCATGTACGTGCTCTAGTTCACCAGATCCTTTCCCAACTTTAGTTCATTTTTTAAAAAGGTCAGTTTTTCAAAAAAGGGTAGATTTTGGTTATATTTTTTTAACTCCATGCCCAACAAAATAGAGCAAGGCATTAGTATTATAAGCCAGCAGGTAGATTTCCCCATAGGATCGTCAAAAATGTTGACAATTTTTACACTCATTCAAAAATGGGAAACTTGATACTTCATTTTAGATAGAAGGAATTGATGGATGAACCTAACTAAGGGGGCACATACAGTTTTCATTTTGTTTTTAGTTACAGTAATTGATTAAAAAGATGTAATCTATAGCTATGTGTGTTGTTACAGAATGTAACACCTTTTGTCTTCAACAAAGAAACCCAAAATCCTCGAAGGACCAATGCATTGCCTTGATGAAGGTGGGAATCATAAGATATGAGGGATTTTACATCCCATAATAGCAAACGGAGTTGCTAGTTATAGGTTGCATATGTTTATTATTAAGTTACATGTATTTTCAATTTGATCCTTTCCTATGATTAAGTGTTATTAAGTATGTTATTGAGTTGTTTAATTCATTGTATAATCATTACATATAATAAGATCTGAAAGCAAAAGGAAGTACACAACTCAATTAAAAAAAAATATCATTTATTCATGAGGAAATTCAATGTTTCCCACACAATCCGTGGGATGTAACTTATGATTTTTTAATAAAAGATACATGTACATAAAACTAAAAGTAAAAGAGTATAGAAGAAACCCATCATTGCCTTGGGGTTTCTCTGGTCTTCATTGCTTCAGTTCCAGCTCCATCTTTATCTTCTGCATCATCCAACCCATCAATGTACCTGAAAAGGAAAGATAAAAGATATTAATTACTGAGCTTAGGGTTTAATCTGTATTCATGTGCTACTAGCTTCAGATAGATTAATCATTTAAGATCAAAAATAATACGGTACATTAAAGTAACAGATGTAGATTTGAGAAATATTATAAATGATCAGGAAACCAATTGTAACCTTGAGGCTTCATGCTCAACCAACCGATCCACCCTATATTGATTATCGATCAGCTCTCTGAACAGTTCACTCAGTTGTTCAGCAAGGTGCCTTTAGCTCATGGTCCCCTATGCCTATTTGAAAAAAATTGTACTTACCCTTCATTTCTGTAACTTTACCTAAGAACGAGTGGATCATGGAAATATGGTAAGACACCTGAAAACTTGTTTACCAACTCTGATAATTTTTTTCCTATGACCTCATCATCTTTCACATCATTCTCTGGGCCATATGGTATTGTGAGTAAACACTCATTGTGTGAACTTGATTTCTTCAGTAATGCATAGGTCAAGATGGATCCAAAAATTGTAATCTCTTATGATGAACCAACCTCATGAATGTATTCAAGAAGGAATTTTGGTCCCAAGGTGTAAGCCACCACCGTTGTCTATTCTTGTCCAAGAGGGAAAAAATTGAAAACATTTTTGGAAACAACTCGGGGATGCTTGTCTACTAAGCATGATACCAGTAGCCTTGTATATTTGTTGGGCATAGAGTCACTATTGATCCCAAAACTGATCCTGAACCATGAAACTCCTTACCTCCAAACACCTTAACATTGTTGCATTCTACATCCCGAACTAAGAATGACCACCACAGAATGTAGAATAATAAATGAGCTTGAACTAGAACATAATATTTCAAGTTTAAGTCACATTTGAATCTTGTGATTTCCTGGCTGAAAAAACACATTGTGAAGTCTTGAACAAAACATCTACTAAAACAGGGACAAAATAGAACTCTATTAAAAATTGAATGTTTCCTTCTTCTGAAAATTTCACCTTCAACATGTTATGTAAGAGAAACAAAAACAAAATACAACACACATAACTAAACACCACACATGCTTCAAATGAAAAATGTAGAGTGTGTCAGACACTTATTCTACTGAAAGAAAACCTATTGCTACCCTAAACTAACCGGAAGCATAGGTGAACTAAACAAACACTGCAACTGGTTGTGCAAAATAGCTTCCTTTTCTTACAATGGGAAACCATGTGATGATGTGGTAATGGACATAACTGGAACTGATAGTGAAAAACAGACATAAATCCAATTTTCCACCTCACTTGTTAAGGCATAAATTGAAAAGAGAAAGTATCCTCCTTTTACATTCTCTACATTTGTTTTATAGAGACATAACAACTGATCCCCAGGAATGTGAAATTCACCCCCACATTCTGATGTAAATTTGACTAGCTGTGACTGTTTATTTTTATTTAAAGATGCCAAATACCTTATGGGACATGGTCTAACCCTTTTAATACAATTGTTACTTTGAACTTCGAATCGAACAAGAAATTACACCTGAAGGCATCCTTGAAGAAGGTGATTGTCTATGATATGATTTTACTCCTGTTCCCCATTTACAAAAAACTCTCCTTCATTTCCTTTTCCTTCCTTGAAAATGAGTATTTCTTCAAGAACATGAAACTCTTTTGGATCCCTTACAACCTCAAATGAATTTACTTGAAAGTCTCTACACGTGTTTGAAGAGTATTGCTCATATAAGAGTTCTACTTTTATCTGAAGACAAAGTTACACTGCACCTCTAACCTATTTATCCCACATGAAACATGTAGGATCAAAATCTTTCACCTATTTTTTCTTAAGGAAATAAATGGAATAAACCTTCTTTGTTTTCTTCCTCCATCATATTTTCATCAAACAAATCTGACTCCAGAATTGAAAGCAAGAAACTCTCAATGATTTCATCTTCACCCAAATCCTTCAAAGTTGACTTAGTTTCTCCTGTGTGGTCCTCTCTTTCTTCATTCAATGAATGTTGTAGGAGATCTAAATTATCCAACTCAAATTCAAGAGGACTTTTTGAAACTAGTTGTGATCCTTGAGTATTACCTTGCATAGCACTAGACAACTTATATTGAAGGTTAGATAATGGAATGGGTATTTCTATAAGATATTTTGTATCAAAATACCCCTCCAAATCTGAAAAATACTTTGCTTCTTTATTCTCTAACTATACAAAGGGTTCAACCTCCCTTATGATGTTTCTTGAATTACCAGTTGATTTCCCATGACCTTCCTCGTCTTCAAACATAAAATTTGCAAGATCAAATTCATCTAAAAAAACATAGTTTTGAAAAGAAAAACAAGGGAAAGAATTTGAAACTTCATGCATGGTATAATCTACACTTGAAACTTCTGAGTCCACCATGGAAAGAACCCCAATGTGATTAGTTGTTGCATTCGATGAGGATATTGGCAATTTGCTAAAAAATTTCATAAATGTGGCAAGTTCTTGACATGCCAGACAATTAGGATCATTGCAGTCATAAAATTCACCTTGTACACTTGAGAGTCCCTCTCCTTCAGCTTGCACATGTTATTCCTCAACCGAATTTGCAATTGATGAGAAATCAGAAGTCTCCACAAACATAGTTCCAACTTTTATGTTTCAATTTGAACACATAGACCGATGCTCACCATCATCTTGTACTTGTTCTTGTGTAATTTTAGTCTCCACCATCTAATCTTGAATCTCAACTTTTGACAGAGGTTGAGTTAGCAGAGGAACTTGCTTTACATTCAATCTTGCATCCCCCTCTTTCAATTTTTTTGAAATTTCATCCCTATCAATCTGCTGAACATTCCCCTCTTCATCTTTAATATAAGCATGTTCTTCCCAAAAAGGATTTGGAACTATGAGAGGAGGGGTGGGTTGTGATTCAATGACCTTCCTTACTATTTCAGATAGAAGAAGAGGTATAACTTCTTGTGTTGGTTCCCTTTACAGAAAAGAAATAACTTTGGAAGAACAAGGACTAAAAGATTCATGATGAGATGGAAAGATAGGAGAGGAAGGAACAAAAATCTCAACATGGGCAGTTGGTGAAAAGTTTGGAATTGGAGGTTTAGACTGAAATGAAATTGAATGAGAAATGAAAAGAGAACTTTGAGGTGGTGGTGGTGCAAAATCAACCCATTGAAAATATTGGATTGCATCAAACACATAGGCCTCTATTTCTTCAATCCAGCCCTCAAGCTAAGGCAACATTTCAGTCATAAAAGCAATCTTTTCCTGCAAATTATAAAAACTTGGCATAGGTCTGACCCATGGATAAGATACCTTGAAACCATTCTTAAATGCCCTCATTTCAGCCATGGCTCTAGATTGTACCATTCCTGCCTCCAATTTCCACATATTAAGTTGTAACTTTACATATTCATTTGTAGGATAGCCTCCATCATCTGCACGTTCCTTCCCTTGAAAAGCTGCATAGTTGGGTAAAAAACCAAATGGATCATGAATTTTCTAAGAGGGATATGCATGTTGTTGATTCTCATCATAAAATGAAGCTGGAGGTGGGTTAAAATAAAATGAAGATGGAAAGTGTTTCTACTGGTGCAAGTGGGAACTGAATTGTAGAAATAAATCCATGATTTCACAACTTTATGAATGGGAGTAAAATGGAAATATGTTGAAGGAAACTAGATCTTAATGGGAAAAATGAAAGTTTTTCAACATAGAGAGTGGGGGTACTTAGACCAATGGAGTCCGTCAGTTGTGCTTGGGAATACTTCTTAAGGTGGAAATTTCACTAAGAGAACAACACCTTAATGAAATAAAGTGAACACAAATAAACACACCTATGAAATATGTGCCTCTTCTCCCACCGGGCGTGCCAAAAATGGTTATCACCTAATCACTACACCCCCAAATGGCCTGAAAGTGAACATGACATTCAATGTGATTGGGAAACATGGGATCACCTCTCAATCTATGGGACTTGGCCTCAAGGTGAACCTCCAGAGAAGGCCAACTTCCTCCTTTTAATCAGCCTTATATCATTCACATCTCATTAAATCAAGACTCTATGGATTGACCTCCTCCAGCTCATGATTTAATCCCTACCTCCCCAAAAATTTTCAAACTTTGATGCTTCAATGATCTCAACACCTGAGCTAAAACATTTCTATAATTTCATTGCTTCATTCTATCTAGTTTGACAATGTCGATACTTGTGTGCACTTAGTCTATGTGTTAACAATAAAATCCTTCAACCCCTGGGTTTGAATTCAGATTACAGATTCATTCATCAACTTCCCACCACCCAAATCCCACAACTTTGCATTCTAATTTCCACACCCATGTTCATGGCTCACCCTCATCTGGCCTATACTACATTTGAGACTCCTTCTGATGTCCACTTGGTATCAATCATTTAAATTCAAGCCATACTCATCCTACCTTATAGCTCTCCGAGTCAAGAAAAAATATCATCGCTCATGCACTGAATGCTCGGTCAATGAAATTTCAAATTGCACTCACTAACTCCCCGAGATCCTTCCAAACTACAAAAATCTTACCTCATGTTGAGTTGGCCCTAGATCCAAGCTTTCTTATCCCAATTTAATATCCTCCATGTTGACTCAGATTCAATGTTTGGGAAACCAATTTCATAATTACAAAAATCTCGACTCCAAATTCCTACCTAATTCATACAAGCTAAAATGGAACTTGATCCTGAGCTATCTTGCCTCATAAAATTATAACTCAAAACCTGGTTTACTTTCGTGTCTTCTGAGTTTTTCATAATTTCATCTATGGTAGAGTGCTTACAGTATTGTAATTATTGATGCATCTAAATGAATTCCTCAGCATTACCTCTTTCCCCAAGTTTTGTTGGAATGACTTGCTCATGATTTCTTTCAACTCATCCAATTATTCATAAGAAATTCAACCTCGAACTTGCATGAACAAAATCATTCACTGGTAAGTTAAATACAACCTTTCCTTCTTTTGTATAAAGTTTATGAGCCAAATCCGAGCTATTTTTGTGAGCTACAAGCCTACGTGCTTAGAAATGATCGGGAAACCGATTACAACCCTAAGGCTCCATGCTCGACCAACTGAGCCACCCTGTGATGAATGTTGATCAACTCATTGAACATCTCACTCATTTGTTTGGCAAGATGTCTTTAGCTTATGGTCCTTATGCCTATTTGAAAAAAATTGTACTTACCCTTAATTTTTGTAATTTTACCTACGAACTAGTGGATCATAGAAATATGGTAAGACACTCAAAAACTTGTTTACCAACTTTGATAATTTTTTGCAAGTGACCTCGTCATCTTTCACATCATTCTCTAGACCATCTGATATTGTGATTAAATACTCATTGTGTGAACTTGATTTCTTCAGTAACTCATAGGTCAAGATGGATCAAAAAATTGTACTCTCTTATGATTAACCAACCTCATGAATTTCTTTAAGAAGGAATTTTTGGTCCCAAGGTATAAGTCACCACCGTTGTCCAATCTTGTTCAAGAGTGAAAAAATTGACAGCATTTTTGGCAACATCTCAGGGATGCTTTCCTACTAAGTATGATACCAATAGCCTTGTATATCCATTGGGCATGGAGTCATTATTGATCCCAAAACTGATCCTGAACCATGAAATTCATAACCTATGAACACCTTAACATTGTTACATTCTACATCCCAAACTCAGAATGACCACCATAGAATGAAGAATAATAAATGAACTTGACCTAGAAAATATTGCAAGTGCAAAACACATTTCAATCTAGTGATTTTCTGGCTGAAAAAAAACATATAGAAGTCTTGAATGAAACATCTGCTAAAATAGGGACACCATAGAACTCTATTAAAACTTGAATTTTTCCTTATTCTAAAAATTTCACCTTCGACATGATGTGCAAGAGCAAAAAAGATGAAACATAACACACACATAACTAAAACAATACATGCTTCAAACGAAACATGCAGAGTGCGCCAGACACTTATTCTACTGAAAGCAAACCTATTACTACCCTACACTAACTGGAAGCATAGGTGAACTAAATAAACCTTGCAATTGGTGCAAAATAGCTTCCTTTTATTACAATGGGAAGCCATGTGGATGATGTGGTAATGTACATAGCTGGAAATGATAGTGAAAAACTAGCATAAATCCAATTTTTCACCTGATTTTCCAAGGCATCAACTGAAAATAGAAAGTACCCTCTTTTTAGTTGCTCTACATTTGTTTTATAGAGACATAGCAACTGATCCCCAAGACTGTGAAATTCACCCCCACATTCTGAAGTAATTGTGACTGGATGTGACTGTTCATTTGTCATTAAAGAAGCCAAATACCTTATGGGACATTGTCTAACCCTTTGAATACAACTGTTACTTTGAGCTTGGAATCAAACAAGAAAGTCCACCTGAAGGCATCCTTGAAGAAGGTGATTGTCTATGATATGATTTTCCTCATGTTCCCCATTCAAAAACAACTCTCCTCCATTTCCTTTTCCTTCCTTGAAAATGAGGATTTCTTCCAGAACATGAAAATATCTTGGATCCCTTACAACCTCAAATGAAGTTACTTGATAATCTCTACAAGTGTTTGAAGAGTATTTCTCATATAGGATATTTACATTTATCTGAAGACAAAGTTGCACTACACCTCTAACCTCTTTATCCCACATGAAACCTGCATGATCAAAATCTTTCACCTGTTGTTTCTTAAGACAATTAAGGGAATCAAGACCTCCTTTGGTTTCTTCCACCATCACTTGTTCATCGAACAAATTTGACTCTGCAATTAAAAGCAAGAAACTCTCAATGATGTCATCTTTACCCAAAACCTTCGAAGTTGACTTAGTTTCTCCTATGTGGTCCTCTCTTTCTTCATTAAATGAATGTCATAGGAGATCTAAATTTTCCAACTCAAATTCAAGAGGACTGTTTGAAACTAGTTATGATCCTTGAGTATTACCTTGCATAGCACTAGATAACTTATATTGAAGGTTAGATATTGGAATGGGTATTTTTATAGGCTCTTTTGTGTCCAAATACCTCTCTAAATCTGACAAACAATTTTCTTCTTTGTTCTTTGACTGTACAAAGGTTTTAACCTTCCTTATGATGTTTCCTGAATTAGCAGTTGATTGTCCATGATTTTCCTTGTATTCAAACATAAAATTTGCAAGATCAAATTCATCTAGGAAAACATAGTTTTGAAAAGAAAAATAAGGTGAAGAATTTAAAACCTCCTGCACGGTATAATCTACACTTGAAACTTTTGATTCCACCATGGAAAGAACCCTGATGTGATCAGTTGTTGAATTCGATGACAATATTGGCAAGTTGCTAAAATGTTTCATAAATGTGGAAAGTTCTTGACATGCTAGACAATTAGGATCATTGCACTCATAATATTCACCTTGTACACTTGAGATTCCCTCTCCTTCAGCTTTCACATGTTCTTCCTCAACCAAATTTTCAATTTATGAGAAATCAGCAATCTCCACAAACATAGTGCCAACTTGTATGTTGCATTTTGAACACATAGACCAATGCTCACCATCATCTCGTACTTGTTCATGTGTAATTTTAGTCTCCACCATCTACTTTTGACAGAGGCTGAGTTAGCAGAGGAACTTGCTTTACATTTAATCTTGCATCCCCCTCTTTCAAATTTTTTGAAAGTTCATCCCTATCAAGATCCTAAACATTCCCCTCTTCATCTTCAATATAAGCATGTTCTTACCAAAATGGATTTGGAACTATGAGTGGAGGGGTGGGTTGGGATTCAATGACCTCATTTACTATTTGAGATAGCATAAGAGGTACAACTTTATGTTTTGGTGCCATTAATAGAAAATAAGGAACTTCAGAAGAACAAGGAATAAAAAATTCATGATGGGATGGAAAGCTAAGAGAGGAAGGAACAAAAATCTCAACATGGGTAGCTGGTGAAGAGCTTGGAATTGGAGGTTTAGATTGAAATGACATTGACTGAGAAAGTGAAAGATAACTCTAAGGTGTTGGTGATGAAAAATCAACCCAATGACAATATTGCATTGCATCAAACTCATAGGCCTCTATTTCCCAAATCCAACCCTCAAGCTGAGGCAATATTATAGTCATAAAAGAAATCTTTTCCTAGAAGTTGTAAAAACTTGGCATAGGGCCAACCCATGGACAAGCTACCTTAAAGCCATTCTTGAATGCCATCATTTGAGTTTTGGCTCTATATTATACCATGCCTACCTCCAGTTTCTGCATCTTAAGTTGCAACTTTACATCTTCATCTGTAGGATAGCCTCCATTGTCTACATGTTCCTGCCCTTAAAAAGCTACATAGTTGTGTAAAAAAACAAATAGATCATGACTTTTCTTAGAGGGATACGCATGTTGTTTATCCTCATCATAAAATGAAGTTGGAGGTGGGTTAAAATAAATTAAAGATGGAAAGTGTTACTGCTGGTGCAAGTGGGAACTCAACTGTAGAAACAAAGCCATGATTGCACAACTTCATGAATGTGAGAAAATTGGAAATATGTTAAAGTAAACTAAATGTTAATGGGAAAAATGAAAGGTCTACAATAAAGAGTGGGGTACTTACACCAATGGAGTTGTTGGGCCCCTGATATAACTTCTAAATCTTAAAGGCGCGTAAACACACATGGAACCAATGAAACAAACAAGTGAAGGCATTCAAGGAAGGATTCAAAAAGGGTTCTTGGAGAACCGAGGGCACATGCCGCACGAAGAAAAATTTAGGACTTAGCCATTTTCGGCCTTTTGGATAGAACACATGAAGAACATGTTCCATTTGGATAAGGTTCCAGCCTGGTGACAAGGTGTCCTGGAAGGAATATACCTTGTGATAGGAAGATCCAAAAAGTTAATCATGACTTGGAGAGGCAGGCGCCTGGGGTGACCCACACCTTGACACTTAGGACTAAATATGAGGCTACAGAGAAGTTTATTAGAACTCAGATGCCTATTTATATGTGTGCCCTAGGCAAAGAACAGAGATAGAAGTGAGGTAGCAAGCTCTATCAAAATTACTGCGAGAACTATGGGATGAAAATGGGTAAAGGATTCTAGTAAGGATATAATGGGGAAATGGGGAATGTAAATTTTTTTTGTGAGAATACATGTATGGATCCACACATGGCACATGACTACGGTCTGCCTTCTGTAATCTTTTATAAGTAATACTATGAATGAATGTGATAAGGTTTCCATAACAAATGTATTCAGACTCTTTCTTTGTATTACCTGCACATTTCTATTGTACTTCTGTTCTTGTATAATCATGAATATTACTTGAATGATATGTATAATGGTGGATTTACAACTTCCTAGTTCTATTACTTCCATTGAGCGCTTTTCTTTTAGTATGACTGAAAGGGTATAGAAGCCATTCTGAGCTCTATAGCTTTTTCATGTCTTTTAAATCACTAAGTCAAGATCATGAGCATGCCTTCCACTGAACTCACATAAAAGAGAGACTCGGCTCCCTCTCGTGTGCCTCGGGTGAGCACCCAGTGCCCATTAGGTGATAGGCTGGCGTGCATGAGGTTCCCTTATTCTTGGTGGAAAATGACTACATCTTGGTTCTGTTACCAGGACCTCTTTTCGAAGTTATAGTGGAACATGGCATACATCATGATCTATGAAAAAAGTGATGGCAGAGAACTTAACACTTGAAGGTGTTGAAGATTTGTTTAAAAGCACAGAGGATGAATTCACTCAGAGATTCATTACTGGATTTGGGTTTGATACGTGAAAATGGGTGGAAGACACTCTTTATCATGATTTGTACGAAACCTTCTTCTGTTGTTTCCCAGTAGAGTTATTTGAATGGCTCTCAGCTTATACATCTAGATCGGGGTGGTGTTATAAATCACACCCTTGGACCCAAGAAACATATCAGAACTTGTAAGATGCTGATCTAACATGGACCTGTGCTATAGATCATTGGTGGGAGTATTGACTAGCTACACTCTGGAATACGCCATTTCCACGTATTCCTATCTGGAAGTTGCTGAGTTTGAGTTCTTGCGAGAGCCTAGGGGATCATTTCTGCGTGTTATCCCCCTTGTGATCAAAATCTTGATGGTAACCATGGGTTTAGAGGCATTTCCTATGGCTGGCTAAACCACCCTGGGTGCTTGGTGAGGAAGCCAGGTTGGGAAAGGATGGCTGATCTGACGACTGAATAGGAAAGGGAGGAGAGATGACTCAAGTATAATGAAGCACATGAAAAGGAGATCGATAGACAACATGGGATTACAAGTGGGTTATGGAGCCAGACTTGGTGGAAAGGAGTTGAGGTTCATGCGGAGGATGTGGAACCTGAACAGTCTGTGGTACCCCATCTTGGTAAGTGCGGGAGAGAAAACCTTGTGGCTTCTGATAAGAGTCTATCACATAGAGAAAGAAGAGTCATTGGCATGCATCTAACCCCACCTAGCAACTGAACCTTGGCTCTTGGTTTTTTCAAATGAGGGAAAAGTATAGTTGATCTATTTGATATCAGTGGAAGCAACCAATCAGCACCTAGAAGATACAACTTCTCATTTGGGACTTCTATGGCTTCACACACTATTCTGGTATTTGGTGAAATTTTTAGACAAGGCACGTATACAGCTAGTTTTAGAAGTGTGCTAGGAAGTGGTGGAGGAAATACGACTGGGAGTGGTACTAGCTCACAAACTGTTGGCACGTAATTTAGTGGGATGACAGGAGCATTCGGCAAGACAAACACAGGCCCTGTACATAACACAAGAGGATATGGAGGTGGAAGTGGTGGAGCTGGTGGCTCAGGATCTAGTGGGTCCTGTAGAGGAGGAAACACCAGAGGAAACCAAGGAACTGGATCGGGAGAACAAGGGCCTCAACCACCTCCTCAAGTCTTTTTTGAGATGTCTCTACACTTACCAGATTACAGTGGGATAGAAGACGCCATGGAGCATGTGCATAAGTGTGAACTGCTATGGTGAATTAAGGGGATCACGACCCAGGATCGAAAGGCCAATCAGTTTGCGATGACATTGCAAGGACATGCACATAGTTGGTATAGAAAGTATGACCCTCATCAGACTGTTGTGGATTATACTGCACTGGGAAATTCATTCTTGGTAGAATTCCATATACATGAGTTTGAACAAAAGAGCATCAACTCTCTCAAAGAAATATAGTAGGGCATGGTGGAGAGCGTGTGGGAATATGATGCACACTTTAAAACTCTTTTATATAAATTGTCTTATGACATCCATCCTTCACAACATGTCGAGTGGTTTGTCAGGGGGTTGATCACACCCTTTAGAAGATCTTTATCTCATAAAACATTCACAGGCCCGTGCGAAGCGTTGGAAGCTGGTTTACATGATGAGGCAGTTGGTAGTGTTGACACTGGTGTTAGCCCCTTTTTGGAGGCTCAGATCGCGGCCATGGCTAATCAATTGGAGAAATTATCTGCCAACTTAGTCCAAGAGATTCATGGAGGGATGTGGTGCATAGATTGTAATGTAGAAGGGCACACAAAGGATAATGGTGGGATATGTACTTGGAAGGTGGTGCACTCCGTAGAGGTAAATTGCAAAATATGTCACAAGGACCATGATGCAAGTAGGTGCCCCTTGCTGTAGTGTGTGATCTGCAAAAATGTATCTTGTTATTGTAAGATATGTACCTCAACCACACATGACACTAAGGATTGTAGATTGATTGACCAGATTCATGAGGCAATTGATCTTGGTGTGTGCCAGACTGGCATTGCCAGTAGTTCCAAAGGAGATGACAATGGGTATGGAGAGCGTGGAGATGGAGGTGCATGTGGAAGAGGGTTTCACGAAGGATTTCATGGTCATGGTAATTGCAGAGGAAGAAGTGAGTTCTCGTGTGGGACGTGTTTTAATTATGGAGCCACAAACCATTATAAACGTGAATGTCCAGATCTTCTATAATGCTCATGGTGTGGAAAAAAACATAAGTATGAAGAGTGCCTAGAGTTATACGAACATATGAGTCAGCAGTACCGAAAGGATAAGGGCACTGCCATGGTGAGTATTAAGAAGGATGACGTGTAATGGCTTCCACGAGTAATACGTAAATTATAATTATATCCTGTTATGGTGACAACAAGGGCAGAGTCTGCACATGCAAAGGAAGCACCTAGGCAGAGACCTCTGGTTTTGAGGGAAGAAGTAGTACATGGGAAGTATCCAAACCTGGCTCACCAGAAAGAAGTCTACCAGGAAACCATGGACATAATTTGAAGTTTACAAGGGGAGATCCAATGTTTAAAAGAGCAGACTAGAAAGGATGAGCAAAGAATAACTGTAGAAGTGCCAAAGGGTGACTTGGATGAGGTTAAGGAGGTGTGTAAACTGCTGAGGTAAAAGAATATTATTCCCCTTCTAGGAGCATGGTTGAGAGAAAAGGTACCACGCACCAGGGAAGAACACAAAAGATGATCATGCATGCAAACCTCCCACCTCATAGCCTTGATTATTACAAAGAGATCACCTTGAACACAGTAGTGGATGGATGGTTGCTTAGCAACATACTCATTGACATAGGAGTAGAGATTGATGTTCTCACTCTAGATGCCTGACATCAAATGGGAAGACCTGCATTACAGTCATCTTCAAATGTGTTGTATATGGAAAATAAGACAAAATCAATGCCCATAGGTGTATTGAAGGATGAGACCATTACCATTCAAGGGAATAATTTCATTAGGGATTTTGAAGTCTTGGTGCTCGCCGAGGCAGATAACTTCCCAGCGTTACTTAGGCTCTCGTGGTGTTATAAGAACAATGCAGATCTTCGGTTTAACAAGGGGTACATAAGATTTGAAAACAAGGAAGAGAGGGTGATTATACCACTTGCTGATGGAAAATCCACCCCCTATACTGAACCCCTTGGAGAGGAGGTCCTGGACAGAATATATGTGCACTCCATAAGAGATCTAGAGACCGTCCACCCTACAGAAGGAGTCATCCAGTTTGATGATGCTCAATCTGTCAATGATACTACCAGTATAGCATGAGATAATTAGGTGCATGGGACTTATGAATTGATTGGGTGACATCTGAAAGGATCGGTGACAAAGGTAACCACGACACGTACAGTTTGGTGCCTGGGAGGAAAAACAATAACCAAGTATTCTGGGGATGCATACCCTGAGATCTTTTTGAGGAAAATGGAAGCTCAATGAAGGGAGGATGAGCGATGACGTATGCTACGTTATGTTTTGATAGGCACAACAGTGAGGTGGTGGGCTGCGCATAGTGAAAACTTGTTGGAATGGCGTGAAGTTAGAATTGCGCTCACTGTCCATTCTCAAAAAGCAACATACCCACCGCTATCAAGAATTATAATGGCAATGGACCTGCTTCTTCCCACATCCAGGCATGTGAGAGGGTCTGGGGAGAAGGTGTGGAAGATTAACCACCCTCCCTTTGGGTGCACAAGCTATATTCAACACTACAAGGTTACGCGTGCTTTGTACATCCATTCTGAAACATGCCACCAAATGGGAAATTGGCAGGAATTAGTGGTTGACTTTGTTCACACATTTGAGTACCAAAGTACCATGAAACCGGTTGATGAGGTGTTGGAGACTATCAAATGTCTCACTCTAGGGGATTGCGCCATGGCGGAAGATAGATTAGTAAACTTACTTGGTGGACCTATCCTGGGAAGTGGTTCGAAGAGGAGGAACTAGAAGACATACAATTCGAGCGCGCGTGTGCCAAAAAGGAGAAAGGAAAGATGGTATACGTTGTTGATGGAGAGGAGATGGAGAACCTAAATGTTGACCATTCGGTTGGGATGTGTGAAGTGGTTTACAGTGTGGATGCATGTGCGCGCTTGTATCATGAACCACTCAAAACCAAGAAAGTTAACATCGACTTGGAGAGGGAGCCCAAGGAAGCTGTCATTGGGGACTACTTGTCAAAAAAATAAGTATTAAAGATCATCGATCTCTTGCGTGAATTTGAGGATTTATTCCCACGTGGATACCATGAGTTGAAAGGTGTCCACCATTCATTGGGGGAAATGAGGATAAAATTGAGAGATGGTGTGTGCCCGGTCAGGAAGAGGCTTTACAGGATGAATCCCAATATGCGCATAAGGGTTAAAGAAGAACTAGACAAAATGATAGCATCCGGTATCATTGAGGCTATGGAGGAATCAGAATGGATAAGTCCAATGGTGATTAGCATAAGGAAGGATGGGCGGATTAGGATATGTGTGGATTGTAGGGAGTTGAACGTTGTTTATATCATAGATCCTTTTCCCACCCCCTTTACTGAAGAAATTTTGGAAGGAGTTGCTGCGTGTGAGGTCTATTCCTTTACGAATGGATTCTCGGGATATCACCAAGTAAGTATTGCCAAGGAAGACCAAGAAAAGA
This sequence comes from Taxus chinensis, assembly GCA_019776745.2. Lineage (NCBI taxonomy): Eukaryota > Viridiplantae > Streptophyta > Pinopsida > Cupressales > Taxaceae > Taxus > Taxus chinensis. The sequence goes on along the minus strand of CM034150.1, from coordinate 870,745,440 downwards.
CAACTTTTACCACTGAGTGGGGAACCTTTGCATACACGATCATGCCATTTGGGTTGAAGAATGCACCCGTTGTATTTTCACGCATAGTGGTACAAGCATTTAAGGACTTTATCCACAAGTTCCTTCAAGTATATTTGGATGATTGGACAGTGTATGGATTGGTAAGGGACCATTGTGATAACTTGAGGTTGATGTTTGAGAGATGTTGGTAATTGAGGATCTCCCTCAACATCAAGAAATGTATCTTTGCAATTCCTTTTGGAACGTTGTTTGGGTATATCATATGCAAAGAGGGCTTACTGGTGGATCCCATGAAATTTGTAGTTATTGTGGGGTTAGGGGAGCCTACCAGCCAAAGCTTCGTGCACGGATTTCTTCGACACATTGGGTACTATAGAAAGTTCATTAAGGGATACGCCAAGATCGCCGCACTTTTGGAAATATTTCTCAAACATAAGAGTTCCTTTTGGTGGGGAGAGGCACAGCAGAGGGCATTTGACACTCTAAAAGAAAGGCTTATCACCACACCTATTCTACAATTCCCATCATGGGATAAACTTTTCCATGTCCATGTAGATGCCTCTGGTATAGCAATGGGATCCGTCCTTGCTCAACCAGGAGAGGGGATTGTTGATCATCCCTTGTGTTTTACAAGTAGAAAGTTGACACCAGTAGAGCAGAATTATACAACGACTGAGCGCGAGGAATTATCAATGATCTATGCGCTCCACAAATTTAGATAATATCTACTGGCAACTCCCTTCATATTCTACACTTACCATATGGCTTTGAAGTATCCAGTAAACAAAGAAGTGTTGCAGGGGCACATATGTCATTGGGTACTTTTATTTCAAGAATTTGAATTCAAAGTGGTAGTAAAACTAGGAAAGAAAAATTATGGGCCAGATCATTTATCCAGGATTGATTCGGGAGAGGACACGCAGAGTATTGAGGAAACCATGCCAGATGTGCAACTATTCAAGTTGCAGTGTGCACCCTCAAAATTAGAAGACATTGTCATTTTTCTCAAGGAAGGTGTGGTACCCGAAGGGATGAATGCTCTGGAAAGAAAAAGGTTAGCCATACACGCCACACCCTTCATGTTGATAAATGGGGATTTGTATAAAATGGGCCGTGATGAGGTTTTGTGCTGGTGTGTATTAGAACATGAACACATAGCTATAATAGAATAAGCCCGTGCTGGGATTGCTGGAGGAAACTATGTGGGGAATGCAACCATGCACAAGATCCTAATCGCTAGACTCTAGTGGGAAATGATTCACCAGGATTACATTGAGTTTTACAAGGTCTGTGACCACTGCCAGCACCTTGGAAAATCTAGAAGAAGGGATGAGATTCCCTTGCACCCCATTGCTAGTGTAGAACCTTTTGAGAAATGGGGAATAGATTTTGTCAAACCAATCTCACCAGCTGCGTGAAGGACTAACTCGTGGTATATCATTACCTATACTGATTAACTGACAAGGTGGGTAGAGGCCATGCCCACTAAGGATTACACCACATCCACGGCTGCTAGATTTTTGTGGGAGAACATTATCAGCAATTATGGGTGCCCATTAAGTTTAACAAGTTATAGGGGCACTCACTTCTTAAATGAAACAATCAGGATTCTATTGGCAGAATTCATGGTAGCCCATCACAAGACTACCCCTTATCACCCTCAGGCAAATGGGACTGCAAAGGCATTTAACAAAATCCTTAGTCACACATTGACTAAGATATGTGATGTGGATAGGTAGGATTGGGTTGACAAGGTATCAGTAGTCCTTTGGGCATATAGAATAATGTATAAAAGGTTGTTGGTCGTCAGATAGGACTTTTAAGAAGAGCAACAGTCAGGGGACAAGAAGTCCCTCCTCTTTAATGGGAGAGGTTCCCTTATTCAGAAACGAACTTATTTACAAATATACAAAAAGTGATTTTAAGGTTGAACTTAGATATTACGAAAGTGTTTTCCACAAGGATCATCAGTTACAAAAGGACTGAGGAAAGGGAATACAAGGATGAGCAGAAGAGCAACATGCAGAATTATAGATAGCAGAATAATTCTTTATGTATACGAAGTTGCAGTGAATTTAAAACAAGATCGTTTGCATTGGACGAACAAGATGAGATTTCCAAACACAAAGTTCTATAAATAACCTTCTTCAGATTTATTAATCAAGGACACAAAGTTCCTTCTTGGTTATACAAGATCACTATACTCGCAATATTTAAAAATATGCAATCAGTGAGACTAACGAATTAGAAACAAATGATCTTCACGAAATTAAACAAAAACACAGAGATAACAGAGATTAGATAGACAATGAACGGAAAGCCCTTTTGTATTGATTTCTTTATGATCTATTTACACCTTCAGAAAATATGCCAAGTTCTTTCTCCTTTAGAATGGCAGAAAGAAGGCCATTATATAGCATACAAATCAGTTACTCTTCTTAACCGTTTCTTTTAACTAAAGAATAGTTAAGGACCGCCAAATCACAGTACCTCAACCTATTACAAAGAAAATGGAAAAAGAAAGGGAAGAAGAGAAAAGAATGGAGAAGAAGACAGGTGGCCAGTCACTGGGGGGGACCCACTGACTTCAAAATTCATTGTCTGAATCTCTTCAATGCCTCAGCTATGTCTCTTCCACGGGGGACTGACGTGTTGGCCGCAGACTGAGTCCAAAATCCCAGACACTTCTCCATCTCTTTATCAAACTCGACATGAGTATGATAATCTTTATTTCCTTCTTCAATGGAAGATTGAAGAGAGCAGATCTCCTTCATTTTTTCTTTGGAGATGGAGCTTTCCTTGAATAAATTGTCTTTTACAAAAGCTTTGAACTGAGCTTTGATCTCTTGCAAGGAAAGGGGCGCACAAGAAGTTTCATCTTGAAGATGACAGTGTATATCTTTGAAAGCCGAGACAACCAGTGTCTTGAAGGCTTCGCCCTTCTGCCAGATGTTCTTCATTTCTCCCGAAGCCTCCTCCAAGACTCTGATCTTCCACTCCACGCTGTAGACCCACGATTTTGATAGATTGTCCTTTGCATCATCAAAAAATTTATTCGCCAGTAAAATGTTCTCGTCTGTCTATCCCATAAGGCGAAGGTCTACTATACAACTGCTCCAGATTTTGAGCTCTTTATCTATGGTATTGATAGTGGAGGAGAGCTTCAGTTGCACATTGCTCACCTTTTCGTGGAGTTTAAAAGCTTCATCGATGAAGTTTAACCCAGCAACAAGCATGTCATCCACCATGGCTTCGATAGCTCTGCCACAGATAGAATACTTGTGCATATCTTTGATATTCTGCACTTCATCTTGGCTTAGAATTACAGGAGGTGGGAGAGCAGTCAAGGGGGTAGGGTCCAAAACTTTGTCCTTAGACAAAAGGGACTTGATGAAACTTGTGAGAACTTGGGCCTGTTCTTCCAACTGTTCAATAGTTTGCTGGCCCTTTTCTAACCTCCCAATGACTCTTGTGACTATTTCCTGGAGGTTGTGAATTTCACCTTCAGGGGTAGACTCTCCCATTGGGATTCTCGAGAGCTCCAAGTCAGATACCTGCAAGTCTTGCTCTGATTTATCCGTTGTAGGCTTGGAAATCTCCAGGAATTGTTGTCCTTGAGTATCAGACACTATTCTGGAGGTGATTCTGGCTTTCTTGGCACGAGAAGGAGTAGTGCCCAACAAGGTTGCCACAGCATCAAAATTTGGTCCTGAGCTTTGAGAAGAAAATCTCCTCTTCCTTTTGTTAACCAAAAGTTGCACCCACGCAAAAGAGGAAGAAGAATCGGAAGGAGGAGCAAGGGGACCAAGAGATAGGGAGCTCATGACACTCAGGGTCTGCGCAGCTGTTGACTCAAGCTGAGATGTGAGTGGGGAACTGGAGGCAATGGCGGTAGAAGAATCAGTAGCACCCGGAAGCTTGGTGCTCTGGACCTCTTTTTCCTTGTCTGCTGGATCTTCAGGAACATTTGAAGGAGTTGGCACTTCGCTCTCTTCACTTTCACTGAGAACAATGATGTTCTCTGGTCCCATAGGCAACTCTGCCTATTTTCTTTGAGGGTCACTTTCTGCAGGCTCCTTCTTAACTTCTTTGAGTTTCTTCTTATATACTTGGGTAGATGAAGAGGGAGTAGATTCTGCAAGTCCTTGTGTTGATGAGGCAGGAGGGGTTTGCACTGGTGTTCCAGACCTTGGAACTGATGTCTCTCTTATTGGCGTCGAATCATCCTTGGAGGAGGATTCTCCTGAGTGCCTTTTGAACTCTTGAACCTTCTTACTGAACCAGATCTGTCCTGACCAAGACTGGAGCTAGTATTTCAGCTAGATCATCTTTCTCTTTTCTGTTCCAATCTAGGTCCTCCAAGGGAGTGTGCATAACCACATTTTCATACTCATACGAGTATAGATCATAGTTGTCATCCTGAAGACCTCCAGGGACTTGATACAAACCGAGCTCTTGGATCAATGGCAAAGAGAACCTGCCATAATGTCTTCTCCTGGCCTCAAAATCATCTGCATAGTCAGCCCAATAGTCTTCTGTATCTGCTCTATGATGATAGATTATCTTGATGTTCTGTTTGATGAACTTCTTCAAGTCGAAACAGGTCCTTCGCTTGAAGAAATGAACGGTGATAGGGACCAGGGTTCTCTCTATGTTCTGAGAATCTAGGGCTGTTTTGCAAATGTATTTTCCCAGAGAGATGGGGAAATGTAAGCCAGAGATCTTCTTATCTTTGTAAGTTTTGTGCAACTTGTCTAGTTGCCTACATATTTCTATCAAGGCCATTTTATCATTGCAGAACCTGGGCAGTCTCAGAGGGGTGCCCTCATAGCCGGCGAGCCTGATATAAGAGAATTTCCTGAACTGGATGAAGTAAGCACCGTAGTGCGATATCAGATTCATAGCTTCATCAGAAAATCTCCTGGAAGTGTCACCTTCGAGTAGCCTGACCACATACATGGTGAAAGCATCGTTGACCCTTCTAAAATTACGATTGCTGGTCTCCAGGGTGAACTGTAGGCAGTAGGCATATACTGGATCGTCTTTGTGTTCGTCTATGTAAGAAAAACCAAACCACTACCTTGATGCTGCCAAGGTGTACATCGGGTATGAAGTCATATAGAACTTTTTCGTTTGCTGCACGTTGGACAGCTGCTCTGCCAAATTCATAGTGATGATCTCTGCCCAGTTGATGTTCTGCATTCCCTCACATACCATACTGATGAGTGGGCACATCCAGAAGTGAAATTCGTTGGTAATGGGAAAACCCATAACCCGAGCTAGTAGAATTATGAAGTCAGATAGTTCCTCATTGAAATCTTCCTGCAGGAGGGTTTTGGTCAGACGAGAAGCTCCCTTCTTAGGGTTCTTCAACCAAGACTTCGCCACTCGCAGCCTTATATTTGTCACTGTCTTGATCAAACACGGCCTGTGCTTGATCCCGGGAGACGACTATGGCATTGTCCATCTGTGGGATCCTCAGAGTAGCGCTAATGGCGGTAGCATCCACCTTAGCGATGAGTTCCCCCGTGTACATTTGTCAATTCGCTCGAAACGGGGTCGAAGTGAGCTCCGCACGAGAGCATGGTATCAGCACACTGTACCGAGATTGGGAAACCACCAGCAAAGGCCAAACCGCTATCATGAATCATTTGTGCCATCGGTGTAGGGTTTGCATCCACCATCCTTGCCCAAAAAATCGCCGAAGTCAAGGTGTCGAGCTTCACTGTCCCCAATATTGAGAACGGCAGACTCTAGTGGTGAAACCTACTCCTGTCCCTCGCAATTTGATCTTCATATTGATAATATCATAGCCGTAACCTAAATTCGTGGAGGAATTATAGAGAAAAAGGATACACGCGCAGGGAATTAGATTGCAAGGGTTCGAGCAAAAGATAGCAAGGAAGCAGTGTGAGAAATGCAAAAGGAGGCCGCCCGTTATATAGCCGTTTGGAGAGAGAAAGGTGATCAATGCGCATTAAATTCATATCTATCAGTTTGAAAAGCAACATACTCAGAGTGAGTGGGAAAAACTAAGTATGAATGTCACTTGGTTCGCTTGGGACATGTGAGATGTGAATGCGCAAAACATGTGGCTCGGCCGATTCGGGCGAAACAGGGAGAAGACGCACAAATGCTTTTTTGGAACAATTGGGACGAAAATGCGTGAAGTACGCAGTTCGAGCGTTTTCGACCGAAAATGGAACAAAGGGCCCGTTTGGACTTGGGACATTCGGGACAAAAAGTTCTGGAGTACGCGACTTGGCCGGTTCGGGCGAAATTGGAACAGAGCACACTTTTGAAATTGGGACATTTGGGACAAGAAAGCGTGAAGTACGTGGTTCGGGCGAATCGGCCGAAAATGAAACAACTTGCACAATTAAGTTTGGGACACTTGGGACGAAAAAATCCGACGGGCCCAAAAATGGGACAACTTCGGGGATTTCGGCTGATCGGAGAACAGAACACCCGTTTGAACTTGGGACAGTTGGGACAAAAATGTCCGACAGGCCCGAAATACTTACAAAATGACCCAAAACTTAGATTTTTTTTTTTGACTTCACGACTTTTTTCACACCACCCAGCTCGACAGAAAAAGACACTTAAACTCAAAATTTTGAAATTTTTACTTTTATCAGAGCGGGGAATTTTGAGTGGACAACAAAGGTTGAACAAGGCCACACCATTTCAACTGGTGTTTAGCATGGAGGTTGTTTTGTTGGTTGAATTTATGCTACCATCACTGTGTATAGCGTGCACAGGAGGATTGGACAATGAAAAAATGCTGGAAGAGAGAATAGATGAATTGATAAAGTTGGATGAAAGGCACTCGCTAGCAAGATGGAGCCAAACAACTAAAAAAGCTAAGTAAAAGGCATGGCATGACCGCCACATTAAGAACAAACAGTTTGAGGCTGGCCAAATGGTATTTGCTATATGATTCAAAATTTCTACTCCATCCTAGAAAGTTGAAGGTGCATTGGTTGGGTCCTTATGTAATTTCATACATCCTTGAATCAGGTGTGTGCTAGTTACAAGTGCTGGATGGAACAAAATTACCTAGACACTTTAATGGGAGTAGGTTGAAGCCCTACTATAAATAATGCTTCTTAGTGTTTGTAAATAAGGCAGTTCTGCCAGTTAGTTTTAGAATTTCCTGTTATACTTTTCCTTTCTTAATTTTCCCTTTTGCATTGCTATCTTGTTTCGTGCCTTAGGCGCCAGTAACCTTATTACTTTTTTACTTATAAATGCGCAGAGGACCGCACATCATTTTAATGTGGGGTGAGGAGATAAAGAGAAGCATGAAGTTAGTCTGTAAGGGGATTGGGTTAGTAGACCGTTCGAACTGGCCCCGTTGAAAAGATGCATTAGGAGAAAAGAAGGTAGATGGGTGGAAAAATAAGGTTACATTGGAAATCCACATACAAGGAGAAAAAGTGCAAAAACATGAGGTAGGCGAAAGCAAGAATCATGAGGATGAAAGAGGTGCCTTTGGCACTGGTAACGTGCACACAAGAGTCTTCTATCAAGATGGATTGTTTGCATGCCAGAAGGTTGGAAAAGTTTTCGCGCAAGGATTAGACACGGGTGGAAGTAGTTTCACGTAAGGATTGGGTGCGGGTGAAAAAAATTTCACACAAGGATTGGGCGTGTAAGGAAAAGCACTGAAGTCAGGTTTGTTTGAAAATGCCGCATTAAATATTGTCGTACAGTGGTAGGTAACTATCCTTTAATGCGTAAAAGTGGGAAAAGATATAAATACAAGGGTGGGAAGTTCATTATTTTACTTTGTGAAAACAAGGAGAATGATTTTCTTTCAAGAGATAGGGTTTTGAGAGCTAACTCATGCGAAGGAAAATCTCAAAAACTCACGCACAATTGGTTCGTTAGATCTACAAACTAGAGCAGAAGTGATTCATGGGTGTAAGGAACGTTGTGAAAGAGCACTGTGATCGAAGCAGGAAAATCAGAGATTAGGGTTTGTGCTCTAGGGCATGAGGTGCATAAAGAAAACTCTCAGAAAACTTGAAAGTAACCAAGGAATGAAAGCAAATGGTAAAATGATGGCAACAAAACTAGTTGATAAATTTTTAGTACAATCCAAGAGGGGAAAGAATAAGGGAAAAGGAAAGAAGAAAGAAGAAGAAATCCCCTTAGATACCAATGAGGAATGGTACTCAGAGATGCAATACCCAGATGGGGTTTTGCTAGGGAAAGAGTTGGAGTCTCACGTAAGACAGATGACCGTGATTGACTACAATCACTGGTCAAGTATGATCACAAAGGAAATGGTGCTGGAGCTGGTGCACCCAACAAACAAACGAACACCTGATGGGATACCTATCTATAGTGATGTAGTTAAGTTGAAAATGGAGAAGGAGGGGATTCTCCAGATTTTCTAGTTTCCATACTTCAGGAAGCCTAAGCATTTATACCAATGGCTAATGGCGCACATGCATGAAGATTTCTTCTGCTTCGCAAGGCGTAGAATGCACATAACTCCCCAATTAATCTCACACTTTATAGGCCTAAGCTGTAAAGGGGATGCGCTAATTGATGACCTTCAAGATGAGGAGGTAATCAAAGAAACCATTGCATCCCAAGATTATAAGAAGGGATCAAGATACTACGACGTCTTGGATATCAGCGATCCGGTGATGCAGATGGCCATGCACCTTGTCTCCAAGCTAAATGGACAAGAGAGGTGGACCTAGGTGAGCAAGCCCTGGTTGAATGTCTGCAGAAAGGTCGTGGAGGGCACCGTGTACAACATCTCTCAGTACATAGCAGACAAAATCATAAGTAGTGCAGAGAATAGAGGAAAGCTCTTGTTTGGAAACATTTTGCTAACAATTGTGTTCTCAGAAATCGGGGTGTCAAATGCATCTAATAAATTCGTATTGGAGTACCCATTTAAATATCCCTCACCCACAGATAGATTCCAGAAATACACATGTGAGTCAATGATAGGGGTGCACAAGGCGCGCATAGACAAATGGTACACGCACCTCAAGAACACATTCAGGGCTGAATGGCAGATTCCTGAGCAGCTCACTGCGGTGACTGAAGGAGAAGTAGAGTTTGCAGTATACCAGCACTTTTGCATTGGTAGATTCATCCTGATGGATGGCAGTTGGAGTCCCTAGTGCAAACTCCCCTTCTCATTTAGTACCCAATTTTTCCAAGCCGGGGTGAACAGATACAAGGAATCTAAGAAATTAAATCTAGAGTTATCCACCCTTGATAGAGAGCACAGGGAGATGAGAAATAAGTTGGTCTACCTAGGGAAGCATGCGTATGTTGAAAGGTACATGTCACAGGACGTACACATCGTAAGGCCGTTGACCTTACCAATTGCTGAAAGCGCTACTGCTAGGATCTACCTGCACATAAGGCCAAAGTTTGAAAAGGGAACATACTTGGAGAATGAGATATCCATTCCAGGTGACCTCATGGGAAGAAATAATCCCATGCCAAAGCGCAAGGAGAGGGAAGAAGAAGAAGAACAAAGGGTGGTATAGAGGCAGAACATAGGTAATGTAGGTCCGAGTACCTACATCAGAAAGAAGAGAAGAACAATGGTCAAGGAGAAGACCCTTAAGCCTGCAAAGCCACCATCCCCTAAAGGACCTTCAGATGAAGAGAAGAAAGCATCCTCAACTCCGGAGTTCTCTGAAAAGGAAGATGAAAAAGGGACAAAAGAACAAGGGTTTGAAGATACAGACGACCCGAACGCCTATATAGGTGAAAAGGATGATGATGAAGGGGAAGAGGTGGAGGTGGATCAAGAGCAAATTGATGTCCATGATTCGAAGGGAGATAAAGCAGAGGATACAAATGATGCTTTCATATTTGTAAGGAGGAAGGGAATTTGAGGGGACAAAGGCACGTAGAGTGAAGAAAGAAGTGAAGGGGCTAGTACCAAGGAGGTAGATATGTCCAAGCTCACTCAGAAGGAGGTGAATGAGAAAGCGACAAGGGAGGTAGAGAAAATAATCAATACCCTAGTCGAAGAGGAGTTGGAGCACAGCGTAGAGCTAGTGCTTGGTGAATTCAAAGAAGAGTATAGGGAGAAGAGTGTGGGTAGCAGAAAAGGCCCAACTCTTTCGGTAACTATTCCCAAGGGCGTGCACATAGGAAGTAAATACGTGGAAGGAGGAAAAACAATGATGGGTTACATTGATGACCCCAACAAAGTTTTTCGCGTACATTTCCAGAGTACCATGCCCACCAAGGAGATCACTAACATGGAGTCCTTTGACCCTAAGGGTGGATACCCAAGAACGAGGAAGATGCTATCATGGGCATTTGAATCCCACCTCGATGAGCCTGAGTTCGAGATTAACTAAGGAGTGGTGTTAATGCTTTCCAAAGGAAAGGGGGACAACCCCATTGTAAACATGCAAAAACTATCAGATGAGCAAGTGTGTAACATGCTCAACAAAGTCTTTGTGAAAATCAAGACTAGGATCTTTGGTAGGAATGACAAGGTTAAAGTCTTGGAGGACCTATTGGAGAAAAGGAAGGAAGAATTAGTGAAGCTGACGAAGGACCTAAGCCTTGAGAAATTAATTAGCGCTCAACTACAGAGGGAGCTTTAAGAGGAGAAGGCTAAAGTGCACGAAGTCTCCAAGAAGGTGGAACTCATCTCCCAAGTGATTATCATGAAGCACCCAGACCTTAACCCTCCCACACAATGGAATTCCTAGAGGAATTGACTCGGACCCTCACCATGGAAAGGCAACCTTTGGCCTTGGAGTCGGCAGAGGAGGTAGCTATGCACTTAGAGAAGGAAGACAAGTTGAAGGTCGTCACACTCGTGGCTGAATACAACAAGGTGCTTGGTGATGTAATAATAGCTACACAAACCGTGGGGCTTTCCTATGACCGCTGTGCAGATCAAGACAAAGTGACAAGCATGCTACTTGCCAGCGACGAGGCCAAGCTGAAGGAGTTCAGGGAAAAGAATAAGGGAAATAGAATCGAGAGAGAAAGGATCATAGCTGAAGTGGAAAAGAAATCCAAAGATATTGAGAACCGGTGAGTCTCAATCAAAACCTGGCTAAAAGAGCTCTACAAGATTATCATGAGGAAGATGGATGCCGTGGAAGACCACGTCAAGAAACTAGAAACTATGGTGGAAACCATTACCACACAAGGGGAAGGGTTAACCTTCGATGAGGTGAGAACCTTGGTCGGCAATACCTGCACTAAAGTGCAGGATGAAGTCAGCGCTTGGAATACACTGGAGGCCAACCTATGGCAAAATTTCCCCCTTCTTCTTCTTTAGGAAGTTTTCCCTTCTATTCTTTCTCCTCCCCATTCTTTATTCTTTCCCTCCATTCTTTTCCAAGGCAAGGCCTTGCATTCTTTGAAAAGGTTCCCAAGGATGGAGAACAGGTGAAGTGTGGGGTATGTTGGGCCTCTGATATAACTTCCAAAGGCACGTAAATGCATGTGGAACCAATGAAGCATGGAAGTGAAGGCGCACAAGGGAGGATTCAAAAAGGGTTCCTGGAGAACCGAGAGCACGCGCCACGTGAAGAAAAATTCGGGACTTAGCCATTTTCAGCCTTTTGGACAGAACACATGAAGAACATTTTCCTTTTGGACAAGGTTCCAACCTAGCGACAGGGTGTTCTGGAAGGAATATATCTTGTGATAGGAAGATCCAAAAAGCTAATCATGACTTGGAGAGGCATGCGCCTGGGGTGGCCCACACCTTGACACTTGGGGCTAGATCTGAGGTTGCATAGAATTTTATTAGAACTCATATGCCTATTTATACGCGTGCCCTTGGTAAAGAACAGAGACAGAAGTGAGGTAGCAGAGCTCTACAGAATTACTGTGAGAACTATGAGATGAAAATGGGTAAAGGATTCCATTAAGGATGTAATGGGGAAATGGGGAATGCAAATTTTGTTTTTTGAGAATAGATGTATAGATCCACACATGGTGCATGACTACATTCTGCCTTCTGTAATCTTTTATAAGTAATACTATGAATGAATGTGATAAGTTTGCCATGAAAAATGTATTAAGACTCTTTCTCTGTATTACCTACATATTTCTATTGTACTTATGTTCTTGTATAATCATGAATCTTACTTGAATGTTATGTATAATGGTGGATTTACAACTTCCTAGTTCTATTACTTCTGTTGCGCGCTTTTCTTTTAGTATGACTGAAAGGGTATAGAAGTCGTTCTGAGCTCTATAGATTTTTCATGTCTTTTAAATCACTAAGTCAAGATCATGAGCATGCCTTCCACTGAACTCACATAAAAGAGAGATTCGGCTCCATCTCACATGCATCGGGTGAGTGCCCAGCACCTACTGGGTGATAGGCCAGCGTGCATGAGGTTCGCTTGTTCTTGGTGGGTACAAAAATGACTATGTGTAGTCATTAGTTGTGCTTGGGAATACCTCTTAAGGAGGAAATGTCAATAAGAGCACAACACCTTAATGAAATGAAGTGAATACAAATAAACACACCTATGAAAGATGTGCCTCTTCTCTAACCGAGCGTGCCAAAAATGGTTATAGCCAAATCACTACAGCCCTCGAATGGTCTAAAAGTGAACACCAAATTCGGTGTGATTAGGGAACATTGGATCACCTCTCATGTTTTGGGACTTTGGCTCGAGGTGAACCTCCAGAGAAGGTCAGATTCCTCCTTTTAATCAAGCCTATATCATTCACATCTCGATAAATTAAGACTCTCTGGCTAGACCTCCTCCATCTCATGAGTTAATACTTGTCCCCCCACCAAGTTTCAAACACCAATGCTTCAATGATCTACACACCCAAGATAAAACATCTCTAGAATTTCATTACTTCATTCTATCTAGTTTGATTATGTCAATACCTATGTGCACTTAGTCTATGTGTTAACAATAAAATCCTTCAACCCCTGGGTTTGAATTCAGACTATGGATTCGATCATCAACTTCCCACCACCCAAATCTAGTAGCTTTTCATTCTAACTTCCACACCCATATGCATGGCTCACCCTCATCAGGCCTATACTACATTTGATACTCCTTCTGATGTCCACTTGGTATCAATCATTTAAAGTCGAGCCATACTCATCCTACCTTATAGATCGCTGAGTCTAGAAAAAATCTCATCACTCATGCACTGAATGCTCAGTCGATAAAAGTTAGAACTACACTCATTAACTCCCTAAGAGCCTTTCAAACTATAAAAATCATGCCTCACATTGAGTTGGCCCTAGATCTAAGCTTTCTTATCCAAATTTTCTTTCCTCCATGTTGACTTAGATTCAATGTTCGGGAAACCGATTGCATAATTTGAAAAATCTCGACTCCAAACTCCTACCTAACTCATATGGGCTAAAATTGAATTTGATCCCGAGCTACCTTACCCCATAAAATTATAACTCAAGAATCAATTTACTTTCATGTCTTCTGAGTTGTTCATAATTTAATCTATGGCAGAGTGCCTACGGTTTTACAATTATTGATGCATCTAAATTTATTCCTCAGCATTACCTATTTCCCCAAGTTTCGTTGGAATGACTCACTCATGATTTCTTTCAACTTGTTGAATGAGTCATAACCAATTCAACCTTGAACTTGCATGAACCAAATCATTCACCCCTAATCTAAATACAATCTCAACTTCTTCTGTACAACTTTTATGAGCCATAACAGAGCTATTTTGGTGAGCTAAAAGCCTACATGCTTAGAAATGATCGGGAAACCGATTGTAACCCTGAGGCTCCATGCTCGACCAACCGAGCCACCCTGTGATGAATGTCGATCAGCTCATTGAACAACTCACTTAGTTGTTTGGCAAGATGTCTTTAGCTTATGGTCCCCTATGCCTATTTGAAAAAAATTGTACTTACCCTTCATTTTTGTAATTTTACCTACGAACTAGTGGATCATGGAAATATGGTAGGACACTTGAAAACTTGTTTACCAACTCTGATAATTGTTTTCCTGTGACCTTGTCATCTTTCACCTCATTCTATGTATGGTCTGGTATTGTGAGTAAATACTCATTATGTGAACTTTATTTCCTCAGTAACTCATAGTTCAAGATGGATCCAAAATTTGTAGTCTCTTATGATGAACCAACCTCATGAATTTCTTCAAGAATGAATTTTTGGTCCCAAGGTGTATGTCACCACCATTGTCCATTCTTGTCCAAGAAGATGAAAATTGACAACAGGTATATCAAAGGAACAAACCCCCTCCAAGCTTAGAGGAATGTCTACAATTTTTCAATCAAGAATGGGCTCTAATCCAGCAGACTTAGGAAAGATTATCATAATTTCAAAAAAAATCATCAAAGTAGATTAAAAGACCTAACCCATCTTGGTTATGAGTCAGAGTGCAGTTACAGATTTGTAATGCAATAAACTAGGTGACCCAGTATTGGGTATGAAAATGAACATTATAATATTTTCAGATCAACTTATGCAAAATTTTAGTCACAGAAAAATCTTACAACAGTATCGATGGTTTGACAACATGGTTTCAAAGAAAGAAGATAGCTAAGTCCTATTTAAGCATGATATTCACATAATGAAGAGAATTATTATAGTTGAAATCAAGGAAATGACAAAATATAGACTATTACGATATTTATTTATCAAAATGTCTTATGTTTTGGATCCATTCATAAATTTCATACCATTTTAAAAATATGGGCAGAAGGATCAAGGAGCTCACTGTTCAAAGCTTTCAAAACCATCAAAATATCTTCAATGGAAGAGAATAATAACATTCCCCGAATGAGTTTAGAACTAGGAGTGCAAATCAAACAAAGAAATGTAAAATAATAACAAGTATCAATGCATGTTTGGAATCAAAACAAAAAGGTTCAACCATTTATGGAGGCATCATAACATAAATACAAGCAAAAAAGAATCACCGAAGTTGCAGATTTAAAACAAAAAAAACTCACCTACGTAGCAATGGCTCAAACATAGCTTGAAATAGACTATAATGACATCCATGTCTTTCAAAGAATCCTCAGTATAGCTCAAAAAAATTCCATAGAGCTTAAAATAATGATTGAATGCTAAAGAACCAAGCTTAGATCATCATTAATGGCGGACACATGAAATCTCATAAGCTCAAAAGTTTCTGATCTCCAAATCATAGGAAGATTGTGGTCTGAAGAAATTTTTGCATGGCTTCGCTGCCCATGAGAGAAAGTGTGAATGATCAAAATGATTTGGTTGAGTTAATTTTAGCTCACCGACTTGGCCATGGTTGGATCTAACTCATTCAATGAGTTCAGATCAACAATCAAGATAAAGGGAAAAATAAGATCAATGGTTATGAATCAACCACCAGAATCAATGCAAACCAACACTTCACCACACTCACCTAGAGTTATCATCAACAACATAGTTACAATAGTAAAAAGATCAAAGGCTAAGGACTAACCTCGAAATCAATGCAAACTCTAAACTAACTTGTTCAGAGTTAAAAATCAATGAATCTAGATCAATAGTACAAGATCAAATGGTTAGCATTGCAAACTAAAATCTAACTACCTAGTCAGAGAAAGTACAGAGATCAATGGAGGAAATTAAAGTGTACACATCCAATGGATCACAATAAAAACCCCCAATCTCACAACAAGTTAGTAAAATAGACCAAATTTTAATCAAAGTTAAATCAAATCCATCGACAAATAAAAGAATGGGTTGAGTCATTGTTTGAGGGGGGGACAACCCCAAATGATTTAATTATCATTACTTTGACCTTGTCTAAGGTTTGTTTCTTCTTAAAATCAAAGGGGCCAAAAAATATACGATGTCACAGGTATAATTCAAAATCACGATACATGTTATAGGTGTAATGATAAATTATAAGGAGGCCCAAAGACATTAGTACATGTGACATGGTTAAACAAAACCATAGTCTATGCCAATTATTCAAAAGGTGGCCAAGTGATATATGATCAAAATATATACTTAATGACAAGGTCAGAAGGTGGTAGATACTAAAAGACATCGTTTTTGCACAGGAGTATCTTTTGCGTGTCATTGCTAAAGGACGAAACTAAGAAAAAGACAGAAATACCTTTACAAGTGGATGAGTATGAAAGTGTCACATCAGAGGATTAAATATTATTATTTAATCATCAGCTACATGACAAATAAGAAGTTGCATGCACATTAAGAAAAACTTACACATCAAGAAAGGGCTATTATTAGCCAAAATATTCACCCCAAATTTATTGTAATAGTAATAAAGTAGTCAATTACACCTTGACTAAGTGTATTTTTGGAACAAAGGCTATTTTTTCCTTCTTGTAAAAGCATGGTTATTTTTTTCCTTTATTTATTGATGATAAAGGATAAAACTAACATACATGGACAAGTACAGACTGCCAACCTATTTTAAGAGGGGTTGGGGTGATTTTTTTTTTTATATATTGTGTGCATTTTTTTATTTTTGGCAAATAGTTTTTTGAAAGGGACTATACCCTTGAGAAAAAAAGAGGGCCTAGAAGCCAGAATAGGAATGAGAACTAGAATAAAAAGGATCAAAATCCAAATGGGACAATGAATCCCAAAGTAGCCAAAGAGTAGCTACCCCATCAAAATAAAAATAGTACAAACTCTACAGAAAATTAGCAAAAAGACAGCAAAAAACATCAATAATTACAAATAAGTGCAGCAAAAGCATCCACAATTACTTCTTGGCAGCTTTGTCGATGCTGGATTTAATATTCTGTCAAGATTTGAACATTGTCAAAGTCATCATGTGGGTAGAGTCAGTAATATCCAGCTGATCAATGGTCCTTTTGCTTTCCTTATCAGTGCCCCAAAGGGTTGCCAGAACCTCACTGAGATTGGAGACACTGTGGACATGTTGCTCAATGAACTCTTTAATTGCACTAAAAATGGCCATATTATAATCATGGCGAGTCTTGGCCTTCCCTAAATGGGAGTCTAAGGAGTTCAGTTTCTTGTATATATCTTCAATCTGGCTATTTTCCATAGCCACCTCCTTCTCCTTCCTCTTACCTTTCTGTTTTGCCAATTTTTTAACCTCTTCCTTCAACAACTTCAGCAAGGCACAAGGAGGAATTTTTGGATGTAGGAGTGCTAAATATTTTTTTTTACCAATTTTGACCTTGAATGAGAACCAGTTATTGTCTTTCCAATTATTTTCAGTGGTGTGTATCTATTTATTAGTTCTTGTGAATTTTATTTCCCTGAATTAATTATCTTGCCTTGCTGCAAATTTAGTGTTTTGTGCATAGCCTTAGTGTGCATGTTAGCTTTTTGTGTTGTTTTGATTCATCCCTTAACACATAAGTGTTTTTCCTTAGGATTAGTTGAAACACATTGGTTTCGTGCTCCTGTAATCTATTTCAAGGTAAATTGTGTATGTACTCAATCAAATCCCTCAATAATTTTGGTGTATCACCCCATTTTAATTTCAGTTACACCATATTTTACCCTTAAAACCCAAAAAAAACTAGTTTCGGATACATCAATAAGGAACCAACCTTGTAATCCAGAGACTCAACTCAGCAATAGGTATACCCATAGACTTGAGGTGTTTCCATTGTATCTGTAGAAGTGAGGGAAGAGAAGATTAGAAACCCTGTTGTTATCCCTCAACTAGGGTACACTTATGAGAGATAATAGTTAACCATATTCTCTATCATAACAGTACACAAAAGTGAATTGTACCCTACATATTCTACCACCAATATAAGATAATTAGTTCTTCACCTCTGTTATACATCTCTTGAGTCTTTCTTAGAGCCTTAATACTCTTGATGATGATTAGAACTATCTTCCCCTATGTTGTGTATGCAGAAAATGCATTTCATTGTCCCTTTTAATGGATGCTAGATTTATTCCTTGAAGTTATTTAGGTGTCTTTTGAATGTAAGCTTATTTGCTAATAATGATGCTTAGATCTTGTTCCTTTATTTTCATCACATAGCTATGTATTTATATGATTCACTTGTTTGAATTTTGTAATTAAAACTCGAAAGCCGACCCATAAGAAATAATATGCCCAAAAGATAAAATATGTCTAGAGAGAGAGAGAGAGAGAGAGACTAAGATGGAAAGAGGTTAGGGGTACCCAGACGGGATGAGGGCATTTTTGTCTTGGCATCTTGGCTAGGCACTGGTGTCCGAAGTCATAAAAAATAGGCAAGTAAAGTATTGACTAGGCTGCAGGATATGCAAGACCAAATAGGAAACAAGATGTTAGGAATATTTGGTTTAGTGCTCACATTTGTTAGTATTATATTGCGTATATTATTAAAATGAGTTAACATAAAATAAATCATTTAATAATAATATAGTAGTTTACAATAAATAAATACTATCTCATATTGAGTTGTATTTTATTGTTATACGTCATTTGTAGTACAACTTACTGGAGATATTAGGGGATATTGTGAGAGATATATGGGATAGAAATTGAGTGATATGTGGAGCATGTTGATACTATGCATTCCTTATTTATAGGATTTGTATTCTTATATATTTGTAATCCTTGCATATGAATAATATCTGGAATGATTTGATGAATTTAGTGTTTTATCTTATGTGAATTCAATTGATTTATTATTTGAAACCGATCCAAATATAATATTTGGTATCAGAGCAAGTATGCAAGCCTGATAATGGATTTTCTGTGATTGAGAAAAGCGGTTTTTTTAAAAAATCCATCTAAAGAATAGATTGTATTTTTTGTTCTAAGATTGGAGTTTCTCTTAAACTTATTGGGTTTCATGAAATATGGGTAATACAACTACAAACAAAATTTCATAAGAACTCAGATAAGTTAATTTGGAGAAAAATGAATTTCACCGAGCCTGCATTATACAAGTTAGAAGTTTCTGTAAATGTTTCTTTTGCTACATGGTATTCAGTTCGTGGTCAGTTTGTGGGAGATTGTAGACCTGCCATGCCACACAGATCACATGTACCTTCCTTCCAGCCATGTAATCCTTTACACAAATATATGATGTTTTATGCTACATTTGATGCATCATTAAAATCAAATCGACTATCAACGTTTTATCACGGTCATTTCTTAGTTTTTCTCAGTGACTTCTTGTGTAAACATACATACAACTACAGAGAAAATACCACATGGGGGCTGCCAATATATCAACAACATTATTAAAATTTTATCTTCCAATCAAATTCTCAACGTCAAAAATTAATTCTCTTTTGTGTTGTCTCAAGTTTATTTGAAGTTAATTCTTTGAGTCATCTGTAATCTTAATCATAGCAAGGTCTATAATTTTCTTATTTTTGTCAAAAAAAATAGTCTTATCCTTTTCTTTTTAATAATATGTATATATATGTCTCAAGTCAAGACATAAAAATTAATTAAGTATTACTTTTTAAATCTCATTTTTTTATCATCTCATCTTCGTGTTTTCATTAGTGTCTTCGTGTGTTTTCATTTTAAAAAAAACATATTATTGTCTATTATCAATTTGCAAAGGACACATTTTCAAGGTAACCGACGTCCTCTATTGTTGAGATGGATATTCCATTAGAAAAATTTACTAGTTTTAACTTTCACACATGGAAAGTGAAATTCAAATGCAACTAATGAACAAAAACATGTGGGGAATAGTCAGTGGTAAAAAAACATAGCCCACATATGAAAGTAATTTACTCGAATGGAAAAGTAGAGATGATAAGGCCAAAGCCATCATTGGACTTGCACTTTCTGATTTTGAACTACATTGTGTAGATTTGGAAATTCATCCAATGAGATTTGGGAAAATCTAAATAATTTGTTTGGTACTAAAGTAGTTAATGCAAAATTTTCCTTTAAATTACACTTATTCAAATTAAAAATGAGTCAAGGAACTACTATGTATAGTTGTATAAATGATCTCAGATCTCTCATGAGGCAGCTAGAAGAAGTTGAAACACTAGTTGATGATGAAGATGCTAAAGCTATTGTATTGAATAGTTTGTATTCAAAATACAAAAACATTTTTTTGACTCTTGGTCACAATCCATCTCAGTCCTTGGAAGACATGATCTCACCTCTCCTAGAAAAATAAAAAATAGCAGTATCAGAAGATGCATAAGAAGAAACTGCAATGTACTCAAAGAACAATCATAAATTTTTTGACAAAAACAAGGATGAAGTTGAATGTTTCTATTACAGAAAAAAGGGGCACACATCTTGG